>OU342789.1:20171117-21421117 GCA_910591515.1 Cerceris rybyensis | reverse complement strand
TTTACATCATTACGTCTTTTCTCAATGTAAGTTAATAAAAATGAATTAATCAAATAAAGTAACGTATTTAACTCTCAAATTTTCTAAGTCTAAAATTGTTCGAACTTAGTATTATTTCGTCAACTGATAATCTCGAAAAATTTCTAAGTTCGAATAAATATACATTTAAAATTTTTATTTATCCGTTTGCAACATATTTGTACTAGTATTGTAACAATTTCACGAAAACTGTATAATTTTTTTATCTGTAATGGGCACGCTACAGATACAGTGCAAACGAACGTAAACATCATAGTTCTGGTGCAAGCGTTTGTTAAGGGGTTATATACAGTTAGCATTTTCAAAAAATCGATTTTTTTTTTATTTCATTTTCGTAATGTAAGTACATATATTCAAGTACACACACAGAAAATTTGAAGTCAATCCAGCGATTGTTTTCGAAGTTACACGCATATTTGTAATGACGTGGCACAGCGTTTGTAAAGTGATTTGAAACTTTAAACGCGTTTTTCTCGAAACTGTGTTTTCAAAGTCGGTGACCAAGATTCCTCGGAAACGGCTTAACCGATCAGTCTCAAATTTGAACACAAGCTTCTTAAGTATATTTTTTAGTAATTAATCGAAGATTTTTCCTCTCCGATAAATATTTCCTTTTTTATAAACAAGTTAAGGCCAAAATTTTAGTCAAATATCGATTTTTTTTCTTTGAGGAACCGCCATTTTGTCAAAAAATGTTATATTGCTTATTCCTTCGATTAATTACTAGATTATACATTACTTTAACGAAATCCGTTTGGTTTTTTCATTTTAGATGATCCAGTCCAGAGATACAGTGGTCACCGCAAAACGCCTTTTTTCAGCGGGACTCCTGGAGATCAGCTATAGCAGCTTTTAAAATTATTATTTTTAATAATAAAAAATGTTAAAATAAAGTTAAAAGTTACCACAATATGTCTACAAATTTTTACATTAATAGAATTAAAAGTCTTCTCAGGAAAAATTCTTGAAATATGGAGTTTTTTGGGCCTATTAACTGTATATAACCCCTTAAGCCCTAAAAAATGTAATCATTGAGTGCATATCTAGTACAGACGTGGTACAGAGAATAATTGTGTCTACAGACCCCTGCAAATCTACTGCAGATCTGAAAATTTCGACTCGGGAATCTCCTATGCACGATAATTAATTATATCATCTTATATTGTAATATGTTATCAAAAACTTTTAAAAAGTGGCATGAAAATATTATTTTAACGTATGTTATGTTTATTATTATTCCAATTTAGAAAATTCAAAATCTTCTGCAAGCACCGAATGTACACCGGGTTGTTCGGTATCGCAACGAAACGAAAAGGCGGATTTCATCTGAGATTACCTTTCGCAAGATGGGGTTGGTACGGAGTGAAGGAGGATGGTAAAGAGGGCGACGAGTACAAGTGAATAGAGGCAAGGTGCTCTCAGTTTGGCTGGACCGCTTGAAAAATATATTTCTTTCACTCACTTATGTCCTTCTCGGCACAATTTCCTCGAACACAAAGGGAAAACGTCGTCAGCCTGCTTGCGACTCGAATTGTGGAGTTCAATTTAATAATAGTCTTCTTTCCGCGTATAAACGCAATCAATAGCGAACTTCAATCTTACGTTGGACTTACAATTAGATCTTCCTGGTTTTTCTTTCGGGTGGAGTGTTAGATTTTATGTTTGTCATTCCTTATTCATTTTTTGCTATTTGCGATACAAATTTAGCGCAATGGCTATTTGCAATTAGTATATTTTCTCAAGTATAATACGGGTTATAAGTTACTTAAAAAGATTTTTTCTGTATTTCGACAAAATAAGAAAAGGACAATTTACTATCCGACATCATAGTATAGGTAATCCCCGTATAACGTAGTGTTTTCTAAAAAATTCTGTTTCTTTACAAAACAAAAAGCTTGTGCAGAAAAGGGAGTTAGCTTCCAACAAGTAGAAAAAAAACATAACATTTTTTTAGTTAAGAAAAATATATATCTTAAAGGTATTGTCATGAGAAGTATTAATTATTAATATGCATTAAATAATGTTTTTTCTTCATCGTCACTACTAAGCATCATTAATCGAGGGTGTTTTGTTCCTGACAAGACATACTCATCCTCTGAACTTTTGTCAACACTATATATTATTATATATCTTGAGTGGTTTGCTCAATTCTTCGTGAAAAAATCGCTTATATTAGATTGTATGCGTTTAACCGAGAGACCTTTATAAGCTTTATATGGTGCTAAACACTTGCGAAGTTTCCTCTTAAACATTATGCTTCTTTTAATTGACAGATCTCCATTTAGTAAATACTCCCTCTATGCTCCGCGAACAGAATGCATTTAAAATTCTACTAAATTAAAAGTTCTACAGGTAGATATGCTACAATTTATACACTCAAATGAAATAAAAGCCTAAGTTTAAAAAAAATACTGGTATGTAGCATCCAACTACAACGTGTAAAATGTGTATTTCAAATGAAAGTGCAGTGAAATCAAATACATTTGCAAAACATGTTGCATACCATCACACGTAGATAATTGCTATACGGTTACCGCAACTCTCTTTCTTTTTCACGATCCTCCATATTTAAATATACCGAATGAGTACGTTGGAGAAAAAATGAAGAGGGAAGAAATAGATTATTTATGAGATAGAAGTTAAATATTTACAGGTTGGCTCTCCTATTAATTTGGGTAATTTAAAAAAAAATTTTGAACCAGTCATTTTGACCGCAATGGTAGATTTAGTGTTAATACCTAATCAGTGTACTGTAGCAAAGGTCTACTATGCACAATTAGCCCTTTGCGGTCGTATTAAAGGGTATAGCAGGATAAGGTGGTCAAAAGTGCCCTTGAACCGATTTCAATGGGGGTAGTCTCATTCGATAAATAATGCTCGGCGATCATTGTGTACCAAATTTTAACCCTTTATCTTGATCGGAAGGGTAGTTATGGGGAAAATTAAAAAAACAGGTTTTTGGCCCTTTTCCCCCATTTATTGAGGTGTAAAAAATCCGAAAAAATTCTGGCATATTCTACACGGTACCGGACATGTTAGAGAATTTTTTCAGATTTTTCCGTCGAAGTACCTAAGCGTGAAAAATGGGCAAAGTCAAAAAAAACGGAAAAAAGAAGATTTCGTATCGAAATCTTCGAGGTACAACTTTTTGTTTTATATAGTAACAATCTAACACCTACGATTGTTATCCCCAATTTTTTTCAGATTTTTAAACCACCTGCGTCATTATGAAAAAAATCGAAAACCGATTTTCGGGACGTATTTTGATCTAAAACGCAAGAAGTAATTGTTATTTTTCCATTATTTTCATAGAGTATGTTCATTTTGTGGTTTTTAATGTTTTACCATTACAGATAATTTCATAACAATAAACGGAATTGAGATAACTCACTTATCTGTAAACTATGTGTTACATTATGTACCATAATTTTGAACGTTCTTTCAACAGCAGCAGTGGCCGCGCGTCTAGAGTGTCTGCTCTGGAACCGCTATGAACTTTTTGTCGCGGGTTCGCGTCCCGGAAGGTATATTTTTTTTTTCTTTTTTTTTTAATCTGTAAATGCATAAAAATAATCAATAATCATTTTTAACAGCTATTGCGATAATCCTAAATGCATAAAAAATGTATATCGTATCGAAAATAGTTTTAGAGCATATCTGTTGTTTTGCCGGCTCTCTCTAGCAATATGTTATCCCATGGTTACGGATATTTTTAAACATTTAAATTACGGAAATGTTAACTTATTATGGTGTATAAAAATGTATATTCGGCACTAAAGGAACGGAGTTTATACCTTGACAAATTCCTGCCGAAGTCATGTTGAATGAAAACAAAAGTTCCTTTCTTTTGGTAGATTATTATTTTTCGCCATAAGTACTAGTTTGTTATTTGTTCCGAAATCATTTAGAATAAATAATACGTTTGAGGGCCATAACTGTACAATAGATACATTCGTTAAAATTGCTTTATTGTTATATACGAATTTACTTCTTAAGCTTTTAGATATCTTACTGATGAGAATTTGTATCGCTTTCAAAATACCTTTAAGAAATAGAGGCATATAATTTAGTTTGCAGGATTTTATTATTTTATTGCGCCTGCTCCAATATCACACAAACCCTTCCTGTCCGTAAGCCTTCACCAATGACCTGGTGGCATTGAAGGTTTGGCGCAGATACTAAGCTAATCCCCTATAGGTATTTATGTTATATTGGTCAATTCACTGTTAAATGGTTTCTGTCTCTACCTAGTCACATGGAACTGTACATACTTAAAAAAGTACAAATATTCATAAATGGTAACATACCCAGCATTAAATCGGTTTGACACATTCGAGACAATAGCGGAGACCCAACCATAAACTGTCTTCCCTACGCTCATTTCAGAATTAACAAATTAAAAATGGCAATATAATACAAACCAATAGAAATTAATATTTTCCAAGTTTCGAGCATATCCCCTCCATGTCAACGATTCTTCTTTGAATATAAGGGAAAGAAACATGCAAGTAAAGTAATCATTACGTGCATATACTCTGTTAGTGCAAGTGTTGTGATCTTTGGTGCCAAATATACATTTTTATATACCATAATAAGTTAACATTTCCGTAATTTAAATTTTTAAAAATATCCGTAACCATGGGATAACATATTGCTAGAGAGAGCCGGCAAAACAACAGATATGCTCTAAAACTATTTTCGATACGATATACATTTTTTATGCATTTAGGATTATCGCAATAGCTGTTAAAAATGATTATTGATTATTTTTATGCATTTACAGATTAAAAAAAAAAGAAAAAAAAATATACCTTCCGGGACGCGAACCCGGGACAAAAAGTTCATAGCGATTCCAGAGCAGACACTCTAGACGCGCGGCCACTGCTACTGTTGAAAGAACGTTCAAAATTATGGTACATAATGTAACACATAGTTTACAGATAAGTGAGTTATCTCAATTCCGTTTATTGTTATGAAATTATCTGTAATGGTAAAACATTAAAAACCACAAAATGAACATACTCTATGAAAATAATGGAAAAATAACAATTACTTCTTGCGTTTTAGATCAAAATACGTCCCGAAAATCGGTTTTCGATTTTTTTCATAATGACGCAGGTGGTTTAAAAATCTGAAAAAAATTGGGGATAACAATCGTAGGTGTTAGATTGTTACTATATAAAACAAAAAGTTGTACCTCGAAGATTTCGATACGAAATCTTCTTTTTTCCGTTTTTTTTGACTTTGCCCATTTTTCACGCTTAGGTACTTCGACGGAAAAATCTGAAAAAATTCTCTAACATGTCCGGTACCGTGTAGAATATGCCAGAATTTTTTCGGATTTTTTACACCTCAATAAATGGGGGAAAAGGGCCAAAAACCTGTTTTTTTAATTTTCCCCATAACTACCCTTCCGATCAAGATAAAGGGTTAAAATTTGGTACACAATGATCGCCGAGCATTATCTATCGAATGAGACTACCCCCATTGAAATCGGTTCAAGGGCACTTTTGACCACCTTATCCTGCTATACCCTTTGGACATGGGTATCGTACTGGTCGGAATTAATTTCCGTCGAAAGAGCAGGGATACATAACATGCAAGATTACGAAGTATAAACAAGATTTAGTAGTTCTTTTGTGAACTTTAGATATATGTTTACTCAATAAAGTGATCTAATGTCACGTTTTTGTATAAAAATTATATTTTATAGTTTTCCATCGTGTGGTATTTTTCGAAGCAATCTCCAACATGCAGGCCTGGTTTTCGATTGCATGTATCGCAAAAATAATTGGTTTGACGCCTTCCGCCCTTAATCTTTCTGTTTGAACATATTGCGCAATCTTTACTTTTTACGTCTTCACAATGCCACAATATGTGCAGTTTTCCATTCAGTCTTTCCTCCTTATCTGAGGTCGATGGTTTTCCTAGTTTTGATTGTGCTCCATCACGATAACCACCAACCAGTTGTCCTACCAATTTTCGGCAAAAACATAAAATGTGTCATAGGCGTCCTGTTCTCTCGTCTAGCTGACGCCTTATATGCAGAGTCTGTATTGAAGGGGTCAAAATAAAACTCTTCGTCCTCATTTTCAGTTTCACAGAACACTTCTTGCGGTAACTTTCTTTTTGCCATTTTGGAGTATTATTTTGAAATATTTTAACAAGCGAGAATGTCTTATTACTGTTAAACACAATTTATACAATATTCTTTGGAATTCTACAAGGTATCGCCGAACGTTGTCGATTTCTTTACGCTCAAAAGGCGACTGACTCGCCACAGCGTCTTGCATGGCGAGTGCGGGGTGACAGCTTTTGTTTAGATTGGATTTAGTTATCTCCAATTGATAGGAGCACCGAATTGGTTCGTGAATAGGTTCCTTAGGCATTTAGGTTCGTTTAGAGAAAGTGTAAACTGATAAATGAATGAATACAGTATAGGATTTGTATGGTTCCTTGCTGTGGTGGCTGAGAGAAGACATACGACCGCAAAGGGTTAGAAGTAATAATCGGCTCAAATGGATACGATGTGTGCAAATTTATTACGACTCCCCCCCCCCCCCCCCCCCCCCTTCTTCCCTGGAACCGCCGGTCAGCAAATGATCGGTATGTTCATATAAGAACTTTTGAGATCATTTGCCAACCGCTCAAGTGCGGCGGTCGATGTGCCTTGCTGTACTGGGGGAGAGTTCCCAAATATCCATACAGTGGCGCGGTCTGGCACATTGTTTCGTCCTTCGAGCCGGATCGCGAATTAGCGACTTATTAGCGGAGCCAGGAGGAAGGGGTTCCCGCGACGGTGAGCCACGCTGTTTCCAAACGTACAGGGACGGTTGCTTAATTGAGCGCGAGCAGTACACATCGCAGTCGTGTCAATACTCGGATCAATTTGCATATCGAATCAAGTTTCGACGTGTTTCCATTTCGCGTCGGCCGAAGTCGAACCTGTCGGTGATTCTTCGGAGTAGTAAGTCAGACAAAGTACTCACGGTGTAAAATGCCTTCAACAAAACGCGGCGGAAGAGGTAGACGAAGGGTTGAGGATACGCGTCGCGGAGATTTAACAACGGGTAACGATAATGCAACGCACTCAGAAATTCCGCACGGAAGTACGAACCAGCGTGCATCTCCTGGAGCGGTAGAACACCCGGAACCGTTAATACACACAGAGGAGGTCCAAATGCGAACGGATTTAACGGCCGGCGAACCGTTCAGGAGACCGGGGCCATCATCGCAGCAATCGAGGAGATCGTTGCGGCCCCTGCTAGAATCTCGATATAATTATGGTGGCCCGCCCTCCTGTTCAACTTCGAGCTCGCGAAAGAGGAAGAGAGAGTTAGAACTTCGAGCAGCCGAAGAGCGAGCAAAGATACGAAGGAAAACTTTAGAGGAGCAGGAACAAATCGAGTTACAGCTAGTGGACGAACGATTAACAGCGGAATTAGCCGAGATGGAAGTAGCAAACGACAATGAAGCAGAAAGTCGGGCATCCACGTCTGCATCGCGACGAAATGGGAGTGAGGCGAGACGCGATGTTCACGAATGGCTACAAAACTCTGCCACACATTTAGGTTCGACACAGAATGAAATACCTACGGTAGAGCCGACAGAAGAGGTCTCCGCTCCGAGGCAAGGTATTAATGAACTGATAAAATTAACTGAAACCATGGCTCGTAGTTTGGAAGCGGTACGTGAGGCTGCAACGCCGGCGAATAGAACCAATGAATTGGTAAATAGGTTGTCTGCTGCAAAAGATTTGCCTATATTTCATGGTGATGGACTCGAGTGGCTTAGATTCAAGAGGGCTTTCGAAGTATCAACCAAGCTGGGCGGATACAGTGAGCAGGAAAATGTCTCACGACTATATGCATGCTTACGCGGAAAAGCACAAGAAGCTGTGGCGTCCTTGATGATGACAGCAGTTGATGCTCGACAAATAATGGCATCACTCGAGCTGCGCTTTGGGAATCCGGATGTCATCTTACGAAAAATCGTAGAAGATATCAAGGCATTACCAAAAATTGCTTTCGGACGTATTAACATTACGACCTTAGCGACGAAGGTCAAGAATTGCGTGGCAGCAATGGAAGCTATGAATCACACCGGCGATCTGCATAGTCCAGAACTAGCAACCAACATCATAGCAAAGATGTCGTCAGCTATGATATATCATTATAATCGTCATCTTTACTCTAGCTCTAATGAAGAACCACGTCTGGTGACTATTTCAAATTTTTTGTTCCGAGAGGCTAAGATGGCATGTAAGGCTGGTACGTGTGATTTAACCGGGCGCACCCAACCACGACTATATCAGGAGCAATCCAGGTCAACTCAAGCGAGACAAGGATCGCGCTCGTCACGGCCGAAACAAGTCCAAGAGGAGCAGACCTTGGTATATGCTACCACGGGTTCCCACCCCGCGAGTATTCCGGTTCGAAAAAGAACACCTCTGCGACGAGAGACGCAGCGTTTTTTATGCACCTACTGCAAAAGCCCACGTCATGCAATATTCAGGTGCGAACATTTCAAAGCTCAGCCGATCAAACAGCGGTGGGACTGGGCCAAAAAGGAAGGTATATGTTTCCGCTGTCTTCTGGAGAGACATCAACGAAAACATTGTAGAGCAAGGAGCTGCAATCGGGACGGTTGTGGCCGACCTCATCATTTTCTATTACATCAAGAAAACAACCCGAGGGCAACAGCCGCTTCCACAGGTAGAAGTCAACCTGAACAAGCCAGTTCAGCTAAAGACGTTCCGGAAACTGTTACCAGTTCCTGACTAGGCTCGGTGAAGATTTTACTAAAGGTGATTCCAGTGAGAATATGCGGACCAAAGGGGCACGTAGATACCTACGCTCTACTGGACGACGGATCTACGGTTACGCTGATCGACTCCGACATCGCTAAGAACATCGGGGTCACCGGACCAAGAAATATCTTAACCTTACGTGATATTGGAACTACAAGCTCAGACGCTCAAAAGGGAGGATATAATACGACATGCTGATATGCATGGTATTGATTTACCCGTATACTCAAAGGCCGAAATTAAAGTGCTATTGGGTCAGGACAACTGGGACTTGATAGTGTCACAAGAATTACGCTGCAAAGGACTGAATAATCCGATGGCGTCACGCACAAAACTTGGCTGGGTTGTACACGGATATGTATCCACAACGTTAAGCCAAAATACTAGAGAAATGACATCGTGTGTCAATAGAGACAGTAATGACCCTCCGCCTAAACCAAATTTCATGGGAAACGACAGTGATCTCCATGAATTAGTCAAGAGGAATTTTCGACTGGAAGCTCTAGGAATCATCGCTCACGACCGAAAGAATGCGTTGCATCAACGGGCTGAGCAAATACTAGAACGTAGTACGCGTCACATCGGCAATACGTGGGAAACTAGGCTGTTGTGGAAAGATTCGAAGTTAAGCCTGCCAGATAATAAGTATTACGCGATGAAACGTTTAAAGAACCTAGAAAATAAAATGAAAAAAGAAAACACGTGCGAAAATTTGTATGGGGAACAAGTCGAGAAACTCATTAAAAACAATTATGCCAAAAAAATAAATAGCTCCGCAGGACAGAGTCAACGAACGTGGTATCTTCCCCACTTCGGCGTTATTAATCCCAATAAACCGGGGAAACTTCGATTGGTCTTTGACGTAGCAGCACGTGTTGAGGGAACGTGCTTAAACGATAACCTGCTAACAGGACCTGATTCATTAAATTCCTTACTTGGCGTATTAATGCGATTTCGACAGAAGGCAATCGCATTCACGGGAGATATTAGAGACATGTTCCTGCAAATAAAAATTCACCCTGATGACCAGGACGCTCAGCGGTTTCTCTGGCGTGATCGGGGCAAAACTGACGAACCCGATGTATATTGTATGACATCGATGATTTTTGGCGCTTCGTCATTCCCAGCTACCGCTATATACATCATAAATCGAAACGCTCGTGAATTTCAAAAGGAATTTCCACGAGCTGTAGATGCTATTCTAAAAAAGCACTATGTGGATGATTATTTGGATAGTGTAGATACGCCAGAAGAAGCGATAGAGCTAATCAAGCAGGTAACTGAGATCCATAAACGTGGAGGATTCGAGATACGAGGCTGGGCATCTAATGATCGGCGTGTCCTAGACAGCATACCACACGTGGACATGACCACAGGATCGATCAATCTAGCGCTTAATTCAGAAGATATCGAATTCGAAAGAACTTTTGGACTTCGATGGAATCCACACACTGACATGCTCGCCGTCGATGTGAGCCTCAAGAAAGTACCAGCTGAAATTGCGTCAGGATTGGAGCGACCGACGAAGCGCGAGATGCTTCGGACCATCATGTCTATTTTCGATCCACACGGATTTTTGTCTCCGTTTACCGCCAAAAGTAAAATACGTTTACAAAACGTGTGGCGTAGTGGAATAGACTGGGATGAAAAATTGAGGGATGACGACTTTACGCCATGGCAAAAATGGATAGAAGATTTAAAGTCTTTAAAATATTGTACAATACCACGATGCTACAGTAAATTACGAGCACGCATTATGAACACCGAACTACATACCTTTTGCGATGCTAGCGAAAAGGCTTTTGCAGCGGTTTCATATTGGAGATTCCTATACAGTAGGACTCCTCGGCAATCGAGGAACCGAGAATCTCATTCCCCTCTTTGGGCGGAGAAGTAGTTACCACCACCCTTTTAACTTCCCCGCTTTTTTCAGCTAGAGAGTGAGAGGAACAAAGATATGTCAAGAGTTTTCTATCCCTTTTTATAGCTCCCCTCCACTGAGCGTCACTCAGTGGAGGGGCTGGGAATCTACAATCTTTTTCCGGGAATTTTCGCTCCGATGCCGTAGATTGCCGAGGAGTCCTACTGTATATAGATGGAAGTGTACATGTTGCCTTTGTCGCTAGTAAGTGCCGCGCAGCACCCTTGAAACCACAATCCATCCCTCGAATGGAATTGCAAGCGGCAATGGTAGCAAGTCGATTAGCCCATACTATTGGAATCGAACATGAACATCAAATATCGAAGCGTGTATTTTGGACTGACTCGCGTACTGTTCTACAATGGATAAAGGGTGACCCACGCACATATAGAGCGTTTGTATCACACCGCTTAGGTGAAATAGACGAGTTAACACGTTCCGTGCCACGCCGTTTTTGCCCAACATGATCTTTAGGCCATTCGGTGTTTTGACTAAAAATTGATATATTGTCACACAATATGTCATTACATCATCAATCCATAAGTAATTAAATGGTTTAGAGTAGTTGCGACACCGTGTACCATTTATGGTACACGTGGCGCTGCGATCATTTCGACTGTGAAAGTCAATCAGTTCGCAAATTTTCAATTAGTAAAAAGAACCTGTTGTATTTGGAATTGTTAAGTACAAAACGAGGGAAATAGAATATCCAACAAAAGAGGCGGTAGGTATATATATGCAGAGAAAACATAGTTTGTTTTTCATTTGTTTCTGTGAGAAAACATGTTTCTATTGTTACCTTTCATTAGTTTATTCTTGCATCTTTAAATTTTTTGTATCGATCGAATGATCTAACTTTTAATTTTTATCCCTTATGATAGGCAATATGGAAGTACAAGACGCAAATAGTTCCAGTTCTATTTCCAGCGAAATAGAAATCCCATTTAGTATAAAACGCTCGCGTAATTCATAATTATTGTACATATAACAAATAAACAAATTTATATCCTTTGTTCTATACTGCATTTTGTTTAATGCCTCATTCTTTTAGTGGAAATATATTTTATAGAATTAAATTTATCATAAAACATATGTTTTTGGCGGATTAAATGAATATGTCTGCGTGTACCATTTATGGTACACGTGGCCTGTAGATCAAGTTTGACGTGTACCACAAATGGTACACGTGGCACGGAACGTGTTAACCAACACGTCTGAATGGAGATGGGTTTCGACAACTGATAACCCTGCTGACGACGCTACTCGAATCACTCGAATTGATCTGTCTTCGAAAACCAGGTGGATGATGGGACCACCGTTTTTGTTTAAGATTGAATCGGAATGGCCATTACAACCGCAGCAATCAGAAGTCGCCTCGGACGCGGCAGTCTTGGAACAACGCGAGCAGTTCGTGGCAGCTCAAGTGCAAATAACATCCTCACACCTACCTGACATTCAAAGGTTTTCATCTTGGCGACGATTAGTGCGTAGCGCGGCGTGGGTACTGTCATCCATAGATCGCTGCCAGAAGAAAAATAAAGAAGATCTTTCGGCTAGTCACTTGCAACGTGCAGAGGATCTATGGGTGAAACAAAGTCAGCTGGAGAACTTTGGATCAGAAGTAAGATCGATCAGAAATGGCAAACCTCTAGCAGTTGAAAGCCGCTTATGTTCCCTAACGCCGGTACTCGATGCCGACGGAGTGCTGAGAGTACAAGGACGATTGGAAAACGTTACGGGCATTGATAAAAATACGAAGTCGCCGGCAATATTAGATGGTCGACATTCGTACACAAGGCTGTTGGTACATCATTACCATCGACAGCTTGGGCATAGCAGTCCAGAAACTGTAGTGAATGAATTACGCCAAAAGTACTAGATCGCTAATCTGCGCCCTACAGTTCGAGCGGTCAGTTACCGTTGCCAAGTCTGCCGAATTCGAAAGGCGAAACCACATCCCCCAAGAATGGCGGACTTACCGGTAGCTCGCGTAGCACACCACAGACGGCCATTTTCTTTCTGTAGAGTAGACTATTTTGGCCCGATGAACATCACAGTCGGTAGGCACCACGAAAAAAGGTGGGGTGTGTTGTTCACCTGCCTTACAACGCGAACTGTTCACCTGAAGATAGCCGCATCGTTATCAATCGACTCAACCATCATGGCTTTACGAAAGATGGCAGGGCGCAAAGGACATCCAACTGAAATTTATTCGGACAATGCTCCGAATCTACGAGGAGCGGATGCCGAGCTACGATGCGCTATAGCAGAAATGGACCACACTAAACAAGGAGAATACGCAACTTCTCAAGGTTTCGTGTGGCGTTTCATTTCCCCCAATTCACCACACATGGGTGGCAGTTGGGAAAGGCTGATTCGAAGCGTGAAGACGGCATTGAAGGCAACCTTAAGAGAAAGGGCTCCTCGAGAGGAAACATTGTCTACGTTAATCATAGAAGCCGAACACATAGTTAACAGTCGACCGTTAACGCATGTATCTGTCGATCCTAGGGACGAGGAGGCTTTAACCCCTAACCACTTTCTACTAGGTTCATCATCAGGAGTTGCTGTACCAGGACGTTTCGACGAGGCGGATCTATGTTCTCGGAAGCAGTGGCGCACGGCACAACGCTTGTCAGATCAATTCTGGGCAAGATGGTTGAAAGAGTACCTGCCAACGCTTATACCACGGGAACGGTGGCACCAGGAGGCACCACCCGTCAAAGAAGGCGACTTGGTCATCGTAGTTGACCACACCCTACCACGAAACACCTGGCCGAAGGGAATTGTGGCGAAAATATTTCCGGGACCCGATGGACGCATCCGAGTCGCCGAAGTACGGACAAGCCGAGGAAATGTCAAGCATGCGGTTACAAAACTATTAGCATTGGCATCCGAAAAGTAAGGTATTGGAAAATTCATCTCCAATACCGGGGGAGAGGATGTTGCCAATGCACATATACCTATATTTAATTCAATCATATACGTTAAGTTCATAAAAAATATTCCATTATAAAAGAGTACTATTCAGTTGCAACTTTAAACATATAACTTAATAGTTTATGTGTTATAATATTTAATTTGTTATATTAAAAGTACGAAATATCTTTTTATAAATATGAATGTACGGCATGGAAGCCTGTAATCAAAAATGGAGGTGACATGACTCGAGAAGCGAGCGCGTAGGAGAACGCTCCCGCACTTTGTTTTGCTTTGATACGGGTCGGTCGAGCTCGTCCATTTTGAGTGATGTCAGTCGGGAACGCGATGGCGACCGAGTAAGATCGTGGTCAGGGTAGGCAAGCTGCCGTGTATGAAAAAGGTCCGCAAACAGCGCCGCTTTTAGCTGAGCGGAGAACTAAAGGCATAAATTTATGTATAGCATACCTATCTATATCAATGTATATACAGTGATTAAATTCTAAAGTTGGCCTTGTTTTCGTTACAATTTTATTTTTAAATTAAAATAACAACGTTATATTTCAATTAACTATTTTTTATTAACATTCACAATAAAAAAGAATTATAATATACATAGGTGTACATAGGAACACATACACTTTCTAACCTCTGTTTTCTTTACAGAAAATAACCGAACGTTTCTTCCTTTGTTTCATACTTAAAAAGGGAAACAACTTAAATTATAACAGTATTTTAATAATTATAATAAGTATAAGAACTATGAAATAAATAATAATTATGTCTAGAATTCTTTTGGCTACACGTTTTCGTCTTGAGCGATTTACTCGCGGTAACAGAATCACACCGATTCTCTCTTGCTAGTGTATTTGAAATTCTTCAATTCGGTGTGTATGTGTGAGTAGCGTCACTATCGCCACCTGCTAGCTGAGCGGGGCGTAACTCGGAACCGCTGAGCCCATTACAGCTTGTCGACCCTGATCGTGGTCCGGCGCGGTGGCTCTCGCGTTGTCGGGCCCTGGCTATCCGGGAACTTTCGGGTCCGACTGTTGCGTGGGTCCTTCATCATGTTGAATGGACAATCCGTGACAGTAAACACGCTGGATTGACCAGGTGTTCTGCGGGCCCGAAAGATAGCGGCGTGTTCATTGCTGATCGAGTTCGGTAATGTTCATGTGTCCGCGTCCCGGTCCCCAGGGTCGACTTAGTTACGAGATGACCTTGGAGCCTTGCCTCGATCGGTTGCTCGGTCGTGGACGACTATATAGTAATGTATATTGTGAGAAGAATAAATAAGGTCGAGTAAGGTGTTGCTCGGCTCAAATGGATACGATGTGTGCAAATTTATTCCGACCCCCCCCCCCCCCCCCCCCCTCTTCTCTGGAACCGCCGGTCAGCAAATGATCGGTATGTTCATGTAAGAACTTTTGAGATCATTTGCCAGCCGCTGAAGTGCGGCGGTCGATGTGCCTTGCTGTAAGTACTGGGGGAGAGTTCCCAAATATCCATACAGTGGCGTGGTCTGGCACAGGCAGGAATAATAATTTATTTTTCAACTATCTAAGTACAAAAACCAGTGCTTAAAAACATTAAATTAAAACAGCGTGAAGCCGGACAAATTTCACAAATATTTCACATGTTATTAGAGCAATTAATCATTTTTTAAGACCTCTTATTTTTCGTGCAGTTTATGCTGCACATGCAGCATCATATATTGATACAATATTTAGAAATGTGACGATTATATTCCCTCAATCATAATTTCACGTTCGTCCTGTATGCAAGCTCACGGAAGATTCTGTTTCTTAATATATTAACAGTAGCAGCCCGCTACTAGACGTTAACAATATACCGTGTAAATTGTCGTTTTTCGTAACAATTTGCAACAATTCGTAACAGTATGTGTACACGTCCGAAGCACAAAATCACGATAAGTTTATCGCACGATCTGTTATTCCGCGTCTGTATCATTAATTCCTAATGTCGTTTTTATTGAGCCAGCGTTCGCAAAGGCGATAGATTAACGCCGACAGATGGTTTCTTATCGAGGGCTACTAATTTCCTTCATCTACGTCTTCTCCTTCCTCTTCCGGCTGTATCGTCCTCCGTCCTTTTCTCCCTTCAGTTACACTGTATTTATTATCTTCTTCTTTAAGATCCGAGCAACGTTCAATGGGAGTTGGCGACAGATGTCGATGAGCGCCACATCGCTAATTTAAATCCCATCAGATGGTCTACGAGAACGACAGCGGCAGTTTTCTTTGTTCTCTTCAGTCCCCCTTTCGCCATTACCTATCAACGTCCCTTTCTTCCCATTCTCCTGACGTTTAATCGGAAAATAATGCCTTAATTACATTCGTCTACCGTTCTCCATTCGATCGTGTACGATTGACTGGCCGAATTAAATTTCAATTGTCACGATTTAGCAATGCTTTCTTACGTGTTTCTATTGGAAAAAACGGATATCAAATGGCATTCGGACGATGAATCAGAATTTTATTTTAAAAATCAATCAATGATTAGTAATACCTTAGAAATGTTAGGATGACAATGTTAATGTTAGATATTTTCTATCAACTTTGAGCTTGTAGCAGGGGGTTTTATTGAATTAAAAAGAAATATTGTAATGAAAAAGAAAGGAAGATAAATTATATATTTCCTTCTAGATCTTAATCGATTGTGAATTAGAATGATACAATTATGTTAAGCATTGGAGCTATAAGTTTTTAATACGTTAAGGAAGGAACAGAATAATATACGTTTAATTATTCAATTGTTAAATGTACTTCAACGAAAATTAATGGTAAATTGTCTTGAAAATGTGATGAAGTTGAACTAAATGGTTTGAAATATTTAATATAATTTAAACTTATAAATGTTATACAGTATTAGCCACAATATACGTCTTTACTGTGATTTGTGAACGTATAATTGAAAGCTAAAAACTCTTTGAATAAAAGTGAAAAAGATGTTAGATATATAACATCTTTTTATATATATATACCATAGAGCTATTACAAATTATATAATAATTTGCAAGATCGCATTACAAAAGGTTTTGTTTCCATTATTACTTCGATTAATCTGTATGCGAAATGAGCAATATTCGAGAAAAGCCCGTATCCTTAATCTCGTTAATGCTATTGGTTGTTCATGCCAACTATTTTAGGTATCTGGTATCAGATTGAGGTAGCCCGCCGTAGATTTCATCTGTATTTTCCACGAATACTCGTATATATGACATAAAGTAGTCAATGTCCCATAAGGAATTAGGAATCCAACTTCCAGCCAATATAGGTATGTAGGTATATCATAAAACGTTTCTCTAATTTACATAAAATATATATTGTTTAATATCGCAACATTGATTCGGAAGTTGCTTCATTGATGAGTCGATTTTTGACCTTTTTCTGAGAAAATGTTTTAACGTCGAAAAATAATTAACTTCTTCTGTGATAAAAATTTTCAAGTCCATTGAAAACATTAAGTCCTACATATGTGTGCCGTAAAAAATAGAATAAAAGAACTTGAGACTTTAAAAATTGGTTGTAAAGTTTTACACAACACATCTATAAATCATTTGTATGGTGATAGATACAGATTTATAATAATGACTTTCTTTAAAAATTGTATGTTATCAATTTAATACTCAACTGTGGTACATGATCTTAACACATTGACTGACATGGAGGTCACCAGTGACCGGTGCTTATTGAATTCAGCGAAATTTCATATAACTTTTAAATTGCAATATTTATGAACTTTCGAACATGCTGAATATTGGCTTTAAAAAGATAGTTGTCTGCTGAATATCTATCTATCACTGCCTTTAAAATTTCTTTTTTACGAAGATCTGATTTTAATAGAAAAAGTTCGATTTCAGTGAAAATGATGAATTGCATTCAACGTGTTAACTAATTTTAGTGGGGTCCGGACTTAATAATAGTAATGTAGCACTTATACATATTCGAACTTCTGTATCACGGGTTTTCTCACAGTACAATTGCGATTAAAATGATATTGAACGATTGTATTTGAAATTGAACCCTTAAATAACTTTCAGCGAGAGATTCGTCAATTTTTAGTCTTATTATAAGTAACTGAGACTGTCTCGTTCGAGTGATTTTTCTGTCGAATTCCTCTTTTATCACTTGACTGTTTTCTTCTCTCGATGACTGCTTAAAACAGTTATCAAATTCTTTTAACGACAGGACAGAAAGAATTGTTGGATGACCAACCTATGTTATCTACATACAACGCGCTGCGTTGCCTTAGTGACTCAATGTCCTAAGCGCCTCTTAGAGAGTCACCTCCGAACCCTGATTCACGCTGGTCAGGGTTCACTCCTAGGATTTGGTCATCCTCGCCCTCTCCCTTCTTTGTTATCACAAATCTTAAGGTATATAAGAAACCGCGCGCGAAGAACGATACTACACATCACACAATATTCTCGACTCATTATTCAAGTTAGTGCCGAAACTCTGTCAGACTCCGTGGCTATACATTCGGTCTTCGAAATTATAACAGTTGTAAGAACCGTGCCACTGTAAGCCGTCTAGCTTATCCACGGGATACAACAGAATACAAAAAATTGGTTGCTCAATATAATTAATTAAAAATTTTGATTTCTACGAAAAGTTTTACAATATATTTAACATTGATGCTTTCAAAACATATATTTTTTAAACTAATGAAATTAAATATTTTTATTCTCTAAATATAAAATCTGCGGCGGGACGTTGGCTTAATCGTTCTTGTTACCATAGACATAAGTTAAAGAGGCGTGAAGAATTATTTATTATACACATCAAATACTGAAAAAATTCCGCACTTTACTTGATAAATTATGCATTTTAACACACTGAGCGCCGACCCCGCGATAATGCGGGATTTTCTGTTTCTTTATATGCATATTTCTACACATCGTAGATCAAAAGATGATCGCCCTTAGAGTCTTTCGCGTGTTATGAAGAATTATGAAGGTGTTAGAATCATTGGGTCAGGGAAAAAAGTTGTTGCGAAAATGCATAAGCTATCAAATATATGTTTAGCTGCTTATTGTTCGGGGCCAAGTAAATGAAGCCGGCGTTTAATGTGTTAATGTATTAATGCCAATACATAGAAAAACGAAGAAAGCGATGAATATATCTATACTTCCAATTATAAAGCAAGGGATTTTCACAGGCATTGAAATCGAAAAGCTTCCCAAAATTTTCATTCGTGCTACCACCACTTGGCACATCATATATTTTCTATTGATATTTTGAAAATGTTTGAAACATTCAAAGACATATTCGTGTATATTTACACTGCAGTATACATGAGTTTCATCAAAATTCGTGTTGGATATCGGGCAACACGCTTTTGTTCGTACCGATTCAACATTCACTTCAATAACGGGCCTGTACAATGTGAACATCTGAAGAATACACAACTAATATCTGAGAGTGCAAAACCCTATACAAACCTGTACACACATGAAACACATTCTCCATCTACACTTGTAAAAATAGGGACAACAATTGGGAAAAAGATAACGTGTGTGATATAATTAAATTTATTATCCTTCCATGATTTTAAATATTGATTTACCAGTCATCAATAAATGTTTATAAAAATTAAAAGTAAATTAACTAAAGATTAATTTCGAAAGTGGTTCGAAGACATCATAAAACTGTTTTTCCAATTAGATGAAACCACTACAGAAGTTAAGTCAACAAAATATTTAAAAAAAAGAAAACAGCAGCAAAATGTGTTGACCCTGTGACACACTATTTACTCATTTATCCGTGTAATGATTCGTTCAACTTCTGTGTTAAACTATCTTTTCTCTATCAAAATATTGTTCTTCATGTTAGCATTTAACCAACTGACAACACATTAATATGTTTTTCAGTGTTCAGGCATATTAATATAAGCCCAAATTGAATGGGAAAAAATCTTTTGTCACTACTACAGTAGATAAGTTAATGGAACACGCAATGAAATGTACTTCGATAATTTTTAATTTGTTTTATGTTCCATTCCACAAAGATATTCCCTACAGTGGGTTATATTCGTCAAAAAGAGAGCTATTGTACAATTGGGATATGCAGAATTTTCAGTATCTCGGTAATAATTAATTTTATGATAGTTTCTAAAATTTGTTTGCGAAGATCGAATACAAGACATTATATTTTTGACATTTTTAATCAAAATATGTTTTGACGTCGATGTTCCACGAGGTAACAATGAATATGAGTCGAAATACAAACCTTGATTGAAGAAAAATTATAACATGTCAATTCCAACATAAACGAAAAGAAAATGAAATTCTAAAATACTTGAGAAATATGAAATTTGATATTTAAGTTAACAAATATACTAAAGCGAACAATTAGATCCTATATTTACAACTCATAAAAATGCTCGCATTGGGGCTACAAAGATTGTATCGTGTTGCCAATAAAGATGGTATGAGACAGGTGAAAGTATAAATACCGAAGTATTATCAGTAAGAACTTAAAGTTTATAATAATTTCTCACACGAGGATGTACTACAATTTGGTAGCTTTAACTCAGTACAAAGCGATCACTATTTAATATAAGACAGAAATAATAAGACAG
Organism: Cerceris rybyensis; assembly: GCA_910591515.1. Classification (NCBI taxonomy): domain Eukaryota; kingdom Metazoa; phylum Arthropoda; class Insecta; order Hymenoptera; family Crabronidae; genus Cerceris; species Cerceris rybyensis. The sequence continues at coordinate 21,400,823 of OU342789.1, read as the reverse complement.
AAGTCATGCAAACAACTTTCCTGAAAGAAGAACTCCCCAAGATGATGTACCATTAAGTCAGGTTCGAAATTACGAATCACAAGAGCTCTCAAATACGAAGCCGACGACGTATTTTAATTGGGTCACCCGTTATAATCTGTCATGAAATGAACGTCAGACAGCCCCCGCAGCTGTTTCAACTCTCCTTCCTCCCTGTCCGTCGCGTATTCGCGTATTGCGTCATTCCCACACCTTCCTGCTTTGCTTCTTCCTTGAATTTCAGCGATTACTTCGAGTAATTGCAGTTACCGCTGTTTCTCGTTCCAAAAACGAGGTTGCAAGTTCCTAGCGGGTTTGTAGACAGCAATCTTTGGTTGTGAAGTTCCGTTCAAATACAGCTAAACCTCTAACGCATCATTTTAGTAAAAGGTCTGCGAAGAAACGAATAAATTTTTATTTAAAAGATATCGTGAAGATAGGTACAACTTAGTGTTACAAGAAATTGCTAAAACATCTTGGATAATTAAATATTAACAAATAAAAAGTTTATGAAACTTCGATTTTGGTAGTAACAGTAGAAAGTTGAACAGGACGAATTGGATAAGAGATAAGACCTAAGTGTAATTTATTTTGTTTGTATTTGCAGGCTTCAATGAGTTTCCATTTAAATAAAACTAATAGACTTATCACACGAGGCACTCAATGCATGAAAAATCTTTATTAAAATGTCTATGTAGAGGTATACGAGCGTTTACTATTTGTTGACAGTACATTATAAGCATGAGAAGAAAAACTACCTATTAAAAGTATTCCTCAACAAATATTTGCAATTTACATTATCATAATAAGTAATCATGCACACTTTCTCACAAATCTTTGTACAACACTCAAAGGTTTATTCCATTTGTTTACCAGTGATGGCTAAGTCTTGAATTACTACTTAAACTGTTAGTAGAAACTTGATATAACCCTGGATAGCTACATACACTCACTGTCAGACTTTTGGTGAAAAACTATTTAAACTAAACACGGTCCTGAAGTGAAAGACGTTTCTTGATTGAAAAGTTGAAATTTCTGCGTTGGCAGCGGTTCACCAGCGCCGCAAATCGAAAAACTATTACTATCCGTCCAAAGGAAGAATGGGTGGTAAGGGTTTGCAACTAACACATATATATATATCAGTTACACTCATTGATCTATGAGTAACAAACCATTGTACAGTTAGGAAAGTTGATAATGCTAATAATCACATTAATAAGAACTACAATTAAAGATCATAGTACTGATAAAACATTATTGGTATCTCAGCAATTATAAAAATGCTAGTGCTACCCTATGTACATATGGGAGCAATTAGATGAACGATAAATGAAATAAGTCGAGCGTGGCAGAAACTGAAGAATAATTCGTCACACATTAACAAGCACGTTCTCTTTCTTTCTCTTCCTCTCTCTTTCCTTCTTTCCCATCTAGTTGACAATGGAGCGGACAGAAGAGGGTGTGCAATGCGCTTCCGTATCTGCCGACGTGACTGCGGCCCTGACGTCACGCGAGCAACGTCAGCAGAGACACAGCGGAACAGAAAGAAGGGAAGAAGGGACATTGGAAACAGAAAGGAGAGGAAAATTGTGGGAGGGTTGAAACGGCTTGTTTCGAGCCCGTCACTCGCTCGTTTCTCTTCCCTTCTCTCTACCGGAGAAGGCTCTTTTTTCTTCACGAAGTAATCAGCAAATCGTTGAAGAGTTCTGGCAAGCGATCACAGCTTTGGAGGAGGAAAAAAGAGAAGGGAAGAAGAGAAAAGAGTCTACGAAGCTCGATACGCATGAGAGGGGCATAGAAAATAACGTACATAAGAAGAGAAAAGAAGAGGAAAGTAGATAGATAGATAGATAGATACGAAAAGGAGTGAGAAGGGAGAAAGGAGGAGGATGAATAAGGAAGAGAAAGAGATGTCTGGTAAGACGTCAAATAACTTGATTATAGGTCTCAGGAATGTCTCTTTGCCAGACCGTGCATTCAAGTGCGAGTGAAATTTCGTTAAGGTGCTTCTTGCGAACACTTACTTCCTCTTGGACTTGTCTCTTGCTGCTTATCCCTATCTCGATTTTCAAAGAATTGAGATTTCGGATGCTCTGGTCAAATTAAAATCATTTGTATCCTGATCGATTGTAGTGTTATGAAGATTTTGACGGGAAAAAAATTGCTTTAAAATATTCCTTAGGGGATGATGAACTAAAGCTAGCAGTTTTTATATATCATTTTATTTTAATTTGCAGATACGGTTCTCCATATTTTATATTTTACTATGTTGGAAATAGTAATAGTTATGATAGTAATCAATTTTAATTGCGTTTAAGATTGTGAAGAAATTATGAAACGTTTTAACATCCCGTGACACCACATTGGCGTCATATATGAACAGATAGCCAATTTCTGGGGTTAAGTTAAAGATAGCGGCAAAAGTGTACTGCCGTTAATAAATGTAAAAGAGTTTAAAAATATTTTTAAATAACTTTGGAAAAGTAAACGAATTTTTTCATTTATGATTTAGGAAAATTACTATGCCACATTAACATTTGTTACAAAAAGATTAGTGACGTTGCATCCTAATGATTGACAATTCATTTGTAACATTAACAAAACAGATCGACTCTTCAATTTACTCTTTGATTTAAAATTGTGTAAAATGGCTTGCAAATATTATGATTGAGTATATCTTATTTCAAATAAATGAAAAATGATCATTTGTAATAATAAGATGAATATTTCATTATGCAGTGCAATATTTTCTTTTAATATTTCAAAAAAGGCATAATGACTTATGTCGAATATTTTATTATTTTCATTTCACGTTTAAGTCAAACAAACCATGTTTAAATTATTTTTCTCTTCAAGTAACCTTGCTCAAGTAAATAAATAAATAATTAAATTGATTCAATTAATTATTAAATGGATACAGTTACTTTGTCGTATAGTACAATAATGACCCTCATATCTGTATACGTGGAATATTATATAAAAATCGCAGCAAATAGAATAGAACAAGTTAAAATCTTGAACACACTCTACATGTATTCCGATTTTCTTACAATAATTCATAAAAAGCATATTCTATCAAAAATATGCAAACATATAAAAAATTAAATGTCACAATAATATCAGTATTCATCAATAAAGAGTCAGACTAACATATCGTCAATACGATACAAACTTTTCACCGTTGTAAATAGGAATGAAGTTATAATTATAGCATAAGCCAGTATTTTATCAAGGACGTATTGTGGCGTCACTTCAATATTTTTATTTCCCACTGACTCTATCTGTTTTCCTTTGCCGTGTAATTTTCTGTTTACCCTTGAAAGCATACACAAGTTCTCTAAATTTCAAGTCCGTCAATGATTCGGTGGAATGAGGAGAACCATCCGCATCACCCAACCCCCTCACCCTGTCCCCTTTTTCCCTCATTCCTCAACCTTCTTAAGCTTCTCAAGAGACACTGGACGTACCCGGCAGGACTAATGAAAGGCAGCCGCGTTGCCAAGATTTTTTTAAAAGGCACTGTAGCTGTGCAGAACGCTTCCAACGACCTCTTTCGTTCCGTTTTCTTTTGTGCCATCGAAAACGCGCACAAGGGACGATGATTGGCCAACGCGGTTAATTGTAAAGATACGACCAGTCAACAATCTCGTATTTCTTCTAATGCTTTAATTGACGATTGTACAGATATAAATAAGAGATTATGTAACAGTTAAGAATTATCGAGAAGATATTGCTAATCATTAAAAATTTATAAAAAGAGCTAGAATTAAAATGAATAGGAAATTATAGAGATAGGAATAATCGAAGTTGCATGCGTGAATGGGTTATAAATTGCATTTGGATTATCATAGTACAGAATTACTTACACATTATCACAGACTTGGAACGTGGAATCTATGTATCTAAAAACTTTTTCAAAAGGATTGTTGCGATGATTTAATTCTAGTCGAATATGTATCGCTTTGACCCAGAAGATATTACGAGCGCTGAATGAAAGATTGATAAAGAAATAGAAATTGCATGTACTGTGGCCTCACAACAGGTTACTACCTGGATCTAGTTACATATTAGAGATTTATTAAATATACATTTATTTAAAATAACACTTGTAGTATGACAATAATTTGCAAGTAAGAATCGTAACGATTAACGGCAAAAGATATAATCTAATTTGGAATTAATAATTATTAATTGCATACATCGACCAGAATAGTAATTCAAATTAATTATTTTAAAATACTATGTTGTTATTTCCTAATTTCTTATTTATTAAAATACACGAAAAAGGCAGCTATTAAACTTATTACATTCATATAATATTCGTATGCAATCTTACTTTAAACATTCAATGTTTTAACAGTTAGTACATATTAAATTCCGAACATCTAAATTTCTTTAGTAACAAGAATTATAACAATTACTTTTTCATATACACGTAAAATAAATCAGAATGTTCTCAACCAATCGATCTAACCAATTGGTGTTGGACATAGTACATAGTCGTCATCGGATCAATAATGATACTAACTGAGTTGTCATTCAGTTAAGTGGGCTAATACTCTTGACTAATGACACTTGATGTTGCATGCGAAGCCCGATTTAGTTGTCACGAGGTCAAGGATCTCAGTCAATTGAGTATTCACCAAATTTTGATATTTCATAAAGCATCCCTTCTTCATAGATCTTTAAAAGGTATACTTGTTATAGCAAAGTGTCAATACACGAATAAAGAACGAAGATTAATTTAAAAGTACATACAGTGTGTCATTTTTATCGGACCTTGAAGACCTTGTGTACTTTCGTCATCTAAGATCGATATCAAAGACCACTAATGATAAGTAGGGTATTTATTTACTATATTGCTGTTTATTTTCACACGTTGAACGTCACGCGTATTCCTCCCGTCTCACTGATTCTCTTGTAGCAAGGCTTTTTCTATTAACACTTTCAGCCCCACTTTTTTGTTTTTATTATTGTGTAATGGCGAATGTTGCGATTCGCGATCAAGATCAGCCAAATAAGAGAGAACTTATACTTTTGGGACTTTTATATATGTATATTAAAATACTCGATTCGTTCCAAGATCGATTCAATGTGTTGAATGAGTTGATGAGGACTTGTGAGAGTCTTGTATTAGATTTAGGATTTGGAATTAGAATTAGAAGATGACTCTCACATTTCATTGGACTTAGTAATTATGAACTTGAACTAGCGTAAGAGTAAGAGAAACTGGTGACTTTGAATTGAGAAGTTGAACTGAGAACGTAGGGTTTTTAAAGGTTTAGAAGAGGAGAGGGGGTAGGATGATGGTATTTGGGAGTCTAGGGGTAGGAATAGGAAGTTGGACTTTGGATGTGGATGATGACACGTGGATGAGTAAGGATCAAAACAAGGAGTAGAATTTTGGACTGGACTATGATTCGGGTATGACTAAGGATGGTGATGAGTAGACTCCGGATGTTTATGCAAATTTCAAATTCAACAAATGCAGTTAAGACAAGAGAACCTATTTAGGGACTTGTTGCACTCGATAAATGTTACAACGAATACCATACTTTGGATATTTCGGATATATTTTTATATTATGTTCGTTTTGTGTATTTTAGCCGTATTCATTTTGTCATAAATGCATAAACATCCGGAGTCTAGTGATGAGTGATGTGTTGCTGACGTACATAATATTTGTTCTTACAAAGTGTTCGTTAAATCTATCTTATATATAATACTAACTGATCGGAGGGTCGGTACATTACAATTGCAAGGTTCAAAACAAAAAAATTGGTTAATATATTTCATAAATATATTTTCTAGAAGATGTACAGTTTCAAAAATTTAGATTTTTGACATTGACAGGTGGAACGTGTAAATCCCACTGGTAATATTAAATGGGGCATATACATCCCATCGGTACATAAAAACTACTAGAAGCATTTTTTGAAACGTTTATTTTTAAGTATGATACGGTGTAAAACAATTTTTGCACAGTTAGCACATCCTGCATAGAGTCGTGGGGACATATATATCCCAAGGGGATCGAAAGGGTTAAAATAGCATCTTTAAAGAACGAAAATGTTAAAGATAAGAATAGCTACATATTAAGCAATACTTTACTTTTTTAATAGCAAATTTAAATTTTGAATATAGTAACGAATTCGTGAATATTGTCGTTTGAAAATCTTAAGAAATTTCATTGCATTTATTTGAGTTTTCTTATTTATTTTGATTTTTCCTCCATACTTATTTCTACATTACTATTGTTAGTTCTTAAGTGCTCTCTAATGTTTGAATGTTCGACAAACCAATTCTTTTAAAATATGATTCTATTTTTATGTAGGTCAAGTGTTTTCATTGCAATAAAGATTTATTATTATTATTATTTCATTGAATTAAATAGTGCGGGTCACCGGTGGTATTCAACCCCTATGGCATTCAACATCTTAAAAGTGTCATAAATCAATCCACCTTGACAGAAATGATGATTTTTCAGTGACTAAACGAAATTATTTATACTAAGGAAATTGCAAATATCGAAGACAACAAATACAATAAATCTTATCGTAAATTGGTATCAATATTTTTAAATACGTTAAAACAAAAACCCTTAAATATGTCGATTAAAACAGACCGTGACTTGTAAAATTGTTAAAATGAACGACGCTTATCATTTCATATGAGAGGGTAGAACGAGGAATGTCATTTTACAAACAGTTAACACGTTGACTGCCGTGGGTGTTACCGGTGACCGGCGCTATTGAATTCAATGAAATTTTATATGACTTTGAAATTGTAATATTTCCGAATTTTCTAACACATTCAATATTTAACACTAAAACTACCGACGTTATATCTACTAAAATTTAAATTTATTGAACAAGCACTTCGAAAAAAGATAAATCAAGAAGTGAAAGGATTAGTTAATTAACTCATTTAGGCTTCATATGGTAGAAGTAGAATTTTTACTTCACGGTTCCCTTATCAATTTAGGTAGTTTTTTTGACAAAATTGCGAAGCGGTCATATGACCGCCTTGGTAGGTTTAGTGTTAAATACTAGCTTTCAAGCAGATAAAACACTGCTGAACATATATCTATTTGTGTCTTTAAAGTTTCTGCTTTACAAAGATGAGATTTTAATACGAAAAGTATCTCTTCAGTAGAAATGATAAAACAAGTGAAATATCAGCGGTATTCAACGTGTTAAGAATTTTTTATCCGTTCCGTGTTTTTATCGTTTAAACTTGTTCATTTTCACGATCATCGGTTCGAAGTTACAAAGCCAGTTTTCCCGTAAATCTCTTAAAGAAGGAAGACCGAACGCCCAAAGTGTGTGGCATCTCTTGTCCACGTGGCTTTAGTGGCTAGTAATTGGAAACTTAATGCTCGTCCGGTAAAAAGATTTCTCCAATTAGTAAAGTAACTTCGAATAGAGATAAGACACGCCCTGGCACGACGGTGATAAACGCCGCAAATAACTAATGCGACCAATATACAGTGTATACAGATAAGCATATCTCGAAGTCGATGAAGAATAACGCACAGCAAATTCGTGCTAATAATGCTAATATCGCACGTGCGACATTGGCAGCGAAGGGTCGAAAGAAGGGTGAGTGTTTTAGTATTCTATTGACGCGCTTTCTGCTGTCGTCGAGATAAACTGCGAAAGTCTTAATTCCCGAGAGTTCTTCCTCTGAAGAAACAAAACGTTCGTGTTAATTTGTCCAACTTGAAGTTGGACGGGTAGAACTATTTTGTTGAAATAAATGTTTTATCTTATTTTACCTCAATGTTTCCAGATCAGATTGTTTATTTCAGACAAATTATTTTTAATATCATTGTTTATTGCATTTTTTTAAACGCGTATTTGTATAATTTAGTTTCCTTCAAGAGGCAAAACATGATTACTTGGTAAGTTGTGTAAATTATAACAACGAACGACGTGGTGATGAGACATTATTCTCGTAGTTCTACTCCTGATTGGGAGATATATTTACTCAATTAATCCTTATTATTGTTTATTTTGTAGTGCTAATATTATGTTGCGGTAAGCATACGTTTTAATTCGGAGAATAGATATGGCATCATATTTGTTTTATTTCAATGATATTAAGGTAGTTCTATGCAAATATTTTTTTCGACCAATTTTTTTTAAATTTTGGATATCCATGCAGTATTATGTTCCAAAACTATTTGCGAAAGATCAATGAAATTAACCACATAGTTTATGAGAAAATTATTTTCAAAAGAAATTATTTTTACACGAATCTTATAGGGACAGCCATTTTTACATGCCTTGGAATGCAGGTTTTTATTTTTTTTAACCGAAACGAGTCGACAAAAATATTTATAAAAATAGTAGTGGCCTAATCAATTCATTTAGACCCCGATGTAATTTTTCTATCATTATTTACCACGTACTTATGAAGAAAACTTCTATTAAAAGTTGAAAAAAATCTATGAAACGCATGCCTTCACACAAACCGTACTTCATGCTAGTTGAGATTAGTTTTGGATGTTCGGCTTTTCCACTAGAATTAGTTAAATTTCTGATTTGTTTTTTTAGTTTCCCTTTATTGAAAATCGCCACTGCTTTCAAATTTCTTTCGAGAGTTTTTTTTTTCACAAATTTGTAATTTGTCGTTTTCAAAAGAACGTTTCAACTCTAATAACTGTCAAATTCTCATTTGTATTTATAGGTTAGAGTAGGTTGAATGATGCGATAATGCCACGATGTATTTGTCATAGTGTACGTCAAAAAATTCTCTCTATGTACACACCTTTTTATGTGTAGTAGGTACCGTATCGACAAAAGTTTGATTTAAAATAAATAAATTAGAATTATTTCGCATATTTAAACAATTATTTTTCTCTGTATAAACATTTACTATGATGATTATAATAGAATAGTAGAAGTATTTTTACCAATTTTTGTTAAAAAAATGATATAAAAAGTATTAAAATCTGTAAACATAAAAATAAACTTTTTGTTCTGAATATGCATAGAACTACCTTAAAATCTAAATCTGTTCCTCGATTTACATAGAAGAGAGATTCTGTAGACAATCGTGTAAATCGAAATCGCACATTTTGATGCGTAAAACCATGTAAATCAAAAATAAATTAAAATGTACAAATTTACTTCAACGTGATATAAAAATATTTTTTTTAATCCCTTATTTTAAAAACCGTGTAAAAGTGAAATCGTACAAATAACACATCGTGGGATAGCTGAATTTTAAAAACTGCCTAAAAGTGAAATCGTGTGAAAAAAAATATGTAAATCAAGGAAAGGTGTATAGTGAAAAATTGGTATCAATTTTTATAACGCTTTGATCTTCATGAAAAGAAATATTTTGCCGTACCCTTTCCTTTCAGGAATAGACACTGAAAAGTCCTACATCCAAACCATAAGCCTTATAAGCCATTTAATGCACAATTTGCATACAATTAAAAGGTAATTATTATTTCTGATCTTGATCAGTTTAGTCTTTCAATATAAATATACTGTCCAATTGCATTTTGCATATACATAGAACATATAACTTTTAATTACTTCCACTAGATAAAAGATCTTATAAAAATTGTGAACATCATTGATGAAGTAAGTCGATCATTGCCTCGAAAATCGGAACATATTGATCAAGAACATTGCAAGTGTTCCCTATTTTTAACAATCCTCCACGCACGCCGAAAGATCGAGCACGGCTTTTCAGGTCAGGCCGGCCAATATTTCAAACAGCCAGACATTCGGAAAGAATTGACGAGGTGTGCGTTCGTGCAAAACAACCCCTTCGTCCGTGTTGGGCAGCACGGCGTCGTAGCTGGCAGAGGGTGTCAGAGGGCAAGAGGAGGAGGTGAATCCGTGGATTTTAGAGGGAGAGGAAGGGTATTGCACAGTCGGCGGCCATCTTGTTGTTTGTGCAGGTTCGGCCTTCACATTTGAGTTTGTAAACCCCGAACCATCCCTCGAGTCAATCCTACCAATGACCCTAGATACTTAATTATACAAAATTATAAAAACTTCGTACCAGAGTAAATGGATAATAAATTTTATCGTTGTGGTAACGCGATAGATAGGTAACTGATATACCTATGATAATATAAGGTTGCTTATAATGGATAACAATTCAGCGTTTCTACTTTACGATGCGTAGGGTTCACCACAATTTCTTAGTTCAGTGTAAAAAAACTGATTGAGTTATTGAACTTTTCAAGCTTACTTTGAAACCTTTTAAGATTATTGTATAGTATTGTATATTATTGTTATATTGTTAGCACCCAGAATATTAAATGTTACTGGGTAACGAGACTTGGCAATTGTTTGATATAAAAGAAATAATGAGATTCTGCGGTCAATGGTCCCGGTTGACGCACGTGTTTCTCTAAATAAACGTTCTCAGTTTTTCTATAATTGTGTACTATTTATTTATGTCTAAAAGGTTAATGCGTGCGCGGTCGACACGTAACATTAAGAAGATTTTTTTCTAGTGTGTGGTCACTGTGAAAGGATTTAATCCCTTACCATACAATAACGGGTGAGACTGGTGATGTACAAGTATATTGGATATAAAATGTTCAAGTTCTACAAAACCAACCAAATAGAAAATATCACTGAGATGCGACGAGATAAAATTATTGTTATAATCTTAACACTTTATTACACGTATTTAAAATTGGGAATGCACTATCCCCGGAGAATGTAACATCTCCGTGTCCGAAATAATATGTGTGAGATCGGAGCGGAGAAGCCCTCCTATAAAGAACTTTTAGAAGGAAACGACGTAAAAAGAAATTGTCATAATGCAGAGGTCGCTGGCGCAGTGGTTCCGTGCCGACTCAGACGATCGTCGACGTTAAGCTACTCTGGCCGATTTGCTGCCATGGATGGGTTGCCGCGCACCTCTCGTTTCTTTTTCACAACCCTACATATGTCACGAGAATACTATATCTTTGACTTGTGAGAGTGTAATATCTCACTTTGAGAATTTAATCGAGAATGTAGTATCTCGGGTTGAGAGTGTACTATCTATGAGTTATGAGAATTCAGTATCTCACGATTGAGCATTTAATATCTTTGAGAATGCAATATCTGATTTGTCGCTCATTGCAACGCTCATTTATAAATTTGGTTTGGGGGCGTTTCCGTCTACCCCCAACTTCCTTCTCCAAGGCCCGGAGCAGTGGGACTTGTCGGTGGGAGACGTCAACGCCCCAGTCGAAGGGTGGAAGGGACTTGGCAACGTCGCAGATTTCCGAGGCCCGGTCTTTCGGTTAACCCACAAGGTTTTCCAGGAAGACCGGACAATTTTCTCGGAAGCACATCTGCGACGCACGTGCAAATGGCGCGGGCAAGCAAAAAGCGCCTAGACCCTTTGCCAATGTCCCTGGTTCACTATACGGCCATTTTTTTAAGAAATGCAAAGTATGAAAAAATCTCAAACTCGTGGCCGAGGAGAATCTTAACGGTCCGCATAATAAAAGTTGCAGATGTCCAAGGCCTGTGCCTGAACAGGCATTGATCAGTTAAAATATCTTTTAAAATTGTAAAATATTGGCGAATTAAAATATTCCTAACAATAATAAATTTTAATAATAATGTAATTTCAACGGTAAATAAGCAGGAACAGGGATACAATTGATAAGAATCAAGGATCTTGACATGAAAAATGAAACCTTAAAATATAATTGAAATAAGCTGAGGATAAGAAATATGAAAGAAAAGGAGTACGTTCTGGAAAGACGCCAACTTTCAACGGTTACAGATTATTTGATTACGGATGCCCACGTGTGCGGGACGAGACGAAATCGTTTTCAGGTAGACGATGCCTTTCATGCTGTACTTGCTGGAAGCATCGTTATTTATAAGATTTTTGAATCATGGATGTTAAATATAATATGAAAATGTGTCCCTCCGACGTTCTACTGGATTTGTTAAGAATAGTGAATAGTTGAAGTATTATCGATGAATATCTAACGACTTTTGAGGGAATGACAGGCGTATTTTATAAATAAAGTTTACAATTCGTGTAGCATTTTAAATACAATGGAAAACTTATGACAAAGGACTTAACATTTATATAGAGAAATACGTCATACGATGTTATGGATTTTCTATTATTCAAAATACAATCAACTTTTGAAAATTCTTATTACGTTAAGCGGAAGAATACATTCTAAAATGCTATAGAGATAATTGCAGACAGTGTACAAAACTTTTCTTGCTGGTTTAAATAATATTAGGAGTACCGAAAAAGAATGTCGTTTTTTCGAATACATGACGTTGTACAAATACTATTCATTGAATATTTTAATTAAAACCCAGTGAATTTTATAAGCGTGATTTTAAAACTTATCCAGATCGCTAGAGGAAGATTATATCAAATATGGTGTTTAGGCGTAGTTTCAATGTGATGATTCGCCTTTGATTTTGGTTTTTAAGATTTAATGGTCTGTATACGGTTAATTGTATTTATAAAATGTGAAGACTAGTTGTTAATCGAGGTGTTAATGCCCCTCTGGGGTTGTCACTGCATTCTCCCACTCTTTTCCAAGAGTCAATCAGAAGATTCTGATATTTTGGAGGAATGCAGTGGCATCGTCGTTCAAGGGGGAGTGAGGGCATCGGCAACGCTGCAATACCTCCAGGTTGAAACTCCTCACCCTTGACCTCCGAGAGGTTCGTAAAGGTGAGGTCGGGTTTGCCTGGAGGCGCAGCTCTTACGGACTGCTGGCCCAGGGGGTGGCTATAAGATAAATTTGGGCTGCCTTGCCAGCGCCTCACCAGTTTATTACACGGCAATAACTATTGAGCCTATGTCAAAATATAGAAACAATCAAACTCAAAGGCGAGGACGTCTTGCACGATTTGGTTCGCGGATGTGTCCAAGGGTACACATCTGCGTCCTTTAAAACTAATTAGTACTCAAAAATAGTCGACTAGTCGTCCGTATAATAAACCCGGTACATTAACCGAGGTTCTTAACACATGGAAATTATGTTTTAGAATAGTATTTGTAAATTAAATTCTTATAAGTATTCACATCTTTTATTTAGGAAAACTACATTCTTTCCGGCAACCGTGATACTTTGTTTTAAAGTTTATGTTACGAACCTTAGGAGGGGCATCTGCATTTCTCAATGTATGCAGATGTTCCTACTTATTTTTCACAAGTGAGGCCGAGATTTAAGTCACGTACACTTCAAAAGGCACTAGCTTGAAAATGGTACAGTAGAATCCCTCTAATGTTGCTCTCTCGCTAATGTTGACAGGATACTCCTCTTACTGTAACTTGTATTTTCCCCTACTTAGACTTTTTATTGCCCAATAGAACTTTAGGGTCGTGGCGTGTTATGTAGGTTATGGATGTTTACATGATTCCTTCACTCAAGTTTCAATTCTGCGCATGCTTATGCGCATAGCGGAAAGTAAATCATGAAAAGTGGGGATAGAAGGGAATGTCAACATCAGCGAATGATCCTGGCCCGAGTTGTCAACATTAGAGGGATTCTACTGTACTTTATTACAAACACATTTTCTTCTTTCTTACCAGGCTGGAGAGGCATTGAATTGTAACCTTCTTTGGGATATTTATTGCCTCTTCAGCCCTCACTAGTGCACGAGGTGCCTTATGTCTCGACAGGGTTTTCTAGACCACCCTGGAATAATTTATGCACAAAAGAGTTCCAAGAACTTTGGGACTTTCGCCAAGGTTGGGTCTGGAAAACCTCAAAGTCAGTGTCCTTCTTATCATGCCTCTCAAGGATCCCTCTCCTTATCTTCGCAGGAGAGGGAAAGTTTATAACTTTTCAACCCCGAAGGAGGTAGGGAGGAGGGACGACCCACCACCTTAGAAGGGCCGCCTTAAACAAATTCAAGGCCCAATCAGGGCATTTCCATCTCCTCGTACGATATCGCTGATTGGATTTTCTGTTCGTGCCGAGGAGATATAAGGCAATACAACTTTGTCATTCGAAAAATTCTATCAATCATTCTGTCAGGATTCTGTAATAGATTCTGACTTTTCTAACACACATTTTTTCCGGAACCTGATGTCACAAGTTCGACGCAACATTAATATAAGTTATTGGTTTATCGTAACACAAGTGTAGATACAAATTCAGTTATTTTAAAATTATACAATAAATTATTTACATATTCATATTCAGAGGAATTCATAACCAGTTACCTACCATAAACGCTTAAAAATATACAGTCCACTTCAAAATCAATAAAAAATTCCTCACCAGTTTCGATGAGAACAAAATACCCCCTTGTCGTACAGATTGTATGTGATTGAATGCGCATTATTTCAGAATTAATTGTTGAAATAACACTCTATCCCGGTTTCTGAAATAATGTATGTACAGGGTGTAAAAAAATTAATGGTCATGGCTTTAAGGGGTTGTTCTGCACCTCTGGATCGATGGAGATTTGCGAAAAAAACCGGCCGCAAAATTCGGGAAAGGGTAGCAAATTTTTTTATTGGCTCATCATATTCGTCTTGTTACGTAGGCAAAATGTCTGAGAGGAACCATGGGTCAGAAACGAACCGTTCTATCACAAATTAACTTTTAATTCGGCCTTCCGATTAAAATTTCGCCATTAGTTAAAGCAGAGGCGACGTAAACGAAGTTAAAAAATGGGGCACTGTGTCACCGTACCAGAAGAGAAGTGCATGTGTTTATGCTCTTCTCCCCGGGTGGGCCCTTGAGCGAACCCAACACCGAACGCAGGTCAATGACATTTTTCTAGTCATTTTCTATCTTCGTTTATGTTGCCTCTGCTTCAACTATTGGAGCTAGCAAGGGTATTTCATGTGTTTCCTTTCAAAAAGTCGGTGATTCGAAGGCTGCCATTTGGGCGAAATTTTAATCGGAAGGCCGAATTAAAAGTTAATTTGTGAGAGAACGGTTCGTTTCTGACCCATGGTTTCTCTTACTATTAGACATTTTACCTACGTAACAAGACGAATACGATGCACCAATAAAAAAAATTTGCTACCATTTCCCGAATTTTGCGACCGGTTTTTTTCGCAAATCTCCATCGATCCAGAGGTGTAGAACAACCCCTTAAAGCCATGACCATTCATTTTTTTACACCCTGTACAACTTAACGCAATATTAATTGCATGGAAATAATTTGATTCAAAGATCAGTGGCCGACTGATATTTTTAGATTAACAATTTTTGGAAAACTTCAAAATTTCCTGTGGTGCTTTTAATAACTTTATTAAGGAACGTCTGTACACCTTGGTGGTTCTTTTCGATCTTTCCCTTGAACTTGCACAATCGCCGGTGTTAGATTGTACATGATTTTGGTTAGGTGTCGCTGACTGTTATTATACGGCACCTGTCGCGATTCTCACTCGCACTCTGTCACTCGCTCATATCCTTATTTGTGTACAATATCTACACGGTGACCATATTCCCAGTACCGGCGTTAGGGTAGGGCGCGGTGGGGCGACCGCCCAGGGCACCGGACATAAAGGGGCGCCACAGGTTGAATTTTTCAACTGTCTTTTGGACACCATATTAATTTCAGTCAATGAAAAATTCAAACAATTAAATGAGTACTCGGAATCTTGGTGTTATTTATACAATATAAAACAGATTCCAGAAAAACCCGACTTTGTCAAACTCTGTGGTGAACGCCAATTGAAATTAACTGTAGACTCTAAATCAGAAATAGATGGTTGTACACTGTGTGATGAACTCATAAGTCTGAATTCTTTTTTGCCTGATCAGAATGTGGTTACACCTGTTTTTATTTTAAATTTTATCAAAGATCGCAACTTACAAGAACTATACCCAAATGTATGGATAGCATAGCGAATATTATTGACTATACCCGTAACGGTTGCTAGTGAGGAGAGTAGTTTTTCTAAGCTTAAGCTGATAAAAACCTATCTGCGATCGACAATATCTCAATTTAGATTGACAAACTTGGCAACTTTGTCAATCGAACATGAAATTGCTGAAAATATCGACTTTGATAACTTAATAAAAGAGTTCGCCGATAGAAAGGCTAGAAAAGTCAAATTTTATTATTTTTTTTTTTTAAATAAATGGTTATTTCATTATATTCATTGCCTTCTTTCGTATACGTTTGAATAGGAGTTTGGGGGCGCCGCGACGTAGAAATTTCGCCCAGGGCGCTGGTAGTGCTAAAACCGGCACTGCATATTCCTATTCCATTTATCACATCAAGAGTGCCACATTTTATTGTACGCTAGGTAATTAAACGCGACCATAAAGATAGTTTAAGGAGAAAGAGAGAAACATCGTGAAGAAAGGAGAAATGTTAAATTGTGTAAATATCTTTGTGATATATATGATATTAAATAATACCATAAGTATTCATAAGAGCTACCAAGACTATCTTACTGTTTCAATTATATTATATAGACGAAGAAAAAAGCGCAGGCTGAATTTTCAATGATGCGTTTGCACAGACAGAGTAAAAAATAATGTTTGATCGATCTTGGGAATTATACATCATTTGAAAGTTCTCAATTGATCGGCAGAAAAAATTTACATTTTCTAGTTTCCAACTGTTCTTATTAAATCAACTTTCTAACTTTTTTTTATTTTAAGCTATTGAAGAACTGGGGAAATTTGTATAACTTGTTTAAGAATTGTTTTATCCAATTTTTGTGGATATTAAAAATTGGAATTCATATTCATGACTTTACAATAATGATATCAACTATAATTGCCCAGTTGTAATACACAATATATCTCAATATCAAAAAATATAAATATATAAAACGCAAAACTGAATATTTTAGTAATTTACTGCATCAATTAGACATACTTGTTTCTTAATTCCTTTAACGTCGAATTCGAAGTTCTTTTTGCACTCTCTTCCCTAATTGTTCCCGTATTTAACCGGGCACCCTAAAATTTCGTGAAAAATACATAAACCCTCCTGGCTTTCATGATAAGGACCACTGCAAGGGAATAAATGCAGGGGAAAGATAGAGAGAAAAAGACCGGGAGGAGATAACATGAGATCGTAAATCTGAATGTGTCGGATCGAATCACCCGGTAGCCGATACGCGAGCTTTCCAATGGAAAGCACGGGTCAATAACCCTGTAGCTAGATTTTTCCATAGCCACTGGAAATGGATATGGGGGACTGGTTGCAGACAGCAGCTGAAATGCGCAAGCATTCCTCTACGGGAGAAGATCGAGTCTCGCCGCAATTGAAATTGATATTTTTTTCGCATCGACGCTACACCGTGCGGCCTCGATCCATCAATGCACGGGGTGGCCGGAAAGACTAGAGTCAGGTTTTATGATGTGTCCGTCTTCTGTCCCCGTGGTTGGGCAACCATGATTATAGAATATACAGATATAGCATTGTATAATTCTAGATATGATTGCAAATTGTATTAATTCTTCATAGTTAAAAGTTTAAATTTAACAATATGAGGGAAATTTTAATTACCGTAATATTATAACAATTTTAAGGTAAACAAATGAATTAACTATTCATAGTTAAGTGTTTAATTTTAGATATATGAATATGATATGATCTCTTACAATTAGTATCATGGTAGCTTCATAGCCAACGAAGAAGACAAGAGGTAAAAATACATTTTTTTTATTAAACTTTGAGAGAGTAACAAAATATAAAGTGTGACAATTTGGCTGCTGGTCTTTTGAGTTAAATAACCTCGATCAGTTTTCAAGAGAAAGATGTGAGCAAGATATTATATTTACCTTATGTCAACTGGGATTAATTCCTTTATTAAAAAGTAATGAAGAGGGTATATTCATGTTTGTAAATGTTTTACGTGTGGAAATACATAGAAATTATATTTTAAAATTATATTCTATCGAATTTAACCCACTGGTTCCCAAAGTGAACACCACTGCTCCCTGAGAGGCGTTGCTATGCTCATATAAGTTCTTGCAAAATTAATTGTTGCATTTGTTGTTGAAAAATAAATGCAGATTAACTTTCTAAGTTTTTCGAGCAGTCTGCGATCTTTTATTGTTTTTTAGACAACGTGTGAAGACGTTGGCCACGCGTTTGTACTATGAAGGGGGCGGCGGATTCAAAAAGTTTGGGAAACATCGATTTAACTCGTTTGACAATATGCAGGTGTTGGAATATGAATATAAAGATATCTCTGCAAAATTGTTCGCTTTCTAGAGCAAATTTTTTAAAACTCGCATGAGTTACCGAAACTTAACACTTTAAAAGACGAAACGAGTTCAGCAATTTTGTTCTTCTTCTTAAATCAAGAAAACGTATGAATTAACGTTCACATGTTGTTAATCTCAATAATTGGCATCTACTTGAAGTAATATAACTATGAAGTAATATGAATCAATGTTTGAGTAATAATAATTACTTTTTCAAAAGTATTCTTTATATTTCTCGATTTTCACATCAAAACTAGCAAAACAGTCAATATCACTGGTTTCTACTTTTTTATAAAAACTCTCCAAACTTATGAACGAGTCATACAGTAGATTCAGGTTTGTTTTGCAAAACACAGATTACTGAATTGATCATTACTTTCACCTCATGATTCGTCTTGTCCAAAGTTCATATTCAGCATATTTAAATATAATAAGTTTAACACTACAACTACCGGCGTTACATCTACCATATTTCAATATATTAAATAAGCATTTTGAAAAAGGAAGAAACAAGAGGCCGAAAAGATATGGAAATCAGCGATTTATGTTTTGTAAGATGGATATAGAGTTTATCTTTCCAGAAAAAGATATTTATTCTATGACTCTTCTATAAACTTGGAGAAATTTTGGAAAAAAGTGTGTGTCAATCATTTTAACTAGTTTGATAGTTCTATTCTTAATACTCGTAGTTGTAGTATTGTTAGCATGTTCATTGAAGATCAGCATCACAAAGTATAATAATGATCAATCATTTATACTGCATCACAAATGTGAAGTAAACGTAGCGTAACATACACTAAACATTCGAAAGATCTGTCTAGCTAGCACTGTAAGATATTTATTGAGAAACTGATGCACCGTTTTTAAAGTCTCTATCAAGTGACTTTCTCCTTGGCTTTGTACTTTTCTGTCTTAAAATCTACGTCCTAATCTGGTAGAAAAGAACTTGCAGAGCCGTAGCTACTCGCAGATATACGATTGCGAGGAAGATCGCCATGGAAAGAGTCCCGACCGAGAGAATCGAATAGGACAAACCGTGGAACTAGAAAGGAAAGTCGATACGACGCTTCGAAAGTTTTCCACTTTAACAATTATGAGCCGGAATTGAATACAGCTTGAACCGTTGGTAAGTTCGCTCGATTTCCCATCCTTATCGCTATCGTCTGTCTTCATAAATAATGTGCACGATCTTTTATACTTTGAGTTAGATCGGTAGATAGAGTAAGATCAAGATGAATTGACAAAATTTAGTACTTTTACTTTTTCTATTTTCGGATTCGATGTTTAGATGTGAACAAATTTGTTGATTGTATCTATCGGAAATATGTGCACGTTACATCAGTTACTCGTTATTTATTAGATGTACTGTGGACTCTCCTAAACGTGAATTTGTATAATGATCCGAAAAAATTAAGACTAGTACTCATAGAATACGGTAAACCGTTCTGTATAACGCGCAAGATAAATTTAACATTTTTACAGTTTTTTATTTTTTTGCTTGGAAAAGCAAATGTATACACAATTATCTGTTGTTAAAAAATAATAACACATATACACAGTAATTTAAAGATATAAGAGGAAAATAATTTTATTCAAATTTTAATAAAATTGAAAATATGCACTTCACTATTTAACATTTATTCAGTATAAAAAGTACTCGACAAATAAGTTCCAACGGCGCCATCTGTTTCGACTACTTCATTATATGGAACTTGATTTAAAGCAAGTATGTTATGTATAACACTAACAGTCTATTCGCAATGAAATAATATTTCAAACTGAATTACGTCTCATTAGCAACGTGTCATCAGCGTGACAACGTTTATAATTTTCTGTTCGCAACGACGGCGCTTTCTGTTACGACGAAACGTTTGGCACCGATTGATCTCGCGATTCTTGATCAGCTTCAGATCGATGGTTCTATACTTGTAATATGGCTCATATAAGACGATTTCGTATAACGCGGAACGTATTCCCCGCGTATTACTGAAATATAAGGGTTTTGAGAATTATAGAATATTACTTTTACCGATAGTGCTCAAAACAGATAGTTACTTCTTATGCTTTACCCTTTTCTCCTTTAAAGTATTATTATTAACTAACTCTAGCCGACAGCGCGTTGTACGGGAGTCTACTGTAATGTTATGTGTATTACTGAAATATAAGGTGTATTATACGAAATATCAGAATTCAGTAAAACCTTTTGATTCCAGGAATTAATTTTGAGTCTTTGCACGCCCTATCAGAAAAGAAATTGTAGGTTAGGGTGTTAATTAGATGTACCTGACCACGTGTTATCTACTGCTTAAAAGAGTGCTTAAAATGCTAGCTTATAGGTGAAGATACAGACAAAGCTAAAAAGAGCTTAACTGAACCCAGATAATTCACCAAATGGGAGAATCCTGTTGACAAAGTTTTAATAAGGGAAAATATAAGCTTTACATAGGTTTTCAGGGAGCTGAAAGAAAAATCACATATATAAAAAAGTCACTTTAACGATAAATTTACGGAATTCGTCAAATTGACGCATTCCTATATTTTTAAAAATGGCTTTCATGTATAGAGACATAGTACAGTAGATATTTCGCATGTATGTTATGATATACAAATTACTTAACTGGTTATTTTCTTTGCCACTTGATCCCTCGTTTTTTTCAATGTACTTACTTAATATATTTAAATCTAACCGACTTAACGCCCGGAAGCCTAGTGTTAAAATATATTGAACATCAATAGGAATTAGACAACCAAACTATATTGAAGATTTCTTTCAATTTCTCCCGTTATTACGAGATTCATTAATGTAATTTGTACACACTATTGATACTCATATAATATCCTGAGCGTAAAGCACCGCGCCTAATTTCTCCGCTGCAATTAACTTTGCAGTAGCAGATCTTGAAAGAAATCCTGTTACATAAAAATTGTATGACATTAAGAAAATATTGGATTGAATAGATATAATTCCTTAAACCGTAGATCTGAAGTTGTAGAGAATCGATCTCACGTAAATCATTCCATTATCGTAGAAATCAATTGAGCCGAAAGAATCACCGAAACGTTCGCAAAACGCATATAGAAAAGTATCATAAACTATAACCCTCTACCCCTCACCACCTCTCCACGATCACGTATAAACGTGTCGACTAGGGAATTCAACGATAATCGAAGTTCGATCGTACCTTATGCAACGTTTCCAAAGCATTCGAGTAACGATATTGGGAATCTTGGTATTACCATAGTGAAACAGGAATGTTATTGTGACTGAGTAAGCTTAAAATTTGCGTTTAAAAGTTTCCAACGGTTCCGCTTAAGTTTTAACGTCCCACTGGGCGCGCATGCTGCGTTGTATTGCTGTGTCCGTAGAAGCGAACTTTCGTGTGTTTTGTAGAGTTCGAATATGTGGGTTTGTTTTTTGAAGAAACAATAGGGTTGAGGACGAAGCGGAGGTGTAGAAGAAAGACAGGTAGAAAAACAAGAAGGGATGGTGAAGAGGAAAAAAAAAAGAAAAACGACACGGAAAGCGGAAAAAGAAATACAGAAATAGACGGATAAAGAAATGTCGAAAATAATATAGAAATAGTAGGAGTTAACAAATAGTAAGATAAAATGCAACGAACAGGAATACGTTCTGACAAATAGAGCCGACTGTGGATGAATCAGAGTACGAAAGATAGGGTTGAGAAAATATATAAGTAGAGGATTGTAAGGAACAAGATAGACAAAGGCATGGAAGGAGAAGAATAATGTAAAGAAAACTGGAGAGAAATTGGAACAGAGGATGCAGAAATTTCAAGAGATAAACAAAGATGGAGATGAGTGTATGGCAAAGAACGAATCAAAATGTAAACGAAAAGAACTGAGAAAAATATCTCGGTAGGAGACGGGGATAAACAAGTTTGTTTGTTTGATACTTTCGACTTCAATTTCTATTGTCGTTTCACCGAGGACTTACAGGTTTTTTGCTTTAGGTGGATTCCAAACCACAGAGGCTACAACATATACTGACAGCAACAGAATTTGTAATCGGGCCCACAGTTTTGGTGTTTTCTCTATTTCTGCTGTCGTCATTGTCTTCTAAATAAAAAAGTAAGAAGGGAGAAATGAAATGGAGGAGCGGTTGAAGGAGATGAAACAAAAGTGGATATGGTGCAGATGAAGTAGAAAATAAAAAAAATGAAGATAGAGAAGTAGAAAAAAGAAAAATTGATGAAAATGGAATAGGGTAACCAGAGAAGAAAAATGAAAGTCGAGATACAGACGTAGATAAACAACGTGGAAAAGTACAAAGAGGAAGTACGAGAAATGGGGTGAGTGGGTAATAGAGAGAAAACAATAGTGTGACATATACGCAACTATCTATTATTCTTCTGCGCCAAGGAGTCTAATACAATTGAAGAAAATTTCGGTTAACCAATTTATAAAATTCAACTAGAAAGATATTACATTTTACTTTAAATTTCTACTATTTTACCTGCCTGGAAAAAAACTAATTGGAAGCCGACAAGGAAAAGTACAATCAGCGATGGGAAACGTTGAAGCGAATATGGAAGGAACAGATAGAGGGGGAGGACTGAAAAAGGCAATGTCCAATTCGATGCAAAATCGACGAGGAATCGGGTAAAAGTTAAATAGACGACAGCGAGCTGTCGCTGGTTTCCGCACGAAATGCCTGAAACCACGACTCGAAAAACTTGTTTTCTGCTGCCTTTTTTCGATGTTTACTAAACGGAATAAGCGGACCTCGTCTTGCTTGTGTAATACTCCCTGCCGAAAAGGGGCCAGCGTTCAAAACCTGGGACAAATGTTTTTCCTATCTAGAAGGAGAAGCACTGGAGTTTCGTACGAAAGAAACTTTCGATACTTCTAATAGAATTGAGAGAAACTCCTACTTCTTCTCCCTTCTCCCTGCTCTCGTCTCTTTCGTTTGATCGATATTGTCGTATTTCCTAGTGAATCATTTTGTGATATTATTTGTGGATAGTGCTACAAGAGTTGGATATTATGACGTTATCTACAATATTTCTTTTAATTTATATTATCAGAGAGATTGGACTTTTTTAAAAAAATACTTACCGATAATTGAAGGAAAATTATATGAAATATAATTGGTAAGGTGCATTATATAATATGACAATGAGTACATGTTTAAAATAATGAGGTGTTAGTGTATATAAGCATTCAAATGGACTCCATCAAAATTATTTCGTTCTTTGAATTTCAAATGAAATAAGTTTTTATTTTGTTTTTTGTCTGCTAAAATAATGGTTTCAACAATTTCCAAAACACTCTTTGCGATTCCAATTACTTCATGTTTATATCGATAACTGCACCAGCAATATAGTTTTCATGTTATTTTTTACACATGCAAATTCTGAAAACATATGCCGTTAAACGGATTTCAAAGATTTTTCTACATCCCTATACCCATTAACTGATTATTATAAAATTTCTCGTCTCAAACACGAACCCGCAAATGGGCTTGCGTTATCGTCCTTAGTTTTTGAAAAATCCAAGTTTTCCGAAAAAAAACGTTGACATTTGAAAAAGAAGCAAATGTAGAGTCATGTTTAGGACTTGAAGCTCATTAGGCTTATCCAATGTATATTGCAAAACAAAAATCACATTGGGCAGTGTTATTGATTGATGTCCAACTTAATGCGTTGAATATCGTAGGGATATCGTAGGGAGACATATTACTTGTAAATTGAAATATTTACGAGTTTCCCGCCACATTCAATATTCAAACATTGACATTAAAAAGGTCAAATTCTGTTAACTACATATCTATGTGTGTCTTTGAAATTCTTTCTCTGTAACGATGTGATTTTAAAAGAAAATTTTAATTCCAATAAAAATGATCACACTAGCAAAATGTCGGTGGCATTCAACGTGTTAATGCATGCTACAGTTAATCACAGAGGTACACTGTACCTCAATTTGATAATTTAATTACTTCAGTAATTTTATATGTCATATTATTTATTGTATTACTTGAGGGTACTGAAAAATTACAATACAAATGGTTTTGTTAAATATCTTCAATTATTTATTAAGTAAGCCCTTTTTTCGTCGGTTGAGGTGTGTATTTGTGTTAAATCCGTCTACTCTACATGTTTCGGCACAATCTAACACAAATACACACCTCAACCGAAGAAAAAAAAGGGCTTACTTAATCAATTATATCGTAAGGTTGAGTAACACAATAGATTATCTTCAATTATGTTTCAAAATATTGTATATATATTTTGTTAACTTAATAAGATTTTTTTTATGTAGATATTATCTATTAATTTTTTACGAGAAAAATACTATCTTTAAGGCTGAACGTAAGAAATATTTATACATATGATGGAATATTTCATTTTTTATATTATAGACAATTTAGATATTTGTACAAAATTTCGTTAATTTTGGTAACACCGTTTAGTGGCATTTTCTTAATTTTCGTGTAAATCTAAAGCTGACTTTCTTACAAAAACAATTTTGCGCGAAAAAACGTAATTCCATTTAGGTACTTATCTTTGTCATGAAAGTAAAATTTCCTCTCATCGCCGCTGTACATTCATAACTGGGCATCCTTTCATATATGTAATTATGAAATTCATAACATGTTAAGTGTTTATTTCCACGTTTCTGGCATTGTTTTAAATTAGACGACATAAATGATAATAAAAATATTGCTAGTGTCACAGTAATTTTCTTAAGCAATTACCTCTTTCAATGAAACCTAATTTCATATTCACATATTGCATTCATTGAGATTATATAACATCATTGTAATTAAAAACGGAAAGCTGCTTCTATTCCTGTTCAGTTTGCTGTTAATTTCGTGTTTATTAAAAATTACATAAGGAACAAGGCGTGTGATATACACATATCCTTAAGTTTACATGCATCATGCATTACAAAAATACCCTACAAAAAGATATGAAATAATAATTAATTTCGGTTATAAATTATATATATTTCATAATCGTTTAAAATTAAATCATCTGAATAAAGTTCGGTTTCTGTGAAAAAGATAAATCTAATAAAATAAACATTATCTTAAGTAAAGAGATGGCTATACAATAAGTTGCAAAGAAGAATGGGAATTTAAGAGCAATTATTTCAATTCTTGAATGGTGTTTTAATCTCCTGTTATCTAGTTGTAAAAATAAGTCTGCCATATCTACTGAAATAATGTATTCGCCTTTTTCCTGTTTCAGCAGACACGCAGAATGGAGAAGTTGGAAACGCTTCTGATAGTGGATTAACTTGGATCCTCCAATTATTCGGCGGATTAGCGTATCACTCGTCTACCGCGTTTCCTTCTCCTCGTCCTCCTCATCCTCGTACTCCTCGTCCTGCAACTGGACCGAATATTTTCGTTTCCCCAAGCGATTATCGTTTTGATATTCTCTCTCTCTCTCTCTCTCTCCTCTGTCCCTTCAGTCCCCTTTTTCGCCCATTCTCACACACACTTTGAATCTTTGTGGTGTTCCTTTCCTCTTCCTATGTAGTCCAGAAACGAATACAGCAACCAAATGATTATATTTGATTTTATTTCAATTTAGCCGAGTAACTATGTCCGAGAAGGTATCTGTTAATATCGTGATTAATTTAAAAGAATGATAGATGTCAAATTGTTAATGGAATCCTCTCGGCAAACAGCTTTCCATTTGAATGTAAAGTAGCAAAAAAAGTTGTGGAGTAATTTTTTTGAACTAATATATGATTTACTTTTCATTTGTTTTTCACAAAAGCTAAGGTGTATTAAATAATAGATAATTTAAGAAAAATCCATCAAAAGTGACAGGACATTCAAACTTGAATCCTCTAATTAGGAGTTTAATCTTTTAAGTATATATGCACTACAGCTCCCTACGAATATGATCATTCACAATTTTCTCCTGCCGGTATTTTAATTTTTTTTGCAAAAGTCTATGCTCCCTCTCTCTCTCTCTCTCTCGTCAATTTAACGCTATCTGCTTACTTAGTTAACAAAGTAATGCATCTTTGACATTGCTATTTCTCATTAATTAACTCCCTTTATTTCTTCCTCTACACTTTTCACCTCCCTCGCTTATTGGGGGTTTCACTCCCGCATGTTAGAAGGGTGTTTAATTTCCGTCATCAAACAAGCCCACATTGAACTTCTCAATTACAGTTGTGGCACAGTCACAAATGATCTTTTAATAAACTTTAGACTTCACGTTACGATTTCTTCATAGATTAAATATTTACAATTTTATGACTTATTTCGTGCAGATTATAGGTTATCAACAAAGTATTCCTTATGTGAAAATGAAACATATAGCAATATTCACAAATAGGTTCATAAAACGTAGCATTTACTACAATGCTTATAGTGGAAAATCAGGTAAGTGGGAAGCAAATAAGAAACTCCGGCGCTATGGTGGGTAAGGAGGTAAAGGGTCAAACTCGAAGTTAGTGAGACCGAGTTCAAAATCTTCTCCATAACCTGTGGGAAATTTTTTCCTATATTATATACATATCATAGTATTGGTGATTCGGAACCCACCTAAAATAGTAGCTCCATGATGGGTAACAAGGTAAAGACCCAGATT
Source organism: Cerceris rybyensis (assembly GCA_910591515.1). Taxonomy (NCBI): domain Eukaryota; kingdom Metazoa; phylum Arthropoda; class Insecta; order Hymenoptera; family Crabronidae; genus Cerceris; species Cerceris rybyensis. The sequence goes on along the minus strand of OU342789.1, from coordinate 21,374,084 downwards.
CAAAGTCAGTGCGTCTGAGTTTAAAACCGCATCACCTCCGGAAAATTTTTCCAATGTGATATTTACATCATAGACTTGATAGTTCGGAATCCACCTAATATAGTAGGTCCAGTGTTATGGTGGAAAAGATTCGGATTCGCAATCAATGGACTCCAATACAAAACTTCCATCAACTTTGGAAAATTTACCGTATGTGATGTGATTAACAAAGTTTTGGTGGTTCGAAACCAGCATGAATAGTACTAGAGATTATGACCGCAACAGTTGAAACTGAAAAGTGCAAAAGTAAGAAAGAAGGAACTTAGTCATGAGTTGAAGTACGAATATAATAAATTACATTTTATTTGTTCTTCTACCTGTATTTAGCAGTTTTCCATGAAATGCTATGACCCCCCCCCCCCTCCCCATCCCTTCAATCTAATGCTATGTGCATTCTTGGGCAACGGAGTGATGTATCTTCATCCTGTTCGTATTTATCTTTCACGAAAGTTTATTGTCAACTTGGCAAGAAGCAGTCACCAAGATTGCAGATACTACATCTTCTCACTTCTGTTTTTGTTGACTACAGAAGAAGAGAGAGACAGGGTGAGAGAGATCGTTAGGCAGACAGACAGAAACAGAGTCATATATATAGATAGGTAGATGAAGAAACGGAATGACAATAACAGGATGAGAAGAGAGAAAAATTATTGACATTATCGATGAAGAAAGAAAACAAAGTATTTTTTCTAAATGCTTACCCCAATCTTTCCTATTTTACTTTTTTAAAATTGTAATAATAATACTTTATCAGACACATCCTACTTCTATTTTGATTTCCACCGTTCATTAATTGTAAGCTAATTTCGATGTAGACGAGGTTGCACCTGATGGTTCAGTATCAAGATTAAACAAGTAGAAAGTTATTACTAGACTCCGGATATTTATGCAAATTTCAAATTCAACAAATGCAGTTAAGACAAGAGAACCTATTTAGGGATTTGTTGCACTCGATAAATGTTACAACGAATACCATACTTTGGATATTTCGGATATATTTTTATATTATGTTCGTTTTGTGTATTTTAGCCGTATTCATTTTGTCATAAATCGTGCTTCGGTGGTACAGGAATATGTAATTTTACTGCATATATATATTGTTACTCGTTACGCGATGGAGAGCAATAAAAATGTGGATATATTATGTTAGCTGAATAAGCTTCCGACCAAAGGAAGTTTATAGAACCACAATTACACTAAACTTTATTCACTCGTTATACTCGGACGTTGAGAACAGAAAAAGATTCTGGCTTTTCCGGAATCATTTCTGAACTTGACAGCATAATTACGAATTATATAACAATATTTCAGTAATGAAAATTAATCGAACAAACAAATTTTGTTAGACAATGTTTTATACCATACCAACGACGTAGAAGTGAGATTTAATGTAATTTAATTAAATACACATAATGAAATTAATTAGGTGTTATACATATGTTAAATTATCAATTAATTTAAGATAAAATTATCAAATCTTTCACGTACATTAATAATTGTAACTCATTAATAAAATATTTTACTACCTCCAGGGAAAATGATCATTATAGGCACTAGTAATTAATAAATATCAACGCATCTTATGTGAACATTAACATAAACTTATTAGAATACGTGATTAACGTATTTGTACATATTTTAAAGAATTAACTAATTTTAATCCAACTTAGCTAATTCTGTATTTTCATTTTCTTATTCATTCCTTTTCGTATATACCGACGACGATTGATCGATCCGTACCATAAAAGAAATGTATGAAACAATTGTTTTGTAACAAAATAGAAAATACGGATTAAACTAAAATAAATAATAGCAGTAACAGTTTAAAATCGGAACGATATTTGACTCTTTATGTAACATACACGGAGAAGTAGAAAAAGGAAATTAAGCAAAGAACAAAACGTTTTTAAAAAATCGCGTACGTGAGACTAAATGCAACATAAATCATGAAATTGTCACCAAAAGGAAGGAAGAAACTGTGTCAAAGCGAATATTGTAGAATAAACTTCATTTTTTTCTTTTCATTAACTACAAATTTGTGTATTTATGCTCGTTTATAAATACAACATTTTTCTTAATTTATAATATATATAACTTATGAGCTTCCAGAGGCATTCTCAAAGTGTTTCGCGTGTTTTTCGTTTCGATAAAACTTGGCATATGTGACGAGGAAGATACTTAAAGAGCACTTCTTTGTTCGCAATAGCAACAGCCTGAAAGGATAAACTACTTACTTTTTGAAAGATTTATTGTTTCATAAAGGTTTTGAAATTGTTACTAGCGCACAAACTATTTTAGATATAATTATTATTATTTTTAAGATACCAGAGGATGTGTAATCCTAAACTAAAATTAATATTCTTCTTACTACAATGAAAAGGAAAAATGCTTTCCAACTTCACCCCTTTTACAAATACGTGAATTGAAACTTTGAAATACACGAAGTAAAATGAAGCTTCACTAAATTAACGTCAAACATCTTTGGATCTCTTGGTGGCCTTCTTTGACGTAGTATCTCTAATAGAATAGAAGAAGCTTTTCTCGTTGCGAAAATAAATATCTTTACATAAATCTACAAGGTAAAATAACATATTTCCATTCCTTATCTATTAGGTCATTAAGTATGAAACGTCCGATTTGAAACTAAAAGTTTGGTTCTTTATATCTCGGGCAAAAAGTAACATAATTAATAAAAATATATCATAATTAACACTAGATTTACGGATATTGATTTACCTATTTTTCTGAAGCGAGCCAATTTGAATCATACAAGAAAATTGAAATTTTTTGCAAAGAAAATAGTTCCAAATCAATTGAAATGAAAGATTTATTATTAAAAAATTAACCAACCAATATATTATATATGTAGTAATCAAATTTCGAATGAGTCAAATTGACTCCGTAAATCTAGTGTTAATCAAAATAAGTTGTTTCAGATGGCTCCGCTTCCACTACAGCTTTCAGTTCATCGTCATCCACCTTACTTTCAAGTCGACCGCGTGGTTCATTTTGAAGATCAAAATCTCCAAATCGGAATTTCTCAAACCATCGACGTACTGTACGTTCATTAGCCATATTAACATTTCGACTTGTCAGCGCTGAATTAGTTCCACGACGGAACCCATACTCGAAAATAACGCGAATTTTTGTCCTATCCATGGCTTACAATATTTAACCTCCACACGACAATACGATAGGTTATTAAAAATAAAACAGTGCGTCTGAAAACCAGGTGGCGTACCTTCTCAATGCAAAAAAAAACAAAGTACGAATGATGTGAAATATCGGAGATATCCAGCATCAAACTTGATGCTTTAGGTAATCGGACATTTCATACTTAATGACCTAATATTTACACAATCTTAATCTACAATTGTTTTGAAAATGGTATGTTGTAAATTAAACAATGCAAAACCATTGCAATATACATTTACAAGCGATAAAAGTACCTGCATACTCCTACAGCAACATATAATAGTAATCCATATTCTTTACCGCACATTGAAATTTAAATACTTATGTACCACGTTATTTCAATATTACATCATACGTCAGTTATCGTATTCTTTTTTGCGACTAAAAAGTTTTGTGTACAATAGATATCATATGTCTATCCTGCCTTCCGCAAAATACTACTGACACTTGAAGGCTGAAGAATACTATTGGTAAAATGACAAATAGTAATAAACTTTAAGCGTGCCTAACAGATAAACCTTGAGGCAACTCTTTTTACCTGCACCTTTGTCGTCACCATCAACTAAGTTCTCTACATCACGCCTCATTCTAGTGCAACGTGACATTAGTCTACCAACCAGCGGCAACAGAATAGACACAACGACAACCAATGGTGTAGTAGCAGTGCAGCAGGAAGGCCTGGAAGGTCTGAAGGGCCTGAGTTGGCAATAGTGGAGAGCACCCACTCGTTGCGACACTCGCGAGCGGCCTCATTGTCTCTCGAGAGGCTCCTCACCTCTCCAGCTTCACCCTTTCCCCTTCAAGCTCACCCAGCCAGTCCCCTTCGCTCCGATTTTGCCCCCTATAGACCGACTCTGCAACCCTCCCACACCACTATAGTGCCGTTGTCCCCCTTCTCTAGCATCCACCACCCCTCACCCCACTGCAGTCCAACTCCGATCTAACAATCTAGCTTTTTTTACTAACATTGTGTAAAGTTGCATCGGTGACACGGCGGCCGGTACAGTATTATTGGCTCACCAAAGGAAGTCAGTTGATAAGCGCTTTGCTCCGATTCGCCCGACGGATAGAGACGTCCCTCGTTCTCGTATATTTTCAATTCTAATGCGAGGCAGGTCGAAAAAGCGCTCAACGATGAAATAAGTATTTAGTTTTCGATTTCCATTCGTCGAGCATCATGTTTCAAGGGCCGATATGATGGGAATAGGTGGTGCGAGGACAGTCTCCCCTTATTCTGTTCATTAAGCCAAGTGACTTCATAGCGTTGGCGACTTATAGGTTTCTGCTTCTTTTAGACGTACTTGCCTCTGTCTCTTGTACTTTAGAGTATGTGTATGTAGGAGTAGAAAGAGAGAGAGAGAGAAGCTAGTGTGGTGATGTGAAACGGTGGCAAGGTACCCAACCTTAATAAGCTTATGCAGCACTCTCCGTCTATGTTAGAGCCAAACTCGACCCAATATCTTCGTCGACGTCTTCCAGACGACATCAAGGTGCCTTGCTTCAATTTTTCCTGCATGCTTATTTTTGAATAAAATGTACCTCTATTCTACTATTTTTCAATTACTTGAATGTTTTTTAAATACTTTATTTCTCTTTAATTATTTGGAATGGTTAAATATTAATACTAATGATTTTGTTTTTGTAAGGGTAAGGAGTGTATTGATTACTTTTATCTTTTAATCCGGATATTTTATTCCCGGGACGTACGGACAGTAATGGTGTTATGTATGCCATAATGGGTCAGGTGCGAATGAAATTCGCGGCACGGTTCCGTTAGTCAGCTCTTGGCAACTGGAACCGGTAGGAAAGCCGCTCGGGATGCGATCGGGGACGTTGCGAGACAATGGCAACTAAATTCCGCGGGTTCCTGCATCTCGTAAGGGAGAGGCGAGGGGCGTCGCTTTTGGCGACGGCTGAAAGAGGGACGTTCATAGATGGAAACAAAGATAGAGATACAAAGAGATGGAGATATGAGGAGACATTGAAATAAAGAGAGAAGGAGACAGAAAAAGAGACAGGAAAAAGGAAAAGAGGCAAGAGTACTGTGTTATTAGACCGAAGGAGAAGGGAAAAAAGGTGTCATTGGATTGAGGTATGTAGAGTTTAAGGGAGATAAAAATAGTGATATTGTGGGCGACAGAATGTAGCAAGTGTGGGAATAATTTTGCATTATAGACACCTAGTGAGGTATATTTAAAGACCGATGATAAATATGGACAATGGAGTGGAACGGGCAGTTTAAAGGAAGTGTTCAATTATTTGAATATAATAACTTACGATGATTTAAAAATATGAAGTGACAGACGGATATTGGACCTGTATGTCTTGGTTGAATACAAGAGGGATGTAAATTTTTAACGAGTTGCAATCGAACAGTTATACGGACATTGTTTATCTGCAAAAAAAAACTGTTTTAGCCGTTAAAAATTATAATTCTTTCGAATCAGTCCGTTCTGTGCACCATTGCTATCATTAGCGGGAATGATATCGTGTAAGTGGTGAACGGGTTAATGAAAGCAGTGATTTCACCTGTGTTTTCAGCAAACGATTCCTTATTATTCAGACAAATTATAAGTCGCAAATGTGATCAAGAGAAACTATCAAGAATACTTGTGGGAAAGTGTATGCTCCTTGAAGGATTTGCATCGTTTTGAGTACTTCGCAACAGTTTACTGGTCTGATATGGCGGTCTCAGAATTTTCCTTTTACTACTCCAATTGACGTAATTGATTCGAAGATGAAATGGTCAGCGTAACTGGGAGGACAAAGGTATTCTCCGTTATATCTTGATTGTTGTCCACGACAGAAAAGCCATGATGGCAGCCGTTGTGGTTTTCAGAGACTTATGGTGGTTCAGATAGCATGTAGTGTTGGAAATGACAGTACACATGATGAAAGATACGCAAATTGGATATAATAAAGAATAAAATCAACTCTAGCACTGTTTAATGAAGATTTGAATGCCACTTTAAGGGAAACCAGTGCTTTAATGCCTATGCAAAAATCATTTCTCAATTTACCATCTATCTTCGGTAAATAAAATTTTCAATATTAATACTTTTTTAAACTTACCTATGTCCGATAAAAGTGAGTGTTAAATATTCTTTTACCAGTGGAAATGACAGTTACTTATTGTTAGTTTCCTGAAGACATCTTAAAATGAATAGAGTAGAATTTTTGAACATACCATTGTAACACAACACCATTAATTCTCCCAAAGCAGAGAGTACAGGACGTTTAAAAATTATTTGTCATGGCTTTCAGGAATTGTTCTACACCGTTGGATCGATGGAGATTTGTGAAAAAAACGCTGCAAAATTCTCGAATTGGTAGCAAATTTTTCTTAATGGCTCATCGCATTTGTCCCGTTTTCGTTTTTGAGAGGAACCGTGGGTCACGCAAATTAATTTTTAATTGTGTTTTCGAGATTGAGTTTTAGCTGAATGAATCAGGCTTCTTTCCGAAAAGAACACATGAGATATCCTTATTAGTGCTACATGAAATTACAAAATGGAGGACTTGGTCCACGAGCGTAAAGTACATATCAAAAAGCAATGAAATAAAAACCTAAAAATCGAAAGAAACAGTCTAACAAGTAGGATAGAATGAAATAAAACATTAAACGCATTGTGAAAAAATCTAATACGCTGAAGTAGAATATTAAAATTGAGGACGGACAATGAGTTCAGTTGACTAGCGAGTAGAACGAGTCGTAGTGGTGGTGCCGCCTCTGGGTTCAGATTTTCGTGGCGCGGGTCACATCGAAGAAGGGACTGTATATTTCCTTTGTGGGAATGTCGTAACGCTGGGTAGACACTTCTTTTACCCGTACCACCTGCCACGATGGCTTGCGCCCCGTTCTCACCAAGGGAACTGTCGTCGGATCTTAGGACGGCGGAGGGTGGAAGAGTGCCGGTTGAGGCGGAGGTGGTGGAAAGCGTCGTTTGAAATTTTTACGTTGCGTCACGGTTATTCTCATTTATGGATTCTCTCATGGATAAAGGATAACGGTGTTGCTTCGCCTGGTCTCTTGTTGATGCTTTTGTTCTCGACCGATTTCTCGGTTTTCGCTGGAACGCTTCTAGGAATTGTGCTTTGAGCAATTACTTCCGACGATAGTAATATTCGGTCGAAATTATTGTCAGTTATTAATTTATTCGGTTATTTGTTTTCCAATGTTGTATTATTATATTTGTAGCACATATTTTCAGCAATTCTACTTTCGACTTTTTTTGTTTTAAATGAAACTAATTAACACTAGAATTAGTAAACCAGTTAAAATGACTGGTACATAATTTTTCCAAACATTTTTCAATCTTGCAGGAGAACCATGAAATAGATAATCCACATCCATCTTAACAAACATAAATTATCGAATCGATGATCTTTTCCACCTCTTAATTTCCTTTTCTTCAAAGTACTTATTTGATATATTAAAATATAATAAGTTTAACACCGGTAGTTCTGGTGTTAATAATGATCAGACTGCGGATGTTGGTGCATTGTAAATGTGCAAAGATCATATGACATTTGTGCTCTAAAAATAAGCAAATATGTATATAATACACGTTATATCAAGTGTTGAGCGTAATATTAAGTATTCTGTTGTATTATAATTATTGTCGGAATTACAGTAAATTATAACCATTTTTCCTTTTGATAGCATTAGTTGTTAGTGTTTGTCGGTAAAAATTAATTTCAATGCCGAATATGATAGTTTCACATTACAAAATGTAATCATGACATGTTTAAATTTGCTTAAACAGTGATTTGGCACATGCAACAGATCATTTACAAATTCACCGCTTAAAAAATGTAGAATTTTTTTTTAATTGTATGACTCCTGAAGTTTCTTCTAACATAATACTTATTTTCTTCTTAATTTTCTCTCCACAATCATTGGAAATGTTTTCTTATTGAATGATCTAATGGTAAATCTATGGTATCGAATTTCCGAATTGTAGGTGCTAAGGTGTTAAAATGAACGCTTAGAAACATGAACTGTTGCAGGGGTTCGTCTTGTTGAAACACATTTGGTGCAGTTTTTATGTCAGCAACATTTTATTCTTTAAAACTTAAAACTGCCTATTGACATGAAAAATAAAACAAAAATATAATTTTATATAATCTAATTTAACTGCATTTTAGTATTCGTATCCTCTTAATATTCTCATTGTTCACACAGACTTTTGCTTTCTTCCAAAACTGGAGAAATTTTCCTGAGAGGTAGATCTCGAAGGAATATTTAACTCGGATTGTACCGGTTTCTTTCTGTATTAAGGTGATGCAAATAGATTCCATTTACAACGAAATTTATTACTATATAATTATTTAATTTAAACTATTTAATTTTTTTGGGGCTACGAAGATGTCGATGATCTGCGTTCAGAGTCATGTTTGCTCAAGGGCCCCCCTGGGGAAAAGCACATAAATAAACATTTGCGCTTTCTTTACTAGTTCAGTGACCCAGTCCTCCATTTCCTAATTTCGTGTACCACTAGTAAGGATATCTCATTTGTTTCTTTCCGAAGGGTCGGAGATCTATACTAGAAGCCTGATTTATTAAGCCACAATGAAGTAGCAATGTGACATAATTGAAAATTAATTTGCCAGAGAACAGTGCGTTCCTGAACCGTTATTTCTGTCAAAAATTTTACCTACGCAACAAGACGACTGTAATGAGTTATTAAACAAAAATATGCTACCCTTTCGCGAATTTTGAGGCGGTTTATTTTTCGCAAATAATAATAGTAATAACCTTTGTAGTAATAAATACAGCTGACACATACATAAAAAAGAAACATGTTTTAAACCAATTGGTTTACCTAACATTTAAACATCAGAGAGCACATAAGGGCTCTTTCTGCTATAAAACCATATGCCATATTGCATATGCAATAATAATATATTATTGCATATGTTTTCAAAACATATGCGATATGCAAAATAAATATGAGTAATTTTAGAATCTCCCAATAACAAAATACATTTATGCTCGATAGCTGTATCCATTTTCAATAAAAATATAGGTACATTTCGATAAACATTCGAAGTTTAACAATAATGAATTTATCATTAAATGTTTAAGTTGTATGTTACTTGTAGATAATGCAATAACGATGAAGTGAAATTCATATTATTTGTATTACAAATTATTTAGTTGCAGTAGTGTGTCCGAAAGCTTTAGTCTTTCTATGTTGGGAATTTGTAAAGAATAAGTCTCAACTCGAAATGATATTTTCTAGTGTACGTGAGATTATTTTGTCAATAATGGTTTCACAAAAAAATAATATTATATTTATGAAATGAATAGATTTGTTCTTTTTTAGTTTTATTCTTTTTTCTCTAAAAATCGAGCAAAATTATAATTATATTAGTATTTTTCGAGGTCATATGATATATATATTATTCTGAAGTAAGGATCTCCCCGTTATCTTTGGTAGCCAGATACCCTTAATTATTACAGTTAAGAATATTTTGTTTAAAATGATTCTTTTAATATGTATATTTTAGTATGAAATACACTTCTGACGTAGTGTAGTGATAATAACACCCCCGATGAAATTGCTATATTTTACAAATGTGCAAAGGATTTGGGATTAAAGTCAGTATTAATTTACGAGTTATTGTACCTACTAAATAACGAGTACAATAGATACACGATAATCCAATCCCATACAATTGCTGTTGTATTATAATAATTTACGTTCAACTAAATCCTATTGATTTGTTACGTATTTTTAAATCTATCATCTGCAATGTGCAATAATTGGGGAGATTCGTTAAGTATCTTTAATAATTCATTACACTTTTTTGTTGCGAATTGGATTATTCCATATTCATTTTCTAGTGAATTACTTTTTTGTGGCTTTTTGTGTGTAGTAGATCAAAAAATTTTCTGTATTAACGGTATCGAGATATCTTCTCGGTAGTAACGCTCTTTTGTTTTACAGCCATATGACTGCATGGCAACGGCCCGTGTGCCGGCCGAACAGTCCGATTTACGCGTTGGCGCGACAAACATCGACTCGATAATTTTATGTTTTAGTAGTTTACGATCTGCTGTATGTGGTATCTCTGTGGTATAAGTTATCGAAAAATGCAACTGTCAATTTCTGTTTTGCGACAGCCTCCTTATTATTGGAATGTTTTTAAAAAAGTGAATTGAATGTACAAAATTTTGCACTCATTTTATTGCATTTGATGTATTTATCTTATAATATCATAATTTTATAAAATTTGTTTTTTCGCCCCGTTTGGTTTCCAAAAATATATTGCAAATGACGCACCGAACATGATCTCTGACAATGAGAGTAGGTACTTACATATTATAGAATGCTGACGAGATCGCCTGAATCTATTGAAACTGTCTTACGTATTGTATAAATGTATGTCATGAATAGAATGCGTTTTGTGAAAGATTGAAGAAAAGTTTGAGTTAGTGTTGATCGAGAAGTCTGATAACGTAAAGTGATTTATTTGGCAGCACCAAATTCTCATAACGGTTCACGTAGAAGAAAAGGAAAATAAAATAAGTTATAAGCGATATTGCACCGTATATAAATGGCGAAATACGTAATGTTAGAGTTTTAAAAAATTCGGCAATGCCGCGTTGAATTAAACTTTGAATTTCCTATAATATGAGAAAATCTCATTCTATTAACACCTTCACTTACGATACCTTTTTTTTTTTTTTTTTTTTTTTTTTTTTTTTTACATGAGGAAATCTTCAACAAGACACCCACCGCCTGAGGAGGGCAGCGGGTAGTGTGGGATTCTTACCCACTAAAACCTCATGGCAACCTCGTTGAGTCTTTAAGGCGGACCCCGGGCTCCAGCTCGCAATTTCAACCGCAGCCCGCCAGACTCGGATCTCAGTAGAACTGAGTCCTCACACACAATTGAAGCCGTCATGCGGTTAGCATACATGACGGCTTCCCATCCCATCATGGTGGACAAGTCCATGCCAGGCAGAGTCCCTCAACTCGTACCTGGCCCATGATATTGCGCCAGGAAGCAAGTTCCGAAGAGGAGGATGCATGAACCTCTCCGGATACTTGATTCCCGACTACCCTTCCCCTAGAGAATAAAACCCTCCCTTAACAATAAATAAAACCCAATTCATTTACTCACCTTTCATACCAATAAATACATTTACTCACACACTCATTCAATAAATAACTGGGCGCTGGGTGACGCCATCAGTAGTCCGAGGGAAGGCAGCAACACGCATGCTCGCATCGCTACCCTCCCATTAGGACTACCGTCTCCTCGCCCGAGCTGGTCGGCGAGCAGATCTGGCTGCCACCCTTAACCCCTCCCTATCCCTTTCCGCGGCTTCCTTCTGCAGGAGCACTTCCTCGCAGAAGGTCACCACGGCCCTCCATTTCTCCTCTGAAAAGATCATCTCTCTCACTACACACTGTAGTGAGAGATCCCTCCCCACGAAATCCCTGAGGACACTACGCTGACCAGCCCACGCTGGGCAAACCTCCAGCGTGTGCTGCGCGGTGTCCTCCGCCGAGTCACAATGGTGACACTCGGCGGTCTCCTCCTTCCCTATGTTATACAGGTACTCACCAAAGCAACCATGCCCGGTGAGCACCTGCGTCAAACGGTATGTGAGGCGGCCGTGCCTTCTATTCACCCACTCCCGAAGAAGCGGGCGAATAGCCTTCACAGCGCGACTTTCCACGTTGGCCGGATCGTCTAACCAATCCAACCAACGGTTCCAGACACGCTGCTCGGCCTGGCGTCTCACTTCACTTCCAGAGGCTTCTGGCCGTTCCACCCCATCTGCCTGCCGCGCAGCACGAAGGTCTACATAGACCTCCGCAGCCATATGCGCATAGCAAGAAAATGGGGGTGAACTTGCCAGAACTGTGGCGGCCGCATAGGAAATCGTACGGTAACCCCGTACGACCCTGATCGCCATTACCCGGTGCACCTTGCGAAGAACGCAATCACCCCGGGTGTTGACGGCCAGCCCGCCAGCCCATATCGGCGCTCCGTAAAGCGCCATGGACCTGACGACTCCCATGTAAAGCCGCCTTATCCTCCCACTTGGCCCCCCAAGATTAGGCGCGAGACGACTTAAAGCAGCCGCCGCGCGCTCCAACCGAGGAGCCAAGGCATCGAAGTGATGCGAGAAGCGCCAGTAGCTATCCACGATGAGGCCCAAGTATTTAAACTTGCGCCTCACCGGGACATCCACCCCACTTACCTTAACTGAGGCTTTCGGCGGCACGCCTCGACCAGAGACCTCACACATCCAAATGGCCTCCGTCTTGGCGGCTGATACCTCCAGCCCCAGCTCCCTAATAGCGGAGACCACCAGTGCCACCGACTCTTCGGCTACCCTGATGGTGCTCCTCCAATCCGGACCGACGACAACGATCATTGTGTCGTCTGCATACGCCACCAATGTCGTGCCGCCGGGGAGGGATATCCGCAGAACAGCATCGTAGGCTAAGTCCCACAGGAGAGGACCCAAAACGGATCCCTGTGGAACACCCCGATGCACGGCGTGGAACTCCTCGCCGCCCCTCCCGTACCATCCGACTTTCCTGTCCTTCAGGTAATGCCGGACCAATCTCTTCAGATAGGAGGGCACTCGATGGTAATCGAGCGCCCTACCTATAGCTTTCCAAGAGACGGTGTTAAAGGCGTTCGCTATATCTAGCGATATCGCCAAAGTAACACCGCCCTGGTCCACTCCCGGCCTGGCGAGGCCGCGTACTCTGTCGATAGCATCGACAGTAGAGCGACCCCGCCTGAAGCCAAACTGGGCATCCGAGAGGTCCGGGCCATCCCCGGACAGGTGCCTGACGATTCTGCCAGCAATCACTCTTTCGAGCAACTTGCCGGCTTCATCGAGCAGGCATATCGGTCGGTACGCCGAGGGCTGCTCTGCTGGTTTTCCCTCCTTCTGGAGGAGCACCAGTTTCGCCTTTTTCCATCGTGAGGGGAACCGACCCGTCCTCAAACATGCGTCAAATAGACGCCTGAGGCCGGGCCGAAGGACACCGCACGAAGAACCCAGGACCCTTCCAGGGACACCATCCGGGCCAGGTGCCGTGTTACGGGCAGTCATGCGCCGGATGGCCCCGGAAATCTCCTCGTCGGAGACTCCCAGCTCGTCGGTCCAGTCCCCGCTGGCAACCGACACCTCTTCGACAGGCTCGTCGGCTTCATCCTCCTCTGGAGGGAATAGCACCGACACTACCTGCCGAAGGAACTGAGAGTCCAGCCTCTCCGTCAACGGGGGCGCCCATGGTCTGAGTTTACCCATGACCATTTTATACGGGCGTCCCCACGGATCGGACTGTAAACCGTCGAGGAGTTCCTTCCACGCCTGGTTCTTCGCATCGAAGATGGCCAGTCTAAGAGTCTTGCGCGCCTCAGAATATTCCAAGCGCCGCGCCAAGATCTCTTCCTCCGTGACCCGTCTACGTCGACGGGTCCGGGTGTACCGGCGTCTGGCCCGCATACATAAGGTACGGAGATTCGCAATCTCTTCGGACCACCAGTACACCGATCCCCGACGTGGGGTGCCGACACGGGGCATCGTCGCATCACAAATGGTGTGCATTATGCCCCGAAACCAGTCAGCACCCGCCTCCGGATCGTCGAGAATCTCGCCCGGCATTTCCTGCCAGGCGACGACGGAGGCCGCCATCTCCGCGGCGCCCTTCTCAAGGCGTTTCAACGCCCAGCGCGGTGTCGGATCGAGCCGACGAGGACCGGTCGGTGCTGGAGAGCTGATATTAAAGAAGATATAGAGGTGGTCACTTAGGGTGGCCACCTCTTCAGCTACTCTCCAGCCGGTCACACGACGCGCAATACCAGGGGTGGCAAATGATAGATCCACTATCGACTCACCCCTAGCGTGAACGCACGTGCTCGCGTTGCCTTGATTCAGGAGAATCAGGCCGCGACTCGTCGCCCAGTAGACTAGCGCATCGCCTTTTGGAGTGGTTCTGGGGCTTCCCCATGCCGTCGCATGAGCATTGAAGTCACCCAGAACCAATATCTGGCGAGGTCGGCAGGCCTCAACACACCTGCCTAACTCGTCCAGATACTCCTCGAATAGGCCAAGACCCATCGAAGGCGATGCGTAGCATCCGATCACCGCGTGTTCCCCCCACGCTACCGCCACGAAGCCCTTACCACGATGCAGAACGTGGCAGGAAGGGGCTCCGTGGCTCATCTCCCACGTGATCGCCGCAACCCCATCCAAATCCCCCGCCCAGTTAGGACGGTTTAGGATGCGATAGGGCTCGGCGATCACGGCCAGGCCGATCCCCCCCTGCCGGAGGGTTTGCAGCAACAAATCTTGTGCACTCCGGCAGTGGTTGAGGTTGCTCTGGAGGAGGCGTGTAGGCATTATCGAAATGCCTATTCAGCCTCCCCCGTGGCTCTCCCCTGGTCGGCCTGACCCATGATAGAGGACGGTTCGTCTCCGTCCTCTATCATAATAACCTCGAGCATCGGAGAGGAACTCCTGCTCTCCGATGCTCGCGGTGAGGCGGGTGGGGACCCGATCCTCACCTCTTCAAAGGGGATGGGGGAAAGGAGATGGGAAAAAGGAGGAGGAGTGGGAGAGGAGGAAGGAGGAGGAATAGGAGGAGGGATGGAAGAGGGAATAGGAAGGGAAGGGGGAAGGGGATCAGGAGTGGAAGCAGCTTCCACCTCCATCGCCGTCGTCCTCTCCTTCTCTTTCTCCTTAACAAGGGAGGAGGTCTTGCCCTTTCCCCTACTAGTTTTAGCAGGGGGAGGCTTTTCTCCTCCCTTGTTCGGGGCGGCCTTCGGCGGCGGCTTGCAGGCAGGACCTCCCATCCTGTGATTCGCCGCTTTGCCCTTAACAGAACAAAGCGGGCAGGAGGGAGCCGCCTTGCAATCCGCGGCCTTATGACCGCCCTTGCCGCACCGGTAGCAGAGGCCGGACCTGTCCACCGTGCTAGTGCACTTCTGGCGGACGTGCCCGACCTCTAAACATTTAAAACACTGTAGCGGCCTCCTCTCGAGGACCGCTACCTTTGCCTGGAGAAACTGGACCTCTATGTGTCCAGCTTTCTCCAGGATCCTTCCCGTAGCGAGGGGGCATCGGACCCAGGCCGAGAACAAACCGGAGGGCATCCTCCGGAGGTTCCCGACCTTAACCTCCCCCTCGCTGCAGCCGCCTGCCTTTGCGACCGCCTTACGGACATCCTCTGGTCCTGACATTTCTGTCAGGCCAGTGATGCCAATTTCGGCGGTCTTTTGAGGGCAGGCGACTATAACCCCTGTCCCCTCCGTGGCCTTTTTAAGGGCGGCCAAAAGCCCGGCAGCCTTGAGGAGGCTGTCGGGTCCCGGGACCTCAAAAACAAGCGCCCCGGTGACCGCCCTTTTAGGCCTCAAAGTGCCCTCGATTCCCAGGGCCCGCAGATTAATCTCGGACATAGCCCGAGACATCGCAGGCCCTAGGATATTCTCCTGGCCAGTCGGCGCCGAAATCGTGACCGCCCGTCGTGACCGTCCCGTCACTCCCGAGGTCTCAGCCCCGGAAACCTTCTTCCTCTTCTTCTTCTTCTTTTTCTTTTTCCCGCCCTCTTTGGGAGGAACGGGAAGAGGCGCCTCGGCAAGGGCAACAGCAGCCGAGGGATCACCCTCAAGGCGCTTGGAAGCAGCCGAGGGGACACCCTCAAGGCGCTTATCAGCAGCCGAGGGTGCTCCACCCTCAAGGCGCTTAATCACCCTGCCGAGGGCCAGCAGCCTGGAACTGAAATTCAGCTCCAGGCTGTTAAATTTCTCGTTCAGGATCCCCATGATCCTAGACTCCGACTGATCAATATCAGCCGGAGCTTCGGTGGGGACCCCATCGACCTCCATAGTCTCGCTTGTCCCAGGGACTGCGGCACTATGGAGGTCCGTTTCCTTTTCTCCGGGAGGATTCCTGGCAGAGGTTGCCTCCTTTAGGAGCTCCCGGAGCTTCTCGACTTCCTTTTTAAAGGAGTCACGTTCGCCTTTAAGGGAGTCTCTCTCCTTCCGGAGAGAGTCGCGCTCCCCTTTAACGGCGTCGGACTCCTTTTCGGCCCTTCTGGCCCTCTCCCGATACCTATCAACGGAGCTGTCCGATCGAGACGTTGGCTCCAGGACCTTCCGGGATGACAAATCCGGAGCGGTCCCTCTCAATGCCCGACCGGTCAACTCCTTGACCCCTCCAAATGCGGCTCTGAGAACGAGCCTCACCGCCCGGAGATCGTTTGTCTTCACGTTGGTCATTGAGTTGACCAACGTGACGGCCGTCTCCAGGCAGCTGATCGTCTCAGCGCCGCATTTTTCTCCAGTCATGGCACCGTACCGTGCCATGACCTGCTCTAACTTGGGGAGCGGCTTCATGCCCGGACCCATCTTTATGGGTTCCGCGAACACCGCCCCCTTTCCGATCTTTTTCCTCTTCTTCTCGACATCGCTATCGGCCGCCCTAAGGTGACCGGTAACGGTGTCGAGAAGCTCCTCCTCCCACTGCTCCCTCAACACCCTCATGGGAACGAACCCAGGTTCGCCCTTTCGAGGGGGTGGTTTCTTCCCCCCTGCTGTTTTAGCAGCAGCGGCGGAAGATCCACCCTCTCCCCCCGTTCTGGACGGCTTTTCCGCCACCGCTGTTTTCACAGCCGTGGCGTATGAGCCCGTCCCTCCACTGCCTTTGGGCAGCTCCGTCCTCGAGATAAGGACGACCGGCATGGATGTCGGCGCGTCCTTATCTCCTCCCTTGTGGCCACCAGTCGTGGTAGACACAGCAGAGGCCTGGTGGCTCACCCCTGAGGTGCCGCGGTCATAGGATGACGACGCAGTCGGGCCCGCTTTACAACCCGAGTCTGCGCCGGCACTGGAGGATCCGACGCCTCCTGTGCGGTAAACGTTATTACCTTTCGTTGTGCTGTCCATGTTTGTTTTATATGTTTTGCCAGGTCGTCATATAAAAGTCAGTTCCATCCTTGTGACCCAAATGCTCTGTTCGCGTCAGCATCCTTGCAAGCAAGGACACTGACCCCGGAGGACACCACTTGGAGGTAGAGCAAAGGGAACCTTTTAGCCAGAAAGGCCCCCAACGTCGCCGAAGTCCCCCTTTTACAGATTTACAAGGTCACTACTGGTCGCAAACTCTAGAACCCCCCAGCCCGGGTCCCACAAGCCGATGTTCCGGCTTGTCTCTGGCATCCGCTCATTCTCTTTTCTGGGGGGGACTAAAACAGGACAAAATATCCAAAACAGTCCCCCCCCCAGATCGCGGAGAGGTAACCTCCGCGACCGGCTCTCTCTTTCTCTCTCTCTTTCTCTACTTTCCTCCTCAAGCTCTACCATCACACCGTGGGCGACCTCCACCGGTGTGATGGGAGACAGTCTACGGGAGACGGAGCTTGGACCCACCCACCGGCACAAAAAACCAACTAAAATCCCGGCCGGGCGTTACCCGGCCCTATGACTCTAAGCCGGTGGGCGTCCCACGGGTCCTCCTTGCGGAGGCCGGCAGGACTGCAAATGCAGGGTCCGTGGCACCCTCGCCGACGGTGGCCATCCCGGCGGGAGCTGCCCCGAGCTGCTCCACCGCCAATGGTAAAGGCTCCGGCCAGAGCCCCGCACTCAAACATCTCCTCGGAGACAAAAACAAAGTGCGGGGGTGACCGGACGTGGCCGCTCCGTCTCTACCGTACTTTCTTCAAAGTATTGGCCTCATGGCGCAACCTGCCGCACATGAGGCCCTCCCTCTCAGTTTGCCCGTGGAAGAAAAGGCTTCCACGGGCCATTCGTTCCCCAGTTGTCTGTTGGTCCCAGCGACCGAAGTCAAGTCTGGGACCCTCCCCCCTTGCGGATGCCAGGACTAATTTTCCCCCCTTTCAAAGTGGCCTTTCTGCCACGCCTTCCGTGCGACCAGCAGCTTCCAAAACCTGCTAGGGATAGACATCAGCTCGGTCAGAGTTTTTCCTGGAGATAAGTCCGCCCCCGGACAAAGTCCAGGATTGGTCTCCAGGAGCCCAACGAGCCGTCGTCCTCCTCACTTACGATACCTAACCCAGACCTAACCCAGACTTTTGTGACTGCGAGCGCAATAAGATTTCTAATATTCCGTCTAACTGAACACAGTATTAATAGTATAGAAATGATTTGACCGTTACATGACCAACTGATAGTTTCAATTTAATAGTTTTTGGAAGACTTCAAAATTTCTTTTAACATTTACCGCGTCACGAGTGTCACACGTTGTTGTAGGCTAAAACATTTATGTTGCGTATATAAAATATGTACGTCAAGTTTGCTAATATTGAGATTTGGTGTCATTAATTACACTAATAGCGCCTGATTTATTACATTTAATTATAACAATGTTTTTATGTGATTAGTTTAGGCAAGTAATAAAACTATCTAATTGGTAAGGGTAATATATCACAAATATTTTTGCATCATATTTGGAATTCATTTGAAACGAACTTAAGTATTAAATACTATTTAACACCTTGAGTATTATATTGTACATATACGAAAATAAGACAGTTTCTATTAAAACGTGAAGTGCCATAAAAAACGTAATTTAAAACCAGAAACTAATTATATACTTACTTAAATAACATTTTATGTTATTATGGCGCGAATAATGACAAGCGGAAAAGTATATCAATATAGCTATATATTGAGTTTAACTGGATCTTGAGACACTATAGGTGTTTTCCTTCATGGTATTGTATGTGCTAAATAAAAAACATGTTATTAATCGTACTATTAAATTAATATTCAATATGGACGCAAAATTCAAAGAATGAAATGGATCATACGTTTGTATTATTTTGTAATTTGAATATCCCGACATTTATCGCTCCTGAAATTTACACAGTTAAGTGAAATATCGACAATGTCTGATATTTTATCGGAATATTGTTTTTGGCGACATTATATAGCAACAAAATTTATCGCAGACACGAACTGAAAACTATCTATTTCCAATTCTCCAAATTTCATATAAAGTAATCATGATTAAGAATAAATGAAAAATGGATCATAAAACTAACATCAAATTTGTAAATCAAATCTTTCTTAACACATTGTTGACCGGTCACGAGATAACTCGTCTTTTAATTTGCATTAGCTGTTTCAATTTTATCACACCAAAAACATTACTAAAATATATAATATGTATAAACTATAAGATACAGCATATATACATAAATAAAATGTAGTGAAGTTTATTTAGATTCTTTGAATGTCATACTCAATTACGGAAAAAAACAGACGGTGACATGCGTTATCTTCTATGTAAAATTGCCGGCCAACAATGTGTTAAAACTTAGTTGCGTAATAGTATAAGCCTATTCCTAACTACTTCATCGAAATGTCTCTCTTGAAATACTCAGTAAAACAGCTAGCAACACGCTTACACAGCTTTGCATGTTATATATACATACTTCATAATATATCTGAAATAAAGTTTAACTTTTAAAGCATGTATTCGTAGAGTGACGAAAAATCTACGGTTGCCTCGCATCGTGAATAATGTATATTTTAACAATTACAATAGCTCGAAATTCGTTTAGAATTGGTTCGTCGGATCAGCAGTCAAAGCAGAAAGTATCCAAACAATCATAGTCATAAATTGATACCACTCAAGTCTGCTTGGTTCACCTATCCACGCGTCTTTTCCATTGGTGCGTTTTAGGAAAACTCATATTCTTCCTCGCGGCGTCTCCATGTTCCCAAACCCCTCCTCCACGTCTCCGTCTATTACGCATTTCCGGCTCGCTGGACCGGAAACGCTAAGATAAGACAGGTCTACGGTATTCTCTTTCTCTCTGTGGGGTTTCTCTATCTACCTCTCTCTCACGATGTGAAGGAGGTTAGGACAGCGTTAGACTGGGTGTGTCTTATCCAGAAAATATTATGGGCACGTGGCCGGCATCGATCTTTCACGTAATGGCTCGGTGAAACGTGCACGATCGAATTCCTGCGCGTAACTGGAACGGGTTGTCCAGATTGTCTAACAAGATCTTCCAGATTCGACATATATATATATATATAACCTTAAAAGCTTACGCGTAAATTGGGGAAACTTGATATCCCCAATGTGTTCAGAAATTTTAGAACTGCGAAGAGATTGATGCCGAGAGATTATTTCGATGGTATTGCTATTATTAACCCACCAAATGAAATCGCTTGATAAATGATTTTGATAATCATCCCTCATTCTTACGTATTTCCGATTCTAATGCATTACTGGCTGAAAAAGTGCTTAACGATGAGGTAGGTAGTTAGTTCTCGGTTGTCATTCGCTGAGCTCAGGTTTTAAGGGCCGATATGATGGGAGTAAGTGGTGCAAGGACAGTCTCCCCTTACCCCATATTGGAAGCTAAGTGACTTCATAACGTTGGCGACTTATACGTGTCTGTTTAAACTTTTAGGGAGTAACACATTTGTATGATATAACAAAATCAAAAATATATCGTTACTATCAAATTTCTGTATATTAAATCAAAGTATAGCAGTATTTCAAAAAGTGCTATTATACTTTAGTCGACAAATGTTGTTTAAATAATTTTAGTTGGTTGTGTATACCGCTATTCACTTACAATGCGAAAGCATAAAATGCGTTCCGATGGTAATGACTAGAAAAAGTACACGCATATATGGCTTGTGATGCAAATGGGTTAATGAAATTGTAAATGATAAAAACAATATTGTTAAGGACTTGACTTTAAGATATCGGATTCATTATACGGACGACCAGCAAACTATTTTTGAGCGTTAATTAATTTGTAAAGAATGCAGATATGTCCAAGGGTGCCCATCTGCGGATCTAATCGTGCAAAACATCCTAGCCTTTGAGTTTGATTATTTCCGGATTTGGACTTAGGCTCAATAGTTATTGCCATGTAATAAACCGGTATGGCGTTGGCAAGGCGGCCCCAGTCCTTTATTCAACCGGCCTCTTGGCCAGTGGGCCGCAGGAGCTGCGCTTCCAGGAAGTTCCGACCACCCCTTCAAGAACCGCTCTAAGGTTAAGGGGTGAGAGGCTTCGACCTGGAGGTGCTCCAGCGTTGCCGCTACCCTCCCGTCCCCTTGAACGAAGACGTCACTGCATTCCGCCAAAACATCAGATTCTTTTGATTGGTTCTTACAAAAAAGTGGGGGGATGCAGTGACAAACCACAGTGTATAAAAAGAACGTGCACTCTTCTTCGTGGATGCATTAACACCTCGAAAGTCAATAACCAGCTTCACGTTCTGTAAATATTCTTGTAACTACAGTTCATCACACTAACAATAAGCTCAAAAACAAAATCAAAAGGCGAATTCGCTTTCACGAAACCACGCCTGAACAAATATAATTCGATATTACGAGAATTTCAGTGGTACGATTGTATGGTAAAGTACTGGTGGTGCATACGTTACACTAATACATACGTAATGCTGAAAGCGTCGTTTTAAGAAAAGTGTAAGACATAACGTTACATATCTCAAATTCGCATGAAAGCATTACCACTACATAAAGTACCTTTTCCTGAGAGGGCATAAAACTAGTTTTGGATATAAAGAAATTTAAGTATAACCTTTTTATAGGCATCTTTAGTTTTTAACCACAAGAGAGTACTTAATGTAATTTATGATACATACTTATTAGAATTAACGCACTATCAAATAAAAAAATATAGCGATGTAACTGTTTTTTATTAGTCAAATTATAAAAATAAATGAATAAGACTTTTATTATTGCTTAAGAGATGACTTTATCTAAATTTTTTCTATTTTTAAAAAATTTTGTCGAATACACCTTTCGCCTTGAATATTAAATGGCAAGATTAAATACTTTTAAAATTCAAACTTCTTTATCGAAATTTTTTGTTCATATTTTGTGTATATGGGTAATTCTCATGAAATCCCGAAATTCGGTCATTATAAATTGACAAATAATATTGAAATAAATTTGTATTAATTTTCTATGGATTTCGTAGTACCTACTAATATTACTAGATTTTAATTATATAGTGGTCCCCAGAATAAACGTGTTTTATGAGAATTATTATTTCATGTCATGTCTAACAATCTTTATCGATTCTTACGCACATTCGTTGTTTTCTCTCTATATGTTTGGCTATTTTTCTTCCAATTTTTTCTCTTTAGCCTTCTTTCTCTGGAACTCATGTCGGATATAGGTTTTACTTGCCCTTTTTTTTTTCTTAAGGATTTAAGTCTTTCTTTTTCTCGAAGTATTTCAATACTTACAGAATCGGATTTAATTTTCTCCCTACGCTTCCTATCATTTTCTTTCTTTTTTAATTTTGCTTCTTCTTCGCTTACCTTCTTTTTTTCTTGGCATTATTTGACCCTACAACAAGATCGCAACAACAAATTCAAAGCAAGCTGACCCAGTCAAACATCATTCCCTCATAAATCATCATTACCTCACTACGAATTTATATGCGGGAATGACGAAATAAAGAATAATAAAAAAAAACTCGTCACATAACCTTATTTTTAAAAAAGTTCGTTTGCTTAAGTTTATTACTCCCAAAACCCTACTTTTCTATGCAGTTAATAACAGTTAAAGTATACTATCTTTTGTTCTTTTAAGTTATGAGGGAATGACGATCAAAATTCTAATGAAACAAAAAAAATAATGATATCTATTTGCACCACGAACTCCAGCACGCTCATGTTAAATTCGCCATGTTTTTAAATTGATAGTACTAGCAACTTTCAAAAACTAATGGTAGCGTTCATGTTTGATTGAAAATGCGTTCACAAATGGATTGTCAGAAAAATGTGAGGGAATGATTTATTTTTATGGGACGCGTGTATATTTTCTTCTTTTTTTTTAATGCATTTGTTACTTTATAAACCAAATTAAATTTTTTTTTATTAATCTACTATATTTTTAATTAATTGGTCATACTTGCAAGACTATTATAAGATTTTTTTTGGTTGTTTGATGATACAAAAGTTATTGAATTGAAGCTTGGGACATAGTGAGGGAATGATTTTAGAGATATTATATAGATGTATTTCTTTTATTTATACATATGGTTCCAAAATGATAAGTGAATCTTTTAGCCACAGTAATGTATATTTCAAGGAAATATTGGTTACCGTTAAATGTTTGTTAGATTTTTGATAAAAATTTTAGGACAAGAATTTCGGAATTTCGTGAGAATTACCAATCTATACTTGTGTATTACGCTAACAATTGTGTAAACTATCCATTATATTTGTAGTATGAAGCGATACATTTCAATTAATGTTTATGATAGTGTAACAAACACGTGATATCTTTATACACGTAAGCAACTGCAACATTTTTGTTTCATAAAAAATGTAACATAAGAAATGAATTCTACTTCATTCAAACTATATTGTATTTAATCAAAATTCGTCAATTAGCCTATACATTTCCGAGACAATAAAATTTCGTCTGTTGCAAAACAGTTTATATCGCATGTTTCGAATATTAATTACAATCTCATAACAATTAATTGACACAACCAGTTTCATGACTTCGATGTGAGACGTCCATTGTTTTTCATCCGAGCCTTGAGCACCATCGATGAAATACCTGACGTTGCAAGTACGTCACGAATTTGCCGCAGCGTGAAGTACGGATATGCACCCTTCTCTTACTTTTTTAACCACTTTTTTTCACTCTTCTCTCTTGTTTCCTTCTCTAACCCCATCTTCTTTCTCTAGCGTTCCCTTTTTTATACTACCCCTCTGAATTTTTCTCTTCGTCTTCCTTTTTCTTACCCCGCCTTTGGATTTTTTTTTACCCTTCCCTCTCTTCTGTCTTCCTGAATTTTTCTCCTGTACCCTACCGCGCCTCTCTGTCTTTCAGTCCCACTTTTTTGTCGTTGACGACTCTGGGAAATGCCCGACATCCCCTTACGACTGCAGCCAGGCTCTTTTCCTCCACGGTTCTCCAACCCCCAGCGGCAGCGTGCTCGCCTAGCGTGTATGAATATCGTCAGCTCTTTTTCACCCTCATCGAACATATTTCAACGGCAGTAGGCGTCGAGAGGCTCGACAGAGATGCTTCAGCCCCGGGGGCAGAATATAGCCGAATATGCTTCGCTCTCGGAATGCCTCGATCGCTCGTTCTCTTCAATTGGGATTTCGGCACTCTCGGAGTGGTTCAGGTCTTCTAAAAGAGATAGTCGCTTTCGGGGGATAGGAAGAGGTGATGGGAAGAGTGTCAGGGAGTATCAGAAATTGCACGGATGGAGTAAAGAGAGAGAAAGAGAGAAAAGAGAGAGTAGAAAGAGGAACAGAGAGGAAAACGTGAAAGAAAGAGGCAGTGAAAGAATGCGGAGAGTGCAACGGAGAATGAAAGTATCCGAAAGGATAGAAAGAAGCTGAGAATTATCGAGTGAATGAGAAGTTACGAAAGGAGTATGAAATTAAAAGTGAAGATAGACGGTCGTAGAATAAGTATAAGCAAAATAAGCATTTGGTGAGGTAGTTTGGAACACACATGAAATAGACCGTAGGCGAAATGACCGCAGTAGTTGAAGTTAAGAAAAGTATAAAAAGAAGAAAGTGAGAAAAGCATTCGTTGCACCTGGTTAACGGCTTTCCAATATTTATTTGGTTTAAATAGCTCTTTAGTTTTCATTCATTACGAATAGGAATTTCTAATTTGTACATTACGAAAGGAATTGTTTTACGAAACAAATGGAATTTTCGTCCATGTCAAAAAATAATGTAAACAATCAGGGTCGGTTAATTGACAATTTTATCGAGCATAACAATTTAAATTTAAACACTTCTTAAGTGACGAAAGATTTACTTTAAATGATTAGTTTAGTATAATGTTGTAAAATGACATACAAAAACTATATATTTGATTCCAAACACAAATTGCCAGTAGGCGCTTGAGTAGAAAGGAATTCGTAGTACAAAGTTGCGCTCAGAGATGACGCTAGCAGGTCGAGGAAATATACTTTTTAAACAGAGATTATGATTCGAATATAATTAGTGTAAAGGACAATAAAAAAAGACCCACTATTTAATTAAAAGATTATATAATACTCATCAAGATAAACAATGAGTATCTAATCAATGTAGGTTCTGAAATCAATTTTTTCTATGCAAAATTAATTTCTAACGGCAACTATTAAATCATTTACTTACAATTGGAGAATTTCCTTTGCAAACTTCAAGTTTATAATAATAAAGTGTTAACTACTATATAGACACGAATTACAAATATTTGTAAACAAGTTAAAAGTGTTCCGCGAATTAAAGTTCTTCCGATTATCGTTAGAATTGTACCACACTTTTGATATAAATATTCAAATAAATATTTGAATCAAATGAAATTGTCAATGACGTTGCAAATTAAATATGATCAAATGTGTATGTTTCTATAGATGGTCCTAATATGAGGATCACTACTGCTGTTATGAGGGATAGGTTTATATATAATATATGCATATATGTACGTATATACGTAATATAAGCTGTGTGTATTCTCCAATGGGTTAGAATTCAATTTGACATGAAATACGTACATCGTTTTTCAGATTGTTACTTTTTATACGATTTTTTACACTTCCCTTTAATCCTTTATAGTTCTACGTCGAGCTATACTCTACAAAGGTTTTTTATTGCTTAATTTTCTAATAAATTTTGTCATCATTACCTACATCTCTTAACATCTATTATCACTGCCATATCAGATATCAAAGAGTACCTTAACCCTTTGCGGTCCGAATTATTTCGTTAATTTTAGTAGTGAGGTAAATAAAATTAATTTTGCAATATTTTCTATCATTGGTTATTCATTTTTTTCGATGATATCAATAACTATAGGTATTGACGGACATTTAGATGATATTACAAAATCATTGTGAAATTGGAAAGTAGTCTAAAACTAAAAAGTCGCGGCGTTTAATTGTAAGAAATTGTAGCCAGATCTACTTTTATTCACAAAGTGTTCGGTAGGAAATTTTACAAAATATTTTTTATATACAGGGTGTCTCAGACGATTTTGACATCTTGATTACTTCGGTATTGTGGCATTTAGCGAAAATTGTTTCATAGGAAACTTAAATGGTATCGAGTGGAGCATAATCTAGTGTCGTTAGTTTTCCCGTAGGTGGACGCGTCAAGGATATATGAAGGTCAACTTTATTTCTTTAAATAGAATGAGATACTTTTCTATGCATCAAGCGTTGCAGCTAGACATTCTTTATAAAAAAGTACTGATCTACGTATGTCGAAAAGAAAAATCACAATTTTTTACAATATATCTTAATATTAACCGTACCAATTGATTTCAAAATAACGTTAAGACCTTTCTGAAAGAAGTGCAGGATATTGTTACCTTAAGAAAGGGGCGGCACAAAAAATAGTGTTTAACTGATCCGCTCATTTTGAAAGTGACCTAAGTTCATTTACATCTCAATTGAAATATTTAATAGTTTGCGTTTCAATAAAATTTTAAATATAATATATGCATACCGATATGCTACACTACTTAAATGTATCTAACAATAAGAAGGTTAAATTTAATATTCCTATTAATACTATGCCGGCCGGGTGGCTCCGCGTTAGTGTTATGAGAAAAATATCGGTTAAGCGCCGGTGGCACCACGTTGGAGCCATGCGAAAACAGAGAGAGACAAACGTCAATGACATCACCGCGGTGCCATGTTCAAACCAACGCGAATATTGCGTGTGTTCTGTTTAACACTTTGACTGCCATGGGGGTCACCGGTGACCGGCGCTACTGAATTCAGCGAAATTTCAGTTAATATTTAAATTGTAATATTTATGAATTTTTTGACATACTGAATATTTAAATTTTGGCGTTAAAAAGATAAGTCTATCGATTATGTATCTATCTGTATTTTTAAACTTTCTGCCTTGTAAAGATGTGAATTTAATAGAAAAAGTTTCACTTCAGTAGAAATAATGAAACTAGCGAAATACCGGTGGCGTTCAAAGTGTTAAGTAACAATAAGTTGCAGACATATTATGTAACAAGTTTTTGTTTCTATAATAGCAAGCAGAAGAAGCGAAACCGGCGACAAGTGAAATAATGTGAGTCTGTCCTACCGGCGTCCAAACGAAAGAATCTCGACTATATGCGCGGACGGCATAGTGTTAAAGTAATAACAATATTAAGGTAGTTCTTTCACATAGGAGTGGATTTTATGGGTGCTATGAACGGGCTCCATTGAATTTCTATAAAACGAATGATAATTTATTGAAGTATTGATTAAAGTAATTACTGGATAAATTACAAAATTTTCTGTTAATGAATACTATAAATTTGGTAATTAATTTTAAAGGTAACTTTTATATTGTAAACATGAAATGCATGATTTTATAGTTTTCAATTAATAATTTCTTTATTAAATATTCGACAACTGCAATTTTTTTTGTGAAATATCTATTCGAAAACGTTCCAGAATTAATGATATCGTTTTTCGTAAGTATTTTCAGTATGGAAGATTGGAAAATTAAACGATAAAGTCGGAAGTACTATTTCTCTCTCTCTCTCTCTCTCTCTCACTCTCATTTACGTCAATGTATGAAACTGTATTTTTAAATTCGATTTTTTCATCGAAATGCCCGATAACTGAGCTTTTTTTTGCTTGTAACTTGTTCGTGACAATCTCAAGAACATCATATTTTAACATTAAACTTATTTGCAGACTTTGGTCAAGTGCTAGAACTACCTTAAGTGAATAATATGTGTTTTCTCACCAAAAATAGAGCTGAGCAACTTTCAAAATTAACATAATATTTTATTATTTTTTGACATGATTTGAAATGCATCAAATTGAAAAATAATACTTGATTTATTTTATATTTCTTTGCAACACTCCGAAAACACGATTTATGAAGTTTAGGAAATCTTCCAAGTACATATATATGTTGCATCACAATTTACCGCTTACCTGCATTTTGTGAATGCGGAAGTTATGAATATCATAGTAAGCTCATCATGTTCTTGTATTTCGTTTCGTCATTCGCTTTATATTTTTGTATATGGTGTCAATACAATATCATCGAATTCTCTTGGCCTACTCCGACGCAATAATAAATCTAGGATTTTAAACTCTCTATTCTCATCCATTGATACCTTGTAGAAAATTTTATATGGTTCATTTTTCAAAAAACGTATCCAGTATATTTTTAACTCATTTATTGTTATTCTGTTAGAATTTGTTTAACTTATCCCATTCAGAAACTGCGTCCTCTAATAATCTTGTTGATGTTAAATGGTCTTGTTTTATTTTATTTGGAATAAAGTTATCATCTTTTCCGCACTTTTTGATGGCATTATAATAATCTTGGGGGACAAACAGTTAATTATTTTCCTTTAATGACATTCTTACGGCGCCAAAATTTCTATCATTCGGTAAAGACCAATGCCCTAACACTAACAATAAAAATTTATAGCATATGAATTCTACATTATGTTCAATTTTATTTTCATTCACATCAAGTCCAGGTTGGACAATTTCTAGCCATATTAAAGCTACTTTAACCGCAAAATGTTGTTAATGGCAGCTAATTTCAACGTGTGCACGTTTCTGCAGTCAACAAAGAACAATTGACAAATTGACTCAGGCCATTTTGAGAATAAACGGCTCAATTAATAATAGAAGAAATGACTTACTTTCATTCTACTAATTGTAAGAAGGTCATTTCACCGCGTATTGCACGATTTGTGTTAACATTAATGGCATTCTACGTGTACCTATTCTTACCGGGGTCATTCATGCAGCTGGTTACAAAATAACAATAGTATTTTCCCGAAAATATATGCAGAAGATTGTCAATGTAATATTAGACATAACACAAAAGGAATGTTAAATTAATTATACAACAAATTACATATTTTCATTTCAGTGAACCAGTCATTTGACCGTGGGTGGTACAGTTAGTGTTAAAGGGCTCCTAATTTGGTTCGCGAAGTTTCAGTTTCACATTCTGCGGGTTAACATTTGATTCTCGTATGACGAACTGCAAGAAGAGCATTGGGTTTCCAACGAGGCATCACGAAAGTCGCCTCGACCCTCGTGGGCTCTTCTTAGCCTCTTAATGGCATCTCCCACGTGGTCGAACCACCAATGGCTTGATGACAGTGATGGAACTCGACTGGCTCTGATTAATGATATTCTGCCCTGAGTAGGAACGTTGTCTGCCGGTGTCGTGGTACCACCTCCATGGTGGCAGGAATTATCGATGACCTCAACCCTTCCTCTTGAGTGTATGTGAGGGAAAGAGAGAGACGGTGTAGGGGAAGGTCGGGAGGGACAGAGAGGAGAACGAAAGATGAGAGAGAGATAGAGAAGGAGAGAAAGTCGTTAGGTTGTCCGGAACACCAGACACGAGGCGGTCTTCCTTTAAGGGATCGCCACCATTAGTGGTGTATGCGAGGTGACGTTCTCGAAAATCGCTCGAAGGGATGAAAGAATAATGGTTATATCTTACGTTAGCAATTTCGTGGAAATTTTGACCCTTTTATAGTGAAAAGTGAAGAAATATGTTCACGCATTCGAGGGAATTTGAATTTCCTGAAAGATACGTATTCACTGAGCGATGTTGTGATTGTGGGAATCACCACTTGATGACTCTATTACAGCTTCTCATTTGTGACCTTTTTTAATTGTCAGGAGAGGATAGTTTAGCGAGCGATTTGCCTTGAGTCTGTTCACGAAACTGCATGTACCCTTCGCCAAAACAGAGAATTCACTTCACAATTGATGTGCTCCGATTCACCTGATGGATAGAGACATCCCTCGTCCTCACATGCCCTCAATTCCCATACAAAAAACCATCCAAAACACCGCTTAATGACGAAATACAGTGTGTACCACAAGAGCGTGGACGCGATATTTGTAAAATCTGATACTCAATTTGTTAAAGACTGTGCTGGTCTAAACATACAAAGTTTCCTCTAATACGCAATAGGCCCAATTCTTTTAGTATTGTTTCTATCGCTGAGAAATTCAGTTCATTTCGAAATGAATGCCGTGTACGCTAAACGATTCGAAGCGGTCTTCTTGTGCCATCACCCGAAAGGTCCTAAAATGACTGTTAGAGATACAGCAAAATATCTCCATAAACCTCGCGCATTCGTAAATAAGTGGGTGCAACGGTATAAAGACACAAATTGTGTCGATGATCTCCCTGGTCGAGGTTCGAAACGGGCTACGACGAAACGGGAAGATAAAGCGATTTTACACCTTTTTTCGAAAAATCCGACGCCTTCCTTACGTAAAGCGCAAACAATTTTAACTAAAAAGGACATAGGTATATGTATATTAAAAAGGTATATTATAAAATTATTAATATAGGTATATTTGTATCGAAGCCGTCTTTGTACGGAATGGAAAACACAGGACGGTATTACTGTGTTGGATTGGCCGTCTCAGTCCCCCGATGCCAATCTAATCGAAAATGTTTGGTCTGTTATGAAGTACAAACTCCGAGAAAAGCATATTTTCAAATTGAAAACACTAGTTCGTCGAATTCGAGAGATATGGAAGTCTCTTCCTGTCTCTTCTGCTGACAAGTTGACTGAAAACATGCCGAGACGTTGTCAAACATTGGACATTTTATTAAGGAAGTTCATATCAATTTTTTAGATGTACTTTCGATTTATACGATATTTCTAATAAAAAAGCTTTATTCCCACAGAGATATCGCATCCACGCTCTTGTGATACAGACTGTAAGTGTGTCGTTTTCGCTTGTCATTTGGCCAGCTCAGGTTTTAAGCGCCGCACAGTGGGGCCGTCGCACGTTAAAAGCGGCAAAAAGTCGTTTTATACGAATATACCCACAATGAAATAATATTTCGCTAATAGTTAATGGCACACATTGGCCACAATTTAGCGTGATTTTTTTTAACATTTGTCGATTTTTAACACGACTACATGGTTTTGAAATAGGCAACCTCTAAATCGTCCAAAATTAAAGTCGTTGTTTATTATTGCCTTGGTTCTTCAAATTAAATGATGAGTAATTGAACTAAGTGTACCTGGTATGTATTTAAATTCCACCAAAGTACATTTTTATATCTTTAACATTTTTTAAGTTATAACTAATTGAACATGTTCAATTTTCATTCTATTTTTTAATCATGAATGCAGTGTGATGCCGTGTTCATTTTAATTGCTTTCTTTAGAGTGAAGCCTTACCTTTTTTTTAAAAAAAAAATTAGCTGCTACTATCTGCGTATTTACAAAATACAGAGATAAACATTTGTTGGCGCACCATGTGTCACAGTGGTCCGGAGCGTGAATTTAGCTGGTCACGCACCTTGCGCAGTTTTCAATCTTTTTCAACTCGTCACCACGGGCTCAAAATATATCGGATTTAGTTACAAATTTGTATTTTATTATTTTTTGGGTCGCTGATTACGAATCTGAACTCAAAAATTTTAAAAACAAAATGGCGGTTGATATATAGAGGGTAGCTATGTCAAGTACGCATTTACAACATGGGATTAACTTTTTGCCTTTTTCTAATTTAATCAGTTTGTACTAAAAGCCCTTGAAAAATTGACAACGTTTACCTGAACTTTTCGTTCATTGTGGGTATATTCGTATAAAACGACTTTTTGCCGCTTTTAACGTGCAACGGCCCCACTGTGCGCCGATAGGATGGGAATAAGCGATGCGAGGACAGTCTCACCTTGTCCCATACCTCAAACCAAGTGACTTCACTGGTTTGGCGACGTATATTATCGGCTCACCAAAAGAAATGACGTGATAAGTAGTTTGCTTCGATTCAATCGACGGATCGAGACATCCCACGTTGACGTCATTTTCGATTCTAATACGTGATTGATTGAAAAAGCATTTAAAGACGAAATAAATGTTTAGTTTGCAATTGTCATTCGCCGAAGTAAGGTTTCAAGGGCCGATATGATGAGAATAGGCAGTGCGAGGACAGTCTCCTCTTACTCTGTACCACAAACTAAGTGACTTCTCTATTTTGACCTACAATAGGTGATTGCTGGAGATCTATTACTACCACTTGCGCAGTAGTATATACAGTAGTATACACTTTCAAATAGTGGGCAATTTGACTATCCATTTCGGTAGTATTATTTTTGTTTATTTTGTCTAACATCATGATATAATAACATTATGTTTGTACACTATTTATTAACAAGGAATGGCACATCGATATGGATCTTTTGAATAATTATATGAAAAAGTGTTATATGCAAAACTCGTAAGTTATATACGTGCAGAAAAAGAGTAAGATGGTATTTATTTATAATATATCGATTTAAATAAACTATTGTGCAAATATGCATCAATGGCCACAGTAAAATTTATTGATATCAGTACTCATTAATCCCAAGCTTCACGTTTGAAGATCACAATTGTTGATGTAGGTGCTCTGACGTTGATGGCGTGACTTCTATGATGGTCACGAAAAAAGTCCCGCAGAACATGTTTGCACAACAGCGCGTAATACAATTTTGTATTGTCAGATCTTCAGTTAAACAATATTTGTTACATAGTAAAGAGTAACTTGATTCTTATACATTATCCATCCCACTTAACAGTTCTCGCACTCCTACATAGATGCGTGTACTCATGTGTAAGAAATTAATCCTGAATCCGAGTAAGTAATTTAGTAATCTGGATATTTTAACTATCCGAAGTATTTGTTTGGATCTTCACTCAGTCCTAGTCCTAGGTAGTCGTAGTAATTGTCATATTATATACATGAGAATACTGTTAATGAAAATAAATTTGGCGATGAAGTTAAAACGATAGATTCAAGGAAACGTTCGATCGTTAGGACGTATGTCGATATAGGTATATAGACAGTCTAACGACTACGTTGCTAGCTAATTTAATTTTAAAATGCGCTCCAGACACACTAATAAGTTGAAACCAGTTAATTAACGCCCTTACACTGGTAAACGTCCTAAGCAAACACTACCAGGTGCCCCAACGATGTAGCCGGGATTGCGAACACACTTTCCGCAGGAAGCTGGGGAGTTAGATTAGATCATTGAAAATGTTTTCCGCTGATGCATTCGTTCACGAATTCAATTAATGGTCATAAGTTGGTAATATTCTTGAATGAATCCTTTTAACCTCTTTTTTATATTTTTTAATATGATGCACGAATGAAAATTAAGTATTTACATATTTCGTTTAGCAAAAAATAAAATTTCTTTGCAGTTAGTAGCCTTGAATCACACGTCGTCAACTTTAATAACCAAAGAGACTGTCAAGTATGCGTTAAAGGAAGAAAAAAGTACCGACACCTCCTCCTCTTTAGTAATTGTCAATTGCAACTTGAGCTTCTCCAATTATATTTGATTTTTGAGCAGTGAGTGACGTTTAGATCAGATCTTAGCACGTTGAATGTCATACGGGTCACCGGTGACCGTCGCTATTCAATTCAATGAAATTCCATACGACTTTAAAATAGTAATGTTTACAAACTTCCTTACGCATTAATATAGAAATATTGGCATTCAAAAGGTAAAGTACCGCTAACTACAGTGCGGCTCGGCGGACCTGGCACCTCGGCGGCGGAGCTTTTCGCTTTCAACCGCCTATTTGCACCATTTTGTTTCTTGGAATCCACTCGCTCAGCCTCTTAAATATAAGCACCAGACAAAGTCGTAGCATTCAAATATTCTTACTAGTTTCGCTGGAGAAGCGAGACATTGTATTACATCAGGCTGTTGAATTAGTTACACGCCGCGAGCCTTTTCTGAGTCGCTCCGCCTGCTTCTCCCTCCCAACTATTTTACCCAACCAGGAATGACTTGCCAGACTCGGCGTATTACACGAGTATAGTGGCGCTTTAGGGCGCCATTCGCCTCTGATCGCTCGCGCTGGAAAGACGCCGCGCACGCCGATTACGGGAAAAAAAATCGATGCGCGTGTCCCGTCGACTGACGTTATCTGTCAACGAACAGTTTCAGATCGCGTCACATGGCGTTTAGGTTAAAACAAAAGTATTACTGGTAAAAAAGTATGCTCAGATATGTCTTGAATTAAATGCGATTAAGAGATTTTAATGTTTTTGGACTTCCGGCGGTGGTTTGGCAAATTCGGCAGAGAATAGTGACAGGAAAAACATTGAAAAACTTATATTGTATCTCAAAATACCAATGGAATCATTGAGGGTATCTAATTTAAACAACGTAAACATATATTTCTATTTGTGAATATATGTTTTCATTCAATGTAGATATATATTTCTGTACAAACAATGAAGTTTTCCTTCAAGTAAAGTTGAAGAAATAAATAAATAAAAAAATTAGTATTGCATCGATATTATCTCCACAATATTATGAAACTTTTATATATACATATAACATTTTCTTCTAAAATAAATGGTTCTACTGTGCATACATTTTTACACACAACCATATAAACAACAGTCATAACGACAGTTTATTAAAATTATATCCAGTAATCTTTAATTTTTTACCTCTTGTTTCTTTAATTCATATGTATACTAAAGAAACAGTTGTGTTACGATCTAGCACGCGCACGTATAAATTAATTTCCATCGCAAATAATTTAAAATTTCGGCGACAGCAAAACGTTAGCTCTTGCGTCAAAGAATACATTGTTGCCGCCACGGTCAACTTAGCAATAGATTTTAACCGTTTGAGTGTCAAGCAGCGAAAACGCGCTTCTTTCGTTTTGTATCGAGGAATGCAACAAAGTAAAATTTCGCATTTAACACTAAAACTACCGACGTTATATCTACTAAAATTTAGATTTATTGAACAAGTACTTTGGAAAAAAATAAATCAAGAAGCGAAAGGATTAGTTAATTAACTAATTTAGGCTTTATATGGTAGAAGTAGAATTTTTACTTCACGGCACTCCTATCAATTTAGGTAGTTTTTTTTAAAAATTGAGAACCGGTCATTATGACCGCCTTGGTAGGTTTAGTGTTAATTCAAGACATATCTGAGCATACTTTTTTACTAGTAATATTTTTGCTCCTATACGCGATGTGACGCGATTTGAAACTGTTCGTTGACAGATAACGTCAGTCGACGGGACACGCGCATCGATTTTTTTTCCCGTAATCGGCGTGCGCGGCGTCTTTCCAGCGCGAGCGATCAGAGGCGAATGGCGCCCTAAAGCGCCAATATACTCGTGTAATACGCCGAGTCTGGCAAGTCATTCCTGGTTGGGTAAAATAGTTGGGAGGGAGAAGCAGGCGGAGCGACACAGAAAAGGCTCGCGGCGTGTAACTAATTCAACAGCCTGTATTACAGTGTTGTCTCGTCGCGCGCTCCGTTTCATCAAGGAGAATCTCCCTATGTGGTGGGGGTAATTCTGTCGGAGTTCAGCCTGTTTTTACTATAGAGGTGTTAGAAATCTGGTGCCTACGCCGATGGCCTCACTGTCGCCACCCAAATCGCGTTGTCTCCCTTGCTTCGATCTGCAGCGTTCTCTCTTTTCGTCTTTTAGTTCGATTTGTATGTGTAGCTCTTTTAACGAATCGCGAGGTAGAACGTCAAGTGCCTTCGTGTACATGTGACAAGAGGCATGACGCTTGACGCCTGGCGAATCAGACTCTGCCGAAACAGGCTTACCTCCTAGGTGCCAGGTCTGGCGAGCCGCACTGTACATATCTGTTTCTGCCTTTAAGATTTCTGCCTTGTAAAGATGTAAATTGTAATACAAAAATGTTTACTACAGTAATAATGATGAAACAAGCGCAATACTGGTAGCGTTCCACCTGTTAGTACAATACTGCCCAACATTGAAAAGTATTTATCACCATTTCTCCATTATAAAACTTTCTGCAAAATATAATTTTACAAAGAACACTACAAGAGTGATCAACATCATTATAATCCTCTACCCTTTATATTCATATCCAATTTCAACGAATAATAGAATTTCAATGCAATAAACAAATACAAAAGTAAATAGTGATATTATCTTTTTCCATTGATAAAATTGCCGCCAATTGACACAAGATTTCATGGCAAACTGCGAAATATCAAGTTCAAGAGATGCCAAGGGAACGGTTCGTCGAAAGCAACGAGAAGGGATGCACGTTGTGGCAATGACAAAGGTCATGCCTTCTCAGAGTAAGGTGAAAAGCTCGATGAAGACATCAGAGCTTCTCTTACCGTGTTATCGGTCGACCGAAGGTGGATCCGAGTTATTCTCGAGTGACTCTATATGGATCAGAGAGATTTCGAGGATCGCCGGCTAAGCACGTTTGACTTTGCGTGCTACGCTTTCCGGGGAGTATATCAATTAGTTCTGTCATTAAGGCCAAAACTGTCTAACAGGACCTCGAAGTTTTCGCACGTGTTACGAGCGTGGCTCCAGACCAACGTCTAATCTCGTTACACGCCGCCGAAAGGCGTTTCCAGCTGGGACAAAAGCGTTGAAAGTAAATTAGCGTCGGTTATCCCGTTAGATAGAAACAGCTCTGAGAGGGAATTCAGGAATTAGGCAAAAACATGCAATTTAGTGAACACTGAAGGAGTGGTGAGTTTGATAGCGTTTACAAAAAATGAATGCATGCACAGAGTCGTTCAAAAGTAATAGATCAAACGAAAAGAAATAGTAGGCGAGGTCAATTAAAATTAAAAAGTGTACATCATTTTTAATTTTTTTTTTTTTTTTCCTGGTGGAGTACTCAACTTTTTAAGCTTTAAGAAACAAAATAACTGAAAAACTATAAAGTAATCGAAAAGGCAAAGACACACATAACATGTATGGAAATTTTTGATTTAAGGTGACCTCGCCTATCACCCCAATTCCTTTGATGTATACCTAACTCTTGATCAGAAACAAAATAGTTATGTATATTCTTTAAACCAGTGGTTTAAATAAATATATTAACTAAATTGGAGCGGTTCTATCTGTACGTAGGAACGAGAATGTTTATACGGAGTAGGTAAAAACTTTAAAAAATAAGTATATTCTAATGCTTTGAAATTTATTCTGGCTCATCAAAACTGCAGTCTGCAATTTGCAGATATCTATTAGGAGTACAAATTAGTTCGGTCCGTTTTTTGTGGTCAAAAATGCTTTTATTTCAGTACAAAATGAATGAACAGATTAATCAAAGTATTGTCCATCACTGGCTACTACTTTTTCCCACCCCTTAGGCAATTTTCGAATTCCATCTCGAAAAAATGTCTCGTATTTTGAGGCGATCCAAGTTAGGAGTCAATTTTCGATTTCTGCGAAAGAAGTGAACCGGTGACCTGTCAAATAGTGCTGCATCCGTTGGAACAACCAGTAATCAGAAGGAGCAATGTCCGGTAAATACGGCGGGTGAGGTAAAATATCCCGTTCGAGCGTTTTTAAATACTTTTTTACGACTTTTGCGACATGAGGCCGAGCGGTGTCATGCTCAAGAATAACTTTGTCATGTCTTTGCTCGTATTTCGGCCATTTTTCTCGTAATGCACGGCTGAAACGCATCAATTGTAGCCTATACGCGTAGCCTATATTCCTGTATGCGAAGTTTTTTTGATTCTTTGAACTTCCAATTGTTCTACTTTTACCTGTTAATCACAAATTACTAAGCTATAATAGTTACACAACTGCAATTGACAAAATATAAGAAAATTACAATCGAAATGCATCATTCTCTTCATACATCTCTTCATACAGTATTACTGAAATCTTGCTAAAAAGGTGTATACAATTCTTTACATTCTCACGTACAGTATTTAAATACAAATGTATAATCCACTTCTACACGAATGGTTTGACGTGAAATGCCACGAACCAGACAGTTTGTGCGTACACAGAGAGACGATTGGAGCCTCTCAATCAGCCGTCAAAGCAGAGCACGCATCGCACCAACGAAATTCATCGAACAACTCAATTAACTAATTGTTCCCCTTCTGATTCTTCTTCGCACGGAACACACCATTGCTTTTCTTCTCTCTGTCGATTTACCGTCCTGCTGCTCGACAACGTCAACGAACTCAGTTTTATCACGGAAACCTAATGACATTTACTTTCAGTTCGTTATATTTTCTGAATTCGTACAGAACGTACCTATATGAATGTAATTATCGGTATGGTGTACAAAGGAAAAACTGTACAAGGGATCCATTTAACTGGTATGACAACCATATTTATTGGTCACTGGGTTTCCACATTTGTCGATATGTCTCTTGAATGAATTGAACTTACAATTAGTACTGTTCTGCTCGTATTATTTCGATATATTGTGTTTCAATTGTTATCAATTATTGTTTGATAAAATGAATACAGATAATGGAACAGCGATAAATTAATAGTGATTATTTATATGTTAACGTTGTTTCTTTAGAGTCGGTACAACATTTATTGCTAATAGACATTTTCAAGGCGTTACAATAAAACATAGCTCATTAACGTCCAGCCGCCATTGCTGAAATAGACAAAAGTTGATTGATCATACACAAATATTTCTTACATTTTGCATTTACTTTTTCAAACTTGTCGAATTAACTATAAATGTCATTGACGTAGATTTTGTAGATTTCAGTTCATAGAGGGAATAAGAAATCTATTTATACTCTTTCAAAGTGTGAATGACTGTTTTTCCTGGAGATCGATTCAAGTCACTAGTCGTGTATGACTTGTGCTTCGTTGGGAGTTATAACCTTGACTATTATCATGATTGAGCTATACGTGTGACTATAATCAGTGATAAAATATGAACGACATACATATATGCTTGTATATCAATGTATCGCACGCCACAACGAAATGATTAACCACTTTTCCCTTATTATTATATTAGGTTGACAAGAAAGTAATTTCGGTTTTGTAGTGTGAAATGGAACTTAATTTTCTTTAACATAGAATTTTTTCGATGACCTTTTGCCATCGTTTTGACAAATTGGCGATTCCGTTTTTATAGAAATACTGGCCCATATCAACAAAAAACTGAACCCAATGCAATTTTAGGCTGTCATCGCCATTGAAAGTTTTACCATTCAGAAAGTTTTGCAAGCTGAAAAATAAATGGTAATCTAATGGTGTCAAATCAGGACTACATGGAGGCTGTGACATCACTTCCCAACCAAACTTGGATTTTGCAAAAAATAAAAAAGTAAAACATATCAGAAATGTTCGTTTTTCACTCTATGTTAAAATTCTCCTAAACAAACAATTACAAACAAAATAAAGCGCAATTTATTTCTAAGCCAAGTCAAAAGTTTCACAACTTTCGATTGTTAGAAGAAAAAAATTATAACATTGTCAGAAATCATTGAGAACAAACGTAACGCTGGCTCTCATCAAAAACCGAAATTACTTTCTTGCTGACCCAATAGTATACGGTTTCTTTCCAGATTTCTTCTGCCATGATAAAATGATTTCTACTTTTTGATATAGGGGAAGAGGACCTAAAACGGGCACCAACCTAAAGCGAGAACCCATTTCAAAATCATCGCTTATAAACTCCACGCGGTCTCGCGTCCCATTGACTGCACCCCTCGTACCGCCTCAGTTCGCGGCAGTCGTGGTTCACATTTCCGATAAATAGTACGACCCGTGTGCGAAAAACAGTAATTTTGACGTATTTATGCAAAAAAAACAAAGGTATGTAGAATGTGTTTTGTTTAACAGTGAGTAAACTATGTTATTATGAAGATGTGCTTTTAGTGTATTGTGTTCATCTTACTTTAATTTAATCATATTTGCATGAAAATATTGATATAAATTTTAGATTAGGTTGAATGAGAACGTGAGGGTAACGCCCTCATCGGCATGCCCGCTTTAGTCCCCCCGGGGCAAAGCGAGCATTCGAAAGGGTTTCCAATTTGGGTTCCAGTTTCATATTTTTGAGATATATGAGAAATTTAAACATTGACTATCAAACTGCTATAAATTTAGCATCTATTAGCACTAATAGTTTTTCTTGCCTTCCTATTAATACATTTTTTTCTTTCACTTAACCTTTATGGTGCCCGCTTTGGGCACCCTTCCCCTAGTTTGAAAGAAAATTAGTTGGCACTTACAATGATTTTACGGTGTCGTGCCTTAACATGACAGGTTTTAAAAAATCGCAAACCTTTTCCCTACATTTCCCTATGGTAAAAGTGCCACTCATTATACGGTTAAGAGCAACCATCTGTAAAACACAACAAGATAATAATTTTAAATTTGATATTTCTTGTCAGACATCTGCTGATTCATAGATACAGAATCACTCTACGGAGATCGTGACATTAACTTTTTATGTACCTTAATATAAAAGCAGATGAAAAGCAATTGTTCTTTCCACATTTTTGATCAAATCACTGATCCGCATCTGTTGTGAGAATAACCAGTGCCAGGTGCCAAGTGATTCGGTAAAACGGACATGAGTAAAAAATCTTCGTTAAGCTGTGTCATGCGCAGCGCAACAAGTGATACGAAGGATCAATTTAACCCATTGATCATTGTGTGTCTAATCGTTAATTCTTGTCGAAGTCTCCGTTATGTTACTATTATATAATTCGTATGAGATGACATAAATCAAGCTCGTTAACGAATTTAACCAGTTAACCGCCTTCAATGTATATGTTGTAATAAAAATGATTAATCCGACGATTATGTATAATCACGATTAAATTTGATAAATGTCATGAATTTTTGAATATTTATCAAATTAACCAGCGAATCTGGGTTAAATCTTGCTTGTTCCCTTTAACCCCTTGCCTTACGATTTAATTTCCAAAAACAAGATCGGTCGCGCGCAGGGACATAGGTACACAGCTTGGCTGAGCGTTCGAAACTGTACAAATCGCAAACTTCCTGTGATTTGTATATACACGTGCGCGGTACAATTAACTTTGCAAGATGTTTGATAAATAATTACGATTAGTAGACACCAGTTGCTTAGTAGCTTTTCGTACCATACGTACAATGTCACTACCACTGCCACTACTACTATCTAAACAGGTCGTAAAATCATTGGTAGCGATGTTATCACTGGCCCCAATTCTCATTTTTTTTTAACACATTATACTGGGGGATTTTATTATATCTCTTACATACGATGTAAAGTCGAATGCGAATGAGAAGTAACTGAATGACACGCTTCTGGAATGTCTCTGTGATCTTTGCTTATATTTGGGACGGTTGCCCCACCAAATTTTTGAGACGTCTTGTTTACGTTTCGCCAGGTGGACTTACGACGACTCTGAGGCGTCTTATTCATGTTGGGCCCGGTAGCCTTACGACGCCTCTGAGGCGTCTTATTCATGTTTGGCCCAATAGACTTACGACGCCTCTTACGAGGTGTCATTGTAAGCTAAGGGGTTAAAGACCAGTTCCACAAGAAAAGATTTATACGTCGCCAATGTTATGATGTTACTTGGCTTAAGATGCGGGATAAGGTGAATGCAATCTCGTACTGCCTGTTCCCATCATATAGGCCCTTGAAACCTTATGCCATGGAATGACAACCGAAAACTAAACGCTAACTTCGTCGGTAAGAGAGATATTTCTATGCGTTGGACGAATCGGAGTTAACAATTTATCAAGTAACTTCATTTGGTGGTGCAATCATACATCAGGGACCTGTCCAACTCACTAGTCAGGTACGGGTTCATTCGAACCAGGGGTTACCCGAGCCACATCGATAGAAAGTCCAAAGCACGTGTTGGAGAGGAGAGTTCCTCAAGGGCCTGTTCAGATGGCTGGGCTGAATCTTCGGACTTTGGTCTAACAATAAGTTTTTGGGTTAGATGTTGCCCAGATCCGGGAGTTTAACTCCCGGCGATTCTCAAACTTTCCCGGGTACGCGAGAGGTCCGTAAACGCATTACCCTTCCTATAAAAAAAATGATCTAGGTTTGGTCTGGGTTTTAATGTTAATTATATAATAATAACCGGCAATTATACATAATTACTGAATTTATATATGTAACATATACACATATCAATACAGAGCTCTTAGCCTTTTTAACACTCAAGTGAAAATTTTTTTATCAAATAAAAGTATTATCTTTCCACGTTTGGTTTTCCTTTTTCCGTAAAGTTTATAATATGAAGGATATTTGCCTTGCGTTCGACATAAATGTAGGATCGTGAAAAAGAAAGAGAGGCGCGCGGCAACCCATCCAAGACAGCAACTCGGCCAGAGTAGCTTAACGTTGACGATCGCCTGGGTCGTCGCGGAACCACTGCGCCAGCGACCTCTCCCTGATGACAATTCCTTTTCACGTCCTTTTCTTCCTAAGTTCTTTTATAGGAGGGCTTCTCCGCCCCGATCCCACATAAATGAACGCCGGTGTTTGATTTTGAATCCGCAGCCGGCGGGGAACATTTAAGTTAAATTCCACAGTTAACTGGTTAAATGCTGAATAGATATTTAAAAAGTCATCATCGACTGGGCAGATTTCTGGTTGTTAATACAGCAACTTTTCTTGTTGGTAGTGTAATATAACATATAGCATGCCCAATCCAGATATATTTCTCTTGCCTTTTCGATTATATCAAAATGAAATTATTCTATTGGAAGCATATCATTATTGAGTAGAAATGTTGAAAAATAAAATACCTACATATTCGATAGGTTTTCTGCTATTTCTCGTTGCTATTTTGATACCAACTGTACTAGCTTTGCTAATATTATTGCTTACAACTTGCAGGAAGTGTCACTTACTGTAGTATTAAACGTGTTAGACACAGTCACAGGTTTAAATGATTAGAGAACAAATATATGAGAATTATTTACGGAAATTATTATATACAAATAAATCTAATTGAAAAAATTCATAAGTAATTGTAACTTTAACATTAATTTATCCAAGAACGATTCATTTTCAGCCCATTCTTTTCATACTTTTACCTCCACGACGAGCATCATACAGGAAGTTAAAACAGCTTACATTTCACAGTCAAAGAGAATTTTGCAGCAGATTTATTTATAAATATAGAACCATGCCAGATGGTGTTCGTGACATTTATTTTTAAACAACCGCGCACATTTGCGACGTAACCTTCTACCTAAACAATTTCCTATTACATTCCATGACACGTGGAACATGTTTTCCGTATTGGGTTTATGAAGAATTCCCATTCTACAAATATAACAAAAGCATCGTAAACAATATTTTATTCTTTGCTGATGACACATTTTTCGAAGATTCAAGCTAACTGCACCTAATGAAACGGAAACTACTGCAGCAATAAAAAAAATTTGCTCCTCGCTTTGTTACGAACCTTAGGAGGGGCATCTGCATTTCTCAATGTATGCAGATGTTCCTACTTATTTTTCACAAGTGAGGCCGAGATTTAAGTCACGTACACTTCAAAAGGCACTAGCTTTGAAAATGGTACAGTAGAATCCCTCTAATGTTGCTCTCTCGCTAATGTTGACAGGATACTCCTCTTACTGTAACTTGTATTTTCCCCTACTTAGACTTTCTATTGCCCAATAGAATTTTAGGTTCGTGGCGTGTTATGTACCGTGCGGCTCCACAGCCGTGTCACCTAGGAGGTAAGCCTGTTTTGGCAGAGCCTGATTCGCCAGGCGTCAAGCGTCATGCCTCTTGTCACATGTACACGAAGGCACTTGACGTTCTACCTCGCGATTCGTTAAAAGAGCTACACAAACAAATCGAACTAAAAGACGAAAAGAGAGAACGCTGCAGATCGAAGCAAGGGAGACAACGCGATTTGGGTGGCGACAGTGGGGACATCGGCGTAGGCACCAGATTTCTAACATCTCTATAGTGAAAACAGAATAAACTCCGGCAGAATTACCCCCACCACATGGGGAGATTCTCCTTGATGAAACGAAGCGCGCGACGAGACAACAATGTAATACAATGTCTCGCT
The DNA here is from genome assembly GCA_910591515.1 of Cerceris rybyensis. Taxonomy (NCBI): domain Eukaryota; kingdom Metazoa; phylum Arthropoda; class Insecta; order Hymenoptera; family Crabronidae; genus Cerceris; species Cerceris rybyensis. The sequence goes on along the minus strand of OU342789.1, from coordinate 21,330,060 downwards.
CCTCCAGACAAACTAATAAGAATATTTGAATGCTACGACTTTGTCGGGTGCTTCCTTTAAGAGGCTGAGCGAGTGGACTCCAAGAAACAAAATGGTACGAATAGGCGGTTGAAAACGAGAAGCTCCGCCGCCCAGGTGACACGGCTGTGGAGCCGCACGGTAGGTTATGGATGTTTACATGATTCCTTCACTCAAGTTTCAATTCTGCGCATGCTTATGCGCATAGCGGAAAATAAATCATGAAAAGTGGGGATAGAAGGGAATGTCAACATTAGCGAATGATCCTGGCCCGAGTTGTCAACATTAGAGGGATTCTACTGTACTTTATTACAAACACATTTTCTTCTTTCTTACCAGGCTGGAGAGGCATTGAACTGCAACCTTCTTTGGGATATTTATTGCCTCTTCAGCCCTCACTAGTGCACGAGGTGCCTTATGTCTCGACAGGGTTTTCTAGACCACCCTGGAATAATTTATGCACAAAAGAGTTCCAAGAACTTTGGGACTTTCGCCAGGGTTGCGTCTGGAAAACCTCAAAGTCAGTGTCCTTTTTCTCATGCTTCTCAAGGATCCCTCTCCTTATCTTCGCAGGAGAGGGAAAATTTATAACTTTTAACCCCGAAGGAGGTAGGGAAGAGGGACAACCCACCACCTTGGAAGGGCCGCCTTAAACGAATTCAAGGCCCAATCAGGGCATTTCCATCTCCTCGCACGACATTGCTGATTGGATTTTCAGTTCGTGCCGAGGAGATATAAGGCCATACAACTTGGTCATTTTAGGATTCATTCAGGGATTTGTTCTCAGTTATTCATTCAGTTATTCATTCAAAGATAACATCTTTACCGGAATCTAATGTCACACGTTCGACGCAAATTACTATAAGTTTTTTAGTTTATCGTAACCAGTGTAAATATAAGTGCAACTATTTAAATTATACAATAAATTATTTTATAATCATATTCAGAGGAATTCATAACCAGTTACCTACCATAGACACTACCAAAAATATACAGTCCACTTCAAAATCAATAAAGAATTCCTCACAACGCTTATCACGAAAATGCCACAATTGTATAGAATTGTTTTACAATATTTATTTCCCATAAATCCAAAAGATGGATAGAATGTGTGATTGTCAAAGAATTAAACATTCGTTGATTCAAGCGAAATATTGTCATTAAACTGTATTGCTCCATCGGTGGATAGTATTCAGGTGAGATTGAACAGTAAACTCCATCGCTGAGTCACGGAACAAAACCGCTACAAATTGTGACTCCAGCAAGAGGTTTTGTCCGAACGACCCGGCTAGAATTTTCAATAACCGTTCGATAGCATTTTCTCCCTCCACGCTTCAAACCCTTTGCGCTCCAAATTATTTTACTAACGTTTCATCACATAAGCAAATATAGTCTCTGAAAATTATCTACAGGTGAATATTGATTTTTATTTAATGCTAGGAAGAATTGTAAGTACCGCAGGATATTTCTGTTCAGATGAAAAATTATTGTTGATGTCGAAAAGTCGATAACTGTGTCGTGTGTAGCTCCACATAGAAGTGCAAAGGGTTAAAACAGCGACGATTTTTGCTTGGTTGAGATTTCTTTCCGTAAAATACATCAAAATAAGTCTCGTTACCGGAGAGAACCACAACAGTACGAATGTATCCTGCGTATGTAACATGTAAGATCTTATTTTTGATCCTTTCGCTTATAATGTCGTCTGGGAGACGTGGTACGTCGATCGGTCCTAAAGTGAATACCACGTATCAGACACGTTACACGTCGATCGAGCAAAACATGAATAACGCGTTTCAGTTAAGTCGTATGTCTATCGAGTTATCTTAATAATTTTTTGCTCGCATTAATAATCTATTCAAGATAGTACATGTTTGTTGCTCACTGACGGATTGTTCGCACTTGTGAATTTTACACCGGGTGACCGATATTGCTGTTGACTGCGACACAATCCATCAGAATTTAAATCGTAAGGCAAGGGGTTAAAAAGTGATGTAAGTTTATTTTTTAGAAAAGTTCATTTGAGTTAGTTTTAGTTAACCATAGATGTCTTCTATTCACATTTTGAATGGGAAAGCAAATGGAATCAAATATCCTGGTGATTATGTAGACAACTCTCAAATTTCTAAAAATAAGAAGAAAGAGACTTGTACAGCGTGCATGAAAATTATTTATCAGAGGGTGATAGAGAAATTTCGTGGCCGGATTCGTGTTCAGGACGGCGAACTCTATAAGAATTACCTACATAGTGGCTATCGGAAAATAGAAAAAAGTCTCAAATTTGTTGGACAGTGTAATTAAGCACATCATAAGTCAACCAATTAACTGTTCCGTCAGAAAAAAAATGAAACCAACATGTTTAGAAATTTAAAGCATGTCAGATAGTTACTAATAGGAAAAATAAAGTAGTCATGCATAGTACATTAAAAACATAATTTCAGTAACAGCGTATAAATATCACACTATTAAATGTTTTAACTTTGAGTTGCCATATTTTTAAGAGTACTATGCAAAAAACGTATGTTCGGACATGTCATAAATTAAATTCGATTATTAGATTTCAAATACCAAAAAAAAAGTTTTTGAACTTGTCGACAGAATTTCAGCGAAATGGACCACTGTGCGCCGCACAGTATTTGCGATAAAATGTAGCAAACACTTGGTAAACTGTAATTGTGTTAGTCTCGGCAATGGTGCATGGAATTGTTATGCTACATATGAGTAATAATATTTATCATTATTCGTCAATGTTTGTTCAATCATGAATTATAGAATGAATCTCCGAGAGGAAAAACGATCTAATATTCGTGTATGATGTAAATGAGAGAAAACCAATAAAAATTTGATCAATATCCTTATAGCTCGTAGTTAGTAATTGCTGCTATGCTCATCGCTTCTTTTATGTCCTACTCATGCACCCGTGTGAATATCTCGCAATCGACAGTCTTTACTGCGGCCCGATGCGAGACCTGTCAGTAGAATGAAAACGATTTTAACCAGTCGATAACAGCTCCGTGAAAGATATTGTCAATGCTATGTGAGTTTTTTAGCAGAAAAACGTAGACATTTTACTTAACTGATTTATTTCAGAACTTGTTACCGAATAGTATTACATGTTAAGAAAGTGTATGAATATTTAAGAATAAGCGTAATTATATTTGTGTAAATTGGTTTCTTTATTAATACGCTAATCTTCAATGTTTAATGCCATTAAATAATTCGGATTGTTGCATCATTTCCATTGTTATACCGTTCAAGAATATTTTTATTTTATCATGCTCAAGCTCGTTCTTGTTTTCGCTGACTAAAGTACACCTATTGCTCAGTTTATACAATGGATTCATTCCTGAAAAAGTCATGCAAAATGAAACAGTATAAAACGTAAAAAATCGATTTGATACGATATCAAATTTATATGAAATAGAAGGATATGTACAATTAATCTGTAAATCGTGTAAATTGATCTGAGGAAAACAGAAAAATGTTGAGGATATGTTCATACACACATCTCGGCTGTGTGAATGGGTGAAGTATGCGGCGCACAGTAGTCGATTTCGCCGAAATCCTGGCCAAAACCCCAAGGACTTTTTCAATTTAGCTGAAAATTGGTATATTAGTATTATTTCGGTCGCTGATTAAGAATCCGAACTCAGAATTTCCAAAAACAAAATGGCGGCTCTAATATGGCAGATGCGAGTATCGAAAAATTGTCGGATCGGCACGAAAATCAGTAGTCTTATGACAGCCCGGCCATATGTCATAAATGCACTTCCCCGAGAATGGCGCGCGCGACAAACAAATAACAATAACTCGAAGAATCGCAAAAAGTCGCAAGAAAACTCAACGAGGTCTTCTTCGGGAAGCTTCAAAGTTTAATTTAAAAAAAATATATATTATGTTATTCCACGGACTTCTGCAGTTTTAATGATATTTATTGCAGCAGTCGCTGTATCTTAATACAAGCATGTCATTGCTGTTCCATCTCCGAATTTCTCTTTATTTAATAAAAATTTCGGTCGAAGGAGAAAGATGAAACATTGTAAGGAACAAATATTTCCCTCATACCTGCAACTAGCCAGATTTTCATTAGAATCGTCAAAGATCTTTCGCTTAATGACGGTAAGCGGTCGAGGTAGTGGCGGCTATCTATTGTTGCCTCGAAACAATAGGCCACCAGCTTGTTTAAACTCATTCCGATTTTTAACCCCATGAAATAAACATATTATTTCGTTAATTGCCAGGTTGATCTTAGAGAAGGATTAGCAGTATTCATTAGGTAAAGCACGATAGCCCGGCTCTATGTCATAAATGCACTTCCCCGAGCATGGCGCGCGCGACAAACAAATAACAATTACTCGAAGAATCGCAAAAAGTCGCAAGAAAACTCAACGAGGTCTTCTTAGGGAAGCTTCAAAGTTCAATTTAAAAAAAAAACTACGATGGCATTTTTCAGCGTTCACAACTATTTCATTAGCAAAAGGAAAAAAATATATAGGATTTACATTCTGTACCATCACAGTTGTAAAATATTAAATAAAAAAATGAAACCAAGACATTTATAAATTAAAGGTATGATAAATAGCTACCAATACTGAAAAAGTGGATCAAACTTTAATTTCACATTGAAAACGTATTCTCAATTTCGAGGTGAAAACGTTACATTATTTAAGTGCCAACTTTGACATTGCATATCTCTAAGAGTATTGTTCAATAAAAATTTTTATTAATGGAAAACGATGCTCTGATGTGTTACAAATCAAACTCAATTGCTAAATTTTGAAAATTGTGAAAAAAAATTTTGGGGTTTTGGCCAGGATTTCGGCGAAATCGACCACTGTGCGGCGGTTCTCCAAGGACGGTTCTGGCGTGCACAATTTCTGCTTCTCCCACTTACAATTAGACATTTTTTTTCTTTCTTTGAATACATTAGGAATGAAACACAAAATATATGACTTTCACGTTTTCGATTCAATTCAATTTATGCAAGGGTTGCTTAGTTAACACTAGGTTTACGGATGTTTCTTATATACCTATCTCTACTAGCACCCGTCAAATTGACGGGTAGGCAAAAATACGCATTTTCTTTAAAAAATCAATTGTTTCAAATTAAGTATCAATTAAATAACACTAGGGTTCACATTTAGATACATTATTAATGATGTAAAATGTCTATTTTTTTAAATTACCACGGAAATGTTATCAATGGTATTAACGGTATACGGCAATCACATTCATTGAGCTCATTTTTTACAGACATACTGAATTTTGTTTGTGCATTTTCTGCACACGATCTCTTTGCTATATATACAAGAATTACTGTTTCCGTTTTTCGTGCCTCTATGCGAGTGCAGTATGTTATGTGTTCCTTTATGCGTCTATCAATTATCAATCCAAAAGTACTAGTTACATAACTCGACATAACATTTCTCTTATGGTAACCAGTAGGTCCTGTGATACCCTTGAATATCATATCAATGGGTGGGCTACCCACAGATACTCCTGCTTTCAGTTTTATCCACCGTGTTCTGTCAACTATACTTTCAATTTAACCCATTACATTTTAGAATGTGCTTGGAATGCTCGTTCTCTCATTCTCGGAATCAAAACTAGAAAGAATACGTATTCTTTTCTTGCTACGATACACTTTCAATAAATTTTCCTCTCCACTATCCGAAAATTGTTATATCTTTTTCACTTTCAATGCATTAGGACCTTTCACTCTTATCTTCGCTTTAGAGTAATTTATATTAGCCACCTTCGGAGGTATACTCTGAACAATCTTTACTTATTTTGACAATTGTGCTCAACATCTTATTATATTATATCTCCTGGATTTACTAATGATTGCTAGAAAAGGCGGATTGGTCAAAATAAAAAAATATTGTGCAGCAAATTCGATTACCCTATTGAAGATACTTACCGTAAGCAGAGACTGTCTAAAATAATAATAAATATAGAATATTTTGGACACTGTTCTTGAAAAACTGTAGTAGTAAGTAAACTGAAGTAATGATTATACGAACAAAGCAAATATATAAAGATTACTCACGAAATTAGCTAATCCGTCAATTTGACGAGTCCCGTAGAGATAGGTATACCACATATGAATCTCAAAAAGTAGAAGGCTTAGGGAAAAAAAAAAATTGGGTGTATAAATTCTTTGGAAGAAATGATTAATTTACGATGTAAAACAGTTGAAATCGATCAAGCGGTTTTTGAGATATTTCATTGCAAAAATTGAATTCCGTCAAATTGACGGGTCCCGTAAACCTAGTGTTAACTTTTAATAAAATTTTTAAAAGAGTACATTCATTAATATGATGTTCTTTTAATTTATAAATGAAATAATGGAAAACAATCAAAATAAATATTAAACAATTTTTTTTCTTTTCGTTTAAAAACCGTGTAAAAACGACGCAGTGTAAATTGAGCACTGTGCAAATTGAGGGGCGGATGTATTGGCCAAATGAAGCTCGATGTGAATACAATAATTAGTAGAGACTCATAAAACAAATCAAATATTTATGAAAGGAATATAGTACAATCACAATTAATAAAAATACGTATGGGTCTCTTTCAAGTTATCAAAAGTATTCCGTTCGCTATATAAATGTGCCAATTTCTTATTAAAACCGGCATCTGACATTTCGCGGATGATTCTTATATCGACATGTTTCAACTTTTTCGTAAAAATAACCCAGGCTTGTTTTATTTGAATACATCGATTACGACAGTATCGAAATGTCAATGAATCGATTCCCTAGTTATCACAGCTAGGCAACTTCGATGTCTTTTGATTCCTATATTTGATGATTGAAATTCAACGGGTACTACAGTACTAATATGTCACAAAAATTAATGCAAGAATATTAATACTAGATCTACCGACAATTAATTCAATATATTTAAAAATGTCAAATAAACATGTCCGAAAAAAATAAATGAAGGGAGCAAAAAACTTGATCGATTTAATCAAATCACAGTCTTGAAGATAGACGAAGAAAATTAGAAAAAAGTAAAGTTAAAAATTTAATAAAGAGCTACACAAAATTCAGCTCAATACATTCTTATCGCCTTAGTAAATTTAGTATTAAATGTAACAAGCGAAGTAAGGAAACTAGAAAGCACATTGTAAAACAATGTCTATAAGAAAAGTAATTCGGTCATAAAAAGTCTTTTTTTCTCATGCCATATTTTGGTTGTAGATGTTGATATTATCCAACGAAAGAAATATAACTTTTTTGTCGCGATGAAGTACGTCTCATAAATGTAGAGAAATATTTTTGGAAAGTTCAAATAAGAATTGTGTTATTTTTTCATATCTATCGTACTATGGTAAAAAAATTGTTTAAAGAGTCCTTGCTGATATTGACTTGTAAATAAAAAACAGCAGTATAGATGTGCAAAAACGATTCTATTCTTTCTCCATTTTTTTCAATTTAGCTCAGTATTTTCAAACAAAAACCAATGTTTGTATTATGCATAAATTATTATGTTTTATGAAGTTCCACAGAGTTTGAAATTTCTGGGTTACCCAACCTCCCATGTGAATGCTAAACACTACATCATTCAAGATGACATGTTCAGCTCTCGAAACTTTTTATTAATCAACTGCAATATGAAAAGTAATCGCAATATTCACATCAGTCTCGGACTGATGAAAAATGGTAATGCAGAAATACACATTTTCGTAATACTTCCATTTTGCATTTAATATTGAGTGAAATGTAAAATTAAAAATTTATTAGGGAAAAATGTGTTCAAACGTAGTCCAATTGTTACTTGCATTGTAAAAAGACCTTTATTACTAAAGATATGGGACTTCTATTCTGGATCGTCTGTATACTTTTACGCTCTCTTTTTTTGAGTTATCTTTGATTTTGACACGCCAACTCTACATTAAATACTCTTCCTTCAATAAACAGAGTAATTTCGTAATCTTTAAATACGCCAAATACAAAAAATCGTGATAACATTAGACCACCTTTACTGACAATGAGTTTAAATTCGAGTGTCTTTGGTTACACAGATATATTGCTCATCTCACAATCTTAACACACTTCAAAACAACCGACCATCCCTTATCTTTTATCTGCAAATTGCAGCGATCTCAGATTTCATCCGTACATTCGTTCACCCTTGGTTTTTCCGATGCCATAAAACTTTTCCTAACCTCGAAGGCTTTCGTACCGAGAATACTCAATAAATCACAGTACGCATCGCATCACAGAAAAGGATGAGAATCTAATTTGCTAGGGATGCCTTTGTTTCTGTTCAATACTGACTTTCGTCAATCGAGCTTTGGATATGTTTCACGTGGTATGTCGGCACTTAAATTTTGCACCACTCGAAGAACCACCCACGGACTTCGATGGAGAAGAGTATAAAAGTAGGGCTTTATAGATTTAATTCATAACATGTAATTACTTATTCATTGATGAAATATGAAAGTATAAAAAAGACGTAAAAACGCTTTTTTTTTTTAAATAAGGACTCAAGAATTGGAAACTAAGGCAATAATAAATTTGATAAAAAAAAAAACATGTAAAGAACTTGTACTGTAAGCATTGATAGTGAATAGAATATATCTTTCACTTTATATTTCAGATATCCTTAAACTCTGTAGACATTACGAAAAAACTGTCGATCTTCATAATCGAGAATTTCTTCTCTTTTTTAACTGACAATTAAGTTAAGTTTGAGAAGATTTCAAGGTATTCATGACTTGCGAATAATTTTAATGAATTTATCGGTGAGTTTGATGGTGATTTGATAAATGATGTTCACTCCAATACTCGTGACGTACGCTAACTATGTATTTGGTATATCCGCTAAACGCAGCCATTTGATGTTTCTCACAAGTTCATGACTTATTACACCTCCGAATTTATGGTACTGATTCTATTTACGAATGGCAATTTGTCATACAATATCCGCATAATTCGCACAAACCAGCTGACATCTTTTCTTCCCTAACTTTTTCATTCACTTTCATAAGAAACAATATTTCCAGAGTTGTTAAGTAAATTAATGCAAAAGAAATAACAAATAAAAAATCCACGTACAATCGAATCCACTTTATTTTGGGCGTATTTGTTCATATTCGTTTTAAGCCGTTAAATTTTTTGCACGTATCACGTAATTTTTTTCTTTTCCTTTTTCCTCCTTTTAATCCTCTTTCCTTTATTCTCAGTAAAGAACACGTTATTGATAAATTTATTCTACCTTTCTATTTAACGATACTCCAGTTTGGAATGTCCAGCTACTACGTGACATGACAATATTAGTTGAGGTATCCCTGAATATTGGCAGGTCCCCGACGGTCCTTTGGGTCTGTCATCAGAAGTGCACGAAAGCGTAACTAGGAAGGGGGTCGAGGGAATCGTTTCTTACCTACCATGAATGCCGATTTGATTCGATTCGAACAGTTGGCTGCTATACTAAGCATTTTCGATTGCCATTGGTTACTTTGACTTGTATAGAAGGTACGTGGATAGGAAAAATATTCCCATTTATTAGGTACTTCGAAAATATTTGTGTTGAAATTGAAAAATAATTTTACGCTGAAATAACAACTTAATACAATAATGATATATGTTTAGCAGTTACTGTCCTCAAGTATTTATGTAGTCATATTTTTTAGTGAAGCATGTACCTAGAAAATAAAATTGCCATGTCGGTCAAAATGACCGATTCTTAATCTTGTCTAAAAATTTTCCTAATTCATAGGAGAGCCATCAAGCAAATATCTCACTTTTATTTTTAAGACCGAACTTATTTAACTGTACATCGTTCTCACCCCTCGAGTTCTCTATTCCTAAAGTACCTGCGTACAAGGTGTTTCAAAAGTTGTAATGGCTTTTAGGTCTTGATCTGCACCCTTAGATCGATGGAGATTTGCGAAAAAGCCCGAGAGCGTACAACTTTTTATTATATTAGGTTGTTCGGAAAGTAATTTCGTTTTTTCCCAACGGAGCACATAATTATATTTTTTCACATCTAACTTCTCACTTAATTTGCATTGCTATTATATATTTTGACAGTTGATATAGCAACGCTTGTTTGTGAAAAAATTTGTTTGATTCTATACAATAGTTTTTGTTTGGTGTCCTATTAAAGATGGAAATTCAAAAGCAGCATTTTCGCCATATTTTACTTTTTTACTATCGAAAAGGTAAAAATGTTATTCAAGCGAGAAAAAAATTATTCGATGTGCATGGAGAAGATGCATTAACAGAACGCCAGTGCTAAAACTGGTTTGCAAAATTTGTTGAACGACAAAACTTTCACTTCGAATGAGGACGTCAAAAATGGCTTTGATTTTTTTGCCAGCAAAGCTCAAAACTTTTATGAGCATCGAATCATACTACTGTCAGAAAGATGACAAAATGTATTAGAACAAAATGGAGAATATATAATTCAATAACATATTTATGGACTATAAGAAAATCGTCTTTCATTCTCACCGAAAAAAACGAAATTACTTTCCGAACAACCCAATAGTATGTTTTACAAATATACATTTAAGTATTCTTTATGGGTTATTTCATGACTTTCTTTTATTATATGTACAATAGCTTATTTTACAAATACGTTTTACGTTTGTGTTCAATTACATTTACAACTTTATGAATAATTCTATGAGCAACGAGAGTAATTATTTCCACTTCACTGAGCAAGACGTAGAACAACCGCCAGGTGTTGTCAAAATATAGGTAGTACTCTGCGGAATTCAAAAAGTGACATTAACATAAAGGGATCCTTTCCGTCAATCTTAATAATATGTCGACGAGTAAGCATTGCTCCGAGATCGGGTTATACTATTTTCACCTATTAATACGTGTATAATATTTTCGAAGACGCGATTCTGAATCATCAAATACCTGTTGGATACCGACTCAGTTCTTCTTCTCTCAGATTCTCTATTTTCTCTAAGATAATTCTTCCAAATATTACCAACTTGATTCAAGGTCAAAAAGGGAACTATTACTCATCTTCGATTCCATTGTTGCTTTTCCTACAACATATGTTTTGAAGACCTTTGGTCTTAGCGAAAGTCACTGAAAAATCGATCGCCTTTTTGGAACCTTAGTCACGAGAAGTCGGGGTCATCCGAACCTCCCACCACACTAGCTTAAGATCCTTAAAAGGTCAGTCCTGCCCCGAAATCAAAGAATTGTCTAGAATCTCTGACAGTCCGCATCTCGCGACGACATTATTCCCAAGTTTATTAAAACTCCGAACGTGAAAGTAGTCTTCTAAAATAAAGTGTTGTTGATCGCACACGGAATACAACATACCTCTCGTTTTATTGGTTACTTCGTAATTCATCCGCAAAGTAGTATCAACCCTCAGTCGACGGCCGTACGAATTATCTCAGTCACCGAAGCAAAGAATCAACACGTTTCTGAGATATATAATAACTTTTGCTAACAAGGGATCTACCCGAGGTGTCCGGCGCCGATTTTGATGAAATTTGGTACAGTTGTTCAGGACAGAACAGTTGTTTAGGGGGTGAATTCTCCAGTGACTTCCTTGAGTGCAAGTAAAAGAGGTGACAGTAATTTGCCACTAGCAGATATGGTAGGTTGCATCGTATAACTATGTCTAAATCCTGTACAATTCTGTTTCCAAACAAACGCAAAACCTACGTGCAGTGTATGTGGCAAACCTGCCATTATTACATGTGCGTGGTATAAAAAATCACTTTGCTTTGAACATTTCTTCGAAGAATATTATTTTTGTGAACTATATGTCTCATAGAAACTATAATAGTATATGTATATTAAATTCATAAATTAAATTATTTTTTTTTGTCATAAATAACTTATGTTTTAAATTATTTATAAACATATTCTTTTCATACGTAAAAAACAACGAAATTTTCCCTTATGACATTTTATGATATCTACGACAGTTTGTGATTGCTGAGTCTTGCCGTATCCATGCAGCTTGAGTATTGTAAAACAAAACGAAAAATTTTTTAATTTTGATTTTTTCAAAAACAATAATATTCTAGATGAGGAGGGAAGTATAGTGAAGATATAGTGACGTAAAGTGCCAAAACCGAAAAAAGGAAAGGGTTAATTTCACGACTCCAGAGTAAATTAGGGAAAAACACAAAAACACGTAACTTTTATTTTTGATATCTCTATCATTTAAAAAAAGTTTGGTTAAAATCGGATCGTAATTAGCCACCGTCATCCTTCCAAAGGACACCGATAAGCCGGAGGTCTCATCGCCGTCATTGCTGATGCCCCAAAACCTCCCCCATGAGCCCCAAGTGTTATCAGACTCTATAAGAACCCCGAAAAGCCCCGAAATGCGCTCAGAAAAGTACCAGCTCGTGCTCTGTACGTGATTCCGGACCTTCTCAATAAACAGTGTAAAGAAGCAAGTTCGGCAGATTTTGACTTCGTTCCCTTGCCGCGGCACAACAGTAAACTTTAAAGATATGACGAAAAAAATGTCATTTTTTAATAAAAAAATAACAAAAAATTGTTAAATCAAATTTTCAATTCCAAAGGCCTTTAGTAGGAGCCGAAACAAACATTTCGTAAGTTTATCAAAAATGTCTATCATTAATCGTTTTAAAGTTAGAAGCGAAAAAAGAAAAAAAAATCGGGAACTTTGAAGGGTAGTTTCACCCCCTAAACATGCGACTTAGCAGATTTAAAAAAATACGTATCGATTATTTTCGCGTCCTGAACAACTGTACCAAATTTCATCAAAATCGGCGCCGGACACCTCGCCGGTAGTTCCCTTGTAAGATTTTAATAGGCTTGTTTTAAGTGCGATTAAACATTTGGTTCTTAATGAAATCCAACCGAAAAGTGTTAAGTATCCTATCCCGTTAGTAAGAAAGACTCCTAGTAAGAAAGGTACGTGCCTACTCCTATCTTCATAATACTAAGTGCCTAATTCTTCAGCACCCGCGCCCATATGGCTGACAAATGTTGGTTTCATACAGTTTCAAAAAGTGCATTAAAGGAAGGGCAGACTTGTTTTCTTCTAAATTAAAGTTGCCTGATAGGTAGGTGTCGAAGAAATATTTAACACGTATTTTTTTATCGGTCTCCTTGTGTATTATGGTGGTAAAAATGACTTCTTTTACAACGAAATCAATCTATATAATTTTTCGAAGTCTACGGAGATGTCAACGATCTCCATTCGGTGTCAGGTGCGGTCAAGAGTCACCCCGGGGAGAAGAACATAAACACTTGCGCTCTCCTTACTACTTCGGTAACCCAGGTCTCCATTCTCTAATTTCGTGTAGCACTAGTAATGACATCTTGCGTATTTCTTTCCGAAAGATCGGAGACCTAGAAGCCTGACTTATATATCTAAAATTCAATCGCGAAAACACAATTAAAACTTAATTTGCGTGAAATGTTCGTTTCTTTATGTAAAAAATATAAATAAAAAAATTGCTAGTTTTTCGCCAATTTTGTGACTTTTTTCCGCTTTCCATCATTCTACATCAAAAATGTAGAACAACCCCCGAAAGTCATGGCAACTACATTTCAAACACTCTGTATGTAACGTGACAGAAAATTAAGAAATAGTAACAAAATGGAATTAAAATGGTGACACACTTTATGATAGAGTTCAAAATAATGGAGGACTACACTACCAATTCTTACGTAAATGTATCAATACACCGTTTCTAATTAGGAATAACGAGCAGATAAATGTTATTTGCACGTTTTGATATTTCTGAGTCATAAAACTTTTGTAATCAAATACTTTTAGTTAAAAAAGAACAATAAAAGCAGTAGCATCTCTTTTCAAACCGCAGACCACATCTGAAAGAAAAATGATGAGAGCCGATCTGTACTGTATCAACCCTACGATCAATTAGTACATAAGATAACTGTAACGAATACTTTATAAGCACTATTTTATAAGCACAACATTTCACTGCCCTAAGTCCAAACACCCAATTTTTATCTCAACCTCTCAACTCCCTAACACTGTCGCCGCTCCTTACTCATCTCTAAAATCGCTGTTCCAAGTCCGAAATCTCACTCCTCAATTTTGACTTTCGCAATGCAGCCATCATCGTCACCACTCCCACTCCTTCTCCAAAAGTCCCTTAAAAATCCCATGTCTCTTTCCACCAAAGAGCAGTTCGTAATAAGTCTATTACTCACAATCAGTTCAGTAAACCCAGTTCAATCTCTTACAATTAGTACATATACTCAGATTCATTACTAAAGCTTCAACTAATTGTGAGAGTCATCTTCAAATTCTAATTCTAAATCAAATTCTAAATTCTAATTAAAAAAACTCTCACAAGTCCTCATCAAATTCAGATCGTTTTGTACATCAAACCGAATCGCTGTCGGAACGAGCCGAGATATTTAATATAAAAAGTCAGAAAGTATAAGTTCTCTTACTTGGTGGATCCTGAAGCGCGACCCGAGTCGAAAAGTCCAGCCTAAAAAGGAACTTCAAATCCTAGATTCTTTTGATTTCTCATTTGCCGCTAAATTATGTATACCATTTTGAACCTCAAAATCCTCAACTAGTATGTCTACGCGCCTCAAAGTCCTGTAAATATGATTTTTAGGAGTTATATGGACTGATCAGTTAAAATTTTTATTCCAATTTAATCTGACATCTCCTAAAAATATTTCAGAAGTTCCAAGTCCGTGGACTAATATTCTAAAAATAGGGCTTTCAGGAGCAAGTACGAATTAAATTATTATTTTATTCCATATAAATTCTAAATCTCCTAAAAACACTCTAATTCCAATCTAATACTAAAACTCCTCATTATAGAATGTGTGGCTTAATATTGGGCTTATTGTTAGATTAATTTTCTAAATAAGAATGCTGAGGATTATTTTGGGCTGTATGAAGCCTAAATTGATCCTAAACTAGGCAAAACTGGCAAAAATGAACAAGTTTAGGGCGATTGTGGAATTAAAATTTGCATTCTTTTAGATGTAACATATTTTTCCATATTCAGCCTAAAGTATTATCCTAAGTTATTTGGTAATTTAGGAGGATTTTGGGCTGAAATTTTCGACTCGGGGAATCACCCTATTCGCCGTTACAGATCTCTATGTAGTGGTGTATATATGATTACATTTTTTTTAAATAAAAGAAGTAATATGTGTTATTCTTTAATTAATTCTAACGTTACTTAAAAAAATTAATTTACAGCTAGCTTAAACTTCTAACTGAAAGCTGGTCTCTTTAAAATTTCTTTCAATATTGTATCAGCGCTATTCTCATTAATAAATTTCATTATTACCTATTTTTACTATTTTAATGATTTGCCTTCTGTTTCGTTACTAGGTATGTATATGTCATTTAGGCGATAACACCAAAACTTCTACATAAAATTTATGTATAATCTCTTTATCTACATTTGTAGCATATAAGGTAAAAGTACCAGTAGTTGACCAGTTTTTAGAAAACATAAAAAAATAAGGTTTGCATAAGTTGTGCACTTTCGATGAAAGTGAATTTCAAATACCACAGCATCTGTCGATTATATTTTGAAACAATTACATGTAAAGTGAAGTATACCTATTAACAGCAAACGTTTGAATTCAATAAGGTAAGTAATATGCCGTTATATCTCTATTTCCTTAACGTTTCTGTTAAGAATGGCTGTACGGTTCAGGTAAAAAATTCATAGATTGTGAAGATTTCGCAAATGAATTATTTACTGTTTAAGACCTTGTAACGTTTTATAAGTAATATATACATCGTTTTTATTATTTTAACCACAAAATGCAATAATTTTTTAATGGTCATCTTCTGGATATAGGTACTCTACAATTTTCAGAAGTTGACAGGCAACTATCAACTGCATTCGCGGCCAAGTATTGATCAGTGTCCAATGTCTACTCTGTTCTTCTTCTTCTTTTATTATTTAATTATAAATGATAATTTGTACTGGTAATTGTTGAAATGAAACGATAATAAAGTGATTTTCAACGTTAATGCTGTAACCCTTCTTCGAATATAAGCGGTCAACTACTAACGAAAAAAGGTAGTCAATTACTAGTTTTATCGATCTCAAAAGTGGTCAACTACTGAAGCATTTGCCGATTTTTAAATATATTTCTCAAATATTTATAACTTATGTTTTTTTAAAAATTGGTCTTGGTACATAATCTAGGATGTTCAAAGAACGTCTCCAAGCATCGACTCTCGCCAGTTATTGACATAGTAAATAGTTACCATTGTTTCTATCGAAAATTTCTCTTAACTGGTCAACTACTGGTACCTTTACCTGATCAACTACTGGTAAAGATTTTTATACTATTAATGTCGATAATAATAACGCCTTACGTTTTTTTTACAACTGCGTGACCCATAGCTGAGCATTGAATTGGTAACATAAGAATTTACAGTGTTCACTATATTGTATACATGAAATTACAGTTGATGATACAAATATCTTTCCATATTATCGGATTCCACTATTTTTCGTAACGTGACAGTTTTTACAAGGATTTAAGAGTTTTTTAATCGATTTTCTGCGGTTTAAGTGTCACTGTTTATTTTAAGATAGGAAGATGAGAGCAAAAGGGAAAGAATGTTTAACGTTGGTACAAATTCTGTAAAGAAAAAAATTATTTCGTACAGTGTGAATGAACTCTCCGTCAGTCAACATTCGAGCAAAGATATCCAGTTAATTCTTTTCCAGACAACGTTGTGTTAATTGGATCCGTATAAGAAAGCCAAATACCGTACACATGTTAAGAGTTAAAAAATCGGAAAAGAAAATATTGAAAAACACTGATGTAGTGTGGTTTTAGTGTTTGAAACTGCGGCGTTTAAGGTATTTACATTGTAACATACACCAAACGTTTTCTCCTGTTACGTAATGCATCAGTAAGTGGTATCATTCCCTATATCGTCAGCCTCTCCTACATCACACTTACTCTCGCGTGTGTAACTGCATTTAAACGCACCTACCAAAATATACCAAATTTCTCAATTACATAATTGTCATTGACAAAGTAGGATGGAACATCGTGCAATGTAGGATGGAATAATACGAGAAATCATGGATGCAGATTTTTTCTGACATTTTCATCTTTATAAATATTAAATATATTTCTATATATTTGATCAAGGGTCAAGTATCCGTTCACGTTTCAATAAATAATATTATCAAACCTATCTAGGTTTTTTAACAAAGCTTTAGTATAAAGTTTTAAGAACCAAAAAGCTATGAAAATAATAATTTATTTAAAAAATATTGAAATATTGCGTTGTAGTGTTAGTATTGCAGAGAATTAAATCCCCTATTAGTTTAGTATTTATGATAAAGAAGTACAGTAAAAATGTATACAATTATATTTTCGGTTATGCACACATAAGTATACGCGACATCCTCAAGAAGTCTCCTCGGAGTTAGGCCTGTTTCGGCAGGATCTGATTCGCCAGGCGTCATAAAGGTATTTCAATGTTACGACTTTGTCAAGTGCCTCCTTCAGGAGGCTGAGCAGGGTGGATTAAGTAAAAAAAACGGTGCGAATAGGCGGTATTTAGCGAGAAGCTCCGCCGCTCAGGAGACTTCTTGAGGTTGTCGAACGATACCAGTAAATTACACTTGTAGTCAAAATTGGGCGAACTGAATCCACTGAATTTTATTTGAAAACTTTATTTATGCTATGTCCAAAATGAAACACACGGAATAACATATGTGTTAAAATATAGGCGCCATTTATTTTGAAAGTGGTATACGCGACTTTTTCAATAAAATCGAGATACTGTTACACTTTCACGGCATCAATTAATTTAAATCAAACTTGAAATCAATATGATGAAAATGATCTAAACTCTGTTACAGAGAAATTTGTTTAGTTAATACGTTGACGGAAATTACGTCCATTGCGTGTGCTTGTAGATGCAAACGACGTCTATAGCAGTCCTATATTCTTAGTATTATAAACAACAAAACAATTAATCTGTAAGTATGAAATCTTGATTGAACTCCCTAAAAACCACCTACTTAGGTAATTGACAAAAAAAAGAAGTGTGTTTTTGGAAACATTCACCAGTTTCAAAGTGAGCGTCAACGTGTGAATGGTATAAGAAACATGCTTACTTTGAAATTGGCATAAGACTAGATACCTTAATGGAAAATGGCGATTTTGCAATGGTTACACAAAATCATTTATACTAACAAGAAAAGTGTAAGAATTCAAAATAACAAGTACACCCAATTCTGTTTTTACACGATAGATACGTTCCAGATGAATAGGGAACGTATCTATCGTGTAAATATATATATATATTGCATCTATGGAAAAATAGAAGATTGGTTCCAGTTCCAAGAAATCAGCAAAAATAATACAATAAACTATGAGTTTTCATGTCCAGATCTATACACTTTTATTTCATACAGATTGCACATGTATCATACAAAGTAAATTATCATTTGGAAAGGAAAAAAACATGTCACTAATTCATGAACACAAAAATTGGGCAAGATAATGAGTTACACATAAAAAGATTTTTTGTTGTCACTTTCTGACAATAAACGCATACGTTTGCGAAAGACTGCAATATTACTGACATCACTAGAAATGTCTTGGTTATCGTCTTCGTGATCCATTGGTAAAATTCTTTCTGTAATCTTTTGAACAAAATTAGGACTAACCTCCTGTGGTGCCGATGTTTCAGTGGATTTAGGAACGAAATGTAGGGTAAGGAGTTAACAAAACAAAGGTTTTAAAACTATAACTTACCATTTATTGACTTTTACGCAAAATTAATTCCTCGTCTCTAATGACGCAGTTATAAAAATAAAAGTAAAGCAAAATTTTCGCCTTAAAATTTGGGTCAATCGTGTGAAATCAAAATAAGTCGTGTAAAAGGAGAAGTAAATTTTTTTCCTAATTCGTGTTAAACCAAAATCGTGTAAAAGAAGTTTGTGCAAAAACGGAATTGGGTGTGTAATTAAATCTTTTCGATAATTGGCATCAATATTTTTAAATACGTTAAAGTGCAGAACCTTGACTAGCTTGGTTTAAAAAAAAATGTTACTTATTCCACTTCAAAATAAATGGTTTATATGTAACGTTTTAAATTTGGGACACTATAAAAAGGTAAAGGAAACTCGAAACTTCTATGAGGTACAATAAAGTAGAAAATGGCGCAACGATGTTCCATCGTAATCACCGCTGACAATACTAATCCCTTCAAAGTCAGATAAGATATTGAACGTGACATTTTTTATTATATTAACCAAGACAGTTAAATATACGACAATGTATAAGTAAATACCAAAAATACAATACATAGCACATATTTTTTTTATTTATTTATTTACGGGTAAAAAATACCCTTTGGTTCAAGGTACAATAATTATTGGTAGGTTAAATTGGATACAATTGAATGTCTAAAGGAGCGTAAACAATTGTCAAAGAAATTCGCAGACTTACAATAAGTGTTCAAATTCAAACATAGGCGATTGATAACGTTATATCTACCATATAATGTACGATGATTCTCAATGAAGAAAAGGTCACGGCATCTGAGGTGTTTGCTAGGTACATGGAGTTTAAACAACGAAAGTAATTCAGGACAATGAATTAGGTTGTTAAACAATTTAAACGTAAATAAAGTATCACAAGTACGCGCCTTTTTTCAAGAGTTAAGAAATTGAGTTTTTGCGGCATAAGTTCGTAATTATGGCATGTAAGTGGCATTGGAACACCCATAAAATACGCCGCGTACCGAAAAAATTTATGTTGCACTCCCTCTATCAAGCGAATATAATAATTATAATAGGGAGCCCAAATAATTGAGCCATATTATATCAAATCAATTATTATAATGATATTGAATCAACATTATTCTTTTGGATTGCAAATGAATGTTCAAATGCTAAACTTAACAGACTTTACATTCAATTACATCCATATGATATAAAATAAATAATGGTACTTTCTATTTATTAAATAAATATTAAAATACTACGGGCACTAATAAAGCTCTCGTTACAGGTGAAACAGAGCAACGTATGTAAGTTCATTGTTACACAGTCAGATCCAATATAAGTTTTGTTCTATAACATTTCACAATGAAAATGTACAATGCCTAGAAACCTTTCATTTTCTATTTTACATAATAAAAGTAGCAAAACAGATTTTTAATTATACCTATAAAATGAAAAGTTTACAATAATACTTTTTAAAAATGTGTATACATCTGCTTGAGCAACAAGTTTCTACTGGGCCGAAAAAACGTGTAAACTGATTTATAAATTATTGCAAGATTTACAAGTAACAAAATTACATTGGCTTTTACATATTGTTAAAGAATATTTATTTCTGAAGCCTTTTACAAGAAACGGTTAATGGATAAAATGTGGAGAACAGTAAAAGCTACTGTGACCTTTTTTAGTATCACTTTTAAAAAAGCATCGTAAAAGTATGAAAACAATAATTAATAGACCTTTTAATTCTATCGAACTTTCTAAGATTCTGATTTTGATATCATTGACACACTTTCGTGTTTGCTTTATTCTTTACTGTTATAAGATTCTGTCATCAATCTCCCTAGCTTTTACATCAACGCACCGCAAGGAGATAACGAAAGCGAGTAAGTAGTATAACCGAGTGGGTGATCAGACTTTGTAAACAGAACAAGAATGCGATTAAGAATCTTCGCTTTCGAATTCGAATTCGAATAAAGCTAGCTATCTGCGCGATATGTCATAAACTTTAAATAACGTTCCTAAACCCGAAAAATTGGTTTATGTAATTGCAAAAAAATCGATAACATGAAATTATTTGGGCAATTTGTCCACAATTACATACAGACTTTGAACAGACGTACGATTTAATAACTTCTTGAAATTGATGCTAGATCCTATTTATATTTATTCGAATTATATAACACCGAACAATGTCAATATTACAATTTAACTTGTATCACTCATCATCTTTCTATTATTTTTTTAAATTTCAATACAAAGGCTCATGCCAATTAGAAGAAAAGAAAGCCATTTTTCTTTTCTACCACAATTACGTGAACAAGCTATATCCGATTAATTCGAATGTACATCATTCAGCACGAAACATTCCTCCAGATTTCGATTTTATCCATGACCAATGCCATGATCTCGTCGACTACTTACATAAAACTAACAAGAACGTTTGAAAACATATTTCACATCCTTGCACTCTGCTCAAAACTATCCCCATCGTTTTCCTACCTCCAAACATTTGAAACCTCCTCTATCACCTTCCGATACTTCTCACACACCAAGCATCCCTTCATCCACACTAGCAGGCGAACAGTTCGTGGTCGGAGGCGGGTACGCGCTCGCTTGCTCTCTCCTCTTCTCTTCTTTAAACTACAGCGCAAGCGCGCCATTTTCCCCTCCCCCCCCTTCTCGTGCCCGCTGTCCCACCAGTGATACCGACCAGCACCTAACAGACCGAGCCAGCTACATCGAGCGCATACGGAAAGGAACAAAGATAGCCGACTCTCTGCCCCGCCAGAACAGTCGCTGGCACTTCCATCGGTAGAGCGGCGCCCCACCACCTGGTCCCCCCGCCCCGCGCATAGAGAGCGCAGTGTCGCGTCGAACCTCTGGCAGAGCGTGTCGCACGTCCGAGTACCGGCCGCCGCCCGTCATCAGTAGTCGCCGTACCGCGCAGCCACGTAACCTCTCACCTTCTCCTTAGTTTTTAGTAGTCAGTAGTAGGGGAGAGTGTGGCGAGAGAGAGTGAGAGAGAGAGAAAGAAAGTGAAGGCGAGAGAAAATAAGCGTGAAGAATCGAAAACAGGAGAGAGAGAGAGAGAGAGGTCGACAGCTCTTTTCGCGATATCAGCATTCACCACCTCTGTGAACATATCGCAATTCTTGGTATCAACCCGCTATACCGTCGATAATTGTGGGTATATTGTGGTGTCTACTACTTTTGGAACAACAAGCCCTGTACGCAAGTGAATCTCGTCTGGAATTGGAGCAAGCTAAGTAAAGTTTGGAAGGATCATAAGAAGAGAGAAAAAGTGTCGGTGTCACAGTACAGCGCCACGACTGTTGACAAGCGTACCCAGCCGCTGGCAGGAGGCGCATCTAGATTTCCGAGTCGATAACACACCGTAGGAGCGAGTATCGTCGTCGAAGCTTTTGCCGCGGTTAGCGTCTCAAGAGCGCCGTTGCAACGACAACGAGTCGCTATGGAGCCCCAGAGTCAAGAAATCGTGACCAGCGGATCACCAGCGGAGGTGCCCAACGATCCAGGGTACGAAAATGGATTATTTCATCTGCTAAACGTCTTTGGTGGACATCTTTAAGAGGAGAGTTCATTATGTTTTCTTTTCCATCATCAACCAGTGTGCATTCGAATGAGGGAAACCGGCTTTAAAGTTTTGCAAAAGTGTTAAAACCTAAATCGTCGTGTTTGCAATTTTTGTGTTTCCGTGCGTGTGCAAGTTATTATTACGGTTCATGGTTCTTCTTGTTATGATATCGGATATATTCGGTGAAAGACGTCGCAGAAGCTGTTGATTTTACGGAGTTGTGATTCGTATAGTTGAATCGGAAGAAAGCATGGTGTTTATGTTTGCCGGGCGCGTGAATATGCGTGCCTCGAACCGGTGGCGCCTTCTTTCAGCGCACCCCCACAGACTTCGTCAGAGTCAGGAGAGGGGGCAGGTGAAGCGGGAGGGTTAAATGAATGGGATGAACGAATGAGGAGAAGGGGTAGATTGTAGGAAAAGAGAAATTACCTTTGAATTTACCGCCAAGATATCGTTTCGACTCTTTGTATTCTCGGTTTGAAGAGCAACGGTTTGTTTGATGGAAATAGCAGGGGACATGAGTAACATGTGTGTCACGTGGCGAGATGTTAGAGTTGCTTCAATCGAGAAATTGTTGATATATACTTAGGGATTGAATGTTTCGAATTATTGACCTTAGGTGTTACCTTTCAAATCTGTCGTCAGACACTTGGTGATATTCTACATCGTATAGATATTGACTTTCGCTTTCTAACAGCAATACCTACAAGGATCAATGAATATTTTAGTTTACTGTTCAAAGATATTAATGAAACCTTTAAGTAGAAAACTTGCTTTCATAAAAAATTAAATCTAAAATTGTATCGACCAGATGTTTAACTTAAAGAAATTTTTCATTATTACATACCTTGAGAGATTGGTTGGTTGTTATTAATGATATAAATTAAGATTCTGCGATTTAGATTAAAGCTAATAGAAGTCTATTGTTAAATAAATGGAGGAATTCCTTTTAACACCTTTTTCAAAATTGTAAGCTTTATCTAGTCACTCCAAACATAAATATACATAAGTACAGTTATTCAGTTTATTGAAGTAAAAGATAATAGTAGCTGGAGGTAATTTACTACAGAATAAACAAGGAAACAAAAATCAACCCTTGTTTTAGAATGTTTTCTTGTTGTTTACTTCCGTATTGAATGCTACTAGGTGCTTTTAACGTGAACTTTTCTAAAATCTACTTGCTTTATGCTTTGAAATATCTTAATATTGGACGAACATAACTAAGAAATATAGAGGTCATTTGGAATGTTGGTCTCCTTGTTTACATTAAATACGATATCTATAGATGTCACTTTCACGTAGAACGGTGATTGTTCCTCCCTTGTTTTCGAATCGACACAGAGCCAGAAATGCAAGGAATCACAGTAATGGGCATTCAATAACAATTTTTTGGTTTCGTGTTACGCAAGAAAGGTGTATAGTAACAATTAACGCGTTAAATTCTCTCATCACTGATTAACGAATAATATTTAATGTCTTAGAAGACTTCCTCGTTGAACATCATGTATTATTAATGATTAACAATTATTACAAATTTATAAGAGTACTTGTATTAAATGTTCAAAATTGGGATCCGCTTCCTAGATCATAATTAACAGAGTGCAAGCTGTGCCAAAATGAGAGCCCACTTTTAACTTTTAATTAATAAATACAAGATTTCGCATCAGTAATTTGTTTACATTCCACTGCGTTGTAATCAATATTGGCTTGGAGCACAAAAACAAGGTTGGTTTATTTGATCAGAACGATCAACATTTTCTGCCATTTTGTAATAAAACTGTACATTCAACTGCACCCGAATTTTGTGATTTCAACCGTACAAAACGTAGGAAAGGGAATTCCAATACGGGATAATGATAACGTGTTTTGAAACGTGTAAATAAATCTACAGAGTGTCCCATAACTTTGTGATCAAGCAGATCCTTTGTATACAAACTTCAGTATGGACAAGGGAGGGGGTGTGGCGGGATTTTCTTGTATCAGTGACTACTCCTGAGAACAGTGTTTTTGCAAATTAACACTTTCTTTTTCTTAGATATATTGTATTATGACTAACGTGAACTGTGTTCTCACAAATCAAAATTACGATAAATAACATCAATTAAATATCACAATGTCAAATTGTACATGAGTTTTGGTGTATTTGAAAAGTTTATCAGCTTTCGAGATTGGAATGAAATTAAGTAAAATGGAGTTCTGTTTTAAAAATTGCCGTTGAAAACACTTCGATTGTATACGGATTTGAATGATTTCCACTTTTGTGGCTACCTTGTATCTGTTAATCAACGAAAATTATTGCACAGGTATCCCTCTTACAACACGACATTCTGTAACACGATTTATAAATTGCGGGAACGCTCTTAGAAAATGGCATCCTATAACACGTTTTGGCTCTAGCACGAAGACAAAATTGCGAAAATCTTTGTACAACATTGTACTTCTATAGCACTAGACAACATGATTTTTGTTTAACGTATTTAAAACCTAAATTGCTTTAAAATAACGGGAGGGAATAATTAAGTTTAGTACTTTTACATGAGAAATATATAAGTAAATTATAATATACTCATTATAACGCTAATCCGATGTTATAGCGAAAAGCGTCATGCACAGTTTACACGCTAGCTGTATAATTTCAAAAATGATCGGTTTTATTAAGTTTTCGGAACGTAACCAACATTTTTGTATTAGCTCTGGGTCTCATATACCATGTTTTTCCACAACACGCCATTTTCTAGGAACCTATCTACCGTGTTATAGAAGAAAAAAGACATGGACAAGCAGAGTTTGATTGTGGTGAAGCAGGATGAATTAGGTTCAACGATATTAGTGTATACTAGATGAAAATTAGCATAATCTATTTTCGTTTTATGATGTGAATTCTTTCTGCACACGAAATTTTATGTGGATACCGTACTGAACGATTTTCATTGAATTCATCAAAAGATATCATCCTTGTTTTTCGAACCATAGAAATCAAAGAATTGTTTCGAACATTATGAACAGTGTCCATCATAAGTAATATCGATATCTTCGATTTAAATATCGATTCTTTTGGTCGTTAATTGTCTTCGAACAAATTATACTCAAATAAAATTTGTTTGTTTATTTTATTCAAAGGACGGAAATTCCTCAAATGATTTTTCCTTTAGAAGGCAGGAGTGTAATTCGAAAACTTCTCCTATAACAATTTTAGAATCGTCCATTCGTTATTTTAACTTGCATCAATGTCAGTTATATTTAACAATATCTGAGGCATAAATCCTTGCGCAGAAATAGTTTGTTAGATCTTCTGTATAAAATGTGGGAATTTCAAGTGATAGCACATCTTCCACAATGCATATATTCCTTTGGATGGCAATGGCTTGCTCGTTTCCTCCTCCTAAAAGATCTTCGGAAAGCAGTTGCTAATATTATTGATCAGGTTTCGTCTTGTCACTATCTTACTTGAATTATTCCACGTTTCGAGGAACTAAATTGCAATTAGATTTATCAAAACAAAGGGAACATTTGCAGCAACGTTAGTGTTAATGAACCTTAATCATTTACAATGAAACTTCTGACTTATTGATTATGTCACGTAATTAGTATTTGTTCATTTTGTGCGCCACATTTTTCTGATTATTATTTGCCAATAATTATTGTACTAATATATGGAAAATATTATATCATTATGCACCCCTTTCAACCAGTTAGTTACACAAATAGTAATCTATAGTTGACAATTATTAAGACTGTGGTATAAAGAAAGGATTAGTGCAATTTCATTGATATTGTAGAATATGAAACATTGAATTATTCGTTTAATTATTTTACTAATTATTTAATTTTTGTTCTATTCTTAATATGGCTGTCGTATTTCAATTAATTCTATAACTGTATAACATTTTCACTAAAACGTTGCAAAACATTGAAGCATTAATGTTTGTACTTTACAAATATCTCAGCTACTTCGATAAAACTGATGATTCTCCCCTTTTTTTGTTATAGCATCATCGTAAAAAGAAAAATGCAATAGCAATAGTTTCATGCCTGTTACTGTTTTTGATACTGGCAAGTGTTTAAAGAAATATTTCTTTTTTCAACGAGTAATTGCAAAAGATTTTTTATTTATTAACACATGTCCGACGATTAATGTTTTGTGCGAACTACACCACTTAACCCTTTGAGGACTACGGCCACAGATGTGTGGTTTGAGAAAAAATCTAATTGTGGTTTATCGCCGTATGTATACTGTTAATGTTGCAAAATTGAAATATAGTCGTAGAACTCTGGCTACGAAAATAGTAATTTATAATTTTTATACATTAACACTCTGATTTTCTGATAAAAAGTGTGTTTTCATCGTTATGTAAATGATTCTCTCTCAATAGTCAAAAATTTTACTAACTCTAAATAGAACGTACGCCTCAACATTTACATCATCAGGCAAGAAACGTGTGCGACCATATCTATAAAGCTTAAAACATTCTTATTCGTTGTTGTTGTGTTAATATATAACAACCAATAGTAACTTTTTAAGCATATCATGATAGACGATAGAAACTTGAATATTCGAGTGCGCTTGCGTAAAATCCAACGACCGGAAATGTTCTCCGTTTAATAATTAGTTGTTAATAACTAGTAACTGATATCATACATACAATTAACAGATTACAGAGAAAGAAAAGAAGTTTATATTGATTTCCCTAAAACAACAGCAACACACTGCAGAGAATACAATTGAACATTGCCTTTTTCATTTTTTTCGCTTTCCTTTCATTATACTCGTATAAGCTGCTATCGATGCACTAGATCAAACTGAATTTCACCATCAATTCTATCTTTGTAATTATCTACAAACGTAATTACAAGAGTTTGATATAAATTACCATATGAGAGATAGATATAAGAATCGTTCAACTTTTACAACTGGAAAAAAATGATAAAGATTCGATAACATATGTAAAAGCATGGAAACAGTTTAGTATCAATCTTAACGTCGGTGAGGTCAAGCATATTTTCTACAATCGATTTCGATTGATCACCGCAATACACTAGCCTACTTTTAGTTCACGGTAGGAAAGCTTAGGTAGAAAGAGAGAGAGAGAGAGAGCACGGGTGGAAAGGGTGGAGGGTGAAGAACGCGTGGGCGAAGGGGGAGTTATATCGTGCCACGGAAAATCGATGTTCAAATGCGCCACCACGTGATTACGTCCATGGAGAGCGAGCGAGAGAGAGAGAGAGAGGGAGAGTGAGAGAGTGCGAAATCGAGAGGGAGAGAAAGAGAGGAAGAGAGAAGAAACGGAGAGGACGTTATCTTTAGAGATATTACATGAAACGCGATGATCTTTGTTTGAGATTAAGTTCCACATTGCACCAGTGACTTATTGGTCGATGAAAGAATAGAATGAAAATGCGTTTCTTGCATACATGCATTAGAAATGCGCGTTTCGCATGTGCGATACCCATTTTAAAAGTCTCATTTTTACAAATATCCATCGTAGGTGCTGTTTAGATAAATCGGTGTTCATTCTTTGGTATTCAGAGCTTGTATGGAAAGTTTCGTTATTCTTACATGGTGCTTTTACGTTACGTTTTAATCACACTGTTAGAATTATTTTTCTTAAGTGATGTCACCAATTTTATGTGACGTCGATAGTAAAATCGTTCGTGGCAGGTGATCTCTAAATACTTAACGTTACAACTCTGATTTTACTTAATTTCCGATCAGGCAAAATTGTATTAATATCTGATATGTGGTATTGGTAATTAAAAACAAAAGTTATATTAATTTTGAGCAAAATCAGATATATACATTTGACAAATATTGCATAACTTAAATAAGTATGTCGCCTTGGTCAGACGAATTTGAAAGCACATTCAGTATTGATGATTTAAAAGAAAAAAATCAAGGTTTCAAATTTTAATTCATTTTAAAACAATGAAGAAGTATTGTGTGTTATTTAACATTGCTGCTTTGATAGGATTGTTTGGCATAATAGCTTATCTGACATCGCGTAGAATGAATAATTCAGAGAAAGAAGGTGCCGAGGTTCGAGGCGTCGTAGTCGTTTCGAGTCCCGTCGTTTCCGGTTTAAATAGGATCGGGAAATTAATAAAATCATCTAATAATGACTCAAAAAAAGCAAAGTTTGAGTTAATTAAAAAATTGTTGGTTGATGTGTGGTGACACCTGTCGTCGTTAAACGGAGGCTGCGCAGGGTAGTAACCGGAAGTTACCTTCTGCTGGCAGTCTCCCTCCTCTCCTCTTCTTCACTTCCTCCGCCATCAACAACCGACGTGATCTGACGACTGATGCTGATGGAATCGTCTTTCTGTGTTTTAGGAAAATGTTCATCGGCGGCTTATCTTGGCAGACCAGTCCAGGTTGGTGACTTTTATTTAGTTTATCCTAATTGCAATTACAATCAAGATTGCCCGTCACATTAACGGCTAAATAACAGTTATTAGTTCTCAATAATCAGTTAATATTATCTTCAACCGAAACTATATAACATAGGTTGCATTTTGATAGTTGAGGATGATTTCTTAACTTCTTGCCGTACAATAACAAGTGACACTCCTTATGCGGTAAATTGGATAGAAAATTTTCAAGTTTTGGAAAACCTATCGAATTGAAAATACCAGTCAGATGCGATACGATGAAATTATTTCTATAATATTAATATTACGTCATATTATACGAGATGTAAATTAATCACCGATTAATTTTACATTTTAACAATTTAATTTTGATTTATTTCAGGGACAGTCACGAAATAAATCGTACGGCAAGGGGTTAATTAATTATTATTTGAAAATGAAGAATTAATCTTTTTCATACAGATAACTTTGTTTTTAAGCAAACTGATTGAATTTTAGTGAAATATCTTTCACTGGCTGTAAACTTAACAAACCTCTTCATTATCTGAGACTTTCTTCGTAATTATAACTATTTTTGATATAATATTGTTACGCCGATTCGAAGTTAGCCTACTGAGTAAAGCTGCTCTCTCGAACCCGTATAAATCGAAGATCGAGTTGTTGCACCGTTCGGCCGGTCGAGGACATTCGAAACAGTCTGAATTCGTTCGAACGTCTGAAGACTTCGTGAATCGACGACCCTCCACGAGGCGTAACAATATTATAGGGAACTGTCGTGATCATTTATTTATGGCGAAATTAGTGAAAGTCGTATATAATTTGAAAAACAGATCACACTTATACAGTAATTGATGAATTCTCCTACAGCAATTTCATATAGGACCGAGGTTTGCCGATTAACAAGTACATTTTTACAAGTAGATATGATACAAATTCTGTAATACTCAAATTAGGATTATTATCTTAGTACTGCAATTTCATGCAGTTCCTTTTTCAGCATAATATTGATAGGAGGCATGTAGACGTTAATACAAATAGTAATGATTATCTATAGGACCCTCTTCAATAGAAACCAGCAATACTAAATTTTCAATTATTTCTATCTTATCAATCGACTACATTAAAAACAACGGAAGGAAAGTTTTGTGCAAAGATTGCTTCATATTAGAAATTTTATCGGGCAATTAAAAACGACCACGCTAGGAAGTAATAGGGTCTTGCTTCTGATAGGTAAGGCTGCCTTTGTTCAGGAAAAGATATAGGTATTTAAAAGTAGCGAGAAAAGTTCACTGAACTACA
Source organism: Cerceris rybyensis (assembly GCA_910591515.1). Lineage (NCBI taxonomy): Eukaryota > Metazoa > Arthropoda > Insecta > Hymenoptera > Crabronidae > Cerceris > Cerceris rybyensis. Next base: position 21,300,088 of record OU342789.1, on the reverse strand, counting down.
AATCTCATGAAATGGGGGTACCAAGTGGAGAATTATGTATGAATTCGAGACATACGAATTTCAGCTGAAAATAAAATCATTTTGCGACCTAGACTTGCTTCCGATAATCGAATATCAATGCTTCCTAAATATTTGGGAATTGTAGGGGACCTTGTACAGATAAAACAATAAAACAACTCCCGTTAGTGGGAGATACATTATCAACGCCTTGCCCTGCAATGAGTGACACTCGTGATCCAGTAAATGGAATAGGAATTTTTAATGTTTTGAAAAATCCATGAAATTAAAAATATCAGTGCGACATGCTATGTAAAATTATCTCCAGGCTTCTAATCCTTTGCGGAGTGTGTTTTCAAGTTCGCTTTACGCTGGGTTGAACAAATTTTATTGAAGAGGTTAATTGAAAAATATTTTATGTAACGGAATTTTGAACTTTATTAAAGAACGATAAGATAATTATTATTTTAGAACTCTTTTCAACTTGAAAATAAACTGCTGGACCCCCTTAAAAAGTTTATGTATATGTTTTACTTAAGAAAAAACATTTATTGCATAAACAAATGCCGTGTTTATTTATAATATACATTACTATACAACATAAAAAGCAATATTAAAATTTTAATGGCAAAGTTGTTCTTGTTTATTCATAATAATTCTACTAAAACGTGGCTCTTAAGTTTTTGAAAGTGTTTCAGAATATATGTACTCTCATGTTTTGGCTTTCGTATTTTCTCAGAGTGCGAAATTTCTGAAAACGATCTCTACCATGTATGATAAGTTTACGATGGCAAGTATCGCGGTACGATCGAGTCACTTTACTTCCTTCTTGATGTTTTCTGGCCGATCTAACCGACTTTAGAAAATGTAAACTAAAATCACTAATCAAAGCAAGACTGTGGTATCTTTATGCTTGTGCTACACTTCCGTGAGTTGTTCATTATTGCAATTCATGTAAAACGGAAAGTAAAAAAGAAACGGTTTACGAAGTGCAATACGAATTAGTAGCAATAAAGAATTACCACATTGAAAAAGAAAACCTAATGGCGGTATATATACCGCAATAATTTTTTGTCGCCTTTACAGTGACATTTGACCTAGTGAATAGAAGTATGATGTCACCTGTACTGCGACACTCGATTGCAAAGGGTTAATTTTACGTTAAGTTATCCGATATATCAGGATTTATTGACACATGTTTATGCTAGCAATTTGTTTCTAAATTATTGCGCACGTCGTAAAAAAATCTTAAGGTAAAGTTTTAATACGTGTAAAAATCAGTTTTTCTTTCAATTCCGGTTATCAGTTACGAATCCCTGTTTTTGTACGTCGTACGATTCGTGGAAAAACTTAGGCATATATTATGAGACGCTTATTTTAAAAGTGACATAAGTGTCTTTGCCGTAGCGAAAAAGGATGATTTTTAATGATTGCACGAAATTATTCGTACTGACAAAAAAATGTAAATATCCAAAGCAAGTCCATGTGAACCTTCTCGGAAATTTACATCAATATCTTTAACACTAGAACGACAAAGCAAGTCAAAATGACTTATTCATAATTTTTTCCAATAATTCCCTAAGTTTATAGGAGAGTCCTAGACTAGAAATTCTAAGCTGATCTTACAAAACACAGATTTCCGAACCGATCATATTTTCCACCTCTTGATTTCCCTTTTTTCAAAGTACTTATTTAATACATTTAAATATCACGGATTTAACGTCAGTCTTTCTAGTGTTAAACACCTTAAAACGCAGGGCCTAAATGCCTGGACTCAAAAATAAAGTCACTGATACCACTATCAAAGAAATGGCTTGACGCCGAATGATAGTCCAACTAAACCACCTACGACAAATACCTGCGTAGTAATGAACATATGCAGAAAGAGCAGTAATGTTCAATCATTGAAACATTATTGGTCGAGACATCGTTTCACCGTAAGGGTAGTATTACCGTTGTGTACATAAATTAACACAAAGAAATTATTTCAATAAAAAATTACACGTTTTCATAAAGTTTTGTCTAATAACTGTAACTTAAAGCTAATAGTCTCCTTTGTACATTATCATGCATATTCGTTACCTAGACATAATTCAGAAGACTTTTCAAATTGTAGGTATAATAATGATCACAATAATGTCGGAGGAACAGTGCAGGTTCAAGAAAAAAAGATTACTTATAATCTTTAATTCATATAAAATAAGTAAAAAGAATTTCCAACAATTCTATTGATCCATGTTTGTAGCTCCTACTGCAGCATTAAAATTTGAAGTAATCGTCTGTATTTCTTGTTTTTTAAACATTCTGCAGATGAGAGATTTTGTCCTTTAACACGTTGAACACCACGGGTATTTTTTTAGTTTCATTAAAATCACATCTGTAGAAATCAAAAGTCTGACAAGACACAAATAGATGTATAGTCAGGAGGGCATTACACTTTCAAAACCAATATTTAAATTCGGAATGTGTTAGAAAATCCGTAAGTATTCTTACGAATTACCGTATCGTATTAGCGCCGTAAGAGTTTTATAGTTTTTTAATATTATAGTTTTAACCTTATATGAAATTACATTGAATTTAACAGCGTCGGTTATCAGCGACCTCCCTGGCATTCAACGTGTTAAGTTGCGAACGAGTACAAGTAAAATGCACCATTACTCTTATCTTGAATCACTTTTCAGTCTAATATATTTCCTTGAAAATTGTATTTCGTACAATATGAATATTCTTCCTAAATGTCATTTTATAAAAGTACACACTAGTTTGTATGGTTACTTCATTAGAGTCATGAATGACAAATTCAAATATTACTTGCATAATATTAAAACTGACAGCATTTCAGTGTTACAGTTCCAATATAAAACTTATATTTCAACGATGATACGTTGTCAAGTCTGCAAATACTCACTGTAATTTAAATAGTTTCGAACATTCGACTAAAGAAAATAACGTTTACGTATCCAAATGTCCACAGAGCCAGTGAATTCCGATGAAAGATGATGTAGCCCGAATCTATTATCTGACGTGTTTGTCGCATTTACCATAGTCGATTGTCGGAAACGATTTTTCAAAATCACGCGACACGCTGAGCGTAACTATATTCAACGTGTATCAATTATTTCCATTAATCTTATCGCGATTCGCTTAACCGAGCTTACATAGGCTCATTTTTTTCTCCCCTCTCGATAACTTTTGCAGAACTAGAAGCCGCATACGTGACTTGGGTTCTCATTTACTTATGGTATGATTACTCTTCCGCATTATAGCTATACTGTGTTTGTGCTATTTTAAATTCGTCTCTTTAGAATGATGCTCACAATCGTTTGAATAATTACAATGTTCACATTCATGTAACTAGAACGCATTTAGTACTTACCGGGAAATAGAACATTCAGTCATGACGAAAGGTGTCCTGATACATTTCAGCATCAGGCATAAAAATGGTAATTATGTCTTAAACCTTTTGCGGTTCATCTGAAATCTGAATTATTTTTTAAATTTTGTAATGAACTAAATAAAATTAATTTCTCAAGATTTTCTATAAGTGGTCATTCACTTCTTTAAATTATACCAATAACTATAAGTACTGACGGTTATTTAGCCGATATTACAGAATCTTTATGAAACTAAAAAGTTGATATTAAATTGTCAGAAAATAAAATAAAGTGAGAAGCTATGTCAAGTCCTGCTTCACATAGGACCGCAAAAGGTTAACGTATGAGCTGTTCATTTTGAAAGTGGTACTAATTTCTTTACTGCAATTAAAAATGATGATTTGTAATGACTACACGAAATTAATAAATAGTGACAAAAATTGTATGATTCAAAATAACAAATTCAAGTAAACCTTCTCAAACACTGACAGTAATATTTTTTAACACGTTGTATACCAGTTATAAATATTTCGTTTTAAAAGGAAAATTACTTATGTCATTTTCAAAATATATAGCTAATGTATTGCTGTGATATTTCACATTGGTTTATACTTATCATTTAAATAACGTGTTGTTCGTTTACCAGTGAAAGAGATGTTTACCATGATTACACTAGCTCTAAAATGTACTCGAATAGTGTAATACTGTTATGAGATTCGCATTTTTCACAAGGTATAATTAGAAAACGCGAGATTTCGAAAAGTGTGAACAGTATTTTAAGAATAATTGATTTCAGAAGTCGACTGACCCATATGGAACCTCACGGGCAGCCGTATTTTCTGGCAGTATATATATTAACGACACTACGATTCCAAACATTTATAAATCAACATTATATAATAGGAAAACCAAGAATTTACAAGAATAACACAGACTACCTACATGTGTTACAAAAATTGTATTCAAATGATGAAGTAGATGTTAACTAAACACTAACAATCAACAGTATAGAAAAGGATGCTTCTACTTGCTACAATAGTAATATTTTATTGCAATGAATACAGTTGACACATACAAAAATAATAATAATAGATTTTAAACTAATTGGTTTGTCTTTCGATTCAAACATTTGTGAGCATTTAACCGTCGGCGCTACGGCTTCTTTTGCCATTGAATAAGTTATTATTTCGATTGAATTGCTGGAATAAAAATGTATTACAGATTTCTGATATTCTATGTAATTGAACGCAATATTACGAAATAATTTAACCTTCTATTGACTCATTGATATTTTGAATTTAATAGGTTTTGGATAGCAAGGGGTTAAAGACTAATAAAACTAATCTAGAAATAAGTATAGAGGAAAAATTAGGAATAGGATAACCTCAACTGGAAACTTGATACAAGAACGACATATTAAACAACGTGTTCATAAATTATAACGTCCTTATTACTTCAACGCGTTGAAGGCCGTGAGAGTCACCGGTGACCGTCGTTATTAAATTCAATGAAATTTCTTGTCTAAATCATAATATTTACAAATTAATTCATATATGCAGTATTAGAATTATTAGTCAGCAATAAATAAAGTATTGCCGCAGATAGAAGTTCTCATACCTTTTACACGGTAACTACCGGCGTAAAATCCACTATATTTTAATATATTAAATAACTATTTTGGCAAAAGATGGATGTAGAGATTTCCTGTATCGCTTCTCTATAAAGGACAATTTTGTCGGGTTAAAATTAATCTTTCCAAAATTGTCTAAAAAATCAGGGACGAGTCATTTGGACTGCCTTGGTAGTTTTAGTGCTAATGTTTCTATCTAAATTAGATCTAACATAGACATTCCTTATCTTCAATATTTCCACTTTAAAGACATTTTTTATTCACTCAACAGAAACTTTAGTAGAAAAGGTTTAATTTCAGTAAGAATGGAGAGAAATTACATTTAACGTGTTAAAAGTTGATTTTAAAGCAAAAAAGTTGACATTATAATTCGATTAGTTTAATAGTTTTTACGTTTCTCAGGAAGAATGATTAACTTCTAAACCATTGAACCCTTGTTTTAACATAGACGTATCACGCGGGCTTAAATGGCCACTACCAAAATTTAGTTTAACCGTACATTTATCGTTATATTTTTTTACTCATCTGATTTTCTGTAAATTCTTACAACATCCAATTATTAAATTTCTCGCTTTCCATTCTTCTCCTACTTTATTTTTTACCGAGAAATATTCTCTCCGTACCTTAAGTACCTCGAGAGGTAATCTAACTCCTTATGATGATAATAGGTATGTATATGCAAAGTCCCAGTACGTTTAGTGTTAATCACTTTGTAATTATGTGTACTACGTCCAAAATGTAAAGAATTTCAGTGCATAAAAATTACATCGACGGACGAGTTTTATTGACCATTATTTTCATATAGTTGAAAATGTTTCTTTTTTTTCAATAATATATCATTGAATGCTATTCGTAACGGTTGCTCTCTTCTCGTGGAGTACTGAGCGGGCAGCGGAACGAGGGGAACCGTCTCCAAGAAAAAGAATAAGAGAAACGAAGGCGGAGTAGGCTCATTAGCGTTATTTGCCGTCGTTACGTAAGTCGTAACTCCATCTCGCCTCGTCCCTTCTCTTCTCTCCTCCTCTTCTTTGTACTCCTTCCTCTCCTTTTTTTCGTGGAGTTGATTCCACGCGCGGATCTCGAAGAAACTCAGCAAGTAAACTCATTCCTTTTCACGGTTTTTCTTCTTTTTCACGCGTGATGTGTCCGTCTTCTTGCTGAGAATCACTGGGTCAAAGTGATTATGAATTCACACCTTTGTTATTTCGATAATATTAGATACAAAGAAATTTCAGTAGTTTTTACACAGAATTGACTTAGTTTTGAGAAAAGACTTTTGCAATTTTGCAGTTTAACATATTTATTAATTATAATCGGATGATACATGCAAATAGGCAGCATTCAAATAGATTTTTTATTTGAATGGTACCTTACATAAGTTTACGTGTGCTGAATTTCAATTATTTAAACTTCCATGTGTAAAAAATTTCAAGTTGAAGAATGTATACTTTGCAAAGTTCCTAATAATACTCAAGTTATAGATTTTTTTTACACGTGGTGTAAGCAATCATAATTTTTTTACAGTAAAGATGGAAGAGTCATTAGGTCTTCAAGATACTTCAGGAGTTAGATACTATATTTCTCTGGTTGTTTTCAAACAAACTATATTTGCGTTCAGATGCAATAGTTTAAAGGGTATAGCAGGATAAGGTGGTCAAAAGTGTCCTTCAACCGATTTCAATGGGGGTGGTCTTATTCGATAGATAATGCTCGGCGATTATTGTGTACAAATGTTTAATCCTGTATCTTGACCGTTTTTGCCCCATTTTGCCTATTTATTGAGGTGAAAAAATTCTAAAAAATTCTGACATATTCTACACGGTACCATACATGTTTGAGATTTTTTTCAGATTTTTCCATTGAAGAACCTAAGTGAGCAAACGCAAAAAACAACGGAAAAAAGTAGATTTCGTATCGAGATCTTCGAGTGAAAACTTTTTGCAATTTACATTAACAATCCAACACTCATGATTGTTATCTCCAATTTTTTCAGATTTTTAAACCGCCTGCGTCATTGTGGAAAAAATCGAAAACCGATTTGCGCACCGCATTTCGATGTGAAACGCCATGATCCAGTTATTATTTCCTCATTCTTCGATTACAGTACCTATGTTCATTTTGTGACTTTCAGTGTTTCTGCCACGAAGCAATTACATGTTAATATAGAGAATCGAATTAATTAAATCAATTGTCAACTTTGATGGTTCCGCATCTCCAAGAATTTTTAAAGTTTTTCAATTGAGCGATTTGGCGCAGTTGATAGGGCGTCTGTCTGCGGAACCGATGGACACTTTTTTGTCGCAGGTTCGAATCCCCATGGGGAATTTTTAAAAATAACAAAAAAAATCTCAAGTCGCCCTGGGGATTCGAACCTGCGACAAAATAGTGTCCAGCGGTTCCGCAGACAGACGCCCTACCAACTGCACCAAATCGCTCCATTGAAAAACTTTAAAAATTCTTGGAGATGCGGAACCATCAAAGTTGACAATTGATTTAATTAATTTTATTCTCTATATTAACATGTAATTGCTTCGTGGCAGAAACACTGAAAGCCACAAACTGAACATACTGTAATCGAAGAATGAGGAAATAATAACTGGATCATAGCGTTTCACATCGAAATGCGTCACGCAAATCGGTTTTCGATTTTTTTCACAATGACGCAGGCGGTTTAAAAATCTGAAAAAAATGGAGATATCAATCATGAGTGTTGGATTGTTAATGTAAGTAATTTGCAAAAAGTTGTCACTCGAAGATCTCGATACGAAATCTACTTTTTTCCGTCTTTTTTTGCGTTTGTTCATTTGTTACACTTAGGTTCTTCAATGCAAAAATCTGAAAAAAATCTCAAACATGTATGGTACCGTGTAGAATATGTCAGAATTTTTTCGAATTTTTTACACCTCAATGAATAGGCAAAATGGGGCAAAAATCCGTTTTTCGAATTTTCCCCATAACTACCCTTCCCGTCAAGATACAGAGTTAAAAATTTGTACACAATGATCGCCGAGCATTATCTTTCGAATGAGACCACCCCCATTGAAATCGACTCAAGGGCACTTTTGACCACCTTATCCTGCTACACCCTTTCATGAGTAAAATATTCATTCCAATAGAAAGTTGTGTCTGTGAATGTTGATTATTAATTAATCAATGCAATAATATAAGAATTAATGTACATATAATATTTTTTAAATCTTCATTACAGGTTATACGTATCGCCAAGTCATCGTCGTTAAGCAAAATCAACAAACAAACTTCAAGCCACACACATTCTTTGTTTTTATGATCTGTTACCTCATTCATTCCTGTTAATAAAAACGATCATATTCACATACACCCCCTTTGATTTTATTAACCTTCCTCACACTTTAATTTTATTAACTTTAAACCTCTTATTCATTTCTGTTAACCCTTTACTGGCACGCAAGTTATTTGTCACATAACTGGTATACGGGGGTCTTATATGACCCCAGTCATATTTTTAAAAAAATCTATAAAATGTTGTTTTTTTTTCTAAACTTTTTTAGTATTTAGACCATAATGGACTACTGGAATGGAAAAATGTAATGAAATGTTGTAATGTATTTATTTAGAAAAAAGATATAATTAATGCATTCTTTGACATGTGTTTAGAAAAACAGAAATTATTTATAAAAAGAACAGTAATTTCTTGTTGAAGCTCCTTGGGTGTTTTGTTTACTCATCAATTGTCTGGGGTCACTAAGGACCCCAGTGTACCAGTTAAGGGTTAATAAAAATAATTGTCCTCACAGCATCGAGTGTAGCTCGATATGGTATTCCGAAGGGTTAATAGCGTGATTGTTAATTGCTTAATCAAAAATCAAAGTTTAATGCGTAGTATACAGTCGATAATAGTTAGCCGAGTGTAAAATATATATTTTTCACAATATATCGAACTTTTAAAACTTAAGTAGAAACTTACAACATGTACAGAACACTATGCCATATATTGATTAGAATTTTAATTTGTGTACTTTTTATACTTTTGCTTCATTCACATTCTTTCTCAGTCTAGAGACTTTGGAATTTATAAGATCTACTTTAATCGGTTAGCTCAAAGGAATTCTAGACACTTAGAAATTCTCAGTAGCAATTAACGAGATCTCTCGTCTCAAAGGATGCGAGTATCTTAATTCGTACATCTAACCATTCACTATACGTTTGTTTTCTGCGCCATAACAACACTTGAGCTGGTTGAAGTTTTCCTGTATTACCACTAGAACTACCGATGATTAATGCCATATATTTAAAGATACTAGAAAAATACTTCAAAAGAAAAGGAATAATGGGACAAAAAGTTTGATCAATTTAATCTTCTTCATTTCGCCAAACAGATGAAGAAAATTAACCAAGATATAACGTTACAAATTTCAGGAACCTTTTTAAAAAATTCAGAACTAGTAATTTTGCTCACTTTGGCAGATCTAGTGTTAACAAATTTCATATATAATATGATATAAATATTCACATTAAATAGGTAAAGTCCTGTTGGCTATATATTTATTTGTGCTTTATAATAGAAAAAGTTTCGGTTCATTAAAGATGATAGAACTAGCGAAATACCGAAATAATCGAACTTATTGGAGAACTATGGGGGCCGTAAGCATAAACGTTAGATGAGTAAACTGAAACTACTAGCAGCGTTGCCACTTATGAAACTTCATATGACTTTAAAATTGTAATACTTACAAAGGGTATAGCCGGATAAGGATGGCAAAAGTGCCCCCAAAGGTAATTAACTTTGAGGCATACCATTCGATAGGGCTCTTTGGAAAAACCCTTCCTGCAAAGTATAAACCCGGTACCCCTACCGTAGGGGTAGTTATAAGGTGAAACGTACTTTATGGTTTTTGTTCGATTTCTCCCGTTTGGCTTGATAGAAAATTCTGAAAAAAATCACACATATTATACCCAATGGTGTGCATAGTCTGAAATTTTTTCTGATTTTTTGGTTGGCAAATCGATTTTTAAAAAATTAAAAAAGTTTATAAACATTAATTTTTTATTGAAAATATGAAGTGACCACTTTTATATTTTTACAGTACCTGCATAGTACCCTAATTATTAACGTATAATTTTTTCAGATTTTTACAAGTAGTGGACGGCAGTTAAAAAAATTAAAAACCAACAATTGTTTATATTTTTTGCTAAATTATTGATGTGACCACATTTATATTTTCACTGTTTCTCAAGTTTGCTATAAACAATTGACTGTAATTTTTTCAGATTTTTTGCAACAGTGTATCATACCAAAAAAAATAAAAAACCGATGTTCACTCATGACCAATACACAAATAAGTGTAGACTTGGATGATCGAAAATTATACGTAATACCCACTATTTCACATGAAATAAACTAATATACTTCATTATTAAATATTTTTACCTTTGAAAAATTAATTTTACTGAATGAGTTTTACCTTTTCTAATTTTTGGACTCAGGACCGTGAGGCGCATAAGTTCCGTCTCCACCGTTCTCACTGTATTATCGAATTTAAGCATTCACCAAGGAAAATACATAAATTATCCTCGTTTAAATATAAAAAATATTGCGAGTTAGGTATGAATTATTAGATACTTTTACATTTGTAAATATATTTTACAAATATAAAATATTTATTTATTTAATGTTTATAATACGTCAATTGCTATTTAAATGTTAGAGAAACTCCAAATTCTTACTTAATGCATGAAAATTAAAAATTGGTAATAGGCAATGTACATATATACTTATTACCCTCCTTAGGGCAAAGTCTACAGAGGAGAGCTGTTACCGGCTAGTTCCAGCCGTAAGACTCGAATGGCTACAGGTTTATGAAACATCTATTACAATTTTATTTGGATACGAGACAAGTTCCAAATCTTCCAATAAGTTCTAATAATTAGGAATTGGTATAGCTGTGGATTATTATAAACAAACTAACATAAAATACGCATTCCAAAAAACATCGGTTTTTTATTTTCTTTGGTATGATACACTGTTGCAAAAAATCTGAAAAAATTACAGTCAATTGTTTATAGCAAACTTGAGAAACTGTGAAAATATAAACGTGGTCACATCAATAATTTAGCAAAAAATATAAACAATTGTTGGTTTTTAATTTTTTTAACTGCCGTCCACTACTCGTAAAAATCTGAAAAAATTATACATTAATAATTAGGCTACTATGCAGGTACTGTAAAAATATAAAAGTGGTCACTTCATATTTTCAATAAAAAATTAATGTTTATAAACTTTTTTAATTTTTTAAAAATCGATTTGCCAACCAAAAAATCAGAAAAAATTTCAGACTATGCACACCATTGGGTATAATATGTGTGATTTTTTTCAGAATTTTCTATCAAGCCAAACGGGAGAAATCGAACAAAAACCATAAAGTACGTTTCACCTTATAACTACCCCTACGGTAGGGGTACCGGGTTTATACTTTGCAGGAAGGGTTTTTCCAAAGAGCCCTATCGAATGGTATGCTTCAAAGTTAATTACCTTTGGGGGCACTTTTGCCATCCTTATCCGGCTATACCCTTTCCTTACGCATTAAATATTGTATTTAAATATTGGCATCGAAGATGCAAAGCTCCGCTGATTAGATATCTATTGTATTTCTGCCTTTAACAATTTCAATAGGAGTATCGACTATACACAGCGTAGCTAATATATGCCGTACCGAAATGGCCAAGATTTTTGTTTTGTAAAGGTGTAATTTTAACAGAGAAAATTTTATTTCAATAAAAATAATGAAACAAGTGAAATACCGGTGGCATTCAACATGTTAAATGAAACTAGTTCATTACTTTTGTAAACGTCCGTCAGGGCACACGAGGGGATAGACGATTTGTGAAGAACAATCCGAATGTAGAGAAAATAATATTTCTAATCTACGGTAAAAATTTAATATGGTCCTTAAGTTTCACCATGTTGCACTCTTGCTAGTATCACCATACAATTAAAGAAAAGTTATTTCAAGGAATATCTCTTGTGTAACGAAAGCATAATTTCTTCATCTTCTTAATTTATCCTTAAAAACATAAGTAGTTATACGACATGATACAATGATCTATGTTATAAATTCGGCTCATTATTAGTATCATTGTATACTTATTGTTAGAATTAAAGACAAAAAGTAAAGAAAGAGAGAACAGTTTACTTTTCGAGAATTCTTTTTGTAAACCATAAAGCTGACTGACAAATGCGACATGTTAAGAACTTTGCAATCATTTGAATTACCCTACAGGAATTTCCTTGCAATTTCAAGCACGTTAACAATAGTTACTACGATACTAGGAAGTTTGCATACTCGACATTGTAACTTATGTAGTTTCTGTAACGTAATATGACAGAAAGTATGTTACATATCATTATAGACCTTGGAACGTTTAATTTCCAATATTAACGTTTAATTATATTTATATATTGTGGGATCAGAGCGGGGAAGCCCTCCTATAAAGAACTTAGGAGAAAAGGACGTGAAAAGGTGTTGACGCGTGATAGCGCAACAAAGACAAACGATCCGCCTAAGAAATCGGTGGCCTCGCGAAGCGGTCACCGGGGGCTGCATCGCGTACCGTTAGGCGCGACCTGGCTGGTCATTGTTCGGCAGGATTACCGAAAATACAGGAATCGACAGGCCCATCTGGCTGCCAGATGTTCCAAGTTCAGTCGTCTGGTTTATGACTCAAGTCATAAACCTAGGCGACTGAAAATATTAATTATATTCAACGTCCGTACATCATTTCTTAGAACCGAACCACCGGTTCTTGGAATCCTGCCGTCTACAGTGACCAGCCAATCACAAAATTCGATTTCAGTGACCGACGTCACTTCCGTTCTATCTGCCAATCAGAAAATCATATTCTGAGAAGTACCGAACCCTCCAATCGGAAAATTTCTAAGTTTGCACATCACCCCTTCTCACTACGAACAGTGAGGAGGAGGGGGCCGATTGGAGGGCGATTCGGACTTTGGCGGATAGAACGGAATCAGAACTGCATTAACTACCAAACGAATCAGAACTGTTTTGGCAAACGAACATATTAGATCTTTTTAACTGCAACGAACACGAACGGCTTTTCTAACAAACGCAGTACATCATCATTCTCGACTGAGAAATTAATTAATCCACGTGTAACATACATCTCGACCAAGAGATAAAATAGTTTAAGTGTCGTTGTTTGACTGTTATTTCATTTTAAGTGTAAATAAAGTATAACTCGATTCAAATCAAGACTCAGCTAATTCGGGAGACCCAAAAAAACCAGGTTGCGGCACTTTAATTAGTCCCGCGCCATCACGTCAACCTCGCAACCAAGCGAAAGAGACGTGCGACTCAACATTTTGGTCCTTCGAGCCGGATCCAGCGTCTGCATCCGATTGTCTCCCGAGTTGCAACAGCAACAAAACTTATACACGACACTAGTTGCGCTCGAGCAAGAGGCAACTCAAGCAACGACAGAAATCCACCCACGGATTTTCATCATACCGACGCAAAGTTGCGCTCAAACAAGAGGCAACCCCAGCATCGCAGAAATCCACTCACGGATTTACATCAACAACTCAGAAATCCACTCACGGATTTACATCAACAATTCAGAAATCCACTCACGGATTTATAAGCCGCAAACAAGCGGAGCCAAGCAGTGCAAACCGGAGCCAAGCAGTGCCAACCGGAACACAGCAGAGCCGAGCAGTTCTCAGCATCACGCAGCCAAGCAGTGCCAACCGGAGCCTAGCAGAGCCACGCAGAGATACGCAACCAAGCGACTCAACTGAGAGATTCTCCAACATCACGCAGCCAAGCAGTGCAAAACCGAAGCCAAGCAGTGCCAACCGGATCAACTGAGAGATTCTCCAGCATCACGTGGCCAAGCAGTTCTCGCAGCTAAAGCATCATCGGCAGTCGTCAAACAAGAAACAAGGTCAGATCGTACGCTTATTAGTCGCATCACCATCCTTTTATTAATCCAACCACGTTGCGCAATATCCTTGAGCGCCGATAATGTCATTCCCTGTTGAATCCAACATGACTACCGAGCAAATAGCCAATACCCTTCGTAACAAACGCACGAGTCTAAAGGGGAAACTGACCCTTTTTAAAAAGTTTTTAGACGGTTGCGATGAAAACACAGATCGCATAATTATTCGAAACAAACTAAACCGCATTACCCAACATTTCACAGACGTTTCTAAGTTACATTTAGAATTAACATGCGGTAACGATACGATCGATTGCGCGGATGAAGAAAATCAATTAGAAGACGAATTTGATCTCTTAGACTGCCGAGCACAGCATTTAATCATCACCGCGACTACAACAACGACGTCGACTCACGGCGCGATTTCTCCGCGAAGCGAAAATACCAGTAACATGGGTGAGGGCGATATCAAATTGCCACGAATAAACCTACCATCGTTTAATGGTCAGTACGAAGACTGGCCAGGTTTTTCCGAACAATTCATCTCCTCGGTCCACGAAAATAACACAATCCCGGACCATAAAAAACTTACATATTTACAGTCGTGCTTGACCGGTGAGGCGGCAAAGGAAATACAGTCTCTCGGGAACTCAGCAGACAAGTATCAAATCGCGTGGTCCATGCTGAAGAAGGCCTTTGACCGACCATCCATTCTGGTTGACAACCATATCAGAGCACTAGTGTCATTATCAACCAAGAGCAAAACACAAAACATTCCTTTAAATCGGTTTCTCTCGGAAGCCGCAGCACACTATCGTTCTTTACAAACGTCGGGGCATTTAACTGTCGATACGATATTAATACACTTGTTAACATCTCATCTTGACAACGACTTATTAACAAAATGGAAAGAATCGAAGGGGACAGAATTCCCGGACATCGATAGATTTTTCGAATTCCTTCGCGAGCGGTGCGATATCATAACGTCGGTAAACGGAAAAGCCGCTGCACAACAAACGCCGCGAAATCATAATCAGAATACGCGTTCAAATCCTCACGCACTGCAACACGTTGTATACCGCGAAAAACCGCGCAACACTTACGTAACCCGAACAAGGGAACATTGCAACATTTGCCAGAATGCTCATTATACGCAAAACTGCGACCGACTCACTCAGACGAATCATCGCGAACGTATTAAGTTAATCGAACGGTTAAATTTATGCACTAACTGTCTGCGCACCGGGCATAGAATCGACGAATGCACCGCCTCGTCGTGTAAACGATGCAATCGCCGGCATCACACGCTTCTCCATTGCGAGCCTGACGGGATTAAACCTTCGCCGCAGACTGAAAAAATTCTTGATAGCGAATCATCGTCATCGCAAGTTCTAACAACTTGTCTTAAGTCCTCGACACAAGCTGAAGCATTACTATTTACAGCGGTAATTGATATCACAGACCGAAACGGAAGGGCTCACTCTTGTAGAGTCCTCTTAGATTCGTGCGCGCAATCTAATTTCATGACGGAAGAACTAGCAAAAAAATTAAACTTAACACGGTCCAAAATCGATATTCCGGTAAGCGGCATTAATCAAGTAGAATCACGCTTAAAACACAAGGTACGTACAAACATCGCTTCACGAAACGCTACATTTAGTCAAGAACTAACATTCTTAGTCATACCGAAAATCAGCGAGACGCTTCCATCGCGTTACGTAGATCGCGGATCGCTACAACTACCGCGAAATATTAAACTGGCCGATCCAGGTTTCCATAAACCCGCCAACATCGACGGTCTAATTGGCGCTGAATTATTCAGCCGATTACTGTGCGTCGGACAGATCACTTTGAACAATGGAGCAGTCACACTCCAAAAAACGAAGTTCGGTTGGGTCGTGTCGGGCACACCGCATCCGAACACAGTCATTCACACTACAAGGTGTCACTTATCGACAACCGGGCAATGTAGAAGTAACGCGAAGATCGTGAACCGCAAGGAGTACAGCGAGCAACAGCTCTTAACTCCAAAGAGACAAGCGTACGAAACGCATCACGCAATGCACACCAGTCGCGCCAAAAATCCAAGGCGATACGTAATAAATGCACCCTCTAGGAAATCGAATTGCAGTAGCGGAAACTTTTACATCGGCGCGAAGAAATTCCAGTCGGCAACCCAGTCGTTGGATTTCGGTCGCGAAATTGGTCCAGCACGACCGTACGAGTCCAAGGGATTCCAAAACGCGATCAACCATAGCGCTAAACATAATCATCCCATACTATTTCACAGACTCTTTCACTCCAGGCAAAATACATTTGCTAACTGCGCGAAGAATCAATCGATAAACGTAAAAGACTATCAGCACTAGCAGCATTTTTTTAACAATCATAGTATCATCAGAGTGGGAGGTCGGATCAAACGTACCAGTATAGCACCAACGCCATCCGATAGCTTTGCCTTCTCTGTATAATTTTTAACTACCATTCTGATCCACGAAATTCACACGAATCATTATCATGCCGGAGCATCCACAATATTAAGCGCCATGCGCCAGACACATTGACCATTAAACGATCGAAAACAGCGGAAACACCACATTATTTTCGCAATCGTAGATGCTGTGCTAAGCAACAAAGCTCCGTCTATCATGTCTCGTGGAAATTGAGGCGAATCTTGAATTCGCGACTGCTCATCCCAACTTCCCGTATTCCTAACGACTCCTGGTCCTGTCCTAATCGGTGATGCGACAACAAGCACACCAAATCGAGATCTGCGACCTGCGACAAGTGCAAGCTTGTCTCGCTCATCACTACTGGCAATGCGCGAAAACAACCATCGCGACGTAGTGAAAACTAGCGCGAGTGTCCGAGAAGCATCCGAATACCAATACTGTCTTTCGCGTTATTACATACGTTCGGCAACAAGCGAATAAGCAAAGCGTAAATTTAATATCACCGCTTCTGCTAGATATAGAAAACGAACAACCGCGAGCATCGTTACTCGTAGCGTTTTATCTTATATTAATCAGTAATGTCACATCTTACCTGTAGGTCTATCATATAGATTATGTAAATCATCAATTCTATATCATTCAGTAAGTTTGCATATTACTCTTAGCTCTATCGTATAGCGTATGTAAATCTTCTTCTTATAATCATATAACTATCGTATAATCATCTTATATTAACCATTAGCAGTATCATATAACACGGCATGCTAAATGCTACGAATTTCCGAGGGCGTAATCTTCCCTAGCAAATCTTGGCGCATTTATACAAGCACGTATATCACATTGAACGCAAGCCGTTCAAGGGGGGGAGTATGTTGACGCGTGATAGCGCAACAAAGACAAACGATCCGCCTAAGAAATCGGTGGCCTCGCGAAGCGGTCACCGGGGGCTGCATCGCGTACCGTTAGGCGCGACCTGGCTGGTCATTGTTCGGCAGGATTACCGAAAATACAGGAATCGACAGGCCCATCTGGCTGCCAGATGTTCCAAGTTCAGTCGTCTGGTTTATGACTCAAGTCATAAACCTAGGCGACTGAAAATATTAATTATATTCAACGTCCGTACATCATTTCTTAGAACCGAACCACCGGTTCTTGGAATCCTGCCGTCTACAGTGACCAGCCAATCACAAAATTCGATTTCAGTGACCGACGTCACTTCCGTTCTATCTGCCAATCAGAAAATCATATTCTGAGAAGTACCGAACCCTCCAATCGGAAAATTTCTAAGTTTGCACATCACCCCTTCTCACTACGAACAGTGAGGAGGAGGGGGCCGATTGGAGGGCGATTCGGACTTTGGCGGATAGAACGGAATCAGAACTGCATTAACTACCAAACGAATCAGAACTGTTTTGGCAAACGAACATATTAGATCTTTTTAACTGCAACGAACACGAACGGCTTTTCTAACAAACGCAGTACATCATCATTCTCGACTGAGAAATTAATTAATCCACGTGTAACATACATCTCGACCAAGAGATAAAATAGTTTAAGTGTCGTTGTTTGACTGTTATTTCATTTTAAGTGTAAATAAAGTATAACTCGATTCAAATCAAGACTCAGCTAATTCGGGAGACCCAAAAAAACCAGGTTGCGGCACTTTAATTAGTCCCGCGCCATCACGTCAACCTCGCAACCAAGCGAAAGAGACGTGCGACTCAACAAAAGGTATTGTCACCAGGGAGAGGTCGCTGGCGCAGTGGTTCCGCGCCGACCCAGGCGATCGTCGACGTTAAGCTACTCTGGCCGAGTTGCTGCCTTGGATAGGTTGCCGCGCGCGTCTCGTTTCTTTTTCACGATCCTACAATATATTAAAAGTGTAAAAGGCATTTATATTGAAATCGACGTAAATAATAAAAATTATAATCTTCGCCTTAAATGCTGCATTAGTTCCTGATATCCGATCTCGTTAAAGTTTTGGGCACATAATTTTCTTATCACAAGTCAAAATTTAAGAAGGTAAGACAAAACAAGACTCAAAAAATTATGTTACCCCTGTAGTTAAGGACTATACTAATTGAATTAAAAAAGGGACTATTAAGTTTTAAACAATTGTAAGTTAAATAATAAAAAATTGCACAGCGTATGATATATGGTGAATAGAATGTAATTTGAATAATATTACATGTTTAATTAATGCTTTTCAGTCACATATTTTTAATACTAGAAATATGAATCCTATCCAACTTGCTGGTTCCCAATTTTTCACAAAAGTTCTCCAAATTTATAGGACAGCCATAGAGTAGATATTCTCCGTCCATCTCATAAAACACAATTTACCAAAATCAGCTTTTCCACCTCTTAATTCCTCTTATTCTGAAGTGCTTATTTACTATATTGAAATCTAATGGATTTAAGGCCGGTTGTTCTAGTATTAAAATACCTTATGTGTTTTACCAATACTTCAAATTCTCGTCAAAACGACAACAATTATAGTACCCGTAACGTGCTTTCGTATATGGAGATTAAATATTTTTCTCTGCATCGTTCCAGCAGGATGGTTGGATTATCTTTTTGTACTCTGCACAAAGTGGTAATGCGTTACGCAAACACTTCTGCAATATATCCAGATCATGCTGTTAGTTTCGCTTGAGCGTAATTTTCTTACAATATGTCGTCGGTATTGCAAAGATTTCTTTAGCCGATAAATTTTAAGCACTGTTGTTATAGCTAAGATAATCTTTTTCGAAGTTATTTTCTTTTGTAGAGTTATGTTTTGTCCATGTTATAACACATGTAGACGAATACAAGTAATTAGATCTTGCAAAAATAATCTCATAACGCGTATAATTGCATTTACTTCATTTACCTTTTTCCGATTGTAGAATGTTCTGATAATATGATTTCCTAAATTTCTTTCTCCTTCATTGTCTTATTTATGTACGTTACATTCACGAGCTTTTTAATACGTCTAATGCTGTAGTTAATCGGATATGCAACTTTGCAATTATTCGTACTTAAATGAAATGTCATAGTTTTCCTCGATTTCCTGATTTTTGAGGACGCCTTTATACGAGACAATATAGGTCACTGCTTGTAACATTATAAAAAAAATGCAAAGACGCTGAAAATGGTAAAAATATTGCAATGAAAAGGTTTAGCTTAACCCTTAACCCTTTACGGACGGTTATATTTTTGAATATTGACAGATAATCATTTTTTCGGCGTTCCAAAACCACCTTTTTATCCGGAAATTCGGGTTTTTACTGTTTGTGAATTATAAATTACTCCACTCTTAATCATATATCACCGATTTTATTTCAATTTTTCAATTTGAATCGTGTATACATACGTCGATAAACTATAACTACATTTTTTCTCAGACCGCATATATGCGTCGCTAGTCCGCAAAGTGTCAACTTCGCTATTCTCGGTGTACGTCGCGACTGAATTCCTACCGTACGGTACGGCCGGTGCGCGTCAAAGTCTGCCGTAGTCAAAGGGTTAAAGTGTGAAGTCAATGCACAGTGTGATCCTTATTCTGCTATCACCGACACGTTTTTATCTGTCGTTGCCGCGATAATTTGATGCTAACTGTACAGGCACTTTGCATATACCTATTCTCACTGTATCAGATCTTCCAATCGGTTACGAAATAACGTTAATACCATTCTGGAATAAATGTAGGAGATAATTAACGGCACCGAAAACCGGCTTTAATTAACAATGCAAAATATTACATATTTTCATTCCACTGATTCGGCCATTTGGCCGCACTTGCTACGGTTAGTGTTAATCATTTGCGCTTCGAATTATTATACTAACTTTTCGTTAGATAAACAAATATGGTCTTGGAATATTGACTACTGTTGATTCACTGTTCAACACGATTTTTTTTTCTCAAATATCCAATAGGTGATCCTTGTAGAGTTGCTCATCCTAAACACGAATCCGTCGGTAGAATTGCTCCATCACCCTCAGTTTTTTAGTAAAATGAGTTTTTGTAAAAACACCAAATTTTGGCAGAAAATGAGGAATTACGTGAAAAGTATAAACGCTACGAAGTTGAAATTGGTCTTAAAAGATAGAGGAAAAGATGTCGAACATTTCAGTGTATATAGTTATTAAAATTGGTTGTTGTAAATAGTAGCAAATTACTGTCAAAGTTTAAAAAAGTGCGGATGCGCGAACTTGTTTCGTTATATTTTTACATTTTTATGAAAAGTTATTTATCTGGAACGAATTTGCTATACTGGATTGCATTACTTAGACATTTCTAAAGAGAAAACTGCCCACAAAAGTGTTGGGAACAGTTTTCAGTCCCGACGGGTCGAAAAAATATCCGTCGCGAACGTGTAATCGGCGTTTTGTCGCCATGCTACTATTCTACACGCGCAGCGGTGTGACAGCGCCGTAATTACGCGTTATCAACTCTGATGTGACAGTACCATCCGAAGGGCGCTTAACACTGATAAATATAAATAAATAATTATTTTTGTATGTTTTAGTTGGAATTCTGATCTATCCTTACAGTTGTTTAAGTTTCTCATGCTAATTGTAAGCAATTGACAATGCTTTTATTTGGTCGGAATAGAATGTATCCTCTGCGGGACACGATGTTCTACGCAGGCCGCGTCTTTGACGGAGGTCTGCATGGCATATTTCAAGTGTCGAGGACGACTTATTGTTAGAGCAGATATTTTCCACAGCCACTTTCGCTAAAATTTCGTTTCTCATGAATCTTTATACCCTAGCCGATTCTTTCCGTTTTCCCTTGCATCCATAAATTAACATCCTCTCTTCGTCTCCTACGCTTCTAAATTGCCTCAAATTCTAAACCGCCCAATTATACCATCTCCAAATTTTTTTTAACGATTGAAAATCAATGACCTCCCTCTCACAAATATTTAAAATCACTAATAGCAATTACTTCCATTTTTGAAGAAACTCGACTTTTTTCTCCTGAGACATTCTCTTTCCTGCACTTACTTGATTCGGAGTAACTGGAAATAGAGAACAATCTTTCCATTTCAGAAAAGAAAACAGCTTTTTTCAGGCGAACTTAATTTCACGTGTTAATATATATATATTAAGTGTATAAATAAAATAAGATAAATACAGATATGTCTAGATATATCTATAGACTTATCTTATTTTATTGTATCATAGTGTATTATTGTTATAAACCACAATATTTTTTTAAAAAGAACAAGAATATTATAGTTCCCATAATATTTTCTTGTAGCGAAATGCCAAAATGGTTTTCAGCAAGCACCATTGGTAGATCAATTAAAATTAATTAAAACGTTTTCTGTAATTCGGTGACCAAATTATAAATAATATTTTTAAAAAATTAATGAAAAACATTTGATCATTTATACTTATCAGAGTTAAGCGCCCTTCGGATGGTACTGTCAGATCAGAGTTGATAACGCGTAATGACGGCGCTGTCACACCGCTGCGCGTGTAGAATAGTAGCATGGCGACAAAACGCCGATTACACGTTGACGACGGATATTTTCTCGACCTGTCGGGATTGACAACTGTTCCCAACACTTTTGTGGGCAGTTTTCTCTTCAGAAATGTCTAAGGAATGCAATCCAGTATAGCAAATTCGTTCCAGATAAATAATTTTTCATAAAAATGTAAAAATATAACAACGCAAGTTCGTGCATCCGCAGTTTTTTAAACTTTGACGGTCATTTTTTACTGTTTACAACAACCAATTTTATTAACTATATACACTAAAATGCTCGACATGTTTTCCTCTATCTTTTAAGACCAATTTCAACTTCGTAATATTTATACTTTTCACGTAATACCTCATTTTCTGCCAAAATTTGGTGTTTTTACAAAAACACATTTTACTAAAAAACTGAGGGTGGTGGAGCAATTTTGCCGGCGGATTCGTGTTTAGGATGAGCAACTATACGAGCACCACTCATTGGATATTTGAGAAAATAAAAAAAGTTCAAATTTGTTGAACAGTGTTATTTATTTTGGTACTGTTTATAGAACTAAGAAGAATTGTACGTACCGTGGGATATTCGTGTTAAGATGCAAAATTATTGCTGATTTCAAAAAGTCGATAATTACACAAGAACACGTTAAATGCCACAGAAAGCTGTGTCGCGTGTAGCTGGATTTAAGAGTGCAAAGAATTAAACACTGTATTTACTAAGTTTCTTTTTTAGAAACATTTTTGAAAATCAAAGAGAAGCAGTGTTAAGAATTTAATTTATGCATAATTTAATCATAGCTCGAACTATAATAGACTTCTATTAAATTAAAATTGAATTTTAATCGAAGATATATGCTTTCGATTATTTTCATTATTAAGTTTTTCAAACAAAACAAAGTGCTCGTGAATTAAAAGAGAACTGTCTAAGACTATTGTTATGAAACTTGATAGAATTTTCATCGAATTTTTTATAAACATTTCCCAAATCCAAAGAAAACCAGCACGGTAGATCTGATAGTTAATGAGGAATTAATGTTTGGAAAGTGTTGTTTGCCTCCGAGAAAAGCTTGTAATTGAAATTACATTGTATAATAATTAGGGATAAGCAAATAACGAATTATGTAGACGTGAGTAAATACGTGTATATGTATATATTTAGAACTCGGTGTTTGTGTATGCGTAATAAAATGTGATGTATTCTATTTACATTCCCTAACTATTCATTGGGTTCATGTAATATGCATCTGTTAGGTGTACAAATGAATTCATGACAATGGATTCGTAATGAATTGGTTATAAATTGCAGTTTTGTTTTTTAACTTAAATCTTCTTGTTGCGTTTGGATCGCTATAAAAGGTTGTATAATTTTTTAGTGGAGTAAAAAAAATCGAAAACCAACCAAATTCTCTCAACGAAATCCCACGGAGACCTTTGATTTATAAATCAGATCAAGAACACCTGGCACTCTTTTATCACTGTTATTGTTATAAACTGTTACTAATATATTCAAATGGGTACATATGTAAATGTCATTTGGAATCGATAACGAAATCAGTATTAAATATGTTACGAAGAATTTAATCCATTAATACTAACCGCACCGCCACTTTATGAATACATATTCTTAAATGCTATAGTAAATCTTGTATCCGGCTATGAAATAACAATACCTTTGTGAAATAAATGCAGGATTCTGTCAACTTAAGTCCATGTCGAGGAACCTTCGCCACAGATTTTCACTTCATTTTATCTTCCAGCGATTTAATATCGATTTTTCAATTTCATAATGATTTTGTAGTACCATGTAAATATCTGTCAGAACCTATAGTTATTTCTATCATTATAAAAAAAATTAATAATCAACGATAGAACATATTAGGAAATTAATTTCATTTAGCTCAATACAAAATTGACAAAATAATTCGAACTACAAAGGATTAATATAGTGAACAATATTCGAAACGGTCTTTCCCTAATAGTACACCAAATTGTATATTCTCATTTCGTGGAACCAATCGATCCAGATCATTTGACTGCATGTGATGCGGTTAGTGATAACGTGATGCCTCATTCGCATTATATCCCTAACATAACGGAACACTGTTAAAGAAGGTTGGGCGGAATCGAAAACACAATACTGTATGTACCGTGCGGCTCCACAGCCGTGTCACCTAGGAGGTAAGCCTGTTTTGGCTGAGCCTGATTCGCCAGGCGTCAAGCGTCATGCCTCTTGTCACATGTACACGAAGGCACTTGACGTTCTACCTCGCGATTCGTTAAAAGAGCTACACAAACAAATCGAACTAAAAGACGAAAAGAGAGAACGCTGCAGATCGAAGCAAGGGAGACAACGCGATTTGGGTGGCGACAGTGAGGACATCGGCGTAGGCACCAGATTTCTAACATCTCTATAGTGAAAACAGAATAAACTCCGGCAGAATTACCCCCACCACATGGGGAGATTCTCCTTGATGAAACGAAGCGCGCGATGAGACAACAATGTAATACAATGTCTCGCTCCTCCAGACAAACTAATAAGAATATTTGAATGCTACGACTTTGTCGGGTGCTTCCTTTAAGAGGCTGAGCGAGTGGACTCCAAGAAACAAAATGGTACGAATAGGCGGTTGAAAACGAGAAGCTCCGCCGCCCAGGTGACACGGCTGTGGAGCCGCACGGTACATCTAAGGTAGAAATATTCAAAATTTTATTATATCAAAAATAAAAGAATTATATTAAAGAAAAAGAAAAGACGGTACTTCAGGCACATTTGAAAAAAAATTTGGTTACGATACGTTAAATTTTGTCATTTTTATACGCTTTTGAATAGGCAAGCAAAGTGCATTATAGGCATTTAACGATTTTCTTTTACCTGAAAGATAAAAATAGCGCATAAGTGGCAAACAAGATATGTGCTGTTTATGGTGAATGATGTTGAGCAAAAAAGATCTTGGAGAAACCGAAATGAACCACCTTTAGCAACCCCAAAAGCTGGTCTTCATCCGAAGAAGGTCATGCTTTGTGTCTGCTAGGATTGGAAAGGAATCCTGCATTATGAGCTGTTTCCAGCCAACGAGACGATAAATTCCGAAAAGTATTGCTCCCAATTAGACGAATTAAAGACAGCAATTGGAAAAAAACATCCAGAAATAGCAAATCGGAAGGGCGTTGTATTTCATCAAGACAGTGGGCGACCTCATGTGCCTTTGAGAACTCGACAAAAGTTGTTGGAGCTCGATTGGGAGGTTCTATCCTATCCACCATAGTCACCATATCTCGCGCCGTCAGATTTCCACCTATTTTGATCAGTACAAAATTTTCTCAAGAGAAAAAACTTCAATACTTTAATCGAGGTAAAAAATTATAGAGAAAAATTTTTCGCCGAAAAACCTGAGGGGTTCTGGAAGGACAGAATTTTCAAATTATCTGAAAGTTGGAGAAACGTTGTGGAACAGAATGGCACCTATATAATTTAATAAATATGTACCAAAATTTAAATATTCTGTGGTTCAATTTTTCTTCATCATCGGCACGAACTTCCAGGACAACTCAATATAAATACAGAATAAGTAAGTGCTATGTCATCAGTTCGACGATAGGAAACAGAAGGACGAATGCACCACAGGCAGGTACGATTCCAATTATGTATAGGGCGCGAAATTGCGACTTTCTAATGAACATAATACATTCTAATGTATAGGTAATTCTGTATGTCTAGCAGAAAAGTCTGAATGTTAATAAACGCTTGAAGTCTTGTATTATCACATCGTATTTAACAATTATGACCTATAGCTAGATGCGAGATAAACATTAAAACTCCTTCGTCACTAGTTTCTTTATCTAATTTTACATTGCACACAAATTATCTTTCAGCTATACTTAGCTGTCATTTTGAAAATAAAATTGAGGAGTATTTATAAAATTGTGTAAAGTGTATTCATACATATGTTAGCACCATATGTACTCATGTTAAAAATGATATATGCAAAAATACACCTGACACTTTTGCTATTTCGAAAAGTTCGATGTTTGAATATCGAAGTGAAACTTAAGCAGAGATTTCTCCTTGCCAATGTTCAGTCTTGCATGCCTACCATTCTTAATGGTGTATGCTTGACATGTATGCTGCTTTCACGTCTAAGAGATTAACTTACCATCGAAACATGATCTTCGTGTAGATTCATTTGTGTTTAACACAACGACACGAAATACGCTATCCTTCTGATTCGGTGACACTGTGTGTTCATGAGATTCCATCTGTAAACTCAACGGGCATATCCACTGTATATATCCGATGTAAGTTTCTATAATAC
Organism: Cerceris rybyensis; assembly: GCA_910591515.1. NCBI lineage: Eukaryota > Metazoa > Arthropoda > Insecta > Hymenoptera > Crabronidae > Cerceris > Cerceris rybyensis. Next base: position 21,273,920 of record OU342789.1, on the reverse strand, counting down.
TTTGCGTATTTTTAATGTAGGTACTTCTGTTACGACGAGTTACTTACTACGCTTGCTTAGTAAACATCACTGTGAACTTTCTTGTACTTCAACAGGAATGTATATACACATTACATAAATCGTATAATCTTGTAACCCATATACATGGAACTATGATCAAGGTTGTAGAATAAAATTTTCTGTTCAGTGTTCATATACCGCTAATTGTGCAGGTTGGTATACATGTAGGATATTTATAACAAATATACTTAAAAATAGATACATACAAGTGGAAACTTAAATTTATAGTAAAATATAGGGAACGCTCTAAAACACGCATACACACACACTCTAAATATAACGATACAACTATTACACAAAATCCGTCCAGTCCCGTCTATACATCTAATCTGTGTGTCTATTCGTCCACTCGTCTGTTCGTCTATTTTTCAACCCGTCTACTCTATACGTAACTTCGTTCACTCTATACGCCAACTCTACATAGGTATATGTCGTCTACTGTCGAATTCTACTGTCGAACTCGTCTACCGTCGAACTGTTCGCTCGTCGTCGTTTCGTCGTCGATCGTCCTTTTGTCAGTCAATTTTTTCTAGATACCTCTAGTGGGATTTATAAAATCCCCACATAAATGTGGTCTAAGCAAGAAATTTGAAAAGGTGAACTTATCAATTGTTTTGTGGTACATTATTCTACATTCTTATATCGTGGAACTATTTTGTAGAAATGTTCAAAATTTGAAGCGTTGCATGTGTCTCTGTATGTCACTAGGACTCGATGCGTAGCCAAAAACGAAAGTTGAAATATCTCGAAACGAAGAGTAAATGACTGAAAAGGGAACATACTGAACCCGTACACGTCGATTTTGATGAAAATTATATGGTAGATAGTTTTCGAAGAGATATTTGACGCGTATTGTTTTACAATATATTGGCAATCGTCCACATTGAAGGGGTGATAATAGCGCTCAAATTTTGAATTTGAAAATGATTTTTTTGGAATCATGCGCCTTGATATTTCGAATCCAACGATATATATATAATAATTGTAAGAAATTATTTGTTTAAACAATATATTGAAATTTTGCAATTTTTTGTTAATTTTTCATATTCAGTATTCTTCTACATTCGTGTAAACATATATGTATAAAGTATAGAAAAAATTAGTGAATACGTGTTTTTGGAATTTTTTTATTTCTAACATTTAACAATGATTATGATGTAACGTTTAACTTCCGCCTGTTCCGTACAGTACGTAATGATATTATTTGCCATGATCTGCCAAACGTTGTTCTATTCCATTGTATTAGTTGGAATTTGGAAAAAAAACTGCAAAATTCGCAAAAGTACGAGATATTTGTATGTACATTTGCGCAACCTAAGAAAGTATGAATGACCTGCGACCGTCTTCGAGCCGTCTCAAATGGCCTCCACCCCCACCCATACGGAAAAAAAATATCAGTTTTTCTTATATTCGAAGCCAGTATAGCGTGGCAAGATGATTACATTTCTGAAATAGTAGATGACAAACTTCGTATAATAAGAGTAATTGGTATTCTTCACTTTTCTATGTATCCGTCTGCGAAGGTTATCCTACCGAAGGGAAAGCGATTTGCAGAAATTCAAATTTAATATTAATTTGCTCGAGTACAGTTCATTTCTGACCCATAATTCGTTTTTGACGTAACTACACAACCAAAAGAATTCGATGATTTAGTAAAAAGATATGACCTTCACTTCCATGGCTTTTGTGAATTTTGGAGTTACTTTTTTTCAAAATCCTCACTAATCCAAAGGTATAGAACAACGTCTGGCAAATCATGGCAAATAATATTCATACGCACTGTACGGAGATGGAGGAAATTAAACGTTAAATAATCGTTGTTAAATGTTTGAAAACAAAAAATTACAAAAACATGTATTCACTAATTTTCTATATACTTTATGCATATAAAGTTACACTAAAATAGGATAACATTTAGTACGAAAAATTAACAAAAATTACGAAATTTCAATATATTATTTAAACAAATAACGTTTTGCAATTGTCATTTATATCGCTAGTTTCGGAATTTCAAGGAGCGCAATTTGAAAAACAATTTTTGCCTGCGCCTTTTAATCGCAGAAATATTTCGAAAAAAGATATTTTCAACCCCAAAATTTGAGGGTTGTTATTGCCCCTTCAATGTGGACGACTGCTGATATAAACAAATAGCTATCAAATATCTCTTCGAGAACTATCTGCCATATCATTTTCATCAAAATCGACGTGTACGGGTTCGGTATGTTCCGTAGGTAATTAGATCAATGTCATTATTACCGGTACAACTGTAGAGATCGTACAGAAATAACAGTGAAAATGTTTGCCAGATTTTTCGTACAAAGAACATTTTGACGTCATCAATCGGTGGCGACTCTTAAAACTAACCGTATAAAGCGCGATTAGATCACTGTATGCAAGTAAAAACATGTCATTTTTTGTATCAACCAATGGTTGTTTTTTGCATTGTTTCCTACATCATATTGACAATTGCTTACATTTCGTTCGGGAAGGTGTTATTATTTCATAACCGGTCAAATAATTGGCTACGGTACCAATAGATATACATATACATACAATGTGCCTGTACGGGTTGTATTAAGAATTTAATTTATCCATGTTACAATCGGAGATCGGGCTGTAATAGAATTCGATTACATTCTAATTGAACTTTAATCGCAGATATACTATGCTTATGACTATATTCGTTATCATTGCTTTTTAAAGAAAACAAAGTGTCCGTGAATGAAAACAGGTAAACTGTCTAAGACCATTTTCATGAAACTTCGTAGAATCTTTACAGAATGAAGGCTTGAAATAGAATTTGCAGACCAAAGGACATTACACAAAAATTTATGCAAGTAAGTTTTTAAATAATAGGCGATAGTTTAATATCACGGCCTTTTATATTACAAGGAGCTGAAAAGATTTCACGTCAAATAGATGCATGTTGAAGTTGCTCGGTTAAACAGTTCACAAACGTTTTCCCATATATATAGTCGGCAACAGTTTCCTACTTGCGAGAATCTGCGAGAATCGTCACAAATACTAATGAGATTACGTAACAATAGTGGGTACATGTACATCGTGCAAAACAACCAACCTTTCCTCGAATGAAACCTTTTCAGCTTCCTACTATAGACGACCTAATAAGCAATAAGATTGTCAGATAGATCTTACCGTAAAGTGAATATCAAAAAGGATATCTCGTAAACAGAACTGTTTAAAACAGTTTCCATAACTATTCTTGGATTTTTCGAATTAGTGCGTTGTCACTAAACTAAAATGTTTGCCACAGTTTTATGATAAAAATCATATTCGTGATAATATAAAAGAAAAACTTTAAATGCAACGAACCTAACTCACACCTATTTTCATTTTGATTGCACTGCAGTTAGTAAAAAGTAATTGCTGAGCTGCTTCTACCGCGAAGAAATTTGTTACTTAACACTCAGCCAACCGAATGAGAAGACTTCTCCGTTTAAAAGAAAGTTTGCTGACTGAACGTGGAAATCTCCCAATTTTATCTTAGCAGCGCGTAGCCGTAATTTTACTTATTTTTTGTTATTGTTATCGATTAGTGTTAACCTAGAGATGTTCAAAATTTATTGAATACTTTTGCGTCTGTTATAAAAGGCAGTTGCGAATTGTTAGCAGGGCGTGGATAAGGAATGGAATTAGAACAAAATGGCTATTCCTGACTGAATATATTTATTAAGATATGTAATGCGTTTGGTACGGTCGGTTGCTTAGGACGCTTAGGACTAAACTCGCGCACGACGCTCTATAGAAACAGAGATCAAAATGATAAGCATCATGGGCCCCACCTACCGTTCGTTATCGCTTTAAGAAAGCCTTACTTACGTCGGTAATGCCCGTTTTCTTTCAACACGAATGAAATTTGATAAAGTTTCTTAACTCTTTTAAAGCAATCAAGACAGTCAAAATGTGAAATAGATATTCCACGCCCATCTTATTAAATATTAACTGTTGTATCGATAATCTTTTTCACCCCTTCATTCCTCATTTTTCAATGTACTTGTTCACGATCTACGATCGCTAAATCTGGTATACATAAATATATTAAATAAGTACTTTCAAAATAGATGGATTAGGCGATAAAAAACACAATCAGTTAAGTAATTTGTGTATTATAAGACACACGTGAAATATTTACTCTATTTTAAGAAATATTTTTAAATACGTAGGAACTCGCTAATTTTACAGCTGCAGTAGATCTAGTGTTAAATATAGTAAAAACGCCAATAATTCCAGTATTAACACATTATATGCGGGTGTTTTGCAACGCTTCATTAAGACTCAAGAGGAAAACTTGTCGAAAAATTTGTACGAATTTGATTTTTACAAAAAATTAATATAAGCTGGAAACTGCTTTCTCTCTAAAGTCGAAAATGTACTTAACGTTTCAAGTCTAAGTAATCACTGCCACGAATCGCCTTTTTTAAACTGTCTATGCATAGTCCAAAAAACGTATTTTTACGTGGCCCGCATAAAATGTGTTAAGAATCAACTTAAATTTTTTAATAGAAAAAGTTTCACTTCAGAAACAATAGAAATAATGGAATTAGCGAGATACTGGTGGTGTTCAACGTCGTAATTGTAATATGTTTTGTCTCTTGTAATTAGTAAATACTTACTTGATCACGTTACTGCTGAAAAATGCGCGATGTATAGCGTATAGCTTGGTTCTTCCCGGTGGCGAGCTAAATGTTAACAATTCCTTACTAAATAATCTCCGTAACGTGTATGCTTCGTTGCACTACTCACAATCAATGAGACCACCTTGGTAGCCCACTTGAAAACTAGTAGAGGATGGCACATTTCTGTAACAATTTACATAAAATTGATTAATTGAAAAATACCTCTTATTAGAGTAGCTGTGAATCCGTAAGAAGTTTTGTCAGTTTTATTATTTAACCTTTTACGATCAGCATTAATTTTTCCTATTCACAATAGTCCGGTCCGAATTGATTTTTGGCATTAATCAATATGTTCTACACCCAGCAACTTCGTCTTAGTTTTCATTAAGTTATAAGCAGAATAAAGTATGAAATAAGGGCGAAAAATGATTAAAAAGCTTGCGATGATCAAGGATTTCATTATGACGCTTAAATATTCTTTTTGTTCACTTGAATTTAAAATATCTTCCCTTAAACTGCATAAGCGATCTTCGTTATCATTGCTGAGGTCTCTGTGTTCTCTAAACACTTCTTCTTTCATACTTATATAATCTTTTTATAGAAAAACTAATTTAAACGGATATTATAGAAGCGCAAGTTTACTCGCATAAAAGCAAACAACTTTCGCAAGAATGTAATACTAACACGACGGATTCATTAACTAGCAAAGATTACACCGCGCTATGCTAAGCTGCAGAACAGCATGAAAAGTTTGTCGCAATATAAATAACAAACATTCTAAAACTGTAAAACCATGTACAGTTATCTTTTAAATTCATCTATCACGTATTTGTGTCCAGAAAACATTAAAATAACTCCAATTCTTAAACTTAAAACGTCAAACGTTGAACTATACTCGGCATTGAACCTTTTGCATTAAAATTTTATGTCAAGCGGTATTCGACGTTTGGCTGCAAAGGGTTAAGGGACGCAGTGGAATTATGATAACTCTCGAAGAAGCAAATGTTCAACGATCCTTGTATAAATAGAAGCATAGGGACACTGAAACGATTAGAATCAGTTAATCTGTATCGTTATAATTCACATTTACAAATTATTCTCAGTTTATATGTAACTGTTTAACTGTTTATACATTACTAAACGTCGCACAGTGGTCGATTTCGCCGAAATCCTGGTCAAAACCCCAAAACTTTTTTTCACGATTTTCAAAATTTAGCAATTGCGTTTGATTTGTAACACACCAGAGCATCGTTTTCCATTAATAAAAATTTTTATTGAGCAATACTCTTAGAGATATGCAATGTCAAAGTTGGCACTTGAATAATGTAACGTTTTCACGTCGAAATTGAAAATACGTTTTCAATCTGAAATTAAAGTTTGATCCACTTTTTTAGTATTGGTAGCTATTTATCATACTTTTAATTTATAAATATGTTGGTTTCATTTTTTTATTTAATATTTTACAACTGTGATGGTACAGAATGTAAATCCTATATATTTTTTTCCTTTTGCTAGTGAAATAGTTGTGAAGTCCACAAACGTCCAAGGTAATTTTTTTTTTAAATTAAACTTTGAAGCTTCCCGAAGAAGACCTCGTTGAGTTTTCTTGCGACTTTTTGCGTTTCTTCGAGTTATTGTTATTTGTTTGTCGCGCGCGCCATGCTCGGGAAAGTGCATTTACGACATAGGGCCGGGTTATCATAAGACTACTGATTTTCGAGCCGATCCGACAATTTTTCGATACTCGCACCTGCCATATTAGAGCCGCCATTTTATTTTTGGAAATTCTGAGTTCGGATTCTTAATCAGCGACCGAAATATTACTAATATACCAATTTTCAGCTAAATTGAAAAACTCCTTGGGGTTTTGGCCAGGATTTCGGCGAAATCGACCACTGTGCGTCGTCCGCGTCTGCGAAGCCTTATTTAACATTATTAAGAGGTCGACAATGTTTTATAAAATATCCAATGTTTAATTCAAGGATTTTTAACACATCCGCTTCCTATGACGTCAGACCATGAAATCCTGCAGTCTCTCATTCATATTAGGAGGATCGCAAGGTACCGTCGCGACGTGCCGTTTCTCTAGATATTTGCTCAAAACCAGTTGATTTTTATCGGTCTGGCATTGAAAATTCCCACGCTAGATAGAGAAAGGTTGTTAATAACGCGGGTGATTATATCATTCTTTAAAAGTAAAGACTTGTTACAAATTTATTTGTTTGAATTCAATAATGTAAAAAAACGACATTACTTTCCAGCCCCACTAATATAACAATTAACATTTTTATAGACCAGTAATATGAATTCTACTGGGTGCTGAATACGTAACAATATATATACTTGTATAACAAGTCTTCATAACAATAAGCAGTTACTTTGCGTTTCCAAAAGCATTCAGTATGCCCTTTATTGCGTCATACCACGTCGAAGCCGAATTAGAGCATGACCGTATTTATCTAGATAACTGCCGTTCGCTCGCCACGTACATTCGCAAGGCTAAGAAGTTTGATTGTTTGGAATTTTGACGAAAGTGAGAGGCTTATAATTTCTCACGAAAACAGATTTATAAGCGACGACGTAATTTCCATTGGCGACAAACGATTATTATTCTAAAAATATTTAGTATATCAGCTATACTGGAATATTATAATAGGAAAATTGTAATATTATTTTTTGTAATTGTAATTGTATTAGTGAAGTATGTAGTATTAATATTCTAGTAATATATTTGTATTTAGAATGTTAATTAAATATAAAAACGTTTCCAACATACGAATATTAAATTATTGATACAGTATGGCACTGCGATAGATCCAGCATTTATATTGAATGCCTCGTTATGTTTAAAAAATTTTTTTTTCTAAGATATCGAAGGTTTCGTTTTTAGATATCTTTTCTTGTATCATTTATTATAATGCAAACTCTATGATGATGGCAATTAACACGATAATTTAGTTGCTTGATACCTATACTATGGGGAAAAAGTAATTAATGCAGATTTACTCTGATTTGCGGTATTATTGATATTTTAATTACAAACATTTTCCTACTTTAACTAATATTTTAATATCACGTTTAGAGAAACAGAGAAAAATTAATTTCTCCAACCTCTGTTTTGCGATCTACGACCTTCTCTTCAAGAATCTACTAAATTCTTGAGATTATGAGTAATTCTTACACAAATTATCGACAAACTGACATTTCTTACAACTTCCGCAGTATTAATATAATGATATACAAGATAATGTTAGACACTCAACGGAGATGACACACAGAAACGATTTGAATGCTTATTCAACATCTGACAAATGTCATCGAAATGTAATTTATGTGTACAGTGGAAATAATTTACAATTCAGTATGATAAGAAGAAGAAATAACAATGCACGAAATGGTAGTACTATTTTAATCGGAAAGCCCAATTAAAAGTTAATTTGTGAGAGAACGGTTCGTTTCTGACTCATGGTTCCTTTCAGACATATTGCCTACGTAACAAGACGAATACGATGAGCCAATAAAAAAAATTTGCTATCCTTTCCCGAATTTCGCGGCCGGTTTTTTTCGCAAATCTCCATCGATCCATAGGCATAGAACAACCCCTTAAATCCATGACCATTAATTTTTTTACACCCTGTACGTTTTTATTATAGCAATTTTATTATAGTTTAACTGCGTATATATACTCAGGGTGGAAATATTGAAATATAATTGATGAAATACGATGGCGCAAAGAATAATTTATGGTTTTCCCAGTTTCACCTTCTAGATTTCTGTTCAAAAGAGGGTTTTCTATCGCCGAATAAATCAGTATTTTCGAGCATGGAGAAAGGGCTGCGTCTCCAAAGGATTAAAGATTCATTTTCATATTCATATAGAAATGACGAATAGCTATATCCTTTGACTGTAGTAACAGTGTTATGTTTAATACACGCATTTTGGATATAGTAGACTTCTTTTCATCTTTCTACGTGTAATAATAGACACTAGATCTACGGCCGCTAAATCTATGTATATATCGGTGTATTTAATTATATTATATAAGTAGGGAAGACCAGGGTAAATTGAACCATGAAAAGTTTGAAGTGATGAAATAATTTATTTTTACAGTCAATTCTTTCCTTAATAATTTTAAGATAAACTTTGATCTTTAATAAACACTATTCGGTCATGATAATTAATCAGACTAAGAGGAAATTATTATTATTGATAATTATAATGAAGTAGTTGAAAAGGTTCAATTTGCCCCAGGACCGGGGTAAATTGAATTCATGCGGAAAAATATTAGAATATCATTATTTATACAATTGAAATTGTTGTATTTGAAAAAGAATAATATTCTTCTGTTATTAGACACTAAAATTACTGCAAAATATGAAAGAAATTTTAGTCTATTAATTAATACAAACTTATAACACACTTTGTGTCAGACAAGACAGGCATTATAACTATTGCGCATATTTTACGCGCAATCTTCTCCTAACGACATCTATTTAGAACAATAAAGTGGCCGGCAAATTTAGAGTGATTAAAAAGATTAGGAATTACTTTCGAATAATATAAAAAGAAAATTAGAATTTTTACAATAATTCTTTTTAAAAAGGGTTATAAGAGTTTTTATATTTTCGAGGCATGGTGAAAGATTCTAGAAAAAAAGAAATAAATATTCAATTTGCATCAAGTACAGGTTTTAGGTTAGAAAACTTTCTTAATCTTACATGTCGAACACCATGAAAATAGCCATAGTTATATATATATATATATATGCAAATACATCAATAAATGGTATATAATTATTATTAAAAAGTCAAGAATTTGCAGCAATAATTATTTCAACTTACCAAAAGTAAAGACATAATAAACTTTGTTCGTGTCCACAGCGATTGCGCATTTCTTATGCGCAGGCAATTGCTCCGTCACGAAATCATTTTGCCCCGACCAATTTGCCCCGAATCACATATTTATAATAATACTCATAGAAATAAATATATTGTACACGTCAAATATTTTTATGATAGTTAATAGTTTAAAGATTGTAGAAATCGGTAAAATAAATTTTAATGTATTAACTTAATGAGAAGTAGTTGCAAACTAAAAATTAAAATCGCAAAAATTATGGTTAGGAAGCATCAAAACCATAATTTCGTGTTTTTTTCTCAGAAACAGAGACATTATTAGACATTATTATTTTTATATCTATGTATTGACATGTATTCAGATTGAAATAATTACAAAAATTCAATTTGCCCCAAAGTTCATTATACTCCGGTCTCCCCTACTTCAAAAAAAGATGAATCAAGCGGAAAAAAAACTATCGGTTAAGTGATTTGTGTATTATAAGATGCGTGTGAAATATCTCCTGTATTGCTTCTCTACAGATGTGAAAAATATTTTTAAAAAAGTAAAAATGATTTGAATATAGAAATGAATAGATCGAAAGTTGTAATATAGAGCAGCTAACAAACAAACCGGGCCTCGAACCTGCTTACGCCCGCGCATTGGTAGTATTTAATATAATCACAAATCGGCCTTCTCTGGGAGACTATAAATCATTGGAATTTGTCTAATGTGTGAAAATAATTTCTCACGTCTTTTTTACACGTGTGGCTTAGTAAAGTTAAATTTACAATCTGTTAGAGATGCCACGTTGTTCCACAGGGTGTCGGTAATACTTGTCAAATATCACACGTGTAGTGTGAATGTGATGAGTGATGAATTATTATCGTAGTGTCTACATTTTTTTCTTTGCCGATCGAGATATTTCTATTTCTTGAGACATTCAGTACCGGCGGTTTTAAAGCACTGATCAAAATTTCGCTTAAAATGTGACAGAGTTTTTGTGGAAATAAAAGATATTTCGGAAAGAGAATTGACGTAAACTACATAACACTTTATTTATGTAGGCATAAAAGAATAATTAATATACATATAACGTCACATGTTATTTGTGCGGTTTCTGGATGCCAACTTGACGCGCCTGAAAAACAATGCCGAGAGAGTGAAACGACAAAACACGATCGCGGCTAATGTCGCATATCTCACAAAATGTTTAAAAATCAATAGCCAAAAATTACGGTGCTCTACTATTTAGCGAATATAACAATTATTATTTCATTGTATCATATTTTTAATTAGATACATATGTTTTAAAGTTAAGATTAATACGAATTGGAAAATACAAATTGAGGAATTTCATGAAAAATTACAGGCGGTAGTAAAACTAACCCTTTGCCCTATAATGACGCGTGCTATTCGTAACGCGGTATATGGAATAGGACATTTTTAGCTTTCCAAAAATTGTTAAATTGAGAATATCAGTGAGTCAAGTGACGTTGAAATTAGTTCTATTCTATTAATATTGCGTTAACTTATGGTAGGGGAGAGTCGCGTATATTGTACCGCTTGGTAAATTGTACCACCTTAAAATTTCCAACTAAATGCCACTATTTTTCTTTCCTGGCAACACGAAACTAAGCACTGACAGCACCCACAACTACTTTTCGTTTTGTAACGGCATCCGGCAAGTGCATTCAGTTTGAGAGAAAAAAAAACGTTTTTGTTAGTGTCTGATGTAAATTTTGACGCGTGTACCTAAGGACATTACTCAGTAAAATGGTAAGTTAGAATTTTGCTATATTTTTTATTAAACAGGTCTATAATCACCTCTCAAACTATAAAGAAATGAACGTATTAGGTTTTGAGATCATTTTGTGACAAATATATATTTTTTAAATCTCTTAGTTCGGTAAATCGTACCACCAGTAGTTCTCTTAATTGTACTGGTACAATTTACTCAACAAGACGAAACTTGTACATCGAATCCAAATGTTTGCGACAATTGTTTGAACTAAAACAGGTTAAAAGAAAATAAATAATTCGATCTCAGTACAAAACAATTATAATAAATAATTAGTAATTGACCAAATAATAATTTTAAGTAAAAATGGTTTATTTCGTTTTCATAAAAGCAATCATTTAATTTTATAAGTAGGTATTTAAGTTTGATAAATGTTTAAATTTCTTTCGTTTTTGATACTTTTGTTTAATTTTTTCTTCATAATTATGAATGTTACTTATTGAAGAAATATTGATTTAATTTTTGTTAACACTTTTTCAATAATAATTAAAATATTGTCATTAAGAGTATTGTGTATTATGAAAACCATATTATTTAATAATTAATCATTTATCATGTTTGAAAGTCCCTTAACTCCTAGAGGTACAAGTTACCGAACCTGTGGTACAATTAAACCGACTGGTCGGGTAAATTGTACCAACTGAAAGCGTTTAGAAAAACGAATATTTTGAGAAATCGGTTAAGAGTATGGTGTTGATTTTGCGGTATAAGTTAAACGAGGCTCTACACTATGTGACATTGGATAAATAGTTTGTTTTAATTAATATCAAAACGAGATATTTTGCTGAAACTGAAAAGTGGTACAATATACCCGACTCTCGTAATAGATTATTATTCCAATAATTAATTCTGAGTTAATGCGCGTTTGGACACAAAAGAAATTGTAGGGCAAGAGGTTAAAGGAGCTGTTTGAATTTACTGAATATATGTTTGCGCAAAACTTTATACTATTTTGATAAAGCAATTTTAAATAATATTTTCAGCTGACAATGAGAAATAAGAATAGCTCTACAAGCTTTGCAGTTGAGAAGTGCTTTCTCATCACATCGTCAACGTGCACTGTAATAAAAGGAATATATTTTATTATTTTAGAGAAAAGATATGCTTAATTATTAGGTAATATATTATAATAAAATGTTGTATTCAATAGTTCTATCAGTGACTCTTAAATATTCATAGGCCGACACCAACTTTGATTTGTAGTGTATAATGAGAGAAACAAAATTAAATAAAAAATGTTGTTTTCATATGGTAAAGATTTTAATTGGATTGAAGTAATTATTATATATTATAAAAATTTTTCATTGCACCAAACTCTGATTCAGGTAAAATTGTTCCAAATCGCGCCATGCTTTGATAGTCTGTTGCTTCATGTAGAATGCAAGATGTTGTCACGGATTATGCACACATTGCCGAACTGCGTAATTAATGTGCTGAATTTTCAAATGACAATCTGAAATAAATTATCAAATTTTGTACGTTTTTTATTGGTAAAATCATTATTATGTTACTGACGCTCGAAAAAATATGAAAGTAGAACGAAAATATCTCGTTTTACATACAATTTTTTACGTGGACTGTATACTTCCGTGAACGGAAAGTACACCCAGATTTTAATTAAATAAATCTATGCATGAAATCGTTAAAACTTTACTGGCGTATTACAATCGTGCAAGAAAAGTTGATTGTATTTTTACCAACCGCCGTCACTGATCCATGAAATAAATTATGGCTTCTCTGTCAGATACTATTATATATATATCGTATATCTACAAATCGTTTGGTTCAACTTAAACCGCTAAATCTCTGTCGAGAAATAACAATCATCGAAAGTATTCCCTATAATCTTAATCTTACGTCGTATATGAAGAATGCAAAGTAGCATTGAGAAAAGTTAAAAATAAACTTTTTAATTACAAACTCAAATTAACTTACGAGCTTTGAATTGCAAAGGAAATTTGTAACTATCAAGAATTAAATTATAATCCATCAAGTTAAAATCACCATTTCAAAGAGTAGAAATTCAGATGTACACTCATCTCTCAGATACACGGTAGATTCGTTCCCAAAAAATTGTGCAAAACGAAACACAGAAATTAATACGAAGTAGAAAATATGCACAATTAATCTGTAAATCGTGTAAATTGATTTAAGAAGAATAAAAAAAAGTTGAGGATTTGTTTATCATAACAGTGTAAAATAAGGTTCGGATTAAAGGGAAAAATAGGCATTAGTTCATTAATTTTTAAAGCCTAGTACCAGTAGATCCTACCGTGAAACTAAGAGAGTGTCTGTGAATCAGTGATATCTCGAGTGTGTGCATAGCTGAAGTAGGCGACGCGTCGCGTATCCAACGACGGCCCCGGTGTGCAAAATTTCTGCACCTCTGACTTAACCCTTTTAGTGTCGAACGTCGATATATCGTCGTTAGCAATAGTGCTAACACTGGGTATCGAAAGGCTGTTATTCAGTTATCAACACATTATCAGTAATTTTATGACAGATAATTATAAATACACAGTTTATGCTCTATACAAAACTATGGCCAAATGACAATTCTTTTTATTCGCAACTACATATGTCATTAATTCAATCAGTTTTTTCGGTCGGCACTAAATGGGTAAACGTTCTCTTTCTTACCTTCAATACATTAGAAATTAAGCAAAACATATGACTGTCACGTTTTCTTCAATTCAATTTTTTGTTTAGGTAACGTTTATTCCAATTTTTAAAATAGTACATTCATTAATATGATACTCTTTTAATTTATAAATGTCATAATGTAAAACAATCAAAATAAAATAAAGCAAAATTTTTTTCTTTTCATTTACAATTGTGTAAATTATATGCCGTGCAGATTGAGGAACGCGTGTATATACATAAAGCGAGCAAAGGTTTTGATATCCTTTGACATTTTCTTCTGAATTGCCTGACCGACAGGAACATTCCTCGTTTGCACATAATTTTCGACTTTAAAGCGCGATTAGTAAAAAATGCCGCTCATTCGTTACGTTGTCATGTGAACCCGAAAGAATGTTTGATTGTCATTCGCTAATTCCAGGTTTCCAGCAACCATATAGTGGGCATAGACCGTGCGAGCGACACTCACTCCGTACTCCTTGTCTCATAGCGCGCATCAAAATCTTTGCGAGCTTTAATACCTGATGTTACTTCAAAGTCATAAGGGCTCATAGTGTGTTAAATGAAAATGTAGTTCATAAGTTTATAGTCATTCATAGGGGAGCATCATGTAATTAAATAGTGGGAGATATTTTAAGGATAAGGTAATCCTTTTCACCTTACTGTTCTTTTCATTTATATCTCACATTCGTGTTCCTCTCTGTCAGAATGAATCGAGTAACAAAGGTTGACATTTAAAAAAATGTATAGTATAGAAACAAACTGATATAGCCTTTAAATGCATTGAATATAAAAAAAAAAATATGCATAAACATAGTATCTGCTAAAACATAATATTCATTTCAGGTCATATAGGACCGAAGAGAACAGTAGGATTAAGACTAAACATACCAAATTGTGCCAAATGACCTATTCTAAAATTTACTTTAAAATTGTACACTCATTTTTATTCTCTTCGCTCATCTGAATTTCTGTAAAATTATATATTATCCGATTATTAAATTTCTCGCTTTCCATTATTCTCTTACCTCATTTTTACCGAGAAAAATTCTTTGCATACCTGAAGTGCCACAAGGGATCATTTGACTCGTTATGGTAAGAATAGGTATATGCAAAATCTCGGTACATTACGAAACTCTATACCTTTGAATCCGTTAATTTGTTTATCTAGACGCTATAAAGTAACATTTACAAATCGATGTGTTCTAATATCTGTGGGATTGGGGCGGGGAGGTCCTCATATAAAGAATCTTAGAAGAGAAGGACGTGAAGAGAAATTGTCAGCAGGGAGAGGTCGTTGTCGCAGTGGTTCCGCGCCGACCAGGTGATTGTCGACGTTAAGCTACTCTGGCCGAGTTGCTGCCTTGGATGGGTGGTTGCCGCGCGTCTCTCGTTTCTTTTTCACGATCCTACATATCAATTAAAGTATCATGGCGTAACATTACCATAGGTATGCCAGTTATAATAAATTTCTTATTGACTTAAGACATTCGATACCAATGATTCACCGTATGGGCCATGTAATATTATATATCATCCGTATGGCTGGTGACTCACCGTATGGATCATACACATAGATCAGTATCATTACTCGGCCGTCATTAAAGTTCTTTCCAGTATCCGACCATCTACACGCTAAGTCATGACAATAACAATGATAAGGAGTTACCTGAAACGTGTTCTTTTTATTTACACACTTTTCAGTTTCTGTCATTCTTCATTATAAGTGCACAAACGTTGTTTGTAATAAGAAATAATTTTGTTTTAAAACGTCCGAATATGTAAAAAATGACTTTAGAATTTACAGATGACTTCATTTCATTATTTAAATGCACCACAATATCCATAACTTTTGATACGATTAAATATGAATGAATAATTAACAATATAAAATTCCGGGAAGTTAATTTTGATTAGCCGGCGAAAAAAATCAAAATCCAATTCACACTGCACAGGGTGAACCCGAGCAAGCAATTCACCCTGTAATTCATCATTTTGCAATGATCATTCTGCAATTTAACGAATTGCGAATCTTTAAAAATCTGTAATGCATTTCTTCCTACGACGCCATCGTTGCCATCCTCGTCGACGTGGTGTCTGATGCAATCGAGCGTAACAGACTCTCCTCGACACTCTTGCTATTTTTAAACGTAATTGCGCCCGACCGTTTTAATGGGCGAGCGGGTACACATACGTCGACAGATAGAATGGAAAAGAAAGAAACAAAGATACTATGGAAATTTGTCGGCAGCTCTTTTGGGAGACGTTAACGAGCGTGTAACGAAGTTTCCCTAAAATTCGTACTATTCCCCTAGACGATATTCCACGCGCACCGGTCATTGAGTAATGCAATATTGAAATATAGAAAGAATGACTTTATCTCGATATATCTTCCTCTTTATAATAATGTTTAGAAATTTCTGCATGTAGTGAGGTCCAACACCTGTATAGACTCTTTTTCAATGTGTTTAGGAAGAAACGTTGAAAGCTTAATTCTAAAAATGCATTTTTCTTCTAGATTACACTTCTGTACCAGAACCTAGTATAAGGAAGGTTGTTTCTGCCATTTGAAATCTACATTTACAAGATCAAAACTAAATGTTATTTAAAATTTTTATATAAACTAAATGTAATGCTTATTAAAATTTAAATATCACACAGTATTCAGAAATTAAAGTCGGGTTCAATTCCATGAATATAGAAGACCATACTAAAGAAACTACTTCAGGAATAACATGAAATTCTATAACTACAGCACATGCAACGAAACAGATTTTTATTCGTCGTTTAGTGAGGACTGTACAAGTCAAGGACACAATGACAATGAATTGCGGTGACATTTTGCTAGCATCCGGTAATGACGAGGCCAACAGTGCGAAACACCACATTCACAGTGTCGGTCGACGAATCCAGTCGTTATTCTAGATGCACTCTTAAACTAACGCCAATTAGTACTGCAGTATGTCGCAGAACGAACTATAAATAGTAGATTAGGTAGGTCTGGGTTGAATTAGGTAAGCGTTAAGTTGCGTAGTAGTGGCCCGCTAATGACACACTATTACGGATGCTTAGAATTGGTAGTACTATTATTGATTATAGATGAAATATAAGAATTAACATATAATGTTTAATAAATCTTCGTTGCAAGTTACACGTATCATCAAGTCATCGTCGTTAAGCAAAATCAACAAAGAAACTTCAAGCCACACACTTCCCTTGTTTTTATAACCTGCTACCTCATTCATTCCTGTTAATAAAAAAACTTATATTCACAGAAATCACACAGAGTGAGAAATAAGCAGAATAGGAGCATGAATGAGGAATATTACAAGTTTTCATATTCATATCGACGTTTCAGAATTTCTGCACCTTGTAATACTGATATAGAATGGAAACAGATTGTAACGCTAGATCTATCAAGCTTGTTGAAATGGCTTGTTGTGAATTCACTGTAAATGTTCCTGGAATTTCTTACATTATTTGTTTTTCTACTCTTTAAGAAATATAGGCAGCAGTCAAAGTGTTAATAAGGAAACTAGCAAGATATGCTACTTAAAAAAACTTGCGTGTTGCCTAAAATACTGCAACTGTTATCACATAACGGGAATGGTCATATATCATTTTCAAAAAACAAAATATTTATTTACAATATTATGTGCATTAGCGATCAAAGATTTATAAGTTATTTACAGACGTATGTACTATCTTCGAATCCAGATGGGTTTTACATGTGTTCTAAAGTCGATACGTTTGGTTAGAAGTGGCAGTCATTACTTTTGAAACAGCATTTGAAAATAGTTTCTTCAAAATAGTTCAATTCAGTTGGTTTATTAATTTCCAATTGGCAGAGTAAGCTCGTGGTTTCAGAATACTTAGATGTTGTTTTATGGTGATGATGTATTGTTGTGATGTATTGATGATGTTAGATGTTGTATTTTGTTTTATGGTGGTGTTTAGGTTTATGTAATAAAATGACACTTGACTTGTATAATAAAATTAAACTTCCGTTCAGAATTGTCAATACCTTTCAAGGGTTTAGTTTCCTTTAATTTGTACAGTGCTTCCACCATATTGTAATATATATAGGCGTACCACATAGTAAATAGTAAGTTCGACTTTTCAAATTCTTGACTTCATATACTTTCATAATCACCGACACATAGCGGTCATTATTTTCAAACAAGTACTTAAGCCTATATCAAAATGAATGGTCTTTTTAACTATAAATTCGTTTCAATAATAATAAAGATCGCGTTTCTTTTCTCTGACGAAACGTAGAAATACTTTCGTGAGTTTCTTTCTATAAAAAGATGTCATTACCAAATCAAATTAAGCAATCTGATGAAATACATTTTGTTAAATACAAACATAATTTGTCTCCCTTGAAACATGTATATTCCACTATCCGCTGCATTCAATCACCTACAATTTAATCAAAACAATTCTTGATTCAGCTTTATTTCAAAGAAACTTTGTAATGAATGAGAACTACCAAGTTAAATCTTCGCAATGCTACTTAGGACGATGAACTTTATAGCACGTTCAGAAATTATTGTGAGAAAAAAGTGACGCCTTTATTAACTATTTCCCTTTCTACTATGACACTGCATTCCATTTATTCGTAAAGTACGGCACGTGAAGTTTGCCGTTTCCCTTATGAATTAAATTGCAAAAACTTACAAAAACAACAATTTTTTTTGTTTCAGTTTCTTATATACTTAAAGCATTACAACAAAAATATCTATATAAAAAATATTATCCCGAGTTAACTCGGGTAAAAAAAACAAAATATTTTTATGAAAAAAAAGATTAATAATATTAGTATAATATTTAGATTCTCGAGTTAATATTTTTAGTGCAAAATAATTGTTATTAGTATATTCGGGATAAAGGGAGAAGCGGTTAACAAGATACGTCAAACGGATTTTTATGACATGAAGATCTCGAGATAATTAAATCGCGCTTAAAAGTTTCTGTTAATCGCACATTCTAATAGAATCTGTCTCCTTTTAATTCCATAAAAATAGCTCAATACATGTACACATATTTTATATCGTCAGAAATACCCTTGGAAGAAGAGGCTATACCTTTTGTACATAGCCTTAGTTTTATCTATTATCGTGGATAAAAAAGGGAAAAAAGAAAAGAATACCACAGCTGTATCATGACAGCAATTCGACCGATAAGCTGGAAGATATGAATTGTTATGAGATTCTTGGTTACGTGTGCGTATGCGTGTATATAAGTACTTGCAACTTAGTTTTCTTTGAGTCCTTCAACTCGTTAAAAAGAGAGATGCTGTTACAATTAGATAAGACCGTGCATCGGCCGTGCGAACGGCTCTAACTGCATACATATTCAAAACTTCTTTGTGCTTCTTCTCTTATGTAAGATACGTGTACAGATATTTGCTGATGTACATGCGTGTATATATATGTAGGTAAGTGGAAGAATGACGTATGCATGGTTTATAGGTATACATATACCGTTGTATTGGCTGTGTATGGGAGGTATGGTTGACTTCTACGTATTCCTTGTTGTATATTAAAAGAATAAGACCACAAAGAGAGCGTCTATTACAACAGACATAAACCAATTTTCATAAAACAACGAAGAAATTATTAATTATATGAAGAAACAATTTTATATTTTTATAATAGGTAACAATTTTTACAAAATTAAATTAATAAGAGACTTTTGAATTTAGTAATAAGCTTAAACTATCGTACACCATACAGACATGTACGATCTAAGTTATCCCGCTTGTAGAGGTCTAAAAAAGGGTAGAAATCTAGAAACTATCCGTCGCGCGTCCACTCGTTCCACTCGCCGAGCAAGGAGGAAGGAATCCGCGTGGATTTCAAAAACAACAGTCCAGCGACGATTCATAGTTCTTTACAGAACAAATCGCTCCGATAGAGACATAATTTTGGCTATGAATACTTCTATACAAGCACGAAGTCATCTCTCGTTAAATTATACAAACATAGAGAATTCATGATGGTTAACATATAATTAATATAAAACAGAAATAATACTACAAATTAAGTAACGATCAGTTTATAAATCAAGATACCCTTTCAACAATTTTTAACGTAGCCTTTATATAATTTCAACAATGTGTATTATCAAAGGTTGCACAATGTTAAGCAAAAAAACCATAAAAGACGACACTAAAAAGCATAAAATAGAAAACAATCGTTAATTGTATTTTGGGGAATGAATCTTCAATAGTACGTTTTTATTTTAATTTCGAAACACGCAGGACTTTCAATTGAAATTTACAATACCAATGGTTTTAACATTACGAAAGAATGATTATAATTTGATATAGGAATAGTTAAAGATTTAATGCGTATAATGTTTAAGAAAAGTACTTAATTTCTATCGCGGCCAACAATGATGTGCACTAATCATAATAGATGATTTCTCCGCTGCAGAGTTCCTTATACGGCATCTATTATTGCATAGGATATAACCGGTTAATTATGAATTATATTCTGGCTTAGTATTAAACTATCTTCTTCTCTATTAATTAGCTGAAGAAACAATGGTCCGTATCGTAATAATAATAAATGAAACTTCGTATCACGTCTATTACCCGTTCCGACGTATTATGATTAACAAGACTTGGATCAGGTACTGTTGTATGCTAACACTCTGTTGTTTGTTGCAGAAAATTTTGATAATAATGTATTGGACTTTACAATGAAGATACTAAAAACAAAAAGTATGACTTACTGGTTAAGTAACATAACTTTATTGAATGTGTAATTAAATAACATGATGAAGAACCTCTTTTTCCAAGTAGCTTTTATTTCTTCGTTATCAATTCTTCGTGTATTGACACTTTCTATCTAACCTGAACATTGTCAGGTGCATAACTATTGTGATAACTGATTTACGTAATTAGGTCCTGAGTATTCATAATAAGAGTATTACTTTTCACGTAAATGTTGTTGTCCAGTAATTTCATGTAGCATATACGTAAACAATAAATTTTGTGAAGCATAGTTTTTTAATATTTATAGCAGTTTTAAGTCTATGCAAAACTAATGTTCAACGTTTGACAATAAACCTATTTTTATGAAAGTTGGAAACCGCAGAATAAGACCACACTGCTAGATTTGATTAATATGTATGCATATATTAGAGGAACCAAAAATAAATGTCGTTTTTTTTTACATTAAATTCAAATAAATATATATTCAACAAGGTTTGACTTTTGATAAATGATGCAATCACTCTCGTTATTAACAACGTCTTGCTGTTTAATGTACAAATTTTCAATGTCAGATCAATAAATTTGTTTTTGAACAAAATATCTGAAGAAACAACACATTGATCATCTTTTAGTATTTCAAACATTAATTATATTTTTGATATAACTTACATTTCTAGAGTTTTTGACAATGGTCATTAACAACATGAAGTATTTTGTTGCATTCAATGACTGCCATGATTTTGTAAATATCAGATGTATATGTCCACAATCAATTCTTTATAAATATACGAGCATCAGGACCGCACGGCAGTATTTGCATTCTGAATAAATCTGGCATTCCGCGAGAGGTAAAATTGTAGTTTGGGTGAAAAAAAGAAAATCCGCTAACGAAAAAAAACAAACAATGCAGCGTTATATGAGTCGTTAAACCCCCACACATCACCCTTTTTGCGTTATCAAATGCCGCTGTACTAACAAGCAGGTCGTCACGTAGAGACCCACAAGCAGTCGCGTACGTCGTTGGAAATAAATTAGGCGCCCCTTTCGACCTAGTTACGTAATTAAAGCCCACTTTAGGGACTTTTAGATGGCAGCGAACGGCGTATGGGAGACGAAAAGGGACAGGCACGAGTCAACTGACCGATCGAGTCCCTCTTTTTCCCTTTCCCCTTCTTTATGCACTCTGATCTCTTGTTCTCTCTCTCTCTTTCTCTTTCTCTCTCATTGTTTCCCCTACTTCTCTTTCATCTCCCCTTGTACTCTCTACAACTTTGCGATACTCACTAATCTCCTCGAAGGCTAGTCGTCGTTTTATTTATTTCTTTGAAAGCACAATTTTGTAGTTGTTAACCCTTTGCGTGCGTAGGATTTTCTGCCGATGCGCTCCGGAGAGACTGAATACTTTTCCGCATAGTATGAATATACCACAGAAACAATTGCCTCCGCCGCGGCGAAAACGATTTATTGCCGTTATCCCATATAAAATCTCTTCTCGTTCATTTTTTAAAGCGAGTATTATTCCATTAGTTAAATTAAAGAGAAAAGCAGAATGAAGCACAGAGGATTTCAAAGCGTATACGAAAGCAAAAAGCCTACGGAGTTCCACACTATCCGCAAACTAAGACATTTGCGAGTGTGCGTAAAGCATTTCTCCTCTATAAAAGAAAAAATAAATAAATAAGTATTGCCTTACACTTTAGTAAAGGGGTAGAGAATTCTACCTCAACAGAATGTATCGATGCGCGGGGCCCGTGAAAGTATTACGCATAGCTACGTAGCCGCGGCGCTCACAGAGAGCGATGGCGTCGTAGTGACAAAACGTTCGGGATGGATATTTTCTTAAATTGTGCCGAAGCGAAAACAGTTATGACATTTTTCGCTGATAGTTTTTTATTCATAAATGTACGTAGAATCCAATGGTGTACAGTAAATTTATGCTAGCAACAGTCCTCTACGTGAAAATGCAAAGTGAATGCGTAAAAAATTCGCGAATCCGCTCGTTTTTTAACTTTGACAGTGATTTACTGCTATTAACCAATACTGAATATTATAACTGCTTATACATACATACTCGGCAAACACTCCTCTATTTTTTGAGACCAAGAACAACAACCTACGTTTCTTAGTTTTCACGTAATACCAGCTTCTTTACCGAAAACGACCGTTTTTACAAAAGCTGATTTTTTTTTCGAAAATAGAGGGTGATCCAGAAATTTGGTTGCCGGATTCCTGTTCAGGGAGACAAACTCTATAAGAATTATATGAGCCGTTTATTTTGAAAGTGGCCTAACTCCATTTGTCAATTTTTTTCCGGTTGCCATGGTTACATGTACAACTTTATGTTATTTATCAGTAAAGCATTTCAGGTTGCTTATATTCCGAGCAAATACGATAATTCTTGACACATAAGTTTTCAGAGTTAGTTCAATAATTGAACCGTGCAGTTTGAAAGTGGCCTAACTCCATTTATACTTAAATCAAGATTTAAATTTTGTTAGTCAATCAAGTTATCAAATTTGGGTATTCACAATTTTCATAACGATAATATTTGCATGTACGTTTGGGATGTAACTATTGCATCCAGAGGTGCTCAAGAAATAATTTCATGCATCCTAAAACATGTTAAAAATTTAAGAAGTGAATTTTATGAATGAAATTTAAGAACACATTATAGCTTACAGTGACATGTGCGCCGGGCAAAATAGAAACATTAAAGCAGCTTTAATGCGATTAAAAATTGTCCAAACTTTGGAAAATAATGTGGAAATCATAGATCACAAATTTTTATTATCAGAACATTCGTTTTTACCAAATGATAGAGATCTTGGCGTGGTAGAAATGTCATTAAAAAAAAATAATTTACTGTTCGTTCCCAAGATTATTACAATATTATTGAAAAGTGTCGGAAAGGTAATAACTTTATTGTAAATGAAATGAGACAAGAAGATTTTGTATCAACAAAATTATCAGAAGATGCAATTTCTAAAACGGTAAAGAATTCTGATGGAGAATCAATAAACTGGTTAAAAATATATTGGATGCATTTTGTCAGAAATAAACCGTATAAAATTTTCTATAAGACATCAATAAATGGGAATGAAAACTTTTAAAGTCCTGAATTTACTACCACGTCGGGGTAGACCAAGAAAATTCGAAAATATTGTATTGACACCACTGTATAAAAATATCAGACAAATTACAAAAGCAAAATTCAAGTACATAATTGACCTATTACGATATATACCACCGGAACATCATGATTTCTTCAAATCCCTTTCACACACACAAAATGTAGATGAGTAGTAAATTGTTTTGTAATAAATTTATGTTTGTAATTTTGTACGTTATGTAGTTAAAAAATGTTATGAATCGCATAAATTATGTTTACGAAGTGTTTTAAAGATGTGTAAAATAAATTGGGTATTGCTTTTTTTCAATTTGAAGCATCTTAAATTATGTTGAATGGACTTGGGCACCTTCAAATTTTATAATGAATCTGGTTGTTAATTTTGAAAGTGGCCTAACTCCATTCTTGATAAGAAAACTCATATTATTCACTTAATAATTTCCACTATTTTAATAGGAACTATAAATTTAACACCCTTAGATACACTTACGCAGTATGACTCATTAGTATCCTCTACGTATATTTTTAATTGCATTGAAACGCAAACCCTTAAATATCTCAATTTAAGTATAAATGGAGTTAGGCCACTTTCAAAATAAACGGCTCATATAGTGGCTATAGGAAAACAGAAAACAGCTTCAAATTTGTTGGACAGTGTTATTTATATCTTTATTTTCCTTGTTGACATGAAATAAATAAGAAATAAATTAACAAATAAAAGGATTTTTACTGTAATCTATTACAATTTGATGTCTCATTAATAAAAATTTGTATATTTATTTTCCGAAAATAAAAGAGAATCAAGAGAGAAATATAACGACTAATAGAGAACTAAGGAGAATAATAGAAATATGAAGAAAATGTAAGAGCATCATAAATGATGATTTCAGGGTCCGAGATAATCAACAGAAATTCATAACTTCGACTTGGGTAACCTTTATTCAAAGGATTATGACTGAAACCTGCACAAAAACAAACAGTTTACCTCCGAAAATAAAAAACGCCGGTTTACATTAATATAGGGATTCAATCGTGACCTATAAACACAAATATACTATTATAGTTTATACATGGAAATAGTGGAGTTTCCGTCTTCTTATCTATGTTCGATTAATTTTATGTGCAAAAATGGCTCATGTATCTTTAGACTGAAATCAGTTAAACGGAATGCCTCCATCAAGCGTCGATTAAATCCTGAACTCCGACTCCTACAGTCTTACAATTAGATAGGTACATGGTCCACGAAGAAATAAATTCCGAGACCAGTATCGCGACCAGAGTCCACTTCATTATCAGGTTTGCAACGTATTTACTTTCACTTAATTTACAACTATTAATTTTACTTTACAGCAATGAAAACGAGGTGTTAGTTTTTTTTGCTGTAGAATCATTTTCAACACATACTATAGATTTGCAATTTTGTTACGATTGCTTGCTCGCTGGTTGCCACAGGAAACAGTTCAACTGTGCATTTATGGAGAATTTTGCTTCGGTAATTGTAAGCCTGCGGTACAGAAAGTGGTACGTGTCATGAGCTTGACCTATGCCATTATCATCAAGTGCAATTTCTTTCTAAGGCGAACCGGACATGCCTACATCGTCTGAATCGACTGGAACAAGAAACATCATCTACTTGATTGGCTCTCTAAGTTTATGCTGTTTTATGCTCTATAATCGCTGTTAGTCTTTCTTATTTTTGCGATTACAAATAAAAATTTGTTGAAATCACTTGTTTTATAGATTTCTAGAAGCAATAGCTATTTAATAGCATCTACGTCAGTCTCCTCAAACAAGTTTGTCAACATTTTCTTATAACACATATTTACGTATTTGGTAATATTTGTACGCAATCGTTTATATATCATATGAATTGCCCCTCTATGATTTTTATGACAATTCTACAACATTGTAGTTCATTTTCGTGAAAACATATTCTCATTATTGCATTCTGTGAATGCGAGTGATTCTTATAGTGCAATGGCAATCCTCGATCTGTTTAGTTTTCGAACAGTTTTGTTTTCTTCAAATCATTTCCTCTAATTTCTGTGTAACCTTAATTCGATTAGTCATAAAATTATTAATATGATCGTTTGTTGCCCTAAATTTTTGTTTGCAATGACGACTGTCACAGTTCATCTTTAAATTGCTGAAATTAAAGTTGACTAGTGGCATTAACTATATTACATATGTTAAAATGAAACTAATAGCATGAAAATAGTTTTACAGTGTCATCACCCGTTGATTCTTTCGACTTGACAGTTTCCAGAAAATCTTCGTTCTTTTACATTACATTTTACGCCTCAAACAATAAGTACTCTTTTCGAAATTGCCCGACCGAGCATCGAAACTTTAAAAAACTGATATTAAAGAAATGATAAAACTTCACTCATAATTCATGCTTAACAAAAATGTATTCTTGCCGCGTGCATAATTCAATGTTAAGATGCAAAAAAATTCTTGAAAAGTGCAAAATTTTCTACGCTGTCAGATATTTCAAGCAAATATTCATCTCTTACCGATACGACTATCGCGCAGTATAGCACTCATTACTATAACAATTCTTGCATATCTGGATATCACGTAACAACAATTTTTTTATATCGCACAGGATTATCCAATAATCGATTTCAATTTCATAACGCTCGGTTAGAAAATTCTTGCATAATGCAGAATGGACTCTGTCATATGTACTCACTGATGACTACCTCACATTCCGATGCAGTAGTAAGAGATAACAATATGTTTACTTATCGCATTATATCATTGAACATGAATCGATTCACGTTATACTTACAATTGGAAGAAGGAAAGTAGAGAACCAAGAGAAAGACAATGACAGGAAACTAAATGATAAGAGCCAAGAAAGAAAGCGACATCGAGCAAAGCTCGGATGAGCGTTATACGTCGTACTCGATAGCATTCGTTATCGGCAGTCTTTGGACTCGCTGCAGCCGGCTGGCAGCGCAACGAGTGCGATTTAACGTGGCTGCCATAGGAATAAGGAGGCAATTACTATGGCCACTGAAGGTGTGCGCGAACGAAATTTCATGTGATCAAAACTAAAATAGACTCTTCGTGCCTCGATGCCGACGACTTACAAGATCCTACGCACGGCTGGATTCATTTAGCACGCTTTGATCTGCTATTTTTGCACACATCGAAGTACAGATATACTTTGCGTTTGGGTCACTCTACGTCAAATCGACAAGGTTTGCAACCTGACCCTCTCAAGTATTTGACACGATTCACTGATTTCGTAGAGTACTCAGTGCAAGTATTGCCCAAAAACTTAGAATTTCTTTAAGCAGATAGAGTTTTCCTGTCAGTGTTACTTCATTAGAATTGAATAAAATGAAAAATGGGATCATATAATAACATTCTGATAATCTTGACCAAAGGAACACGTACAAATTAAAATATTAATTCCATTTTACAATCAAGTTCGATTAAAACCTCATAAGTATTACGTAACAGAGATAAATTATAAAACTTTGAAATTATTTCTGGTACTCTCGTTGCACTGGTACAAGTTTACTAACATCTAGATTAAATTCATTACGCGTAAATTTTATTATTATTATTCATTTAAAACAACAGAATAATCAAAAGAATAACGTTGATTAATTATTATAATTTACAGACTGTTATTCATCGTTTGTTCTCAGTTGTCGCGTTACTTTAAATGTCGCATAAATGTGGAATTGTGAAATTAGAATGATAAGGTGGAAAATTGCATAGCAATTTACGATGACATGGAATGAAAAAAAAAACTAACAACATGGCAGCGATAATAATAAACAGTAAGATAACAATGATAAAGGCACAGGAGATACACATTAGTTGCACATTAGAATAATTTCCGATGCGGTACTCGGTGTTTAATATGAAAAAACTAATGTTTAAGAGAAGAAGTTCGTTGTAGCTTTATTTCTTCCGGTTGTTTTCGACTTTTGACTCTCCTCAGCACAAATTTCACCGATGTGAGTGTTAGCAGTTAAAGCATATTTACGGGGGTTTCTTTTATTTGCGAATTCTTTGACTAACAACAATAATTGACTGGGCAAAAACTTCGTTCACTTTTGCCTGGAAAAGGGGAGAATGATTAGGGAAAGCCGTGTTTGCCTGATTCATTTGCCGATCAAGAATTTTAACTTCCACGCGATCCACTGTTTATGGTGAGATATTTGTAGCTTCTGCGGTATGCACTGATGTACTACGTCCAATTTAAAAATTAAGAATCATAAATTTTGTAAAATAATATTTAAGAAGTGTACAACGTCTAATTACACCGGCACACAAAAAAAATTAAGTAGAATGTGCATTTGACCGGACCTACCTACGGGTACGTATTTTGGTCCGCTGAATCCGAATTCAAGGTCAGTTTGACCCCTACACCCCCCAAATTTCGAGAAAACTTCGAAAAACCGTAAAAATGATGAAAATCGGCAGTTTTAATGATAAAAAAATTTTTTGGAACTAAACTAAGCGTGATTTTCATGTATTTCGATCCGCTGAATATGAATCGAATGATGGCAGATTTTTGTTGGATGTTAAAAAGAGAAGTACCCGAAGAAAATCGTAAACGAAAGAGGAATCCACTACGAAGATCATTTGAGGATAAAAGAGAGCGATACAAACGAAGGAAAGTTTAGGATTCGTAAAAATCATTTCTTTCTATTTTTTTATGTCTTGTGTTTTTCACGGATTTCCAGTTATTTGATATATCTACGTTATAGAGTATTTATTTTAGGCATTAAATCATGATCAATCAATTTTTTTTCTGTTATGAATGGTAATTTTTACAATTTTTTCGAATTTTTCCAGCTTTAGAGGGTGAATAGACTAAAAAAATTAAGATGCGAATTGAAGACATCAAAAGATATAAAATTTTATCTGAATTGGACCAGAAGAAGTTTTTTTATCATGAAAACTATATTTTTTCGGAATTTTCGAGAGTTTTGTGTGATTTTTTCACATTTAAAATGGCTCGTGGTCTCAATAAAGTTTCGATTCATATTCAGCGGATCGAAATACATGAAAATCACGCTTAGTTTAGTTCCAAAAAATTTTTTTATCATTAAAACTGCCAATTTTCATCATTTTTACGGTTTTTTTAAGTTTTCTCGAAATTTCGAGGGTGTAGGGGTCAAACTGACCTCGAATTCGGATTCAGCGAACCAAAATATGTACCCGTAGGTAGGTCCGGTCAAATGCACATTCTACTTAATTTTTTTTGTGTACCGGTGTTATCGTTGAGTGTTGCCAATTAACCATCGGCCGTTACAAGTTGGCTAAGCTAATTCTGAAAAGTTATAAACCGCGTGTCATTATAACAGTATTGGATTGTAACAGTTTTCAACGTCAGTTGTACTAGTTGTTCTTCTCTTTACATGAGTTTCCTCATTGGGGGATTCTCTCTCTCTCACTTTCTCATTTCCCGCCTACTTCTCCTTTTCTCATTACATTTCTTTCGTGATTGCATGTTTACAGTCTCTTTTCACGCATTCATTCTTCCTTTCTGTTGTTATCTCGCTCATTCTGTTTTCTCTCGTTTTCTGCCGTTATCGTCCACTTACTAACATCTTCTTCCTCCTGTCCTTATTCTACTTATCTTTCATTCTTCACGTTTATCTCCTTCTTGATTACATAATGTCATTTCCTCCAGCTTTTTTTTATTTTTTGCATTCCTTCAAAATCGTCTTCTCATGCTCTCGTACTTTCCTTGTGTTTGTAAGTTTTCTCTTCCTTTTTACGTCAAATTCTTGTTTTCTTCCTTTCCCTCTTTGAAGCACATACTCTCGTCATCTCATTCTTCCTTTCATTTGTTCGCCAGTTTCCTATCCCCCTTTCGTTTGTTTGACCCGCCTCTCCTTTTCTTCCATTCTCCCTTTACTTTACTCTTGCCCATTCACTTATTCGATCCCTTCCTCTTTACTGCATCGTTTGTTCGCTCGGTATCTCGTTCTCAGCTCTCGAATTCATTCAACGTTTCCAATTAAGGGTTAGTCTACTTTGCGCCGGCATGCCGACTGCTACGGCAGTGAGGTGTGACTGTACTGCGGATGCACCGTTCTCGCACGTTCTAGAACTGCATTCGACCGAAACGCTTATTATTAAAGCAGCACTTACCTTCATTTTCCTATACGTGCATAAGTTAAATCAAAATCGAAATCGTTTCGTTAGGCTGACTTTTTTCATCTTTTTCTTCTGCAATCACTTTACAATTGAATTTTTAATTGCAGTAATGTCGAAGAATTTGCTTCTTCTCGTTATATTATTTTTGGCGAATAGGGAATATAAAACATATGAGAGTGAGGATCGAATTTTAACATTTTTAAATATTACTGAAAGTAAGCTATACACAAATATGATCATTAATGTTGTGGTCCAATTGTTTGATCAGAAGTGCTGTTTTTTCTGTTCTTACGAAAATTTGGTTTTATTTTATACTTAAAAAATTTAGTAAGGATTGTTCATATACTTTTATATTAACATTGGAAGTGTAAATAGTTTTGCTGTAAGATAGGAATTGAATGTCCATATATGTCATGCACTACTCGCGGACGATAAAGCATTTATGCGGATCAAAAGATTACAGATACATCTAATTTATTCATGTATTATTCACCGGTAATATATTTACTAGTCTTTAGACGATGTTGAATTAAAAATATCGTGCAAAGTAAGAGATTAAACTAATTAACCCTTGCCGTGCCATTTATTTTGTGATTGAGTGTGCAATAACTTTGAATTAATTACCGAAATAACAATCTAGCCCCTAATTTCGGATATAGTATATGACTTAATGTAATATTGTGTTACGAGCCGGGCGGTTGGAAGAACACGACCGGTATTCTTTAACTACGTTTGCGACGCCACCAATTGCAACTGATTTTGGGGGAATTATCCGGGGACCGGACTAGCCTATAGCTTCTATAGGAGCGCCGTTTGCCCGTTAACAACGAATATACCTTTCGGCAATTCGCGCTAGTCTAACGGATACGGTCCTGCACCAACTGCAGGAACTACCGCCAATAGCTGGTATGAACTCCGGGGACCGAACTAGCCTATAGCTTTCTATAGGAGCGTCGTTTGCCCGTTAATAACGAAAGACACCTTGCGATGCTTTCGCGCTAGTATAACGGATACGGTCCTACACCAATTGCAGGAACTACCGCCAATAGCTGGTATGGGAGTTGGTACACAGTTGCAAACGGTGAACTCTTGAATCGGAAACTTGACCCGTAACTTTTAAACAAATAATCTTATTCACCCCGAGCGGCTGGAGTGAATAAAAAGGGATCGTTGCTCGGTTACTCGAAGGTGCAGTGGTAAATAATAAAAGACTCTAAATATTCTGTTATAAGAATATAAAGGTATATTTCTAAATAAGTTAATACTATCTGTACAAAATGGTTAACAATGAATACTAAGTCCATACGGTGGTCACCTTTATAACTAGACTCCGGATATTTATGCATTTATGACAAAATGAATACGGCTAAAATATACAAAAAGAACATCACATAAAAATATATCTCAAATATCCAAAGTATGGTATTCGTTGTAATATTTATCGAGTGCAATAAATCCCTAAATAGATTGTCCTATCTTAGCTGCATTAGTTAAATTTGAAATTTGCATAAACATCCGGAGTCTATTTATAACAATTGAAATAACTTTCAATTAATTGGCCGAAATTACGATAACGCGTCGGTCCGCGGGGGAACTACCGAATCTCGTGTGACGAACGTTACGTCAAGGATTACGGTTAAGAAAAACCCGAAGAAGCAAAAACAGCCAGCTTATATAGGGCGTTTTTTGGGAGTGGGATCCTGGAAAATGTGGAAAACTGAGTGGAGGTGGAAGCAGTCTGGTGGGAGCGAAGGGCTTCAAGGATGCGAGTGAAAATTCTCGCCAAGGTTAACGGAAGTCATAAATTGGGCCTTAATGGAATTTGGCTGTTTGCGGATTGGAAGTAACCCGATACAGCTAGGCTTTTTCTCGATTCCTAGGCTTTTTTACCAAGCGCCTGACTGACGCCTCGACTGGAATTCGGAAAATTTCAGGGTCGGATGTAACAATTGAATGGCATAGAATTTATTTTATTTTATCAGGACCCGCTGATATTTTTAATTTAATGATTCTTGGAGCATTACAAAATTGACTATTCCATTTATTGCGTCACGAGCAACATTCGTTATTGTACGGCAAGGGGTTAAAATTCTTATAACATGGTAGAACTTACTATATTTTTTGAATGAACATGAAAGTACATGATACGTACTCGTACCACATTTTTTATGTTTTTGCTTTATTAATCATTTGATTAATTTTGTATTCTTATGTTTATTAACAATTTTAACGTTATTCATCCTACCATAAAAACAAGATAAATAAATAAAAATTCATGCCATTATTTAGCACTAGATCCACCAAGGTGGTCAAAATGGCTTGCCCCGAATTTTTTGCAAATGTTCCTTTTTCTAACGCCGATTCTTTTTTAATTTTCTACGTCTATCTTGAAGACTGTAGCAGATTGAATCGATTAAGTTTCTTGGCCCCTTCGTTTATTGCATTCGGATATAATTATTTCACAATTTCAAATATCCTTAATTAATCATTGGTAGGCAGAGTGTTAATTAAAACGTGAACATGTTGGATAAGAGTACTTAATGCTTACATCAAATTAAAACAATTTAGTAAAATCCAAAATTTCGATTTTTTGTATTCTACCTAATAGAGGATGGAGTCAAAATATTCAAATTTTCAATCGATGGTCTTGAGTTTCCAATTTCCGATAAGGACTAGAAATATTTTTCCCAATTTATTTTTTAACATATCAGAGCCCCAGTGTTTCCGTTCTGAAACTGTGGAAGCATAGCTGCAACAGTTAACAGCCTGAATGTTGAACGATATTCCAAAAGAAAGGCTCTAAGTTCAAATAAACGTACATTCTAATATTATATCGATAAAACCATGGACATACTCCTTCCATAGGAGTCAACTTATCAAGTTTAGAAATACTTAAGAAACGTCACTTTATAAGAAGGCTTCAGAACATGATTGTTAAACAGCTACATTAAGATTCATATCGATATAAACAATAACAACGTCGGTTTACGTCCGGTTATTTTGGCACCTGTTATATGTAACACGTGG
This sequence comes from Cerceris rybyensis, assembly GCA_910591515.1. Taxonomy (NCBI): domain Eukaryota; kingdom Metazoa; phylum Arthropoda; class Insecta; order Hymenoptera; family Crabronidae; genus Cerceris; species Cerceris rybyensis. Next base: position 21,240,933 of record OU342789.1, on the reverse strand, counting down.
CCGAAATTCTGTCGAGAGGAGGCCACCGTGAATGCAACGACAAGAGAAAGGCGACGTGTATCGTCAACACCGATTCTAATTTAGATAGTCACGCTTAACCATATACTGACAATAGGTTGGTTCAGGATGATCCTGATAACGTTGCGAGTGCCGTCACGCTGCGGTTAGTAACATATGCGGTTGTCTTTAGTACAATCTGCACTTTTAAGGACTACTCATACTTTTATCATATCTTCAGAAAAAAAGTAATAATATATTTTCATTGTTTTCTAGCCATTTTTTATTTGTTTGGTATAACGTGTTCGATGGTAACAGGATATTATTAATAAAATTCCACGATGGATATATAGTTCGTAATACTAACACTCGGGTTTGTTGAATATTCAGCAAAGTGTAGGTAATCCCCGATTTACATGGTAGATTGCTTTTCCGAAAATACCGTGTAAATCGAAATCGTGCAATTCGAGTCCACAATTCGCGTTGGAAAGAAATACGCATACAATAAATTGAACGAATTCATATGAAATAGTATTTTTTACTTGTTTAAAATAAAAAGGTATGTACATACGTAGTTTGAAATACAAATGCGCTTATTCCACAAAATTTTATAAATACGATAATAAAAAATAGATAAAAATTTAAAATGCTTTTGTTATGTTTTTTTCATGATTTATTAATAAGAGTGAGAAGTGCCTGTTGTTTTAATACCTATATGATGGTTGTAATATTGCATGAAGCACTGAATATAATTTTTATATCTGTCTTATACAATTGCTCTTCTTCAACCGTGTTAAGCCGAAATCGTGCAAATCGAATGAGGTGTAGGTCGAAGGTTACCGTTATATGCAAAAATGTATACTTGTCAATTCATTTGATACATTTTTAATATTTTTGTATAAAGTATTAAATGATATCGTTATATTATTTCCCGAGTAACAATTTCGCCTATTCGAACAGTACAGATAAATGGATCTCTTTTCCTATTATTTCTATTTTGACTTCTATTTTCAATTTTATTTCTGTATTCGATTTTATCATTTACATCAGCATATTAATATTTTTTAAGTTAGATCAGAATATAATTATAAAATGAAAGGTACACTTTTTACCTGAGGACATGACCTGTCGTAATATGAAATTCATGTATATCTGTTTTAATAATAAAATAATAAATATATGTGCTTACGTTATTCACTATTTATGTATATATGTACATAACTCATTATTTAAATGCAAAAAAATATAAAAGAGGTTACGCTTCGATGCGGTAAGACGATCAAAGCAATAGTACCGGCGAAACAACTTTGTTCTCTCTATTATTCCTTTATTTTTCCGCAATTTAGTTCACTTTCGTTCCCCTTCTTTTTTATTCATTCTCACTCCTTTCTTCGTTTCAACACGTTATTATCGACACGCTATCCGCACTCGTCAATGATATAAGTCGCCGCTACATCAAATGAGGTATCTATTCTGGATAAACATTGCATCTTTACGCTATTTAAAAGCGTGTTTCACGTTTCAATCGCTGTGACGTATCGACAAGGATATATTTTCGAAGGAAATGCTACCGTACAGAAGCATATTTGTGTGCCTGCTAGGAAAAGATTAAGCACGCCTTCGTGTGTACGACCTGGTAAGACTATGGAGTCATGGAGGTAAAATTTATAAGTTTGCCTCCAATTATGGGTATGGATGCAATTGTTCAGACTAAAAATCAGTGAGCCTGAGTTGAAAATCACCCATCTTTATCCTATGTGATATATATATCATAATCTCGGTGGTTCGGTGCCCACCTAAAACAATAGGTCCAGGGCTATGATGGGTAAGATGGTGAACACTTGAATTCAGAATAAGTGGATCTGAATTCGAAACCCGCCATCATCTCTGGAAAATTTGTCCTGCATGATATGTACACTACCGTACATAAGTATTTGGATACTCATTACTGAAATGACCGATTTTAGTTGTTGTTTTTTCATTAATATTAAATGATGTCAAATATTAAGTTCATCGATGTTTTTAAACCCTATATGGTTATCTGAGACAAGATCGGAAGCCAAAACTATGTTAGAGCGTTTTACTTAAAGAATATGTCACCCATTTCTAACGATGAGGAAGTGTCCAAATACTTATGCACGGTAGTGTATATTATAGTCTCGGTGGTTCGGAGCCCACTTAAAACGTAGGTCTAGAGCTATGATGGGTAAGAAGATGAAAACTCATACTGATGACTGACTATGAGCCCCAGTTAAAATCTGATATCATTCTTAGAAATTAACGTTGAACGATCTCTATGATCTTGCTTGGTATGCATTTTAGGGAAACCTTTAAATATTAGTATTACAAGAAAAAACTTGGAGACTGTAAATTAACCGCCAGGTATTCAGACCCCAATATATCTATAGCGAGTTGAGAATGACAGATTCTATGAGAAAATATAACTTATTTCACATGTATGGTCATTAATTCCAGGTATACAAGCAACTAGAACGGACACGATAAATTTGTTTACGAACCAAGAACCACATTAAATATTCCGGATCAAATCACTAATAATATTTCAAAAATGAACTCAAAATAAAGGGTCCGTAGTTTTTGTTGTGATTAACCCTGCAGTAACATATAAATAGTATCATACGTGCAAAATACAATCATATTACATAAATATGTATGCAATGTTATTATTGCACTTCCACCAAAGATTCCACATGAGAGTCCTAATCTAGCGACGTATTACTAAAATGTATGTCTAAGGCAAACATGGAATGATTTGTTACTAAAATGTGTATGTTTCAAAATTTGTACGAAAGAATGTATTGGTAAATGTTGTAACTTAAATTCATAAACACTCATAAAACTACTTCAACGAAACTTTAAACTTCTAGAATTCTTGAAAAAGTAATACTTACAAAGATATCGATGTGTTGTTATTGTCAGCTTTGTATTGATGTAATTTGAAATTCTTTTACGGTTCCTATTCCGCAGTCTCGTGCTAACTGTAAGCGTCACGCGGCTTTAGCAAAGTTGCGGGTGACTGCGTGGGCGGTAGATATTTTCGGACGCTTTCATGAACCGCAGGCCAGAAATTTATGTATACGTGGACAACCCGGGAATGTGCTTGCGGATGAACGAGGAAAAAAGCAGTTAACAGTTGGCGAAAAATACCTGTACACTTGTGGAAAGGTAAAATGTCCTTTATGAATGTACGAAGTATTCTCTTTAATAATGTATCAATAATTGGAAGAAAATATTGGATGAATAACGACATAAATACGATGTGGTCGTTGATCAAGCTTTATTTTCTAAGAGATTAAAAAGTATGGTTTTCTATATCTTCTAAAACTGAAAGTTGTAATTCTGTGCAAAATAAAGTTCAATATCGCATTAAACCCTGGGTGTTTAATAGTAGATGGTGTACGTTTCTTATCATGCGAAAGAGTTTGTTAATTTTTTAAAATTTCTTTGTAACAATTTTGAAAAGTTGCAATATAAATTGATAAAATAAAAATTCATAAACCTTTCTGGTTTTTATTGTACCTACTGGAATTGAAGGCCTTTTCTGTAATTATATTTAAGAATACTGTTCTTATTATAGTGAAGTCCTTGCGATGTTTCTCTTGCATCATGGCATGTGAAATCCACTTGCTGCTTTATTATCGCTTAATGCACTTTATTATAACCTCACTTGAAACTGCAGATTAGAATTGTTAGACTGTTTAATTCATGGGGTGTTAACCCTGTACATTCAGGCGTGTTTCTCTGGACCCCTTTAGTCCAGTTGGTATTTAATTCTTAAATATCTCATTTTTTATGATTGGTGGCACGAGAATAAAGAATTAAATTTTGTTATGCTATGTAATTGGTACATTTTATGAAGAATGCTTAACACTGCATCTACCGGTGTTAAATTTGGTATATTTAAATATATTAAATAAATACTTTGGTGGAAGAGGTATCCAGAGGTACAAAAGGTAATTAATCGAGTAATTTACGTTTTACAAGATAAATGTCAAATATCTACTGCACATCTCTCTTATAGTTTTACAGATTTTATTTTTTATTTTTTTTTTACAAATGAGGAACCAGTCATTTTGACTCGCTTGTATTATAGTTCTAGTGTTAACAGAAAATTTAACAGTATACATATAAATGTAGGGTTTAGGTGTAAACGAGGGTTTCGTCGATCAAGCCACTAATTAACTCTTAACGCACTTATTTTTAAATGATAACAATTTCTTACAAATTTTCTTCGCTAAACTAAACTAAAACGAACATCCTTTCAATTAGATAATCAGAAGAAAAGGTATTGGGAAAATAAACAAAAATCCTTTTGTTAAAACATATATCTACATATGTACTTACAAAATGTTTATGTTCTCCTTAAATAATACAAATTTACGATATTTTAAAATTCGATATACTGATAAAAATGTATAGAATGCAAAATTAAATGAGCACAAAGTTAAAGGTCAGAGTAAAATGAAAATATGTTGACGCATTGCAGTATCTTCCTTTTTGTGTAAAGCACGGTGAAATTGGAGCAATTCAATTTTTTCTAAGTGAATAATGTCTAGAGTGGTCTCAGTTGTATCGATTTTTAACTTACCTGGGATTCGCAGCTTCCGGGAAAAAATTATTTCCTGTAAATATCTATATTGAATGGGCTTTACCGGACAAAACGAAAAATTTATTAAAAAATGAATGCACCAACAGTATCAGTAATGGCTACTATTGCTTCTAATCATGTTACATTTATAATACACTTTCAATTCAAAAATTATATATACCCATCCCTCGGTTTACACGGTAGATACGTTCCTAAAAAAAATCGTGCAAAATGAAACAACGTAAAACGAAACCCAGAACTTACGCAAAATAGAAGGATATGTTCAAATATATCTGTAAATCCTGTAAATTTGATCTAAAGATAATAAAGAAAAGTTGAGGCTATGTTCATTAGAACCGCGTAAAATGAGGTGAGGATTAAAGCAGAAAGAGGGATTAGTTCATTAATTTTTAAATGTGTATGGGTGAAGTAGGTGACATTTCTCCAAGGACAGCTTTAGCGTGCAAAATTTCTGCACCTCTGACTTAGACCTTTTTTTTTCTTTCTTTGAATAAATTAGAAATGAAACACAAAATATATGACCTTCACATTTGCTATTCTATTTCTGCAAGGGTTGCTTAGGTAACTTTTAATCGAATTTTCAAAACAGTGCATTCATTAAAACATTTCCCGCCAAGCCGTTTTTGCCCAACTTGTCGTACAGGCCATTTGATGTTTTGACTAAAGATTGGTATATTATCACACAATATTTCAATACATCATCAGTCGATAAGTATTTAGCTTGTTTGGAGTGGTTATCACATCGTGTACCATTTATTGTACACGTAGCGCTGCGATCAATTCGACAGTAAAAGTCAGCCAGTTCTAAAATTTTCGGTTAGTAAAAATGGCAGTATGTAAAAACGCTTTACGTAAAACTTTTAAATTGTATAAATAAGAATTGTATGAATTGCATTCGAGCTTCTCCAAAATACATCAGTTATAAACGCTTGGATATTGTGTAATACTCATCAACATAGATGTGTGTCAATAACAGAATTTAGAAAACGATTAGTTAATTATTTATGTTACTGTGAGGATGAAAACAACAATTTATCTCCTAAAATTGCAACAAATTCTAGAATACAACATTTTTATGCATCCCTTGTTTTAAAAAAGTCAACCATTATATGTAATTAATAATTGTTGCACATATAACAATTAAACAAATGTATGTGTTTTGTTCTAGTTTGCATTTCATACAATACCTCATTCTTTTAGTGGAAATATACTTTACATAATTAAATTTGTGATAAAACATATATTCTCAGCGCATTAAATAAATATGCCTGCGTGTATCATTTATGGTACAAGTGGCCTGCAGGTCAAGTTTAACGTGTACCCGAAATGGTACACATACATGGAACGTGTTAACCCCGCTGCAGACGGAGACTTTTTCGAAAATTGAGAGATAATCATTTATTTGGCGTTCGAACGCTCCCTCTTTATGAGACAGTCATAGTGATAATGTATAGAAATAATAAATTACTATTTGCATAATAATATTTCAACGGTTATATTTCAATTTCTCTACTTTAATCGTGCATACATACACCAGTAGACTCTAATATAATTTTTCTCAGACCACATATAAACGCCCCTGGTCTGATGCAAAATAATCAAAATAAAATGAAATGAAAATTTTTTTATTTTCATTTAAAAACCGTGCAAAAGCGAAACCGGGTAAATTGGGTACCGTACAATTGAGAGACGGGTGTATTTATAGTAAAAACTGATTACAGGCATTGTGTCAAACTTGACTAACAATACAAGTTAAATATCAAATTCAAAACAGTTGATACGTATCGATATTAAGAATTATGTATCGCTAAATGTAGTTATAACGTTGTTCCGTTATTTTAGATTGCAGTTTCACAGTTTTCCCCATTGAGAAAGAAATGCCAGCGTATTAATTCCATCAATACGGTCGCTTGTCAGCTTTAATATCTGTTTGCTTTTATAAAAACGATACCTTCCAATTGAAATGTAGCGATATTAACACTTTGCCACTGGACAACTTTTAAACAATAACTCTGCCTGTGACGGGTTTGACGTAGTAATTCTACCCAGCGCAGCTATATCCATCTTTATTGATGTGCAGGCTGTTGCGTAATATGTAGGAAGCATTGCGCTGGCGTATCCGGAACGCAAAAACAAAAAAAAGTTCACATAGGTATATACATACTCTATACAACTTTGTCTTTGTATTACAATCAGTCTATGTCTCTAAAACACAACACCAGTTATTTGTTTATTTTCATAGAAAATAATTAATATCGTCTTTATCAACTTGTAAATGAGTTTGTGTGTTGTGTTGTTGTGTGTGTTTACAATCGTTGCGGAAAAATCCTGGTGTCGCAGGAATGAGCTGAAAGGCAGCTCTATACGCAGGTGAATCGTTTCGACATTTTCAATTGAAGTTCTGTAAATGATAGGCTGTATATACCTTGGAAAATAAAACTTTAAAATTAATTCATATAGGAGATTTTTTTTTATAAAGTTTTGTCGCTGTTTCCGAATTTTCAGAGTAACAATATAATACTATGCACGTTCTATAAAACACACTGTGCACAGAGAAATATTGTGTTTTTATTTTAGAATATGTAAACATTTATTTAAAGGATCCAGAATAGTTCTTTGTCCCGATTTCTTTTCTTCTGCGTTTTCCTGTCCTATTCACATCGGATTGCCATAGAGTGCACCAGTGACTATGTTTGATCTTTTTTGATTAAATTTTGTTGGATGTGTTTATTTTTTTGCCTTATTTTGCGCGAATTATCGTTGACAAGTTTGTCGACTAATTACCCCTCTGGAAGTAGAGTAACGATGATCGAAAACGACACGGTTCAGTTTCTCCCAGCTCAAACAAAGCATAGCGAAGAATTAATTACTGAAATTAACCTTCATCCACCATTAAAATAATCACAATAAAATCCCTGGGGTCTCTTCTGTCCTGTTACTCTCTTATTAACCCCTTCAGACCCGAATTTTTTTTCGTTTAAGAAAATATTTATATATTTATAATTTGTAAATGTACATTTTAATGGACATATGGTCCTTACGCAAAATTTGTAATATTAAGGAGATCCTGAGAAATGTTTGTGTAAAAAAATAAAATTCATTAGGTGTTGAAACTAAGTTTAAACCGATACGTAATAAAATACAGCACGAAAAGTATTATGTACATTACAATGTGCACAGGGCCCGAAGGGGTTAAAAACAAAAAAAAATCTTTTCATCTCTTTTTTAATATAACTTTAATGAGAATAACATACATTTACTATGTATGTATTATACTTTGTCGATATTGGCGTTAAATTTTTTATGTGTCGCAAATTTTGTTTTATATTATGCTTATAGAATTGCACGATTACTGTTTCTTAACGAACTTTGATTTTCGCTTTTACATCTCTTATTTCATCATCCATTTTTCATTTTTTTCTTCATTGTCATTAAAAGTCATATCAAGAAAACGTGATAGCTGTTTTCACTGAACTTAGGTAAATAATACATACTGTTATACTTAAATATAATCACTCCAGACCCCCGCGAAGATTCATTGATATCTTTAATTCCACTATGATTTCATCTAAATATAATTAAAACATTATATCAGGCTTGTTATTATTTTTTAAAAATAAATCCGCGGCTTTTCGTTAGTAGTTTCAGTTTTGGACTGTCCTGTATCTGCACCAAGCAGTAGCTTTTCTTACAATGGTTTCCTGTTGGTATTCCAGTTTGTCCTTGTCTTTCTTCTTCTTTTTCTCTTATTCATGTTCTTCTTACTGTCTCTCTCTCCCTCTCTCTCTTCCCTCTCTCTTTCTCTGGGCTTCTCATCTAGCAGACTTTAAGTAGATTACTCAACAAGTGGCGGGCAAATCCTGCACGGTCGACGACCGTTACAGTTTTAATGCCAACTTCGAGGTTTCCTTTCTTTCGAAGACCGACTGAAGAGCACCAGCGTTTATGTTTAATATCTTTGTTTGGAATTTATCTACGTTTATGGTTATTAAAACTTATCGTTTTTATCGTTAATATTATGAAAACAGTAACAGTAAAGCTGACATTTGTTCCTGAAACGATACTTTCTTTGAATTAACAATGAAACCTGTACAAATTAAATCTTTGTACAGCACTTGAGCTTCGTAACTTTGTACAATAGTTTACAAATCAGAATAACAAGGGGCGTCTTCAAGTTTTAACGGTTTGACATACAAATGGCAAAAGTTTCAATACAATGAAGTTTTAGTACCTATGAATCATGCAAGTATTTATTATATTTCAGAGAAAGCTATGTCAATGATAATTCTACGATCATTCCTTTTTGTTCTTTTCTTATGTACTCAACTGGGACGGAAAAAATAGGAGGAAAAATAAATTCTAGAGGCGTTATTATGCAGGTTACTAGGAAATCACTTTCCAACAGCACATCGCTTTACCTACTTGAACTATGGCACCGAGTGCCATAAACTTGTCATGCATATTGTATAGCATCAAGCATAGACAGTAACGATTTCTTCTACTGCCTTACAGCGAACTGGGCTAATATTATCGGATTTTCTAGATAGACAGTTACGTAGGAAATATGGCACATCGGTAGAGATATAATATAGTTCAGCTGTATGCTTGGGAATCTCTGTCCATTCAACACTCAAATACCTTTTCTCTAAGTTCCAATTGTATTATACTTATGAAAATTACGCGTTTAACCGGTTAACTGCGTTGGACATGTATATACGTCAATCCAAAGCTTTGTCGCGTCAACGTTTTTCGCACCGAATTGTACATTTTTTATCAAATAGAAATGTTATCCTTTCATGTTTCGTTTTCCTTTCTCCGTAAAATGTATAATAAGAGCATTTGCCGTGCGTTCGACGTATGTACGCGTCATTAGCTTAATTTTAATTTGCGAAGGATTTTTAAAATTAAATTCCGCAGTTAACTAGTTAATATAGTTTCTAAATATAAACCCGTTACCTTCCATAATCTCCATTTGGAGATTTATTCAGTTTCTAAATCTTTTAGCATTCCATTGACATAGTTGATGTGATTTTGAGATTAAATGTGTTTATAACAGCCTGTTGTAGTTGTATTCTTATGCAGTAATTTTCATGAATTATTTTTATTCTTACACTGTGACAATACTTCTTCCAGAAACAATCAAACTAAGAAAAATTTGGCGCGGAACGAGTTAAGTTTAGTAATGTTTGATCTTAAACTTATAATTAGAATAATTACTCTCAGAGACTAAAACTATAATAACAATTGCTTAGGTTCCGATAATCATTGAGTTTCTAATGTTATCATAATATATTTATTTTATTAAATATTGATCGAATAATTTTAATTTATGCAGAGGATAATATCCTGTGTTTCCCATGAGTCCCAGAGTGAGGAAAAATAAGAGCGATACATGATAAAGTAATAAAACAATTACACAAGCGATGGATATCGGAATTTTGTCAGCAGATTTCGACATGGAAAACCTTTCTTCCCTTCTGAGATATTTTTCACATGCCGGACAAATCTGTAAAGTGTCCGTAGAAAAACGCGAATTTAAAAGGCGACAAGTACTCTAACCCAATTATTAACGTCATAAGGCTATGTGCTACGTAGTTCGCACAGACCTAAGGCGTCGCGACGGTTTTTACGTTGAATCATTCGATACTACCACCTTCGTTCTACGGTCAGATATTGATATTATTCTCAACATAACAAAGTCTGGGTTAGGTTCTCTTATTTAAATAAGAGAAACATCAACACTTTGATGTTCACAAAAATAAGTCTTCAATTTTCACTAAATGAGTCGTTTTGAAATTGTCTTAAGCTACTTTACCGTAATGAAAAATGGCGATGTTTCACTGGCTGTACAAAATCATTTATGTTGAGAAAAATTTAAGTATCTTAAAATAAGAAATAATAAGTAAATCGTCTCGAAAGTGGGCATCAATATTTTTGACGTTTTTATATTTTTATATTTTTTGTTAAATGCAAACCTTTAAATATCTCGATTTAAAGAGAAAATAACTAATGCTACTTTGGAAATAAATGATTCAAATAATCGGTACCTTTAAATATTTCTTTTTGGTATATATTTCCGCAAAATTTTAACTGAAATAACTTTAAGCGATGAATGAAAAGTTTAGAATTACTTTTTTCTCGAAACCCTTACAATAGTAAAATGCAAGTTTTCAGTTCCACGAAATAACATTTGGAAATCGCTAATTTAAAGAAACGATACTCTTGCAGTTTCGCAAATTTTTCTCCAACATCCTGTATAAAATAGAAGCATGACCGTAGCGATACTCTGAAAACAAGTCTTTTTGTCTCCTTCCTGTTCTTTCTTGCTTTCCTTCTTCTTCTAAAGATTTCATGGTACATCTTTGTGGTCTACGGCGCATTCTATCTCCAAAGCTTCTCATCTTCGCATTGTCTTTTTTCATCCTCCCCTCTGGCCTTTTTTCTGGAAGGCCCTTCGTCTTATTTCTCTTTGTCTCTCTGGCGATTAAACACCCTTCGAGGTCCCTGGAGAGGCAGCAAACCTCTCTGTAGATCTTTTTGCTATAAAAGTGGTTCCGATACAGTCATTGGCAAGATTTCTTGTAGCCTTTCATTTCACGGAGTATGAGTTTCCATGCCACAAATAGATTTCTGTTGTTAAAATTATTTCCCTTTTTTTTATTCATTACAATTGTATATGTATATACAATTTATTAATTTACTTGCTTGGAAAGGAAGTAGGAGTTCAATCAAGAATTATTAACATTAGGAGTACCTGTGTTATATCTATTATATTTAAATATACTGAACGACCGTGGAAAAAGAGAAATCAGAAGGTGAAAAAGATTATCAATTAGGTCCTAAATCAAATTTAAGTTTTATAAGATGTAAGTGGAATATTTACTTTATGATTGCTCTATCAGTTTGAGGGAGTTTTAGAAAAATAGGGGAACTGGTCACCTCGAAGACTTTGATAGTTTTAGTATGAAAAAGTATCAACAGTTTTAATTGTTAAAAATACCAGCAGAGGAAATGGACAATTAAATTCGCTTTGATGAACATGCTAAGTATTATCGTATTCTAACAAAATTCAGTTAAATATTACAAGAGAAAAATAAGGTAAAGCACGATTAAAAATTTACGAGTAGTAATGAAAGAACGTGTTTTACTACTCAATTTTACGGAATCATGAATTTTCCACGCTTCTTCATTAGAAGATTGAAAAATATACACATTTATAATGTTGCATAGCATTAATACGTCAAATTTATCAATATATGCTGGTATTCATTAGATTCATTACTTTTTGTACTGCATATTTCTACATAAACACAAGCGTGAAACAACAAATTCTAAGACAAACTTTTAAACTTCTTTTAAACAGAAGGTTAAAATTTAATTTATATTTGTGCATAGGTGCTCTAATTCTTCTCTGTGTTCCCAAATTTCTGTTTTCAATCGTCACAGAAACGACAATAAATAGATATTAAATACAAATGTATCAATATTTTCCATTTTGTTAGGAAACCAAGTAACATTCCATTTTCGTTTCATGCAAAGACGAAAAGCAACTATTGAAGTACTTCTGTTAGTAAATAAATGTCTCTCATGCAGGAATTCAAGTAATACATAGTCAGCAATTCAGTGGGATACAAAGTTTCAGCGCTTTTCTCCTATAGTTATCGCTGGTATAAGCTATGCCCGCATTGTTTTTGCAAGGAATAACCAGAAGACAATATTGCTCGTAAGTGCTTATTACTTTGCAGAAGTTTTAACCAGTCAGCTGCGGCTCAGACGAATCAAACGACGGCGAGTATAGTCGTCAAGCACAGAGTAAGTGTCGCTATTAACATATTCGCAACCATTGACGTGAATTCAAGTCATTACAAATTCTATTCCTGATTGCCGTTGACGTGAATTCACGTTCTGTAATTTCTGTTTTTGAATTCGACAACATTAACCCTAGATCACTAACCTTCGTCGATTCGACGACACGAATTTAATAAGTATGCCATATTAGTTAACGTTATCGTAATAAATAAATACCTACCTTTAATAATAGAATAAAACATGTTTAAATTTTATTTAAATAATACCCTTTAACCCCTTTTGTAAACACCGTAGTCGAAGAGACGAAGGTTAGTGTTAAGCGTCGAAAAATAGGGTTAGTGATCTAGGGTTAAGCGCTTTCGATAAACACTATCTCAATGAGACGCATTGATCGTCCTTACAGACTTTCAAGTATCGTTACAGACCTTCAACATGACAACACATCAATGGGAAAGTATCGCACAATCGGGGAAATCAAAATATCCACAAAAACGTTGTAGAGTTTGCAAAACTCGTGGAAAACGTCGTGACACTTCATATATATGCAAATTCTGTAGAGTTCCTTTATGCGAAAGTCATAGTTTTTTATTTATCACAGTAAACAGAAATATTAAATTTTGTCTTTGCTCTGCTTTTCAAAAATACATGCAATATAATGCTAAATAAACTAAGCTCAGTAATAACAGGTGGTCTATTATTTACCTATGAACCAAGTATGCAAATTATAAAAATCTTTTTATTGCAAACAATACATAATCGCCACTTTGATGTTTGCAACAAAACAAATATTATAATTTTTATCTTTATTTTAACGATACAAGTTTGCTGCAACCAGTTTTAGAATTTCATTATTTTCGCCGGTACTCACAAGGGGAGGACCAGACCCGGGGGTCACCGATTTTGATGAAATTTGGTACACGTCTTCTACTTCGAAAATCATTAGACCCATGTTTTGCCAAAAGTGTAGATAAGTCCAAATTTTTGAAAAAATCAAGGTCAAAAAAAAATTTTTTCCGATCGACTTGAAACTTTGTAGACATGTTCTACGAGCAAAATTAAGATATACGTATTGTTTTATTTCGCTGTAAAAACATTTTGAAAATTACTAGGTACGATTAGTACCTTAGAGATAAATATGTTCTCAACGAAGCGGTGTAGCTGAGCGCATGAGGTAGCGCACTGCGGGTACTATGGACGCAGGATCGATTCCCGCATGGTGTTTTTTTAATTTTTTATCTCTCTACAAATACATATAAATTATTTCTAGACAACATTTTAAAACCGTATGTACACAATAACAAGTTCTGTTTACTAATTGACTCCTGGACCGGCCAAACTGATAGTAGCATGTACGACGAAATATTTCATAATGACCGTATGGAGTGCACTTTTCAGCTAAAAATTGTACCACCGCAATGCACATCCATCTGTCAACCGTGCGATGTCTATTTTTATCGGCAGGTAAAAATTTTACTGAAGCAAATACAGAACGCCCCGTCAGTGATACAAGAAAAAAGGTCCTTGCATAAAAGAGCTGATGCAATTAAAATACATGCAATAATCCATAACCAACTATCTGCTCCGATATTTACAAACATGATAGGTACAATATGCGTGGTATGCATCGAAATTAACACATACACGTACCATATTTGTTAACGTTAACCAAATTTGTTTTCCAAAGTCGGATGTTAATAAGAAATGTACTTGCAACGCCGTATCCTTTATCACATGTTCTTGGTGTGAATATCGTTTATGTTTTCAATGTTTCTACGACGAGTACCACCTGCACAAGTGTGTAGTTTTTAATGAGAAATAAATTATTTTTATTAAAATACAAAATTGTGAACTTCATAGTAATCCTAACAAGAAATCCATAAATAAAATAGAACCTAACGCGCAATTTAAAATGTATAAATTAAATACTAGACCATGTTAAAATAAATAAAACATGTGATGTATGGAAAACGATGATTGAGATAAAAAATTACAAAAAAAATACAAAAATCCACGCGGGAATCGATCCTGCATCCATAGTACCCACAGTACGCTACCTCATCCGCTCAGCTACGCCGCTTTGTTGAGAACAATTTTATCTCTAAGGTACTAATCGTACCTAGTAATTTTCAAAATGTTTTTACAGCAAAATAAAACAATACGTATACCTTAATTTTGCTCGTAGAACATGTCTACAAAGTTTCAAGTCGATCGGAAAAAATTTTTTTTTGACCTTGATTTTTTCAAAAATTTGGACTTATCTACACTTTTGGCAAAACATGGGTCTAATGATTTTCCAAGTAGAAGACGTGTACCAAATTTCATCAAAATCGGTGACCCCCGGGTCTGGTCCTCCCCTTGTCAGTATTAGAAACGTAAAAAAATTGCTTTTCGCGAATGTGTTAAAATATTGGAGCGAAAATCCGTCTTTATTTTATAAAACGAACAATTTTATTACTAATATTTACTCATTCGCTTAACATAAACATATACTACATACATAATAAACGAAAAAAACAGAAAATATCTATAATAATTGAAAATTGAAATTGCTGCTGTCAAGCGATGTTCACCAAAGCGAAGAACGACACATTTTATTTATAACAAAAACCTTCGTGAAGGTTTGTTTGTTGCTGAACTCTCCGGTATATAATCCTGGAAATGTTTCCCGCTACCCAGTGCATACACAGCGTCAAACACAACTGATTGGTTAAGGGTTTGAAGTCTCTTACCGTTATTTACTGAATTTTGAATTTTTTCGATCAGATTAACCAGCATTAAATGATAAATGAAACGTTTCTATACAAAAATTACATCGCTTGGTTCAATTTAGTGGACTATATTAATTACTTTTTCCATATATTACTTTCACAGTGAACATTTAAAACTAGTCTTCCATGTATAAAAAGGATTATTAAATCTAATGGCGATAAGTATTACTTTTATTGTTATATTTAGTTTCCCAATCGTTGAAGTGTGTGTTATTTGTCGTATGTAATATAATTAGTAAATTACAATTAAATACTGTTAGTCAAGTAATTATTGCATAATCAGTTTTTCTTAGAATGACTGGAAAATAATATTTATGATGCACTTTCCCCGAACCTCTGACTTTTAAGCATGTTCAACAGGTTGATGATAAGCGGAAAAGGTATTCTGAGAGGTGCAATTGATTGTTAAATGCGGCATAAATTATTTCGGAAATGACTAATTATAAGAAAAAAATTGACGTATTTATATAGTCCCGAAACAATTATTCTTTTTCTTATTGCTGTCATAAAGCTTTCTCAAATAGACAGATGCACAAAGAATAAACTAAATAGCTTGTAACTTGTTTATCATATTAACTCCGCGAAATTTTGTCTCTTTTAATTTAATCACAATGCACTGAAAAGAGTGTTCGAGTTACTTTTGCTTGAAAGTATTTTTCCGTTAATACCTTTTTAAAATACCACGAAGTTTGAACAAAACTTCGCAACACAACCCAGGATAACGGCGTTGAAAACATGCCACAAAATCATTAAGATCGAAGGGTGAAAGAATCTCATAATTACTTATCCTACATGCATCAAGTATTATTTTGCCTCTTAAAATTAAATTAAACGTTTTCGGAAATCATACAAGGTGCTCTCTCATACGTCCTATTACCCACAACCGCAATTAGATTGCGGAGGTACATATATATGTACCTGCCACCAAGCTGGCGCGTATACTCGTCGTAAGTAAGAAGTTCCACCGTGTGGAACGTCAGCAGTGACGAGAGAGACTTACAAAAACTCTCTAATAGAATGCTTCCCATCAGAGAAACACGTACAGTGCGGCTCGGCCAACTTGGCACCTCGGCGGCGGAGCTTCTCGCTTTCAACCGCCTATTCGCACCATTTTGTTTCTTGGAATCCAGTCGCTCAGCCTCTTAAAGGAAGTACCCGACAAAGTCGTAGCATTCAAATATTCTTACTAGTTTGGCTGAAGGAGCGAGACATTGTATTACATTGTTTTCTCGTCGCGCGCTCCGTTTCATCAAGGAGAATCTCCCCATGTGGTGGGGGTAATTCTGCCGGAGTTTATCCTGTTTTTACTATAGAGATGTTAGAAATCTGGTGCCTACGCCGATGTCTTCACTGTCGCCACCCAAATCGCGTTGACTCCCTTGCTCCGATCTGCAGTGTTTTCTCTCTTCGTCTTTTAGTTCGATTTGTATGTATAGCTCTTTTAACGAATCGCGAGGTAGAACGTCAAGTGTCTTCGTGTACGCGTGACAAGAGGCATAACGCTTGACGCCTAGCGAATCAGACTCTGCCGAAACTGGCCTACCTCCCAGGTGCCAAGTTGGCCGAGCCGCACTGTACATCCTTGCTCCTATCCTGTTCCGGATAGAGATGTCAATGTGTGGATAGGAACGGAACAAAGTGTATGAAAGTGACGTGGATGGACTTCTATCGATTTAAGATGATACGCTATCAACAAGTCTTTTACAACATGGTGCACTATGGACATTTCACTATAAAGTACGCGGAAACCTTTTAGCATGTTAAGTTCTCTAGCAGCTAGGCGTTGATTTTTCGTTCATGTTAACGGTGATCCATAAAAATCAGCGATTAGGTTTTTACCTAAGCTACCTCACCGCAACTGGCCGAGCCATAATTAGTGGTTTTAAATAAGAAATAGGACGTTTTATCAAGAATTAAAGTAGTTTATTAAAACAAATAGGAAAACACCTTCCTTAATAAAGGGCCTAAACCAGTGATGGTGAACATTTTTGAGAAGTGGGTCAAATTTTTTCCATTTTTTCATTTTTTTCTTAATACTAGCTCGTTTAGTATTAAGTTGGTAACATCACTTGGAAAGAGAGAGGGTAGGATGGTTAAAAACTACTTTTTTTCGTTCTCAGCTAGCTACTGCCCACTTGGAAAAACTTTTTTGTAAATTCGACATTAGATATTTATACTTAAAAGTATATTATACTTAAGAGATATGATATATTGTTAGGAGTCGACCGCGCACGCATTATCCTTTCGAACATAATTAAATAGAACACACTTTTATAGAAAAATTGATAACGTTTATTTAAGAGAACACGTCCGTCAATGAGGATCACCGACCGTAGAATCTCAACTCTTTATTTATTACAAACAATTGCCGAGTCCCGTTACCCAGTAACATTTAATCTATTGGGTGCTTCGTAACAATATATTTTTAAATATTTTTAATTATCTGTTTTCTCTTTTATGATATCAACAATAAATTTATAAAAATCAACGCGTGGGTCATCTAAAAAGCCCGTGCGATTCAGTGTATGGCCCGTGGGTCATAGATTCGCCATCTCTGGCTTAAACGGAAAGTGTGGTACCGGTCTCTTAGAAACGGGTGGGGCAATTAACATGTTAACACTTTACCGACCGGTATTTTTTTAACATCCTACCCACTTCTGATTGGTCACTGGCCCGCAAATATTTCCCTGATACTGATATCTCTTCGAAAATTGTAAAGTTTCTTCACTGAGTCGTTGGCACAGTTAACCGCAATGATAAATAATAATTTATTAATTGCCGTAGCAACCAATTAATAAGTTAAATGTCAAAAAGTGTTGGGCCCGAAAAGCCGATTAATCAGCTGTCGGTCGGTAAAGTGTTAACAGAAGACAAGAGGGGAGACCTCAAATATCATGCAGCATTATTGTTATTTTGATAATAGCGTCAGTCTATAGTATCGTAAAGTACACCACCATTAGGTATCCGTGAGAAAGCTACGTTGTTATAGGACAATTAACGAACCCGTTATTAAAATTTCTTATGTATTTCAATAGTTCGGTTTCTGTTTCTGAGGATCTATAATTTTGTTTCGTTGTATTAGTTGCAACATTAATACTCTTCCGCGGATGAACTTCCGACTAACTGTCGAAAGCCAGCAAGCGAGAAGTGCCTAGTCATGGAGGTAACGTTCCTCATTTTATCTCATCACTTATCCAACCGTGTCCAGCGTTGGTGCAGGCTAATTGGAAAAGAGGGGAATGAGTACGGCCTCGTATATACGCTGGTCCTTAACATCTACTGCTTTGTGTGTCAGTAGCTTAGAACAGCACTAGATGAGCTAAGAACATTTCTGACCTAGCGTTGACACTAATTTGTAGGGTTTTTATTTTGAAAAATTGATCATACTTCAAAACAGCTGTTACACCGCCCTTGTTACAAAAACGATTTACTTTTAATTAAGATGTATACAACTTTTTTGTGATGGAACTCATTTAATTTGGTGGGACAATACTTTTTTTGTGCATAAGAAAATCCTGGAATTGTTTCGTACGATCTCCAGTAGCATTCTTATATTTTGCGCCAGTAAGATTATTAAATTATGTTACGTTGAGATCGACAGTTTCATTCTCAACTGACAATTGTGAGATATCACATTTGCTCACTGTCGATTTGTTCACTTCACAAATAAAATCAACAATTATAAATTCAGAGCTTTACTCAAGGAGTTACAATCGTAACAAATTGGCATATAGGGAACACACAAGATACAATGAAACGTAAGAATATAATATATATAGAAACTTACACATTTTGGAAACTTTTTTCTATCGCTTTTAAATAAAGGTAGTTGGTGCAAGTGGGGTACTATTTTTTTCCTAGGAATTTTGTGCCTCAAAGAATTAATGCACACTGTATACAACCCTAATTATATTATGTCCCCAGCATTTCACGAGGAGTCAAGAAAAAACATATTTTTATATCTCCGAATAGAAATGTGTTTCCACATCACCCGTGGGGTACTATTACCAATGAATGTTTTTCAGTGCTATCTCTCGTATACCTATTCCACTGTATCGATGACCTTTGACGCGGAGCTTCTCTAAAAGCGGATAATTTTCTTTTTTTTCATTTATCTGTCGTGCCGACAATTTTAGCCCCTGAGCTGGTGAGACAGAAGAAGGTCTTTCATTGTTACAACTCATCAAAGCATTGCAAGGTAACATTCTTGCCTTGTATACTCGAAGTATTTGGTCTCATAAAACGTCGCATTAGGAAAAATCTTCTTCTACTACCTTCCATAGGTAGTATTCTCATACAACAAATGCGCAGTATAACTACACATAAATCAGACTCTCACTGGCCGCCAAAAGCGACAGGTTGAAGTTTCTAACGAATACGCGTCTAACGTGCCATTCGCCTGGTGTAATGAATTGCATCTAAACAGATCATCTCGGTTATGCAGGTAGTGAAATGTGGATTTAAGAACTGTTGTCCCTAATGATCTAAACGACATCTGAAAATAGATACATCGTTTGATGTTACAGATCAGATTGTTATTGTCTTACAGGTCAAAGTAGGAACGTACTTGCTATACACATACTATTTAATTAGGTTAAAAGATATTTACTAATTGTATTGTAAGTTATAATTGCTTAAGCGCAGATTATAAAGTTTTATATCGATATCGATCAGATTTATCAATCAATCGTATGTAATAAAATGAGAAACACAGATGAAGCAAATTCAAATACTTTTAATGATTCAATTTCGAATATGCAACTGTAGATGACATGAAATCGTACGATCTTTATTTCTGTGGTTTCGAATTTTGCCGGTTTTACTTTTGTGTTAAATAATATACTATAATTTATTAAGTGAAATTTCCAACTGATATGTATTTATAATTAGACCGTTGTATACGTGCCCAAAATACCGCAGCTGGAAATTCAATTACTGATTTCAATGCTTTGTAAATTTTAAGGCTTATATAACTAAAACTGGCTACATGTAAAAATATTGAAATTTTCATTGACAGATGATCGCATAATATTTATACTCACCCAACAATGTCTAAAACATATTAGTTCAGATTAATTTAGCAAATTTCTATTTTAATTCTGCTATAGTTCTTTGTAACATCATTAAAATTTTCAAAATCTATACTATCGTTCGCAATTTTTCATTTCTTGACGATTTGTAACGCAATACAGCGTATGGATGCAATGTTTCTTTATTTAATTGAATATATTCGCATAAATAGTAAATAAATCATCGGTTATAACTTACCCATCAATTTAATTTCCGACGACAGCTAATACATAGAAAACAAATGTTTCTCTTAACAGGACCATGATAAAATGAAAAAGTATTGTAACGTAAACCTTCAGGTAATTATCGACATTCGGTATTTAACAACGAAACATCTCTAACTTTAAATATTTTAGCTGCAACGTGAAAATAGTAATTTTTTTCAGGTAATTATGAAAGAAGTAATTTAAAACTTCAAACTTTCCCGTGTCAGAGTTATTTAACAATTTAATCTTTGCATACATTATTAAATTATCTTTCCAATAAAATCGATGAAGTGCTTGAAATATAATGCTATTTCCGGCAGTATTCTCCACTACACGCTTCATGGTAATAAACACTTACATCTGTATGTTCGAAGTTTCTCAGCAACCAACCTTGAATACCTGCAATTTCTTTGTATATACATATTTTAAGTGCGGCTTCGGTCGCGTGACACACAGGCAACAATACGATATCACGGGCATAAACTGTACCGGTCGTTTAAATACACGGAAGAAAGCATTCACTTGACCAATGCTAAGAATAACGTGTCACGAGTTATTTCAGAACACGGATCTTCACGCATGTGTATACGCATGTACATTATATTATCGCATAAGAGTACAACCCCACCAGTTTGCCTGGGGAAAATCATTGATAAGATTGTATACGGTCTTACGATGATTGTCACGTAAACTGGAAATTGTGTTTCAACGTTGAACTAAAAGATTTTAATACTATAACTTGCACATTCGTTTTTTTTTCTTTTTTTCTTGCTTCCCTCTTTTCAGCCACTGTCTTCTTATCTTCTAAGTTTTCGTATAAGTAAAGTGCCATATAAGTTTGTTTCAAGATAAAAGTAAATGTGAATGGATTCCAAGCGATTTTGCTTTAGAAATACAACTTTTTAAGTTATGTTTGTATATTTGCGGTAAAAACTAATATTATTCTCTAAAATAATATTATTTTCATTTTTTCCAAGTAAGAGTTTCAGTTAATCGTGGTTCTTTTTAATAATTAAAAATTTATATTTTTGAAATAAAACTTTACAAAATTATTTCCCTCTAAAGCCAAGCAACGTATATCTAAACTTGAAACATAATAACAAATAATAAAGTGATTTATGATTCATATTAATTGTCACTGAAATTCTGTAATATGAATTAAAAGGGGAGAGCAAATAGCAAGTAGAACAAAATTTGATTTACATTATCATTTGACTAAATATCACTTCCACAACACCGTGAATCATTATTTATTTTAAGTGTACACACAAATTTGGGCTGCTATAACTGAAATTAAATAAATGTGACGTCCTATCGTTTTATTATGAATATCTCACTCATTTATGGTATTTAGAAGTATAATTAGATTAGGGTAGTTACAGATTATTTCAGTAGCTTTACACAAAACATATTATAAAACAATTAAACAAGTTTAGTATTATAAAAGAAACTCAGAAGGGAATTTCAAAAATTTATTCCGTCTACGTTTGAATACTTTGTGTCGTCGAACCTTGCTATTATTCATAGTGCCCTTCGATTTTTCCCAAAAATTATAGCTGATCAATTAATTTCTCTTTTCAGGGATACAAATCTTGCATTCTCGTTAAGGCCACCAAT
Organism: Cerceris rybyensis; assembly: GCA_910591515.1. Taxonomy (NCBI): domain Eukaryota; kingdom Metazoa; phylum Arthropoda; class Insecta; order Hymenoptera; family Crabronidae; genus Cerceris; species Cerceris rybyensis. The sequence continues at coordinate 21,218,836 of OU342789.1, read as the reverse complement.
CCCTTTAGAAGCGTGAAAAATAGGACTTTTTCAGGAATTTTTTTAGAGGCGATAAAATAGTCGAATCATTTTCAAATTTTGACACAAGTTTGTTATAACATCCAAGTTGAAAAAAAAATTTTTTTTCTTGGGATGACCAACAAAATGGCGGCGTTGTTAAGGGTCTTCGGGCACCTGTTTTCCGCGACATCGAAAACTGCTGCAGTTGTCACTCTTTTGCTGTTGCTCTGAAAAAGATTTAACAAGTGTCATTCGTTTACTGACATATTAAGGGGAAGGATATACCTAAAAAATTATGAAAAAGTGCAAAATTGACAATTTGGGAGCCTTTTTACTCTGAAGTTCGAATTTTCTACCATTTTTTCGACATATTTGACCCCAAAAAAATTATTTATTTACACGTTTCCTTTCAAATTTTAGGTATATCCTTCCGATAATATTACTGAGAGTAACCTCCCAAAATTTTATCGAAATCGGTCGATAACTTTTCGAGCTACAACACGAGCAGTTTTTGAAAATGTAGTTTCGAGATAATCGCGTTTAAAGTTTCAACATGTGAAAACTATTAATTATAAGGACTTACCGTTTAATCAGCGATTCCAGGCGCGTACAGCAGACCTTCGACTTCCTCGAAAAACTGATTTTCTTCCGCCAGCTGTTGTTTCCGGGCTGTACGAGCATCTTTCGTCTCAGAAAGACTCAGCCTGTTTTGTTGTACTATTCGTGCCTCATCAGAGGTTTCGGCGAAATCTCTGCACTTGGTGCCAACGACTATGTCCAACGCATTCATAATCCTTAAGATTGAAGAAAAGCCGTCATTGAATATGCCACCAGCAATGTAGGCCGAAATTTCAACAATTTTTAAACCAGAATGCAGGTGTTTTGGAGCCAATCGCCAGATCGTCGAGTTGAAACTTTCATTTGCATTTTGGGTATGGCCTCCCAAGCACCTTTCTAGCAAATCATCTCTCGACAAATCTCGATAAATTGGCAGGAGATGCTGCTTGATATTTTGGTTAAGTAACGGTGAAAGATCTTCCAATTTTGGATTTTTATTTAAGGCGATTGCTTTCTGCCATTTGCACCAGCTTTCGGGTCCGGCCGGGCAGTACTCGTGATTTGGCTCCTCCTTTGTTGAAAAAATATGATAAAAAGTAGCCATAATATCTTTTTTCATATTTTCAACACTATTTACATTTCTTTGAATGCTTAAACCATAATATTTTGTGAGTTTTTTCACAATTTCATCCGTTAACTTGCCTCTTCCAGAAAGTTGTTTTTCTTTTCTCACGTTTCGGAGTCTGGTTCCCATTCTCTTCTCTACGTGGCCAATGCATTCACTTTTTATGACAGTTAACTCGTCATCATAAGGTTTTAGTTCTAGTATGGCCTTAAAAGTTTTTGAATCGCCATCACCTATGTAATTTCCATACTTTACTCCAAATTTCTCTTCCGATCTGGAAAACATTTCTTTCATAGAATCAACCTCCATTTTTCCCGCCGAGCCCTCGTGATTCTTCATACAATTTTCTTCGTGATCTTCGAACCATTCTTCATATTCTTTAGTATCAATTTTATTTTTCCAAAACGTACAGCCTTGGCAGTAACTGCTTTTCACGACCAAATCGATCACTTTGCCAGAATAGTAGCCGATGAGCGTGGTGACACCATATAACGATTTGAATCCACGCTTTTTCCACGTACCATCACCAGAGACTTTGAGAATACTTTCTCCTCTTTCATGCTCGGCATTTTTTTTCACCTCTTCTTTAACAGCATTCTGGGTTGAAAAATCGAATGACGACTTAGCAGCTGCATAAATATGCTCGATGATTTTAGTGTAGCTGCTTTGATTGAATCCAGTGCACAGGTCCATGAGATTGCAAAAGGTATTGATTCCTTGTCTTGCGACCCCCAAAAGTCTCATGACTAACACAAGCCTTCGATTAATTTCGAAACCAGTGTTAATCAAAGGTCCTGAATTAATTTCTCGATTACCGCACCGACACGTAACAACAATTTTGAAACCGAGGCCTCTATGTCCTGACTCACTAAAATTTATTCTTTGCTTGCATACAGCACAAATTAAAATTTCTGATAGAGCCGTAAAAACTGTTAAAAATGCAATAATTCTATATGCGTGCAAAGGATTTGTAAGTATATCCTCTGTGCACGCAGACTTTAATTTTTTAGCACTTGCACTTATGTCATCACTAGTACTCGGCCCGAAACTTTCGTTGCTCGCATCAGTGAATTGATTTCCTTGAAATCTCTTTGTTGTTAAACATTTCCGAGCTATATTGGCTCGAGTTCCTTTCGGATAGTTCGGCATTTTACTATGGAAAACTCAACCGTTCACGACAAAATTTCAAACGAAACTGAATCTGTTGCTCGAGTAACGTTTTGTTTCGTATACCTACCGTTTCACGCTATATAGATATATACAAATATGTCCTTGTCATAAAAAGGAGTGGCGTGTCGTTTCGAAAAATTTCCCGAAACATCTGCTTGGCGAAACAACGTGTAAATAAAGAAGTATTGTAAAACAAAGGTTGCTCCGGCTCTAACGGTCCGAGCGGCCGACTCGCTACCTGACCCATGCTGCGTCTCCGTTCTATACTACATGCGATAACTTCACTAATATCCAATATTTAGGATTTTCCTTTGGTCAGTATATTCTTTGAGTATTATACTTTCGAAATATGGAATAAAAAAAAAAACGATTTTTTTTAAATTCTAAAGGGATTGGTGGCCTTAAGGGGCGCATTTAATGTATGGTACCATAGCACATTCAAACCCCGCCGTATTAACGCCGTTTATATTTTTCTACAAAATTTATAAGCCAGTAATAACAGCGATCACCCTCTGGATATTCCGATATTCACGGTAAATTATCTTCGTTGCACACGACTCAGATGCACATCGTGCATGCACTCGCCGAATGGTGCATCCATAGCTCGCCTGTCCACAACAAACCAATGTCACGTGCACGTTCGATCGTTCATACTGCAAACAAAACATATTGCAGTTTTAGTTTTGAGAATATAAGAGAAAAGATATATGGTGGAACATTTAAATAGGAACATTCAAATGTCTAACGAGCTTGTAATTTTATAGAAAGAGTTGGGAGATTATATCAAGAGGTGGTCACAGCGGCTAAATTACTTTTTCTCCAAGGTCATTTTTCGAGAGACTTCACCTGTCAATATTATTATATGCGGTATCATGTATTTTTCCCACATTCCTTCACAGCACAAAAAGACGAAACCGTGAATTTATATAGGTATCATAAACAAATTATTGCGTTCATTGTGTCTCAAGAAATTTCTGTCAATGTTATCGAACTGTTGTTCCTTCATGGATTTTCATCGCCATGTTAAAGTAGCATTTATTCAGTAGCAATACGAATAACAATACTACAGAATTATCCTTACCAACATCGTCATGAAATTATATATATCATGAATTGCCATTTAAATGGGTCACCCTATATAAAATGTGCTAAGAAGAGAAAAAAAAGGACAGAGCAAGCCACAAAGGTATATATGTGCGGGGGAAGAAGTAAAAAGTATTTGAAAATTTAATGAAAGAGAACTTTTACGGTCTGAAGTAGTGAGGTCATTTTAAACCCGAAAGTTGCAAGATTTTTCAATTAAGGACGGAATGAAAATTAAAGACCTTGTCTTAAAATATTGTGATTAGAATCACTTATCATTTGGAATTACGGGAAGTAAAGTTAACATTTTCATTAACGGACTGAAATGGCAAAGTGAATTTATCCTGCTAATACTGTACTGTAATACTGTAAAATATATAAAGTTTATAATTTACTAAATATTGCTGTGAATACAGTGTAATAACAAATTGTTATTATGCATTGTAACATAACTGAAATGATACACATCGTTTCAATTCACAATAGAAACCTGGTAGTGACTAAGTAAGCTAATCAGTGTTTATGGGGTGTAACCACCAGAAGAAATTGCATGTTGTAAACCATCTCATCAATGGGGAGTAGCAACACCCGCTCCCATATGTACACGCTTATAAGTTCTGGACCAACAATATTATTTTTTCGCGAACAGCATTTTAGATGTCTTAACACTATTTTCGAGGACGCACTACCTCATAGAGCTGGAAGGGGTTCTGACCTAGGAAGAAATTTCGTCTTCTGAGGGAAGAAAGAAATAGTCTGCAGGCAACAACTATTCAATAACAAAGTTTTCAAGGAACAGTCCTCCCGAATCCATGTAATCCTAAAGTCCCCCTTCGGCAGTCTTCCGAATCCTCGGAAATTCCACTTCTTTTGAAGATTCCCTCTAAATTTTGGAATATCGTCACCACGCTGTCCATGATGTAGATTCCACTAATTGTAAGGCCTCTTCCCCCAGAATCGAAGTGAACTTGTTGACGTATTCGACAGCAGGCTCCCACTCTTTCTGGAACACGATGCTAACTTCGACTCAAGTAGGCGAATTTTGCTTATCCACTTCATCGGCCTTAAATCTTCATTAGTTACATGTCCGCGGTCGTTCGTCTGTGGACCCACTTGATCACTCGTAACTAATCAAATATTGGCGGATTCAAAGCTTCCTTCAACACCTTTAGCCCGTGACGTACAATAACGAGAAACATTGGTGATGCGATAAATAGAATAGGAACTTTTGAAGTTGCCCAAAAATGATAAAATTAAAAATATTAGTCAAATACGATCACATTATTTCTACGGTATTTAATATTGTGTTACGTTATACGCTATATCAGATATAAGTAAAGTAACTTCTTTTGCTGAGCCAGTAACATACGTCGCCAAACTACTGAAGTCACTTGATTTGAAATGCGGGGTAAGAGAAGGCTGCCGTGGAGAAGAGCATCGCCTATTTCCATCATACCGACCCTTTAAACCTGACAATGAGTTCGGCGAGTGACAATCGAAGATTAAACACTTATTTTGTCGTCAAGTGCTCATTCGGCCAATCACGCGTTAGAATCGAAAATACGTGAAGACGAGGGACGTCTTGTCCCTCCACAGGAGGGATGTCCTCCACACATTCCAATCCTCAGGCGTTTTTTCGTTGTATGCAAAAATTTGCAATCTGTATTTACACACACGCTTCACGTTGATGAGACGTAAAATAGCGAGGGTGCAATGAAAACATTAATGCGGAAGAGGAAGAGAGGAATGAGGGGGTTAGCCGCGTGTCTAAGCGATGTGTTAATGACATTACGTAATTCCGAGCAAGCCAATCAATATGGCAGACATTGTGCGTGCACTCGATGCACCATCGTGTGTCCTCTTCATGTTATTGCATCGAATGTTCGGACACCTCCCATGCAAGAGGTTGCGACAAAGAGAAGACAGAGATGCAAAATGAAAACATGTTGGATCGACCATTCGTCTGGATCGTTTAACTGCAATTTGTAAATTCACTTGCATCTACTGCCTACTGTATGATATATTTGCCTACCTACTGATATCGAATTTTGATTTCATTGTTTTACTCGTTTCAGACGATAATTCATTGATTGTTTCTTCACTTGTATAACTCACTCCATGTGTATGGCAGACAGTGACGTAAGTTCAATTCTATAAACGACTGTTGCACTTGACTGTGATATTTAGATCATGAATGTTAAAATGACTTACGCCCATGAAATAATAATGAAGTCATAAAAATAATGCAATTTAGTAACATTACCATGTAGAAATATAAACAGACACTAAACAGAAATTAAAAGTAATAAGTGAATTTTATAAGCATTTCAAATCGAAACAGTTGAGATTACATTACATCAGTTGGTAGCCGAGTTAACGTTATCAACGTATATTCTAGTACCTGATGGTACCAAGATACCATCATATTAGTAAATGTATTCATGAAAATATGATACTTCTTCTAACTATTTCCAAAGAATTCTATCCCCTTCACAAATTTCTGGTCCCACTTCCAAAGTACAAAGTACCATCACCTATACTATACGCTTGGTCCGAGATAGGTTCGCACATCCGCCGAGGAAACAGAAATAATTGCAAATAAGGTATGTCCGGCCAGCATAGTTGAGAATGACATTCGTACCGGGAAGTGTCGGCATGCAATGCGATGCTTGGTACACGAACCTGGTATACATATAAATACACACACTGAAGAAACGAACGTACGTGAAGAACACGGGCTTGTTTACATAGGTGTGTGATCGATCGTCTCGTGTTGCCCACTCGCTGTCGGCAGCAGTTGCGTAGCTTCCCGATCTACAGCGTGGAACACTGTTGTGCTTGGTCACGTGCCACAGCACATGCACACGGCTGTCACGCTACTCTGTAAGAGCAAGAGAGAGATGAGAAGGGTACGAGCGATTCTCGTTAAAATGTGCCATATTTTCTCTGCAGAATTGATCAGCTGATTTTCTTCCGAACTTTCCAGTAGCAGGTTTAATCTTTTCACTGTCAACGGGGACCATACTTCTCATTCCTTGGAGATTTTCTATTGGTGACCTATGTTTAAAGCTAGATTTTACGGAAGCCGTTAAATTGACAGATTCCTACCTCTTTGGAAACGCTTTCCAAACTTATAGAGACGTGGTACAATAGTTATTTCACATGTATCTTATGATATATAAGTTACTTAACTGCTCATCTCCTTTGCCACTTGATTTCCAAAGTCCTTATTTAATATATTGTGGTGTAACAGATTTCACGTAAATCTAATGTTAAGATCATTCCATAGTAGATAGGCATGAGGGAGAAAGAGATTTAGATATAAAAGATATCAAATGCGCTGTAAAAGGTCGCAGAGATAACGACGAGGAGAATTATGTAGATATCGTGCAAATAAAAGTTGTGTGAACTCCTGTTTACTTTTTCAGAATAGTAAAAAGATAGTAGGGTAATAAACTATAAATTTATCTCTAGTATCAGGTACGATTTTAACACTATACTGCATAATGATCAATGTCATTCGTGTTCCAGTAAAGGATAGGAAACTTTCAAATTTTGGAAAACCTAGCAAATTGAAATCAGTGAGACGTGCCATGATAAAATTATATTTATTTTACCAATTTAGTTCTGAATGATTGCGGAGGCAATTACAAAAGAAATCGTACGGCAAGAAGTTAAGTCGTCAGGTTTCGTTATATACATATGTATGTATGTATGCACATACACCACGAAGCCACAAGAAAGAATATTTTGGAGGTATGGTGGGTAAGATGCTAAAGATTCTTGGACTTACTATGAGTGAGACATGTCAGAGTCTCGGTGACTCGGAGCCCACCTGAAACACTAATTTTTAACCCTTATTCCACCAGAGGGTTAATAATTATTCATTATTCATAATTCAAATATTATTCATAACGTTAAAAATAAGTGAAATTAGCAACTTTAGAAACCGACACGCATTAATGACACGAAGCGATACATAATTAATTCCATTTCTAGCTCACATGGCACATATATGTGACGCATCAGATTAGGATGAACTAAATGGGACAGAAAATACGTTGATGGGTGTAGACCAAATTCTTTAAGATAATATATCCAAGTATTACTAAACATGATTCAGGATCCAAATAGGAACTACAGTAGAGTCCCTCTAATGTTGACAACTCGGGCCAGGATCATTCGCTAATGTTGACACTCCCTTCTATCCCCACTTTTTATGACTTATTTTCCCCTATGCGCATAAGCATGCGTAGAATTGAAACTTGACTGAAGGATTTATGTAAACATCCAAACCCACATAACGCGCCACGAAACTAAAATTCTATTGAGCAATAAAAAGTCCAAGTGGGGGAAAATACAAGAAACAGTAACGGGAGTGGATACTGTTGGGAGTGTTGACAGGATTGTCAACATTAGCGAGAGAGCAACATTAGAGGGATTCTACTGTATCACTAATCTCCGATTCCGTCATCGTTTTTCCTTCAAAATACGTTTTGAAGATCTTTAGTCTTGACGCCAATCTTCGGAAAAGCTATCGCAGTTTTGGAACGTTATTCGCAAGAAATTGAAGTCACCCAAATCCCCTACCACACTGTCTAAAAACCCTTCAAATGTCAGACGTGTTGCAAAAAATCAGAGAATTGTCTAGAATCACTGACAGTCCCCATCTCGCGACGACGTTATCTTAAGTTTGTAAAACCCCGAACGTGGAAGTAATCTCTTCGAAAATAAAAGTGCTGCATACCATTCACGCAATACAACAACGTAACTTTTTTTCAAAGTTTTTTATTTGTACGACACACTTTGAAACATTTTCTATAGATAGATCAGTTGGTAAACAGTTCTGTCTTTATTTATTTTGAATACACGGCATGCATTTGTGACGCCAGGCTCCGGAAAGAAAATCGGAATGTCATATGAATGTGACGCTGGTAGCGAAAGGGTTAAGAAAAATGAGCATAGAAATCGATGGTAAAAGAAATGCAAAGTAAGAGCAAGCAAGCAGTATTTAAAATTTGTAATCCATTGGTTGCGCATAGAGCAATCTCTCTTATTTTGGATGCTCTTTTCTTTTCTCACCGAATTGTCAAATCGTTTTAAACATTATTCATTTCGCTTTCAACACGTATTCTTACTTTATGTTATTCCACTATCTGCTACGACTTCGTGATACTTTCTCAGCTACCTTGAAACGTTTAGTAATTTATTACAATTATATACAATATAGCAGATAAGCGGCCTGCGGTTAAGGTATGGCATCTGTGCGATGCAATGTTTTTAAACACGCTGATCTTACATGTTCTCATTTGTACATCGATTTTATTCAACTGGGATTGAATTTACTCGCTGATATCGAGAGATTTAGAAGGGAACTTCTTCTATTATCCCAATATTAGAAGATATTGACACATTGTATACAGATCAGGTAGAAATAGGAATTTTTCCATTGCTGGTGGTGTGCGGATAACGCAAAGTTCACATTAGTCATTATATATCATTGGTTTGTTACAAATCGTATTAATATGTGAAGTAGAAAATAAACGTTTCACTTTAATTCTAATTAAAAATATATGTATTTCTAATAATCCGCCAAAGGAATATACTGATTAATAAGGTTTTGTTTTCTTACCACTTTACTCAGAAAATTATTTTAAGTGGTGTTATACTCAACAAAAGATGCTACTAGTAAACATATACCCTTTGTTTCGAATGTAATAATTATTTATAACGTCAATAAAAATTTAATATCATTTATGTATGTCACAAAATATCATTATTTGCTGATAAACTATCGACATGTTCCTTATATCGAGGGGTCAAGCATACATTTCAACATGTTACAGAAGGAAACGTATCGATGTATAATCCTAGAGTTTATATCGTGTAGTTGCTAACAGTCTATATACTAAGAATCATTTTTAACTCTTCGAGTTCGCGTATAACTTATTTCCTATTACCCTATTCTTTAACCCACGGACTATGGCTGACCTGGATGCAGAGTTTTACTGCATCATTGATGCTAACAACATAAGTATGACCGCTGCTTCATATCGTGTAATTTCCCTTAGGTACCGTGCGGCTCCACGGCCGTGTCACCTGGGCGGCGGAGCTTCTCGTTTTCAACCGCCTATTCGTACCATTTTGTTTCTTGGAGTCCACTCGCTCAGCCTCTTAAAGGAAGCACCCGACAAAGTCGTAGCATTCAAATATTCTTATTAGTTTGTCTGGAGGAGCGAGACATTGTATTACATTGTTGTCTCGTCGCGCGTTTCGTTTCATCAAGGCGAATCTCCCCATGTGGTGGGGGTAATTCTGCCGGAGTTTATTCTGTTTTCACTATAGAGATGTTAGAAATCTGGTGGCTACGCCGATGTCCTCACTGTCGCTACCCAAATCGCGTTATCTCCCTTGCTCCGATCTGCAGCGTTCTCTCTCTTTGTCTTTCAGTTCGATTTGTATGTGTAGCTCTTTTAACGAATCGCGAGGTAGAACGTCAAGTGCCTTCGCGTACGTGTGACAAGAGGCATGACGCTTGACGCCTGGCGAATCAGACTCTGCCAAAACAGGCTTACCTCCTAGGTGACACGGCCGTGGAGCCGCACGGTACGTTAGTGCGAAGGAACAGCTGAGCCGAAATATTTGTTGGATAAAAGGCGCGGTGGTAAAAGCGAAAAAATACTATTTTATTAGGTTGTTCGGAAAGTAATTTCGTTTTTTCCCAACGGAGGACATAATTATATTTTTTCACAGCCGACTTCATACTTAATTCACACTGCTATTATATATTTTGACTGTTGATATAGCAACGCTTTTTTGTGAAAAAATTTCTTTGATTCTATATAATAGCTTTTGTTTGGTATCCTATTAAAGATGGAAAGTCGAAAGCAACATTTTCGCCATATTTTACTTTTTTACTATCGAAAAGGTAAAAATGCTGTTCAAGCAAGAAAAAAATTATTCGATGTGTATGGAGAAGACGCATTAACAGAACGTTAGTGCCAAAACTGGTTTGCAACATTTTTTGAACGGCAAAACCTTTACTTCGAATGAGGACGTCAAAAATGACTTTGATTTTTTTGCCAGCAAAGATCAAAACTTTTATGAGCGTCGAATCATACTACACCCAGAAAGATGACAAAAGGTATTAGAACAAAATGGAGAATATATAATTCAATAACATATTTATGAACTACAAGAAAATCGTCTTTCATTCTCACCGAAGAAAACGAAATTACTTTCCGAACAATCCAATACATAAAAGAGATATCTAGAAGCACTCGATGCATGGAATAAAAGAGAGTTCCCACAATACAGTGTGCCGCTTTAAATAATCGGTTAGAACAGTTCTGAATAACTTTTGTCCTATCACGGATTATAATCATATACAAAACTAATACGCTTAATGAGAACCATATTCATAAGTTAAATATATTATATGTGTATTATATGTAACATGAATCTTGTTTATACGATATATCTTATTACTCTTTTGACATAGATTTTGATAACTGGTTTTATGAAGTTGATGCGATTAAATATTGGTTTAATTTGACATACGTTTGGTTAATAGCTACTACCTTTCGCGAAGATATAAATTTGTATGTTTAATTTTGATTTCTGTCATTTAATTACTGAGATAATTCTTTGTGCTTTTCCTTAATAAGTTTTTTTTTATTATTGAGAGGTATATTTAAACCAATGATTCTAATGCAATTTTTTAGTTGTTCCTCGTTTACAGTATTTTCCTCATCTTTGTGTGCAAGATTCATGTTTAAAACAATTTTATGCACCGATAATTATCCCTAAATGAGCTTATTACTTTCTTGAAAACAGAGTTACATATAATTGTTATTTTTCAATTAGAAATTGAATTTTGTAAAAATCAGTAAGCCTAACAATTTTTTAATCCATCTCTGAATTCAATGTTGCTTTGCAAATCGTGCATTTCCATTTGAAATTCACTGATAACATAGCAAAAGATGAATTCCATTTAACGTTACTTTTAACGTTCAGTGAGCACGTCGATTACTAAGCACTTCAGATTTAAAAAACATTCACAATAAAGTTCTTCATCCCCAAAAAATCTCTTACTAGCAATTTCTCTTTAAAAACATCAATATACAAAACGTTGATACAATAACAATGTGCTACGGTATAATTAAACTCCAAACAATTACGGACTTCGTTGGAATGCCACACGATTCGTGAAGCCTTTTCCCGGGCGCTTGTCGCCCTTCTCCCTAGAGACTCCGGTTCACTGCTTATAGTATAATGGTGACAGATAAGGAGTCTAACAATAAGTACCTGTGGTAATTGGACGTGTTGGAATGTAGTACATGCACTTTGCGTAAAGAGTTCTCATGCTTTAGTCAAAACAGCGCAGCTATTACCTTTTTTATCTACTAACGCATACATATAGGTACGCCTGCATTCGCATACATTTGTATATCTTCTCTTTCATATACATATCAACGCTTAAAATAATTACAGCAGAACCCAGTACAAAGCGATTAATACGTTAAGGATTGTATGAATTCGGGTTGTAGGAGATTATACTGCACGATAATTTTTTTCACATAATGGGATAATCTATAGGGACATATTTATAATAGTTATTGTCCCCTTCATTGTCATTTTCGATATTTTATCAAATAGGACAGTTATACGTAACTAATTCCTCGTACTTATTTTAGTACTGATACATATATACTTATGTTAAGACTAGTCGCATTAACACTGAAACTACCAAGGTAGAAAAAACATCTGCGAATCTGAACATTTTTCTAACATTTTTCGAAATTGATTGGAGTATCACAATATAAATATTCGGCGTTTATCTTATAAAACAATATTTGCCTCACTGATTACCTCTTTGACGCCTTGAGTCCTCCTTTTCCAAAATTGTGGCAACACTTACGGTTTGATTTGTAACTAATGTGAAGTGAACTATCCGAAAAATTGTATAATATTGCGTATAATATAATACGTATAATGATTGAATAATATAATCCGAATAATAAATTGCTATCAAGAAAATAATTAATTGGCAAAGTGATATTATTTTATTTAATCTGTTTTATATTACTGGAAATTATAAATAATGCATTACAATATAAATGCTACATTACTGTTACTTCATTTGCTTCAAATTATATTAGCTGTAAGAGGTATCTAGCAAAGAATATTCATTAAACCATAAATTCAAAAAAGTCCTATACAAGTAGAGTAATTCGTGCGTAAAATTAGTCTATTTCTTTTCCACTCCATAATTGAGTTTCCGGAAGAAGCACTCTTTAACAAGATGAAATGGGGGCAACTTGAAAAATATTAATTTTTTTAAGAATTACTTTAGACAGACTAAAAAATGACAGAAACGATATAATTATTGGTTAATTCAAAATATTGAAATAAATACAAAATTTTACATTTTTCAGTTCCTTTCACAAAAAATGAATTGCATTACAAAACAATTTATAAAATGTTTTCCAAAAAACTCTGAACTATCAAGTTAGCCTCACTAAAAAGATAGAAAATAAAATTTTTTCGTTTTATCTAACGAATGATTTCTCTTTGTAACACCGGATTATGACTCATATGAAAAATAGATTTTTGTTATAAATGAATTAGTCTACTCGTATATAAATAACATAATTTTATAATTTTCAGATTCCCGAATTTAGTCCGTTTTTAATATACAAAAATTCGTTTTTATTGGTATATAATAATGGAATTTTTTATGAATTAATTTTATACCGACAACTATAGTTCCCCGTTGCTCTCCATCATTCTTTGTAGAAAATCGTCATTCAAAGAAGGGCAGTGGTATGCTAGGCCTTCAGATGGAGAGGAAGATGTTTAACATAGTTATGTAGTTCACGCGTGTGCATGATTAATCATCGCGTGTTTCTCAGATCGTTGCGTGCTTATTAGTCATGCGTTGCTACATCATGAACAGAAAATTACCGTGTTGTGGATAAGTTTGAAGAATTCCACAAGACATAGTAATGAATAATTATTGGCATATAGTATATCTAGTACTGCATGGTTCAGTTCTCTTTACATTATACTTTTTACGCTATACTTTACTTCACTTCCTTATGTATTAAACTATGAAAAGACAGAAAATTATTTTTTTTATGTCAACTGTGTAACACTAGATCTACAGAGCCGGATGAAACGACTGATCCTATATTTCTTTGAAAAATCTCTAACGTATCTAACGCTGTTTCACCTTCATTTTTCTGTACCTGTCTTATTAAATGTGACTAACTTATCGTCTAATCAACGTTTCACCTTCATTTTTTTTCCAACGTATTATTTTTGCATATTAAACACTAAAACTGCTAAGACAGTCGAAAAATTCTTCAAACTGATATGATAGCCATGGAGTAAATAATGCACTTCTATTTTATAAAACCTAAACTACTAACACAAGTATTCGTCTTTTTTTCTCTTGACTTCTGTTACGAAATGAGCACCACTTTGTCTTTCGAGTGAATTTATGTAATAAATAAACTCTTGGATATTATGTTTATATATAAATATACTATATTTGTAGATTTTTATTTCTATGTGCGTGTTTTTAAAGATGTGTGTGGGTGGTTCGTGGAAAAGATAAAATGCAAGTCTGTCTGGTTGCTTTTGAGAGTAGAATGGAAGTGCCAATTTTCAGGAAAGTCGTGGGTGCGGAAAATTAGGAGATGTTAGGAGTGGGGATCAGGGGCCTCGGTAGGTGGGGATGAGGTTTGCGAGGAGTAGGATGTGCCCTTAGGAAAATCGGTATGGATGTGTATGTGTGTGTGCGTGTGTGTGTATCTTACATGATGAAAGTACATTTATAATAATAATAATACTAATAATAACAATAACAATAATAATGATAATAATACTGGTGATAATAGCAACAATAATAATAATAATAGTGATGATTAATATAATGAGGTTGGGGTTAGGACGTAACACTTCACTTTTTCGAAAGTACTTATTCGCTGTATTTATGTGTAATAGATTGTTCGTCATTGGTTCTAGTCGTAACCTCATATCAACTATTTACATTAGCTGTTAGCGACTTGAAGCTGAAGTTTTCAGCTTATTGTACTTACAATTGGTATATTATATATTATAAAGCAAATTTTGGGTTATTTCAATGTCCTTTAAATCTTCACCCAACGCAGGTCGTAAGTTGAATTATTGCCCCATTATAATGTCCCCCCTGCAATGATTGATGATATGCGCCACTGTTAGCTGAATACGTAGTCTTGGTTAATACATACGTCATACTAATTGATCCCGATATCTATTCATACATTTGAAATTTCAACCTTTACACTATTTTTTGTTTTTTGCTCATTAGAAAGTCTTTACAAAGACACAGTGGGAAAAACAAACAAAGAAGAGAAACATCTGTCGAAAGTGTATTCGCTTTTGTAAACACTCGTTATATAATGTTTTTCTTGAATGTGATTGAATGTTGATCGGTTTAATTAAAGTACCTGGCACAAATGGCTATTTACACTCACCATGGAATTGAGTGGACTGGAGAAGGGGAAAAAATCGAAGAATCTAATCGTGTAATTCCAATCTGCGAACGCAACGGGATGTAGTTTAACGCAGTTTGTCTTTGGATGCATATGCAGATTAAATCTCGTTAAGCGAAATGCAAATGCGAGTGCAATTTCAACGCAGGATTGGACTAAGTAATGCGGGAGGATCGGTTCTAGCGAGTAAGCTGACGTTATTTGCACCTTTTCGAGGTCTTTTTCATTTCCTCTTTCCATTCGTATCTCCGCGTTCCTCACTTTGTTTTTCCTTTCATTCTCGTCAGTATTTCTCTCGCCTGATCCTTCACTTTTTCTTGGAATATTTTTTTACATATTATATGCCCTTTGCCTTCCGTCCATCTTTATAACACGTAGAATACCCAGTTGTGCCAACGGTAACCGCCGCTATTCAATTCAATGAAATTTCTTCCAACTTTCAAACTGCAATATTTACGAATTCGTTATTCTATATTTAATAGTCTTTCTATATTCAATATTTAAATATTGCTATTATTGTAATTCCTTGCCGTAGAATGACGGATGACACTCGTAACTCGATGAATGGGATAAGAAATTTTGAAGTCTTCCAAAATCTATTAAATTGAAAATATTAGTGGTGCACAAGACAATTAAAGTATTTTCGTACTAGTGGTATTACATTAAGTTATATATTATACCAGAAATCAGTCATCATTTTTTACTTCACCAAGTAATTCTGACTCATTGCGTGTTCAGTCAGAAAAAAATCGTAGGACATAGAGTTCAAGAAGTAAAGTACTGTTTAATGTAATTAATCATTTTTACCTTTAACATTTTTGCTCTCTAAAGATAAGATTTTAAAAGAAAAAGTCTTGCTTCAGGAGAAGCAGTGAAACGGGCGTAATACCGCCTGGCCATTTAACATTTTAACTATCTTTCTTTTTGGTCAACTCCGTTGAAAGAAACTAGTAAAATGGAATACGACAATAGAAACATAACGTAATGATATCACAAATATTCCTCCTCTAACAAGAGGCTATGTTGTCGTGATCTTGTGGCTAAAAGTTACCAAACACTGTCTTGCTTACCAAACAACGATATTGTCGCCCTTGGGGAGATTCTCTCAAACACTTCTCGGTGAAGGATCTCTGTAGCCAACTCGACGCGCAGCTACTAAATCCCACGATCTCTGGAAACGATATTATATATTGGAATGGTTTGTATGCATGAAATAGTAGGGATTTTCTTCCGCAAACAATTGCTGGACGGCCGTGTTTGTTTTAATGGAATAACCGTGAGTTTTTCATCTGACGTGACATCGGGCCAGATTCAGACAGTTTCTGATTAAATAGCGAGGAAGGAAAGAAGTCTATAATAGAAACCCCAGTATAGTGATGTAACGTGAAACGAGCCCATTCCTTTGTCGAATACACGATTTGTCGTTGGATATGGTGCACAGTGAATTTTTTTAGAGAATAATATTACCTCCTGATGTGTACGACAAGAAAAATGAACATACCTAGCCCTTTCACTTCGGCAGTCCAGTCCGTCGAAGTACTGTTACTGAACAGACACGCGCGCCAGAAATACGTGCAGTGTGCGTGGTGGCTGTATATACGTTTCCTAAGTCTTAAATAACAATTGTGCTGAATAAAACAATCTTTGCTCCAATAGGATGAGTATAATTTACACTTTTAATATGAAAAGATATATGGGGTAACGACGTCGCGAGGTCGCCGCTTATAAGCGGCTCTCGAAGCGAAAGGGCTAGAGATTGTAAAAATGAAGGAACTTTGTGGACGAATAGCGAAAAGAAATTACTTGGTGCCATTGTTTGATTTTAGAAGGCAATATTAACCCTTGAAGAATATACAAAGTCATCTTTAGAATGTGATAGGTGACACATATGACACGAATGTTTAAATAGAAATTGTGTTGTTTTCCATTTCCATAAACCTGCTTCTCGAAATTTGCTCTAAAGTATTCGTGAGGAGGATAATGCGAAGATAAAATGAATTTTAAAAAAACATGTTTCAAACAGTCTGTGGAATATGTAAATATGAGAAAACATTGTAATTCTTATTATCATTTTTACCATACTGTGGGATCGGGGCGGGGAAGCTCTCCTATAAAGAACTTTAGGAGAAAAGGACGTGAAATGAAATTATCGTCAGGGTGAGGTCACTGGCGCAGTGGTTCCGCGCCGACCCAAGCGATCGTCGACGTTAAGCTACTCTGTCCGAGTTGCTGCCTTGGATGGGTTGCCGCGCGCCTCTCGTTTCTTTTTCACGATCCTACAATACCTTCCATAATTCTCAGCATTTTTTATCATCAAAAAATGTTGTAAACCTCACGAAGAGAAATTTCATCGCATATTCATAAAAAATATATTTTTGATTTAAATGAAGTATTTTACAAGCTTGCGAAATTTAATAATTTTTTAGAATCTCTGGACTCCGTATATTCCCGTGTCAGTTCTCTTGGTTCAGTAGTAGATACTGAATTGGTATTCGATACCAGTAGTATAATCTAATGATTAAATATCATACTTAGAACTTTCACTCTCAATATTTATTTCAATATTCTAATAAAAGAAACTTTTGATTTCCCTGTTTTCAAAGAGCGCAAAGGATTGTTCGGGGTATGATTTTTTTCTCATTATTTTAAACTCATTTGCACATACGATCGGATGATCACTTACTCGTCGTATGGATTTCTTATGTATTTTTAGAACACACGGCTTATATTTCGTAAAGCATAAATTGAATTATTACCAAAAAACGTAATATTAATTACGAGCATGCTAAGTAATGAATAATAACCGGATATCATAATTATTAATAACATGCATGAATAAATTTGAACCTCTAAATTTGATAAACGAACGGCATGTTGGCTCTTTTCCTGACTGAAGTGTGTTCAAAAATGTATTATGTATTGTATAAGATGAATTAAAGATAAACAATATATTAAAAATTTTTGATTTACGATAAAGTAATGTCTAAGAAATAAGTAATGTGCATTTCGGCAACAAAGCAAAGTAAGTTTTTTCATCGCAAGATACTGGTTAAAAAATGTAAACAAAGTACAAAAGTACTTCCTAAAATTTTGTACGTACAAAATCATTGTTTCCCTACTTTGTTATACCTTTGTTTCATCCTTTGATCTTGGAGCTTAAAAGTGCTCATATACGTGCCCCTGATAAAAGTACCAAATATTATACTAACAATAGATGTATAGAATTGTATTCCGTAAATTAATTTGAGGTCTATTCTGACGAGCAAAACGATAGAGGAAAGGAAATCATAGAAACATTTTACGGGCAGTGCCAGCAACAAGAACGTAAATCAGACGAAACTACACCGTGGAATTAAGGGTCTCTCCACCGTCTCGTCTGCTTAATGAATGTAACTCTGCTTTTAATTAGACGTTCTTAGTGCCATACGTCGCAGAACTAGAGCACAGAGAAAGTATCGTTGTCGACCTAGGTTCACAAATGATTCGGACGAAGTGCTGAATTTAATCTTTGTGATCGAACGATTAAATGTAACCGTGCAGGCAGGGTTTCAGACAGCAGCAACACTATGCGTGTTATTTCTAAACAGTAATCTACTAATTAGATACAGATTCATTTGAAATCTTAGAATAATTGTATGTAAACGTGTGAGAATCATTGTTGAGTTGTGTACGGTTCAATTAACGTCATTAGCGGCTGGCGCCCTTTGTGAAGGAAATCCTCTAAATTGCCCCAGTTCGTCCTCCTCAACTGTAATGGTAAATTACTTTCATTGAAAATGCTAACTTCAAAGAACGTAACGAATGTATATGATACAGCTCTTTAACACGATTCGGTAATGAAAACACCTATTGTTTATTTTGAATTTCACTTCAATGTTACGAGCATTCACGAAAAATTGTATATAGTAGTCTAGATAATTGGTGGTGATATATACTGCAATAAAGGCAGCAGAACATTCGTGAATGTTGAATTACATTGTTGTTTCCTAACTTTTTACAATTCATAAATTGTGCCAGATGTTTTTCAGTCCAGGATATAGGTTTCTTGTTTATAGTAGCTCAAAAATTTAACACTAGACCTACTGATGACTAATACAACACATTAAAAATTGTCAAATAAATATGTTCGAATAAAATTTGAAATAAATCAAAGGGACAAAAAACTTGATCGATTCATTCGCTTACAGTCTTCAACTGAAACAGATACAGCTTTAGAAATTTCAAAAACATTTTTAAATAATCCAGGGCAAATCATTTTGACCGCTTTGGTAGATCTAATGTTAACATAATGATTCTTTATAAATTGCGGCACAACTTAGGAATTCTCGTCACACTATTTATTACATATTAGAATAATATTTTAGAGATGAGTCTGAGAATATATTTATGTGCTTCTAAAATAATCAATTTCAAACTCAAATTGGAACTGAATAATATTCAAGTACGAAAAACTGATTTGAAAAAATATTTTCTACAGCAGTGCAGTAATACAAGAAGCTGAAGAGTGATGTAGGAATTATTAAAAGTAGAAGGATCTAAAAATGAACATTTATGTACATTTAATCATCCAGATAGGGGGTAATTATAAAATATTCTATTTTTATAAGAGCCGGCACATAAATAAATGTGAATATGCAAATATAGTTTACTGAACAGAGTTATTACAAGCAGGAAAGTTAATTTGCAGTCGGTAACATGCAGTGCAAAATTAACTTTCTTGATTGTAGTAACTCTTATTAGCTTTAAGAATAATCAAAATGTTTGCCTTTTATATTAGAAAAAAATAGCTGTACAAACGTCTCACTGTTTTTCCCGATTTTTAAATTATTTGATTTCTAATCACTTATAAATTGTTCGCAATGGCCTTCAAATACGAATCAATATGATAAACAAATGTTTCGCCATATGCACATCACACGTCAGCAAAGATTATTCACATTATGTCCCTAGAACACGATATACAATTACATATTTTGTTTCTTTCTACATATATTTTCAAATAACAATCGGGCAATGATGGATCTTGAAGAAAATTCGACTTCTCTCAAAACAAAACTAAAGATTATTCTCCTTTTAGTTATTTATATACCATAAAAGAGAAAAAGGGATAAATATAGCTTTTTTGGCTAAAAATTTCTTCCTTGACTGATGGTCTGCGACCGTTAAATCCCATCGAGTTATCCAATCTTCTTGACGGTTTCAACGTGGCTTTCAGCTCTGATCTTCGCTAATACGAAAGGTTGAAGACTGATCTGTCAGAGGGGGCAAGAGGAAACTGAGTTTCGAAGTAAGAACGACGATGGCAGCTTTATGCTCAAACGATAATCGTAATGACAAGGTTTCAGCGCGTAACAAGTTGCGGATAATTATCCGTAATCGGTCTTAGAAAGTAGTAGCATTAGGAGAGGAAGTGGTAGATGCCAGGGGGATCTTGAATAAGGGAGAAAGAGCTCAAGAATTTCATAGATCGATGTATGGGATGGGAAGAATGAATGTCTTGGCATAAATAGCAAGTGTTCGATGGCTCGGAATTGCATTAGATAAGCTAGTTCGGCTTGGAAATAGGATTAATTGAAATCATCAACTGTGGTTATTAATTGGTGTATACGTGATGATGAGCTTCATGGAATTTTTACAGAAATTCTGATTACCTGTCATGTCGTTATAACTCTAAACGAAAAAAACTCAAACTAATTCTTAATTTCAGTACTGTCACCTACAGTATGAATACAGAAAAATATACAGAGTGAACAATATATCACGATCGTAATGGAATCTTGTGTTATTAGTGAATGGACCACGCTATATACGATTTGAATAATGTGGTTTGCAGAATCCTATAAAGCGATTATACGGTAGCTATGACACAATAGTTATACAACTTGTAACAGTCTTATTAATCCCTTGCCGAACAATAATTAGTTATACTCGTGACGTGATACTAATAATACGCTAATTAGGTATAGATTGGTATTTCAATAACTAATTCTGAGTGATTGTGCCTTAGCAAAAGAAGTCGTACAGGAAGGTGTTACATTAACCCTATAATAATGTTAATTAAATAATATCATTGGTATAATATTAATTATAATATAAATAATATTAAGGGGATATAACATTGAACAGCCATCCAACAGCGGATAATCAATTTATAAGGTAGTATTGAAACAGTTAATTTTAGTTTGAAAACATTGTTTAGTTAAAAAATTTTGAGCTTAATTGTAATAACAAAATTTGATTACCTTTACAATTCAACCGCTGATACTATAAACATTTACGTCTGAGGCGTAGGCACAATAGCAGAGAAAATCTATTTCCATGTATACGGACGAAACATTCAAGAATACCCAGGTTATACTTGGAAATTTGGAATCGTTCACGGTGGGGCCTTATTCCTGTATGACGTTATGGAGCTAGAATATTATATTCACCGTGGAATTATGCCATCCATCAAAATACCGATGCCTAGGATAATTGATGCCGTCGGTACGGCGACGCCAGTCATGCTAGACAGCACATGGCGTAAAATTGAATATCGATTAGACATTCTGAGAGGGCTCGAAATGGGTTGCTTGTCGCTCGACCAAAGTTATTAATTCCCCCATGCGGCTGAATTTCGCGATTAAATCGCAGCAATAACGTCAACTTATCGTACTAAAGGCTTAACTATTAATTAATATCAGTTTGCTAATTAGAATCGTGATGCTTCAACATTGGGCTGACAACTAATGACGATTTGTCTTTCTTTCCTTAATGTATAATCCAATCTTTTTTAAGATAATAATACGGAATTCGAAAATGCTTACCTAAGTTCGCTGTGCCCTTGAACATATCATCGGAACTCGCTTTTTCGAATCCCATTGTCAGTCATGTGAATTGAACTGAATATCGACGTTGCAGAAACATTGTTTCTGAAATTACATTACACAGATATGTAAGATCTGACATAGTTTCAGGTTCGAAACTGGAAAATTTAGTACGTTAAATTCAGTTGCAAGCAAGTCTGCTTACCAAATCAGAAGGTTTGACTTCGTGTTGTTTCATTTAAAATATTTTTTGAAAAACTTCGCAAACGATCGTGAAATTCTCAAAGTGTGTTGTACTTAAACAAATTACAAATTATGTGACACCTTTACAACGTACCAGCAATTAACCTTCTACCTTTTCTTTGTAGTATCAAAAAGGTCGATTACGTGACTAATTAATCGTAATCACAGATACTAGACGTAAAACGAATGAACAATTTCAACAATTGTATCGTTTTGCTCGATTTCGTACTGCTTGCCTTTCTGGATCGTTTAAAATTTATCGCTTCGGCTGGCTTGTTTACCTCTTTCCTCGATTCGTCTCGTATCTATCGATACGATACTACTGCTCGTCCTGATTTCGTTTAAACTGTTCCTTCCCAGCTGCAATTTGAAGAAGAAATTTGTTTTGCAACAAGAAATTTGTTATTGTTTTATTTAATCCTTCATTTGCAGATTCTTTATCAAACATTTTACTGTTCGTCGATCAATCATAATCTAAAGTGAATCACAGTAGATCACAGATTTTTATATTTTTATTATATTATAATTGTATTAAAAGATGAAGTTGTCTTTTATGTTACTCGAATCATCACCTAATAAAATTTAATCTTTTCACCATGGATGCACAAATACTTCTTGATTACTTCTTTTTCTATGTGTACATAAGCCATGTAGATATTTAGTCGTGCAGTTTTTAAATGAATACACTGTACATGACAATCATACGACATTATGTATGAGAAATATATCGTATGTATAGACATATACAGTAATCCCCCCTATAACACGGTAGATTCGTTCCGCGTTATAGGAAAACGCGTTGTAGGAGTATTCTCGTATAACGCGCTCTATGACCCCGTATAACATGTTATGTACAAATGATTCAAGTAAATCGAATATTAAGGAAAAACTAAATATGTGCAAAATATGTGCATTTTATTAAAATCAAACTAAGAACATTTTTAATAAAAAAACTTATACATATGTTACTAAAAAACAGTTAAATTCAAAAAAATTACATAATTCCATAAATCCTACTTTTATTTCGTGGTAGACTGTATGGCCCAGGCCACTAAGTCATGTTTTTATTTGGCATCAGTCACCTGAATATAAAAGTTCTCAAAACCAAAAATTATTTATTCACTAAAAATTTAACATTATTTAACTGTTTTGTAATGTTTCATTTCTTAAAAATCTGCATTGTCACAAATTTTATAAGAACACAATTGACATAGAGTGCAAACGTACGCGAAATTGATTATGTACAAATTCATTATAAGTCTCACAGTACAGAAATATAACGTGGAAACTCCCCGCGTTATATGGGGGAAAACACGTGTTATAAGAGGGACATGAAATCGCGTTATAACAGTACAGTGTTATAGGGGGGATTACTATACAAGAAACTTTTTTTTGCATTTCTCACCATTCTCGAAACATTTCGCTGTAAAGAAAATTTTTCATTCTTCTCAAGTGGCAATTTCGTCTCTAAAATCAAATTATGGTAAGAATAAAAAATAGATTTGTGTTAAGTACGAAATACTTTAGTTATATGTAAAGTTTTATCCTTTTTTAACTTCCAGGTTACTTAATTCCCCTTGGAAGTTTTCTATTTGTATAATCTAGAATTCAAATCAGTAAAATGAATCGTTCATAATTTTGTTTAAAATTATGCAAATTTATAACGGTGCAATTTTATTAAGGTTCCATTTGTTAGTAGAAGTTTTCCTTGTAAAATGTAAACGAGAATGTAAATGGTATTTCTGAAAAAGTTAAGACATTCAAGTTCCTTTCTTATTACGTTTTTTTAATTTTTATATTTATCTGGTGCCTGTAAATATATTGAATCATATACATATATTGCAAAAATCAGTCAATTTGCTTTACTATTCATAAAACTTTCGTATACTAATTGTGTTTTAAGAAATACAAGCAAACAAAAGCGATTATTTCTACTTCTATATTCTACCAGCTAAACAGACTTCTTGTTTCAGTGCAGGCTTCTTAATTCTTTGGAGTCCCTCTAGTTCCCTTGTTATTCGTTGCTTTACCACGTCATATATTGTTATAGCATATACCTTTTTTTCTGTCTTGATACTGAATTAATTTATTACAAATGAAATTACATTTTCTCAATAATTTTTTCATTAAAATAAAAGTATATGCATGTTTCTCTTTATTTACCAATATTAACACTTTACCGATAAGTGAGTATCAAGCAATAGCCACGTATAGTGCGGCTCGTCAGACCTGGCACCTAGGAGGTAAGCCTGTTTCGGGAGAGTCTGATTCGCCAGGCTGAAGCGCCATGTCTCTTGTCACACGTAGGTACACGAAGGCACTTGACGTTCTACCTCGCGATTCGTTAAACGATCTACACATACAAATCGAACTAAAAGACGAAGAGAGAGAACACTGCAGATCGAAGCAAGGGGAGGACATCGGCGTAGGCACCAGATTTCTAACATCTCTATAGTAAAAACAGGCTGAACAACGATAGAATTACCACATGAGGAGATTCCCCTTGATGAAACGGAGCGCGCGACGAGAATACAATGTCTCGCTGCTCCAGCCAAACTAGTAAGAATATTTGAATGTTACGACTTTGTCGGGTACTTCCTTTAAGAGGCTGAGCGAGTGGATTCCAAGAAACAAAATGTTGCGAAAAGGCGGTTGAAAACGAGAAGCTCCGCCGCCGAGGTGCCAGGTCTGACGAGCCGCACTATACCCGTACGAGACAAGTTTGAAGTAATCATTTTCGCTACACCGAATATGTATAATTTGATTCATGTGTATGCGGGTTCCTGAAAATTTGTTCTTGGAAAACATTTTCAAACGCTTCAAAATGTAGAAAGAATACTATAAGCTTTTATACTTGCAAATCTAAAATAACAGGTATAAAGTTCTGTTACATTATGGACTAGTTAAATATATATACGTTAAAAAGTATATACGTTAAAATAATAATATATTACGTTAAATTCCATTTTTATCCATTTAAGTCTTGTCTCAGATGAGATATATCCTAAAATAATAAATAATAAATAAAAAATAAATGAGACGTTCTACTATAAAGAATAGATGAAAATGTTTAGCTTCAAATTTTTACAATAACGGTTTGAATGTACGACTAATCAGGAAATCTTTCATATTTTCTTTCCAACTAATTATTTCATGTTTAAGAAGGTTCGACAATTGAAAGATATAAACAGAATATCTGTCTTCGATCGTAAAAGATTTTAAACTAACTGATTATTGCGGTTCGATCGAAAACTGAAATTTCCACTTTTTGCATAATTTTCAGAAATTACAAGAAATGGCAATATTATAATTTTTGGAAGACATACAAAATTTGCAATTGAATGCGATTTCCTCGGCGTAGAAAAGCGGCCTCGAGAATTACGGAAGTCGAAGAGCGAATATATTAGTTCCCCTTAGGTCTGATTATTGAAGCATAATAGAAAATGCATAATAATTGGGCAGCTGAAATGAAGGAAGGAGAAGAGCCGAATGGGAATAACTGAGGGTACTTTCTGAAACTAACAGTTTCAATCGTACTTATAGGGTAACACACTTAACCGTATTCTGTTGCTTGAACGATCTCTTCGTTATCCTTAAAATCATTTAAATATGGATTGTGAAACGAGATTTAAGAGTACTTAAACATTAGTGATGTAATATGCAAAGGGAGAAATAACGTAAAATTGCATTTTCGTAGAAATGATGGTATCTCTTTAGAACTTATAAGTTTAATTTAATGTAAAAATTCTCTTCTTTTATATTTTTTTCTGATTCCCATTATACGGTTCTGGTTCATAAGTTCAAGAATGCCTTCTATTATGTAATGTAAACAAATTATTTATAACAAAACAGGTGACTAGATCTGCAACAACGAGAGAGAGACCCTGTGGCTTTTCATAGTCTGCGCCCTAATTATCTTTTTCTACTTTCTCTATTCTGTGGTGAAATTCTTTTGAATGATGCTAATTTGTAACACATGGTGCGTCACAGGTTTTGCTGCTAGTAAAATGTGTTATATTTAGAAATAATCGTTAGGACAATTTATTATCTTATTTGGCCACATTTTGTTTGAGATTTTACTACGTTAGTTTGTTTTAAAAACCGAAAATTTAAATTATTTTGTTGTTTCAATTTCGGAATAGTAATTTTTCCTTTTCCGTTTTATCTGATAAAATGTCCTTCTTCCACAGTTTTACCATCAGTCGTGTTAAAAGTATATATACTCGCATTGTCTTTCATACATACAGATTCCGGACGCATATATATTATTAAACTCCGTTCAATAAGCGATGCAGATACAATTCAAACGATTAATTGTTATTACAATCCTGGTCATCACATGGAGCTTTTAATCTATAGAGATGATTGATGCTCACGGTTTATTGCACTCCGTTCATTGTACTACACGATGCAGTAAAACATGTAGCGAACAGGTCGCTAAACTTGCAACGCCGTTGATAAATATCCATCATAAATGGCTCTGAGAACTTTTCAAAATTCCTGATTTCCTATATTTCGTGTCTTAATAAAGTATCTCTAAAGATTTGGCTAAGACCAACCGAATAATTATTTTTTTCACGCAGTATGGATATACGATAAAACCAATAGTCGAACATATATATAAGACAATAGTAAACAGCCAAAGCCTTCGCCTGGGGTATCTTTGCGTCTATAGTTTATATCGATATCTTTCGTAGAGCGTGTATTTGCGTCCATAGCCACCATAGATATCTTTCGCAGAATGCATATATGCGCCCATAGCAGTCAATAATTCGTATATCCCACAGCGGTCGTGATTTATGTATCAACCAAGAAGTGCGACGGTTTTCGACAATTACCCTTCCTGCTTTCGTTCATTGTGCAACAAAATTTGCATGCAAAACATTGCTAACAAAATGTAAACATCTTCGTATGCTGTCAAACTTACGACCTCTGTTGCTTCGATTCCCTTGCCAGTGAGATATGACAAAATGACCGTATGAACGTTTGCGTTTTAAAGACCCTACCATATCACATATAACGTGTCAAAATATCGTTTTCTGGGAAAAATTACATTTTTGACATTCACCGTAACTTACGATAGTGCAACAACCCTGTTCTAATTGTAAGAGCGCTTGAAAAGGGTGTGCAATCTGACTAAAAAAATCAGTCACCGTCCAACAGATTTCTCTAAAATATTTACAAACTACTGGTAAACATCCATACGTCCGAACAGAAAGGTGTACGAAATCTCAGCCTTCAAATAATTCCATTGAATTTTCAATTACACTGTTCAACAAATTTTAACTTTTCTTATTTTCTCAAATATCCAATGGGTGATCCTCGTAGAGTTAGTCATCCTAAACACGAATCCGTCGGCAGAATTGCTCCATCACCCTCAGTTTTTTAGTAAAATGAGTTTTTTGTAAAAACACCAAATTTTGGCAAAAAATGAGGTATTATGCGTACTGTCAGATCGGCGTCGATAACGCGTAGTTACAGCACTGTCACACTGGCGGCCCGCGTAGAATAGCAGCATGGCGTCGAACGCCGATTACACGTTCTCGAAAAGGATGCTGGATCGAGAAGAGAGATAAGCCAAGCATGTTAAATTAAGCATGTTCTTTATTATATGAGCCGTTGGTTTTAAAAGTGGCATAAGTCAGTTTCTTTTTAAATCGAGATGTTTAAGGGCCTGCGTTTTAATGTCTTTAAATGCGATTTAATTGTACTTATTATCTTGAATACTTGTATTTTTCTTAGTATACATGATTTTGTATAATCATTTCAGAATCACTATTTTTCATTATGGTAAAGTGACTCATGCCACTTTCAAAATAAAGGGTTCATATATTACGAAAGGTAGTCTTGTCATGTTGTGGCCTTGTTGCTAACTGACCTGTAAATATAAACAAACGACTACGGAAAAGCATAACACTACTTCTGTGGTGTTCTTGTGTACTTCTGTAGCCCCGGTATCGGAGACCTGTTCCAGTAACTTGATTGTACCTCTACCACAATATTGTATTTGAGGGAAGTAATCTAAATAAATAAAGTATTTAGAAATCAATTTATTCGATTCAAACGCCAAATGAAGTACAGTTATCAATGTCATCTTTAAAACAGAAATTAAATGGTATTTGAAGTAATTTATTATTTAAAATGACTATTTGTTACATTGTTGCAAAAAAATTGTTCCCAATTGTGCTGCGTGGCACCATGGCATTGTCACTTGCGAAAATGTCTCAATATTTTAATATTATATATCTTACGTTGTAAATATAACTAATGTTATCACTGACAATTATATTACGGTACTTCGCGTGAAGTATTCATTTAGCATTTTTCAGCTTGTGGAGATTTGATATCATTTAATATCCAAACAAAATACAAATGAAGTGATGCCAATTATAAGCGACCCGACTTCTTCATCGTGCACGCCCTCTTTTGAAATGCTGTAATGCTTCCTGTAAGGGGTGCGTCAAGAGATGAAGAGCGAAAGAAATCTGGCGCGGAAGGTTAAATAGAAAATGAAACAATGTATTTCTCTCCTTTTTTCTGTACACGAAACGAATCATAACTAGTATGTCACAAAATATCCTGCACCAAAAACAAAATATATTTGCCGCGATCAACGACTGTAAAGAAAGAACGATGAGTGTTACGTACACATATTTATCTGTACGTTTAACCCCGTACAATGAAATTATTTTTATGCTATTAATATTACGTCAAACTACACGATATATCACCAATCATTGATAAGTTTTTATTTCAACAATCCATTTCTGTATTGTTGTACACAAAGTCACGAAAAAAATCGTAAAAACGCTAACAATAAGACACTTACATTCTTCATCACTGGTCAGCACCATTGCTTATTTTGATCAGTTCGTTATATAGTTGCGTTCCCCGAAATGAGAAAGTACGGATTGCTAAAAGAAAAACCTTAGATAACAGGAGCTTAGATAACAACCTTAGACAACTTTAATAACAATATTTTAGTCAATAATATTAACTAATAGTATTTTTACTTGCAATGCAACATATCATAATAGCTTGTGTTTGTGTATTCTGTATCAGGCAAATGGTAACTTAACCATCTATTTCTCATAATAAATGTAGATTTTAAAGTCAGGATTTAAAAAAGAAAATCCGCAGTACGTTTTCAGGCAGTTCGAAGGTTGAAGTATGTAGTCACTTCATAATAATGCCTTTTTTTCTGTGAACTACTATTATCATCTAATATTGTGAAGGAAAATTGATATATGTACGTATAATATTAGTTAGGTATACACATATGTATGTTGCATACTACAACTATTTTTTTACTTAAACATATTTCATTTAAAACTGTTTTATTAAGCTAACCAGAGTAGATGCAAGCAGAAGATATTGCATGGTCATTCAGTAATATTTCCAGCTCGCTTCCTGGAAATTGATTAGACTTTTCAGTCTTCCGATTTTTCAATATTCGTTGAATCACTAGCCAACTCTTTTGAGTGTTTTTTAACATTAGAACTACCGAAGTAGTCGAAAAGACTGGTTTTTATTAAAATACTTATTTTTATTAAAATTCTTCAAATTTAGAGCTGACTCATAAAGTAGACATCCCACACCTATCCTTTGACACTTTAAAAGCCTGGCGTATTTCGCCCGTTTCACTGTTTCTCCTGAAGCAAGACTTTTTCTATTAAAATCGTATCCTTAGAGAGCGAACATGTTAAAGGTAAAAATGGTTATACAATATTAAGCAACACTTCACTTTTTTAATAGTAACATTTCAATACTGAATATAGTAAAGAATTCGTGAATATCGTTCTTTGGAAATCGTAAGAAATGTCATTTAATTGAATAGCGCCATTCACAGGTGGCCCTCGTGGCGTTCAACGTGTAAAAATATAAATTTTGGTAAATAAAACCTAATTATATACTTGTCATCATTTATAAGCTATCGCGTTATATCTATCATGTCATATTTCATCTTACAAATTCTCCCACATTCAACAATGCCCAAAACATTCGCGTAGAATCAATGGTAAACAGATTGTAGCGCCATGAACACCAATCAACAATAACAGCCGGATCGTGGGGGTAAAGCTATCGATGCTAATCGATCCTGGGACGCTATATCTGCGCTGACATAACTCGGGAATTCATCAACGCCAAGCCAGACGGCAGTAGAGCTGAATATGCTAATAAAGGATTCTCGTCGCTTGCGAAGTGCACCTACACGATGATGCGCGTATAGGGATTTCCGTGTATCACCCATGATGGTGATGCATAGACGGTGCCACTAACAGTCCTCATTTCTCGAATCTCTCCCGATGATTATTGTTGTAGTCAGTGATTGCGATGAACAGATTAAAAATGTATTCTTACTTTTTTAAAACTTAAACTAAATGTTTTAAGTAATTTATAAACATATTCCTTTTATATGTAAAAAAACATGAAACTTTTCCTCGTGATATTTTTTTATACCTACGATAGTTTACGATTAGTGCGTCGCGACGCGTCGTGACGGATATGCGCGGCCTACAAATTATACAGCAAAATGGAAAATTTTTTAATTTTGATTTTTTACAGAAACAATAATATTTTAGAGAACAAGGAAAGCATTTGTTGCATAAGACATTTTTCCCATCATCACTCGTTTATCAGATATAGTAACGTAAAGTGTCAAAACCGACAAAAGAAAGGGGTTAATTTCACGACTCCAGAGGAAATTACGGAAAAAAGCAAAAACACGTAACTTTTATTTTTTATTGCTCTATCATTCAAAAAAAGTTTTGTTAAAATCGGATCGCGAACTTTAAAGATATAACGAAAAACATGTCATTTTTCAATAAAAAATTAACAAAAATTCGTCAACTAAAATTTTAAATTCGAAAAATCTCTATCATTAACCGTGTTGTGGTTGTAAGCGAAGGAAGAAAAAATGTCGAAAATTTGAAAGGTGGTTTCACCCCCTAAACGTGCGAGTTAGCAGATATAAAAAATTAACAAATGTACCAATTTTCATTAAAATCGGCACCGGACACTTCGGTATATTCTCTTGTGAGTATACAGTACAGAGCAACCTGTTTTTATGTGGTCTCTTTTTGGGCGCTCTCTTTTCGTGTGAATTTTTATGAGCAATTTTTTTGTGCAGTATATAAAAAAAGTCTACCAAATGCATATCCCCAATAAAAATCACACTTTAAAAATCGCAAGAGAAGGGAACGCGCAAAATTGGACTGCATAAAAACAGGTTGTACTGTGCAATTGCTCGGCAAAGCTCGGCCACTTGCTTGATTGCAATAACTGTCTAAAGGAAGTTGTAAAATAATTAATGTATGTAAAGTGAGTCATTATAAATATTGCTATTTCTTGTAGAATTATGAAATAGTTATACTACTTTCAGAAGTACGACTTACGATAAGTTTACTTTTCATTTCAGGCTACTACCCCTAGAGACTTGAGGGTCATCAGTAGTTTTTTTATTTATTGGCATCGCATATTTTTTCACATTTTTTGACAAGGCGGCATCATTGATGTATATAACTGATCATGAACATGTTCCAGAAATTTTTTCCAGTCAGTAGGTAAAATAAGTCCCAAAGTATCAAAACTAAAGTTAATACTTTTCAAAATAATTTAACAGTTGTTGCAATATCTAGACACTTCTCTAATTTTACTCTGAGCCTTCGTTCGCTTAGGGCAAAGAAAATTATTTTTAACACTCAAAATGTCATAAAAAGATTTTTGAATTATCTAATCAATTAATCAAAATTATCTATAAAGCACAATTACGTAAAAATAGTCAGTGCAATCTATCATAACCAAAGCAATTACGTTTCAAGTAAAAATTCACTAAATTTTCTAATGAATTAATATACCCCCAAAACTTACCAAATCCCGAGATTCAATTTTCCAAATGTGTCCCACCACATTGAACCGTCGCCAAAAAAATCGAAATATTATAGTCGGTTTAATTGCCTACCGAATATTAATAAGCGCGGAACCTGAAATTGAGTATAAATACAGTTGTATTCATAGATCAGCATTATTTCTCAGTAATTGCACGTTCCTACACGCCTTTCCTGTGTTCCGTGACTAGCTCTACCACTACCATCAGCATGCCAGATATTTGCGAATAAACAGTGAGCCTCGAAATAATACCGTGCACTGATGAGAGCCATCGTGGAAATAAATTGCGAAGAGCGAAATAGAGGAAACATATCCGCAGGGAGGATCGCAGGAAGCGGAGGAGTTGTTCGGTCGAGCAACACCCGCACGGCTCGTCAGCGAATCGCGGCGCAAAGTAAACAAGGATGCTCGTGCCACGAAATTAGAGAAACGTAGTGAGCTGAAAACCACGTTAAACAAACTATACACGCCCGTGGATGTTTATATCCCCCATCCTTCCCCTTTCACCTCCCATCCCCTTTTAAAACGTTACGTGAAAATGATGTCAACGACGAAGTTATACCACAATTAGCGCATCTAACGAGACAAATAGTTGGTAATCATATCTCCGGAAGGATAAAACGAAACGAGTGTTACGGAGCACCCAGTAGATTAAATGTTACTGGGTAACGAGACTTAGCAATTGTTTGTTATTAAATAAATGATGAGATTGTACGATCGATGGTCCTGGTGAACGGATGTGTTTCTCTAAATAAACGTTCTCAGTTTTTCTATAATTGTGTACTATATAATTATGTCTAAAAGGATAATGGGTGTGCGGTCGACTCGTAATAATATGTTAGTTTGCTTTTACCAAAATTATCGAAGTTTATGTGGTGTCATTCATTTGGTACTTTTTACTGTTCGACTTACTTTATTGCGTGTTTTCTTGAGTGTAGATTCGGTAATGAAATTGTTAGATAGTTAAAATAGCTGGTGTGAATTTTTTAATACTATATTAAAAGAGACAATTACGAGGTTAATAGATGTGTGATACGGTGTAGGCCAATTTAATCTAGGTGTTTTTCGAAGGTTTTTAACCCCTTGGCTACTGTTTGCGCACATAAGCGCTCAACACAGTTTGGTCTTTTGACATGGACGGCGCATATAAGCCTTCTGAATATTTTATCTATAATTATTCCGATAGATCTCATTGCAGTTAGACGAAAGTGAATGCTAACTACACTGTTACACATTTCGTTAATTAAATCCTATTTACTGGTTCAGACGCAATCCACAAACAAATTCTGACAACAAAAACATCAATCGAGTCTCTCCACCTTTCACGCAATTCGGTCCATAATACAGAAATAAATAATGTTGTTTTAATGCAGTGAAATACAATTATTTGATTATTGAAATATGTTTTCACAAAAACGCATCTCTATCCCAAATTTTTCCATTCTCGGCGGAAATTGGAAATGAATTCCTATCCGTGTAGTACGGTCGGTGCGTCTTAAAGTCTGCCGTAGTCAAATGGTTAAGGATAGCTGTACAATTTGTATTAGCTCTAAAAGGATGGTTGATTTTCTGTAAGAATTATAGTATTGCTATAAAATTTGTGCATTGAAGAAGAACGTATTGTAGAATTTAACGAATTTATAGAGCGTACTCTAATCAGTTTCCGAATGAGGAGCAGACGGGACTGTCAATCTGGAAAGCATTCTTTTAGAGTTAAAAATTATTTCCTTTTATTACAAGAAATTTGGGAGAGACTTTCTTGCTTTGGACATACCAATATCGTTGTAGTTGCATTTTATTAAAGGAACAGGAACGAAAATACCATCAAACGTCAATAATTTTAATTATTGCAACAAAATTTTTAAATTCTTAGACAGACTTTTCTTAAACTAGGTGGAATTTGCATTTTTGATTAAGTTACATACGAATTTCTTGAACATTACGTATATCACTACATTTTTAAAGTTTTTTTTTTCAGCCAGTAAAAATTTTATGCAATTTGAATAAAATTCTTTAATTTAGATGCTCAACGTATGCATGTTGTGACGATGCTAATCAGCGAACTTCTAGTACCATGGAGTAATTTTCGTTTGCTCTATAAAATTACATAAAATTTACGTGGAATACATTTTGCGTTTTCTATAATTGAAGAGTTTGTACAGTACTGAATGCATACTTTTATTATACGATAATCTTTCAAGTCCCTGTTGGAATTATTGCACACTCTATAGTTAGTTTTCAACATAATATTAATTCTGTTAACTTCTTGCCCTACAATTTCTTTTGCGGTCGCGAATTCTGTAATTATTTAATGTGTTAAATTGCTGAAATTAATATTTTCATGCGGCTACTGCTACCTTGTACATTTCGATATGAAACCGACGGAATGAACATAACTTTATGGTCTCATATCCCTTGTTTTTTTCCAATTTGCTAGATGTTCGAAATTAATTTCATTCCATTGCCTTGCATTATTTTCTGCTTCAGAAGTCGGATGTTATGTAGAACAAGAAGTTAAATAGTATCTAATAGAAAATGCCGTACTACTTTCGAGTTAAGAATACTTATTAATTATTTTGAATTTTTGTTGAAAGTTTCCGCATAAGGAAAGTGCGTATGATATACCGCTTGAAGTAAATGATCAAAACTTTTCTCAGCGGGTAAATGTAGCAATTTCGAAGAGCATGTTGACGGTGACTGCAGTGCAACGGAAGCTACACTGTGGATATAGAAATCATAGCTCATAAACTTGATCGCCAGGGAAGGTTGCCGAAATTGGGTACATGTACGAACTTACGTAATTCCACGGTGTTTACACGTCTTTCCTCGGCTTACGACCAGGCCATACGTATAATATAATGATGGTAAATAAATCATAGAGGGGTTAAGTAGGGGTTAAGAGCATTTCTTATGACAACCTCGGAATATCGTTAATATAAGAGAAGTTATGGAGTCCATAACAAACATTAATTATCATTATTTTGTGGTGCATAAATTGCACAAAATTTAACATTAAGGAGGAAAACACTTTCATACACATTGCTGTTCTCCTTACCTGATCTCCAATATTTGCAGTTTAAACGGATAAGTCTGTTATCAGTTGGGTGTTTTTGTTAAATAAAAAATGTATCATGTGGATCACGAAAAAACTGATTATATGAAAATACCGATGTGTTAAATTTAATTTGTCATTGATATTTTTTGTGTTGAATTATCTACTCGTGGCACGATCCGTAATAAACCTTGCGGAGCTGTGGTGAAAGATTTTTCCCATGTAACAGGTATTCACTTGCTCCACAGTTTTGGTTTTCACGTATTTATCTAAAACTGTAGACTCTAGGCGACATGAACCTAAATTTAAATCTGAAATGTGGGACGGTGGTGAGAATAACATATTGAAATGTAGCTGTTGAATGACAGTAAAATGATTGCGAGAATAAAAAGATGTTAAAAGTGCTGTGTATATAGGAAACAAAGGGGGGAAGCAGAGTGAAAATTAATCATTTTATGTGCTACAATAAAACCTGTTTCAATCTGCAATCGTTTTTTGAAAAAAGTATTCTTGTAGTTATCCTTTAATGCATATTCTTAATTACACTAACAATAAGATGTGAACCAACGTTTGAACCAACGTGCGAGTCGTAATTTTTCGGAGGCTACAAAGGTGTCAGGTTTGCTTAAGGGCACTTCTGTATGTACATGATGTTCCGCCACATACTGTATAAGCTGTATATATATATGGCTTACATATCCTTACAGTTCCACTTAACTTTCTGTAACTTTAACCGTTTGAGTCCCACGCGCCGCTTTCGTGCTCTTCACATTTCATGTCGAAAAAATATAAGGCATTGGAACAATACGGACAACTGACGATGCACTACAATGTGATAAAATGCGCTCAATATTTTAGACGCATCTCTCGTTGCATCGCTACTTTTTTTGTATATAGGTAATCCAAGTAATACATTTTGTATTTCGTTGTTACCTATTAGAAATTAATATTATTATTATATATAGATAGATTCAGACAAACGACATAAGCGACATTTCTCGACATGAAATAAAAGAAGCGCCATCGCGGCACTTGTGTCTTTTCGATCGGATTTTTTTAAATACCTTCTAGGTCTCAAACGGTTAAGGGTGTGTAAGCTGCATATACTGGTCGCAAACGAGTTGATCCGTCCACATTGTTCTCACCACATTGTTCTTGGAAATCTAAAACTCAGAAAAGAAAATCGAAAACAAAACACTTCTTTCGTTGTTTACATGACGACGTAACAAATGTACAACTTTCTCAGCCAGTATCGCGTTAAAATTGAAAATAACTTGCAAACGAGAGATGCCTTTATCCGTCTGGCGAATCAGGCCAAAACACTTGCCACAGGCCATCAGGTTGTTTGCGCCCAGTAGTAACTGATACAGCCAAAACAATATTGAAACTCCAGCACGTTTCGAAATTTAAAGCGTAGAGTTTTGAACCGTCTTTAGTCTTGACGTTGTCGATAGTTAGAAATTCCATTAAGTTTTCCATTTCAACATACAGATTTCTACATAACCAATCCACGCGTTACTCAAAGAACATACAATCATGACGTTAGAACATGATATTTCTTGTTATTTGTTATTAAAAGTGATTGTTGGAAAGCTGATGTTACTTTTTAGCTAAACAAATTCTTTTGACGCATTATTTAAATATGAAAAGTAGACGAGTGAAACCAATACAGATAACAATGGAAGGGAGCTTCTTTTTTTATATATATTTTCAGTATTAACGGCTTATTAACTCTTTGCCGTACAATAACGAATGATGCTCTTGGCGGCATAAGTGAAATAAGAAATTTTGAAGATTCCCAAAGACTGTTAAATTAAAAATATTAGTGGATTCCGATATGATCACATTATTTCTTTGCTATTCATATTGCGTTGAGTTATGCTCTACATGATAAATCGGGGATAGATTAAAATGTCAGTAATTGATTCTAAGTTATTATGCATTCAGACAGAAAAGTTATTTCTTTTAGTGAAAAGCAAAGGGGTTGAAGAAAGCGATCACATGACTAATTATATTACATTATTAAATAAAACGTACAGAGTACCCGTTTTGCTTTTAAGCCATCTCGCTAATCTTCTTTTCAACGACGCGGTATGCGCGTGACCATATACCAGTTAATTAATGCAGAATGACTGTAATTATAGAATAAAATACTGTCTCAAGACCCCGCACCCAATAATAATTTTTACATAAATGATGACTGCTGATCTTGAACACATATATTCCCCAATTTACGCAGCACTTTTAACACTAGAACTGCCAGACAAGTCAAAATGATTGGTACACAATTTTTTCCAAACATTCTCTAACTTTGTAGAAGAGTTATAAAAGAAATATTCTACATCCGTCTAAAAAAATATAAATCACCGAATCGATCGTTTTCTTCGCTTCTTCAATTCTCCTTTTTCAAGATACATATTCAATATATTTGAAAATACCAGATTTAAAGCCTATGGTCAAATTTTAATGAACGATAAATACTACATAATAATGAAATAAGAACTTTGAGACAGTTAGAAAGAAATAGTACACTATTCAATAGATATTATTATGAATTTTAACATTGTCTTCGAAGAATCACATAATTACTTCATCAGAATTGTGTGGCACATTCTAGCTCTTACCATGTAACTATCAACGCAAAGCGTCATAGACATAAGTAGAATGACCCTATATATAGATGGGGTACTGAAAGAAGGCAAGCGGAAGGAATGCAAATGAAATGCGGTTCTGATTCTTTAGACGGCAAGAGTCATGTCTCCTTTCACACATATTAGGGGGACCAGAAAGTAATGACGTTTTTTTTTTACATAAAATCCAAGCTAATAAATTTGTAACAAGTTGTTATTGTGAATTTTTAATGAATGATGAAAAAATGTAGTCATGGTGAAACATTACTTTCCACTCTACCCAATATTTCCAAATATTCAAATAAGACTGCATGACGAAGAAACTGAATGTTTCGTATTGGGACTAACTGCTGTAATAAGTGTAGACAATTCCCCTACACTCTGCGGCAATACGTGACGATTCGTCGAATAAATGTATATTATTCTCATAAACATTTGCATTTTTGAAAATTCTTCCTCCGATATTCCGTTGAGTCATTAACAAAAGTAACAATAACTAAGGAAATGCTTAGCAAACGATGAAAGTCCAAAGTGAAAAAACATATCGATTGTACAGTTTGGAGAGATTATCCTTGGTTACAATTAGTTTGTCAACATTAAATGTTCACTTAACGAATTGGCTCTTAACTCTATGATATTATCTTATGTAACATTTGAAAGATTGCGAATAAAATCTTTCTTTTTCGTTATTAATGCATTACTAAAAAATTGATTTTGCAATGAGAACGAAACTGCCCGTGGTTTACTTCGCCGTAGCATTACTTGCATAATGTACAGAATTCGGTAGGGCTATTTAATTTCTGCTCCACGTCCACCTGAAAATGTATTTATGTGTCGTAAACCCCGAGGGTGGCACCTTGTTCGCATACATGGACCGACGTTTTCATGCTCCCATATGCATGTTGTACTGCTTCGCAAATACTGCTACCCTGCTTCCAAATTGGAAGTCTCCATTTTTACGTTAGGTATCTTCTACATATAAAGACAGACAGTGAGGACATACGTTTATCAAACTCCTGATTAGCTCCTTCAATTTTTTTAGTTTATTTCACTAGTTAGTAAATTAATCCCTTGCCTTCCGATGTCTATTTTAATAGTGTGTGCATGGAACTATACACGACATACCTCTTCTTTATAATTAATTTTCTATCGACTTAATTTCCAACTTAGAATTTGATGGTGGTTTTTGTATCTTCATCGAAATATATCCCAATACTTGCACCCGTCCCTCTCTAAAATTAAATAATAGAAAGCAGATAATAGTACGAAATTAATTTCATTTGTATCAAGAAAAATGGAAGAAAAGCTCAAATTTTAACTCTAAATCTATCTCAATGATCAAGTTGTTTTAATTCGTTCGAATTGTTTCTATAATTTTTTACCTTATTTCTTGTCTAATTTTCTTCTTCTATCTTACAAAGTATACGGCATTAAATAGAAAAATAATCTCGATATATACTTTCATTACTTTCTATTTAATATAGGTATCTATCCAGTGAATCTTAATGTATTGGATTTAAGTCTTTATTCCAGTGTTAAAGATTGGCATTAATTTTAGCATTCAAGATTTAAAAGCTAGAAAAATATGTAAAGTCACTGTACCTAAAGAAAATAATGCAAAAGCTAGGCTTCCTACCTAATCTTCTGCAGGTTTTCGTACTGTCTTTTAACTATAAATTAAGAATGAAAGGAATACTGAAAATTATAATATAATAACACATAAATAAAGCACCGCATCATTCCTAACAGTCATGCTTCGTTACAAACTTTTAATGTAATACGGAAACACTTGATATTAATCAAAAATGTGTTTTTCACTAGGATATTCATTCGGTCTATGAAAGTAGTAC
Organism: Cerceris rybyensis; assembly: GCA_910591515.1. Classification (NCBI taxonomy): domain Eukaryota; kingdom Metazoa; phylum Arthropoda; class Insecta; order Hymenoptera; family Crabronidae; genus Cerceris; species Cerceris rybyensis. The sequence continues at coordinate 21,179,391 of OU342789.1, read as the reverse complement.
GTACTGAATTTTTGACGTGAGCTTTGGCAGCATGTAACTTTTTAATTGTTAAAGTACATCTCGCTATGCACACTCGCAGCGGGAACATTTTGAAACAAGTGGATATGTGATCGTACATGTATAAAGATACTTTTCAAAGTTTAATTGCAACCATTCGTACCTTGTTGATTAACACCATTCCCTGTTTCCTAATTCCAGTTCAGCAATTTATTTCGAGCAAAAGCGTTACATGAATTCACCGTGACATATATAGAATTTCAATTAGTAATGGTTGTATTGGTTTGCTGTGTTACAATTTTGTACATTTTATACGCAGCTTTCTTACCTTGAAATTTCAATATGTTTTTATATGGACTCTTGCTAGATAAACAAAGATTAATGAAAATATCGTCTTATACTGGTCTTCAATACCGTATACCGAATTCATTTGATAATCAAAATTAAACAGATCTAATTAATACGAGCTATCAAAATAATTTATCCGTGGATATATAATTCGTTATATTACTTATTGTTGAGGTAGAGCTCGCAAGAAAATTGAAATTTTCTTAATGATTTTATATCAAATCTATAAAACTAACTGTCCTCTAACTTTCCTAAAATTACATCATAATCGATTCATTATCCCGCCGTATATTTAGTTATTTTGGTTTCTGGAACAACAATATTATACCCTGACTTACTAATATTAACGAACAAATTTCAGATGGGCGAAAAAATGAATTTGTTACATCTAACTTGAAACTTACTTAAAATTATTTAATACTTACTATCGAAATTTTACCAAACCTCATCATTAGAATTTTTAACAATAACGAGATTAGATCATTTTGGTCTCTGGTTGTATTGTGCCTTTTCCACATAATTCTGAGCTCTCAATGTTTCATAATTATGTAACTCCTACTTTAGCTGATAAATCAGTTTTTCCATTTTCTTTTATGGCGTGCTGAAATGAGATACAGATTATGAAAAGAGTTTTGGTTTATTTGGTAATTGTTCTGTATGTACAAAATTCGTCTATTAATGCTTCTTCTTACTAAGATTTTTATTACCATAATTTTTGTACGGATCCTGGAAAAATAATGAGAGTTTCAGTAAGTATTAAATGATTTAATTCTTATGACATTGCAGTAAATTCATAAACATTTTTAGAGTGAAATATTAGACAAAGAAAATGCCGAAATTGGAGCCAACATTTGCAGTATTTTTTACAGTTATTAAATTTTTGAAGTTGAGATTTTTTTACTTTAATTAGAGTGGAAGTTTTGCAATTACTTTTCGTCTCTCGGAAGGGATATTTGCAAATTTTTTAACCAGACTGCACCAATGCAGTGGTCCACAGAGGAAATACTAGAATTAGGCAGGGCCAATCCCTGATCCAAACTTAATTCAGGTCAAAGAGAATGGAGAGACATCTATTGCCCTTTATGACACCATATACAAATCTTGAGAAAACCTTGTACGTTTTCTGAAAATAAACAATTTTCTTGGTATCACGATTCAAGCGATTTTCGATAAAACTTTGTGTGAGCAGTGCAAAACAGATCTTGTAATAACTATTTATTACGCGTGTAATCATTTTTTAAACATATATTTCATAATGGTAAAATGATATGAAGCAGAATCAGAGGAAATCATTAACAAAAAATCAACAGTATCAATGAAAACGGTATAGATCAATGATGGCGAACCAATGAACCGCGGGTCAGACTGGTCCACGCGTTGATTTTTATAAATTTATTTTTCATATTGTCAAAGAGAGAAAAGACAATCAAAGATATTAAAAAAGTAAAATATACATATCTAATGTTGAATTTATGAAAAAATATTTCCAAGTGGACATGTGTGTAGATGATTGCTTTTATTAACAAAATAAATGAGACGTTTAAATTGTTAAAATTAGAGTGTGAGGATGATTTTTTTAAATGAATGAAAGGTTAATAAAGGTTTAAAGTTAATAAAATCAAAGCGGGTGTGTGTGAATATGATTGATTTTTATTAACATGAATGAATGTGGTGATATATGTATAAAACAGAATGTGTGTAGCATGAAGTTTGTTTATTGATTTATCTTAACGACGTTGACGTGGTGATGTGAGTAATTTTGTAATGACAATTTGTTAAATATAATATGTTAATTATAATACGGATTAATTAAGAACCAACCGTTCATAATTGGCTAGCTGGGGACCAAAAACTTAACTTTTAGCCATTTTCCCCTCCCCGTTTCCAAGTGACACCATTGACTTAGTCGCTCACTAGCTAGTACTAAAAAAAAATAATTAACAAAATACGACTCACTTCTCAAAGATTCGCCATCACTGGTGTAGATGATATTTTAATAGACAATTCGATTAGTTTTTTTAATGAAAATACTCGGTAGTGTGACTAACGTTTAATTGGCTGAGGAACTTGCATTTGTGCACACAATCGCCATAGTCACAATCACTCCTACCGATAAAAATTCAAAACAGCTCATTGTATTCAAATTTCATCGTAGCCAGTTTGCCGTGCACGAACATGGTATATGGGAACCAAACACTTGTAGAACAACTGTGTACGGTTGCCAATACATGCTGAAAGAAAAAGTGAGAGCAACGGAGAGCAAACGAGTAATTGAGAGAGAGAGAGAGAGAGAGAGAGAGAGAGAGAGAGAGAGGATGAAGCAGCACAACAGTGGTCACGTTGAATCGAGTTAAATAGCCGGTTACGGCGTTATGTCGCATTTTCACCATCTATTCACATTTCACCTACTTTTTCTTTCTGTCAAGTTCATACTGCCTTGTGTAGCCACCTGTCGCAATGCAACTTTTTGGTGTAGTTTGTTTCAATTTTTTTTTTAGAACTTTTGTTTATAAACCATCATAGAGAATATTGATTTAACATATCCATATAAGCTTGCTATTATTATGGTTTGGGAAAATTAATAATTTTTGTAAGTGGACCAGAAGTTAAAACTTTATCTTGTTTATTTTCTTTAAGCATCGTTTAGTGTGATAGTTTTATTTTATATTAAATTTTTAGCAAAAATTGCGCTTTGATATTCCAAAAAGAATAAAGTTGGTTCGTTGGTAATCTTGTGAAAGCTGTTTATAATATAATGATCAGTGAAACTTGTTACCAGAAAAAGACTGATAACTGCTTCTCTTCGAAATTTTTTTTGTCAGATTATTAAAAGTCCTGTACAGACTTAGACTGTAGTTACGGAAATTTATTATGCATTTACTTATTTTCATTATAGATAAGTTCTTACGTTATTTCTGTTATAATTAATTTTATCGAATGGAGTAAAAATTGCTATTTAACTAATAATAGTTTAAACTGTTTGACATCAGTAGAAACAGACATTTACATTAGGAAAACAGTTCTTCCATATTTATTAATATTTTGCAAATATTGAGTTTATCTTACGAATAAGACTGCTATTACGTGTAAATTGCAACGGCTGATAAGAATATTAAGAACTGGCCTGCCTGGGTGCCGTAAGATGAAATAATTTTAAAGATTTGTTTTTATCCAGTTGTTGAATAAAACCGCCAATTGTCTACTTAATTATTTAAAAATATTTTCATTTAAGTAGTGCTTATATCTGATACTACATTCGTGTCGTATAGTGTGAATCAGCCCTTATTCGGTTTATGCAGCCTCCGAGGGAATGCTGGACGATTTCTATAGAGCAGTGTCTCCCAAACTTCTTTAATACCCGCGCGCATCCCTTTTAAGATTTTAGCATTATCATTTTACCCTCATCAACGATACGTTACGAAGAACTATGATATTATTCCCTCTAAACGCAAACAATTGTATGCCGTATCAATTTGCAGTTATTACAATAAAATGAAACTATGTGAAACAATTTTTTAATTTGTTAAATATATTTTCACTCACAGATCAACAGTGAAAATAAAATTTGCACAATTATTCCCTGTAATGAAAATAATAGGTGACGATTGGAATTATTTCTGTTGGATGAAGGTTAATTTCAAAAATCTCGCCTCATTTTAATTAGCAGCGATAAAACTAGAAAATTAAACGAAATGCGATAAAAAATATTAAAAATTACTTCGTGCCCCGAATATACCGTACTTTGGGAAACACTGCTATATGGCTGCAGAGAAGGCAAGGAGAGGGGGCGTGGAGATCCTTGTGGAAATGATAGAAGGGAAGAATGGTGCGGCGAAGGGTAGGTAGTACTGGGATGGAGGAGGTTAGAAGAGCCAGAGGTAGGTTTAGGCTTGGTCGCAGCTTACGCCAGGGTGGCCGTGTGGCCGCGAGGGTTTCACTTCGACCCCGAAAGTCAGAGAGAGACACTCTTTGTGAGAGAGAAAGAGAGGAAAAAGGAGAAGAGGAGAACAGAAAGAGAGAGAGAGAAAGAGACGAGTTCGCAGCTATTGATTTTTCCTTCCAGACTCGCTGTTTCCTCGTTCCTCCCTCGATCCTCGCCGCTTTTCTCCCTTTTTCTTCTTCTCTTCTTCCAGTTTTCGTGTTTGCATTCTTTTTCTTTATCGCTCTTATACTAATTCTTGTCAGGAAATCTTTATATGCCTTATTTTTTAGTATGTGCCCCTCTTTCAGTTGGATCCCTTTTTTTATTCCTTTCATCACTTTCGGTTCACACATCATGTGCGTTACCCTTTATTTATTTTAACGTATCAACTTCTTTTATTGTCATTCTAGCTCTTCTTCTCTGCTGTTCCGTGTTCGCCGATTAATTTGTGTTGTGCCATTTCCATGATCCTTTTCTAATTTCCATGTACTTTCTTCCTATTACGTAACAGCTTGGTATTCTGGAAGTTCTTTTAAGCGCAGGTCTTGTTTACTCTCCTCTTTACTGTTATTTCTCTTCTATTTTTTTGCGTTTTACAACATAGTTGGTTCATTTTATCGTGGTCTCATCACCATACACTGTATACGTGGATACTAAAAGTTAGATTGTATTCACATTGAAATGTCATGTATGTGTTACATAGATATAAAAGTGTTCTTTTATGTAAAAATCTTCATTGCCTTCTATTATCGAGTTGAAATAGCTATATTTTATAATTCGGCAATCACAGAACATAGTTCTCAAAAATTTGCCGGCGGAAAGCGCACTGGTATTTTATTTGCTTGCCAAACGAAAATGGCGGGAGACGTTTTACTGCGTCATTGGTAAGTCAAACGTAAACACAAAGAACGTATCGTTGGGTCAATATCTTAAAATACATTCCGATTCTACTATTAGTTTACTATCAGAGGTGTGTTATATATACACAATTAAAATTATTTATCCAAGGAGAAATTTATAAAGTGGTAATAAAATATTCTATGAATAATAATATACATGACGAAGTGTATAATTTAAATGTGAAGTGAAATCTTTAACTCTATAATTAAATTTAGTTACATTTAAATGTATTTAGATATGTTTGAGTATATGGTATATTCTTTTATATATAGGTGAATAAATTTAAAACATACGTAGGTTCCTATTCCGTTGATTATAGATCAACACGTGGGGTATTCCATATTTAAATTCTTAACGACAAAAATTAAACATGATTTTAAACGTGAATATAAAACCAACAATTTCATAAACAGTTTTCCATTCGATTTTTTGCATGACACATTTTCACAACATTTACTTCATAAGAAATATGTTATCGGAGTCATTATTTTTAATAGTGATATGTGTCTCTATTTGAAAACAGTGAGAGTCAAATATTATTGATTAAACATAAGTGTTTTTTTTGCATTTGAAATGGCAAAGTAAATAGAATGAAGTATCTTATTGATCCTGATCAAAAAGATTGAACTGTCACGTCTCATAGCTTTTGTACGAATTCTGAAGTATGTCGACATAAGAAGCATGAGTCTGTAGGGACGACGGTTTACGATCCGGTCTCCGCCATTGTTCAACTTCGGATGGTTGACCATGTGCGGGGCCTGTCAGTTATTGGGAATTTAACGAAGTTCTCAAGCTTCAAGTCCCGCGGGTCTACGGCCGTCCGCGGTGGACAGGGGCCGGTCGTGGGCCGCCAGAACGACAAATCCTATTGTCTAGCTGGGTACAGTAGAATCCCTCTAATGTTGACAACTCGGGTCAGGATCATTCGCTAATGTTGACACTCCCTTCTATCCCCACTTTTCATGACTTATTTTCCCCTATGCGTATAAGCATGCGCAGAATTGAAACTTGAGCGAAGGATCATGTAAACATCCATAACGTACATGACGCGTCACGAAACTAAAATTCTATTGGGCAATAAGAAGTCCAAGTGGGGGAAAATACAAGTAACAGTAACGGGAGTATCCTGTCAACATTAGCGAGAGAGCAACCTTAGAGGGAGCAACATTAGAGGGATTCTACTGCACTTCGCCTCGAGGCGGCCGGGCCTTGAGGAGTGTTCACCAGATGTGGAATATTCCACACTGGGGGCACCCCCATGGCCTACGGACGTTTCGAGGCAATTTTAACAATTATTTTGGGACCCACCTAGACAAGGATAAAAGTTTACGTCCTCTACTCTCGAACAACGAGAGTAGGGAAGCGAATCTTGCCAAAGGAGTTGGGAGGACCGAAGTTACAAAAAGGGTGACTCGCGGTCCAAAAGAGAGAATTGTTGGAAGCGCCTTTTGAAGTGTCGAAACGTAACCTTGTATAATATTGTAAATAAAGTCACCGAACGTAAAGAAAAGGACATTACCTCTAAAAGTCTTATACTACTTTCAAATATGTATAACGGCTCATATTTAGTTCTTTATTAAAAGTAAACAAAGTGCTAAAAAGATTTTACTTTTTCGACCCTTACCGTTCATTTTTTTTTGTCAATGCCTCCGCAACGATTCAAAATTAAATTGTAAACATAAAAATTAGTCGTGATGTCATATAATTTTTACACAGTAGAAAGCTTCAGGACACAATTAGATATATAATTAGCTGGGCTTTACCTTTTTAAAGCAAATATTAAAATGTTGAATGTTATAGAAAATTCGTAAATGTTGTAATTTAAAAGTCATGTGAAGTTTCATTTAATTAAATGGCGCCGGCTACCGATATCCGTGTAGTATTCCAACGTGTTAGTATAATACTATGGAAATAATTTCATCGTATCACTTCCTACTTATATTTTTAATTTGGTGGGTTTTGGAAAACTTGAAAATTTCTTATCTAATTTACCGCATCACGACTGTCACTCGTTATTGTGCTGCAAAGCATTGAAACAATTTATTGAGTCTATCATCATAGCTCCGAGTGTACCATTAAACTTGTGTTCATCACAAATATTGCAGTATAGTGGTACTCTACATTATGAAAAACCAGCCAAATAATCCATTTCCAGCAAACAAATTTTTCTACATCATTATTTGCATTAGAAAAGCATCACGTTTTGTACCTAGAGACCAAGTTCGTATTTATGGCCCAACATATACGTTCAAATATATGTGGAGGTACTGCTATATATTTCTTACTGTTAAAGTAATAACAGTAAGGTTGCATAAATATCTATATAAAAATCGTTTATTTTAAATTAGTTTGGCTTCGTTTTATTGACCGTACATCGAGGGGACTATTTGTCAGTTATACTCTTTATGGATAGAGAAATATACAAAATCATCAGTTTTATGAACGTTGGATTGAAACAGAAACCACAAAGATGGAAAACCATTTTTGATATATTACTGTAAAAGGGGAAATGTTTTATTAAGTATATGACTGTATGGATTTAATAAGAAAAATTATACTGTAACATAAACAGCAAGCAAACCGAATACGTTGGATGTTCAGTCTGTCAAAAAAGAAAGGAGAAAAGGTATTTCTCCATCAAGAAAATTGTTTGTTCGAATGCCACAGATCTGAAATTTGTATCAATCTCTCAACGTTTTATATAAACATAAAATTTGTTTTTTTAACACGTTAAATGCCGTGGGTGAACGATGTTCTAGATTTTACTGAAATTTCTCACAACCTTTACATTGTAATAATTACGAATTTTCTAATGCATTTAATATTTAATTATTGACGTCAAAAAAGTAAAATACTTCTAAATATATATCTATTTTTATTGTTAACGTTTCTAAACTATAAAGGTATGATTCTAATAGGAAAAGTTTCAGTTAAATAGAAATAATCGATTAGCGAAATGCGGGTGGCATTCAACGTGTTAATAAAGATCTGTATACTAACAAGGATGTCTATCTACATAATAATTCTGCCGACAACAAATTCGCATCTACATTTACTGAACATTCATGTATCAATAAAATTTAACATATCAGTTTCATAATAAAATTGCTACTTTAACTATAGCCATTGTTAACTATATATGTTACGGATGTACGCCTCGTGGGTTGATACCTGCTCCACGATTTTTCGGCGACACCTCTGGAGTGAGCGTACATTAAAACAGGCTCACCCGATTTGAACCACGTACGAAGGTCTTGCGTGTAAAATGATGTTGAAATGGTCCAAAGTTGCCTAGTTTAAGTGGTTTATTTACACTTTGTACAAGTACAACGATGGAAATTACGTCCGGGTCTTAACCTCGCGAACGGAGCTTCTATTAGGAGTGCTAGATGTTGTTTGGTTCCTTGTTTGTAGAAGACTAAATTTTGGAAGCGCGTAAAAACGCGCTTCCGTCACGATTTGGCGGGGGCGGTCACTGCTGCAGAACAGGGACGTTGCTGATTGGGAGACTCTTGAGTTTTGCAAATATTAAATTTGCGATTGGTGGGCAAAGGAATCGTCCCTTGCCCATAGGTTAAGAGCCTCCCTCAGCCTTCGGTGTGTAGGAAAAACCCCCGCTCGAGTGGGGGAAGAAGTCCCTGGTCAATACTTCTTACAGGACAAAACTTTTCCTGAAGAAGTCTGGACGACAATAGGCCCATAAAACTCATTGATTTTGAAGTAATAAAGTATTGGCAAGGCGCGGCAACTATTTTTCGTTAAAATGCACATCTGTAAACTATTAAAAACCCTACAACGGATTGAGCTACATCTGTGAGCCTCAGGGACTTATTATTGCTCCGCAACAATATATAAGGAAGTAGATAATTGTTATTCTACTTAACAATAGAATGAAGAAGTTTTTAAAGCCGTAAGTAAAATCTAATTTTGCAATAAATGTATAAATATATTTGCAAAACTATTTCTTTCTGAAGGAAGAAATCTAAAACTTTGTTTTATAATTAAAGCGAGCAATGGTAAACTAAGTTTATTGCTTCATGGATTTTAACCATATTTGTACGTTAGATCTTTCACCGCCAGATGGCATTGAAAACATGATTTGTAAGAATATTTTTCATGCAAAAATGACCTCTAAATTTCAATGCTTCCACAAACTAAAGCGAATAACAAGAATGAAAAACTGAATTCTGAAGTACGACGATGAAAACTGGATAAGGCAATCCCATGTAATAACCAATAAGAAACACGGTAACAACGGCCGATCGTTTCTGGACCATTCCCTCTATAGTGATTCGGGAGGGGGGGGGGGGGGGGGGGGCATTAACGTGTATTCCTTGTTTGTCGCAAAGAGATTTGGGTAACGGCGCGAAATGGAACGATAGTTCGAAATGTCTTCCTTGATGTGAATTTTATTCTTTGGTTCTCGTTTGATCAGTACTTTCCAAAGTTGGAAAGATTACATCGAGGTTCCTATCGTGCCGTAATGATATCGTCTTGAAGTAATTGTAACACGATGTTTTATTCATACTCCGCTTTTTGGAGTAGAACATTTTAATTTCTGACTTCAAATACATTGTATTATTGAAAAACCCATCGAATCGGCGATCTCGTACAATTTATCACATAAAAATATCTTGTAAAAATGTAAATCCATGTTAACAATTTGTAGATGATTGTTACACTACTCTGATTGATTTGGCGCGAAAATATGTTATATCGTGATATTTGTAGTTCAAATTTGGGCTTCCAATTTATAGGTCATAAGGAATAACGATTACGAAGGATAATAATTTACTTTGAAAATAAAATTTATATGAAAATCTTTTAAACTCTTGATTATTGTTGATTTCAGTTTATTTATTTTAGCCAGATGTTACCACTGTCGTTTGAAATGGCATTCGAATAATTATAATTCTAAAAGATGTTTTTAAACTGCAATTTTTCACAAACCGAAATCTAAAGTTTGACAATTAAGCCTTTTTTACTAATATTTCGCCGCAGAGCATCGAATTTCCTTGTAAATATTAGATGTGAAGAAAAAAACTTGTTATTTACACCTGAATTAACAGCATGTTGTTTATATTTGTATTGTGTCTACTATGATCATGAATCTAACATTTACTAATACAGAGTAATAAAATGTATTGAATTTATATTATAACTTTTGTTAGATCTAAAATAATCGTTATTAGATTAGGAAGAGTTCTAAGTCTAATGAGTTAAAACTTTATCACATTCGATACATCTAAAGGATGTAATCTTGCCTAGTCTACTGTGTGTACCGACTTCCATGGCTTTTCCGGCAAGTTGATAAAAAAAATATAAACGTCGCATTGATTTACTCTCCGTCGCGACGCGTCGGTTCGTTATCTCGAAAGTACAAGTAGTGGTTGTATTTGTTTTCCAGTATGTATCTACTACGTTCTTCCTTTCGGCTTTGAATGTGTTTATATTCCTGTTTTACGACAGCACTTCACAATAATTTTCTACTAAATTTTCTTAACAAAGATAATATCAAGCGTTTGAAATTGATTATAACTGTATAGTTATAGTATGTAAAAATTATAGATGCAGATTAAATTTTAAGTTCATTCTGTTATCAAAGGAAATATAATAATATTCCATGTTTCGAAAGAAGGCGTTTCAATGCAAAAATGTTTTCTTGGAGGAGCGGAGGGTTCTTTCTGAATATAAACAAATAATTATTTCATCAGACCTTATGAACATGAACTATAATGTTTATAGTGCAAATTACAGAGCTTTTTTCTTAATTTTTACATTTTTCCGTAAAAATGAAACACAACTAATACTAATATTTGTTTGCATAAGTGTAATAAGTATAATAAGATTACCCAAAACTATTAGTTTCAAATGATTTTTCTTTTAATAATACTGTAATAACAATAAAAAGTCTGTAAATCAGAATTTTGTACAACTAGCCTGTGACTTTTTCTTTAAATAGAGAAACTAAATGTTACTAATTGTAAGTATTTTATCACCAAATTCGAGATGTTGGAAGTCTGAAAAGTTCTTGAAAATAATTTCTTTCAACTCGACACCTCTTTCAAACGCGGAACTACATATGTATTTCTCTTATACATATCTCGTTTAGAAATCATGAATTAAAATCGTTTTAACACTATTTTTTTTCCATTCTTTTTAATTACTTTTAAAAGCTCTGAAATGATTTCTTGCTTAATTTCCGTCCGCATTTTGCAAAGTGCAAAAGCTAAACAGATAAGTATCTGCGATTCCTTCATTATTTTCCTTTTATAACAATATATTTATCTAGTGTCTTTAACTATACTGGACTAATTGTTGGCAATACTAATATTAAGATCATTAGTTATTTTCGATACATATAGTTAACAAGTGATCTTAAACATACGATGCATGATCTTCATGCACTTATTTCACATACTTTCACGGAGAAAAGATTAAATTGAATTTATGAACACTGTGAAGCCTTTGGACTCTGCTGTCGTCCCAGCTGAAGTGACACGATTTCAGCCTTCCACTCTTAGGCGTCACGGCTGATATGACGCAACGTATACATAACTCAACGTATCGAAATTCAATAGTCTACGCTCTTACCTCACTTTGGCTTATCTCAAATAGGTGCACAGAAATATATTTTTCTTTTCCTCTTTTCATTTCCTCGGTTTTCATGTGCACATAAAACATAGTTTTAAATGTGTACTTATATTTAAAACGTCCCCAACAATAAGAAATGTGTGCAAATTTTTCAGTGTAGGTTTGAGTAATTCACCAATGCTTTGATACCAATCGCATCATACACAGTCAAATGACCGGTGCAATGAAAGGGTTTATCAGGATAGGGTGGTCAAAAATACCCTTCAACCGATTTTACTCGGTGATTGTTCGTTCGATAAGTGAGCATAAGAAACCTTTTCACAACAGTTTTTAATTCGATACCTTTACCGAGAGCGTAGTTACGGGGTAATGTTAAAAAATCAGTTTTTGTCTCGTTTTCCCTGCTTAGTGGGGTGTAAAAATTGGGAAAAATTTCAGGCACACTCTAAACATGAATGCACACGTTAAGGATTCTTTTTCAGATTTTTCCTTTGCAAGATTTACGCGCAGGAAATGAAAAACCAAAAAAAGAATATTAAATGTACAACTTTTTAATTTTTACAGTAGCTGCCGAATATTATCATTGTTATACACTAATTTTTACAGATTTTTTGAGTACGGTGCATCAGCACCGAAAAAATCAAAGAGCAATTTCTTTAACGCATTTCGGGCTGTAACACAAACAGTATTAACCATTCTGGCATTATTTTAATACAGTACGCCGATTTTGTGACCTTCACTGTTTCTGCATACGAAAACGGAATTTCACGAAAGTGTATTAAAAATTGAACGCTACTTTCTTTGTTGACCCCTACAAAAATCGACAACTTTCCAATGTCATTGATAAAAAAATTTTATCAATTTTTAATCTATAATGTTTTTAATCTGTAACGACCTACTGTGTGCATGAAAAAATGTCACTGTTTATGATTCGCAAAAGATAAGATTGAGTTCTCGAGTTATAGAAGACTTAGATCAAAGACGAAACGAAAATTGACATTAAAGTAATCAATCACTCTCATCTTTCTATTTTCGTATTTATAATTTGTGCCGAATTAATAACAAAGGTGGGAAGGTAAACTCATTGTCAGACAATGTATATTGTTGAAAATGTCCAAGAAATTAAATAACATTTAAGGTAAGGGGTCAATTCGTCCGATTCCGATGACGACGGTAGTATAAAAAATGCGATCAGCTGTGAAAGTGTTAATGGCTCGGATGCGCCATGAGTAGGCCCAAGTTAACATCCGCCCTCCTCTCTGGAGGAAATTTGAACTATATAATACGCATGCGCCGTTTATTTTGAAAGTGATACAAGTCAATTTCTTTTCAAATCCAGGTATTTCGAGTTTGCGTTTTATATTGTTTACAAATATTGATGCCGTTTTTCAAGAAGATTTACTTGCGCTTGTTATCTTAGATACTTATATTTTTCTTAGTCGATATAACTATGTGTAATAATTAAAATATCGCAATTTTTCATTATGATAAAGTGATTTACACCACTTTCAAAATAAACGGATAAAATACCTTATCATCGGTGACTGGGAATTCACTGAAAACAGTAGCTCCTAAACGTAGTGACCATAGTAGTTCCAAATGAAAAGAAATGGAGCGGATTACAAATGTTTACATCAGTACCAATGTCGTCAAATCATCTGAAGAATAATATGTTATGCACAATTAAACATGTGTTTTTAGTTTTTATGATGTACTATTTTCAAAAACGTAGAGGATATTTAAGTCGAAGGAAATATAGTTTCCGAAGAAACATGTTCTTTTTAGCACTATTTGCTCTTTCGAGATCAATGTTTGTTTCCCTAGACATGTGTTCACATCATTAAAAGGAACGTAGAAATTTTGACCTTTGGTATTAAATGTTATAACTAGACTGCGGATGTTTATGCAAATTTCGAGTTTCACAAATGTAGGTGAGACAGGAAAACCTATCTAGGGATTTATTGCACTTAATAAATGTTACAACATATACCATACTTTGGATATTTTAGATATATTTTTATATTATGTTCTTTTTGTATATTTTACTCGTATTTAATTTGTCATAAATGCATAAAAATCCGCAGTCTAGTTATAACTTAACTCGTACATAGACAGTAGAGTGTCTGAACTATACAAATACATTCTAAAAATTGTTGAATTTCGTTCGAAGGATAGTTTTCGTACAACTGTACCTCTTATAATTATACGTTTACAGAGAGTCTCTGGACCCCGTAACAATTTACCCTATTGTATAATAAGAGAGATGAATCATAGTTTTCCAGTAGGGAAAGTAACCTCCTTGACATTTTCCAGAAAATTCCACGTCGTTCGAACGTTCGGTTTTACATCTAGCAGGAAAATCTTCTCGTAAAAATATTTGTATCGTTATATCTAACATAAAAAAAAAGATGAAAGAAACATGCAAACTTTACGGTTTGTTGCATGCGTACTGTTAATTATTTCAGAACGGGGGATGTAATTAATTTTCTGGGTACATTTCATTTAAGATATGTAATCGTACTTCGTTAAAAAAATGGTCAAAGTGTTTTATTGATTTATATCCTATTGGAGAATTTTGTAAATAAATGTTTAACATTTTCTTCTTAAAATGATTCTTGTATACAGCTTTGTGTATATACTGTATTAACCCCTTGACTACGGCAGACTTTGAGATGCACTGACCATACCATACGGCAGAAGTTATGATGTAATATATATGTCGGATTTTGAAAAAAAACTAACAGCAGGTATATGTGCTAAACACTTTAATGGTAAAATTATGCATAAAAATAACAAAGAAAAGAAAGAACAAAATTAACCCTTTCGCTACTACGGGTGACTACAGTCACCCGCCACAAAATGCCTCTTATACCCGACGGGTGACTATAGTCAGCCGCTCCAAAAATGAAACCACGAGTCAAAACAAGTGCCATATAAAAATACGTTCATGAAAAATTATGAATACATTGTTATGAACACAAATCATTTTGCTTCTAAGTACAATGTCACAACATCGTTTTTTTAGACAAAAGATTTAGCCCTGAATGCTGAAGACTGCGCGCGCTTACTGTTAGCATTTTCGGCGCGGCGCGCCGCAGCGAAAGGGTTAATAGGATCGCTACTTCGCTCGACGTTTGACGCTTTCCGACTGCGATATAAAGTACGCGCACCGTATAACAATGTTTTATTTGTTTCATCATCTTGTACCCCGTCGATGATAAGTTCGATAAGGGCTTCATTCTCAACGTCGCCTTGGCTTGCAATTTCTTGCATTGCCGCTATATACTGTCGCGCACTTTCGTTCGGTTTCCCTTTTCGTTTTGCAAGCTGTGCGTGTATTACCGCGCTATTGACCTCGGTTTTAAACTCGCGTATCAACAGTTTCTTCAAGGTTTTCCACGACACAACACCCTTTTGGTACACGATAAATTGCTTTGCTGAGCCCTTCAACATGCGTTTGGCACACAGTAATTTCTGTATGTCGTTCCAGTCCAACACCGTGCTTAACTCCTCGAAGTCTTCAATCCATTTTTCGATCCGTAATATGTCATCGCCCGTAAAATGCACCAAGCTTTCATCGACGTCCTTTATAGTGAATTTCATACTTTTTCTACTGTGTCTGGAATGTGATCTTGCATCTTCACTTGCTGTATCAGTTTCTTCCTCATCTGAATCGTCACTTTCACATCTTCCTTCCATCGTTGTAGCTGTTAAACCATCTACTAACGTCTTCCGCAACTCTTCTTTCTTGCCAGTAGTCTGTAGTTCCAATTTCTTCAATTCTTCTCTTAATTCGTTTAACTTCATCGTATTTATACGTGCTTCTGTGAGTCGGTCAACGTCACGTGGTTCATCGCGTTCAACCACCGTTCGATCCAATATGTCTTCCTCTTCTTCGTGCTGTTATGCCGTGTGAAGTGAAAATGTGTTCGCTTCTTTTAAACGCATTGATTTATTTCATGATATCCAAAAAGAAAAAGACACCAAGTGCAAAACTTAGAATCATAGTTTAATTAAAAGAGTCGCACGTCTTTACAGTTTGGTCGTCGAGACGAGAGTGTTCAATCGTGAGCCTCGTTGCGCCGATTCGGTGCCGCCCTTTTTATTCCAAGAAAGGTTTATCGCTAAGGAGACTAAACTAAACAGTCGCATGAGAATGCTATCCGATATTCCTGATCCGGCATTCACGGAAGTACCTAACAGTGCGTCGCGTTCTGTACTTTTTTATCCATCTTACCGTGTTTGTTCACTTTTCAACGTAAACCGTAACCGCGTATCTTCAACTTTTTGTCGGAACTTCACAACTTACAACTTTTGCAGGACAACTTTCACTGCTCTTTACGAAATTCGACACTTTATTACTTTTACGCGTCACGACTTGCACGATATTGTCCGTTTGTTAGTAAATCTGAACCCGGACGAGCCCCCAATTGTAGGATTTTGAAAAAAAACTTACAGCAGGTATATGTGCTAAACACTTTAATGATAAAATTATGAATAAAAATAACAAAGAAAAGAAAGAACAAAATTAATAGGATCGCTACTTCGCTCGACGGTTGACGTTTTCCGACTGCTCATCAGGCGGGCGACGTTCGCTTTTCTTTTATGCCCGATCGTCTTTTCTTTCTAGTTACCACGGTCGACGTCGCCTATCGATCGATGCTCGATCGATATTTCACACACGCACACACACACAGCATCCTTCATATATACATCGAGAACGGAGAATTTTTGGTTAGGGATGTCTTTTTTTGTGAGAACATATTTCAATAATCAAAAACCTGTACTGCACTTCATTGAAACAGTATATCCTTTTATATGTACCGAATTACTATAAATATTACAGACATAAATGTGCTTTCCGTGTCAGAAAGCTAAACTGCATGAAGCACCTATAGGCGCTCTCAGTGTCACAAACGCAAAATTTCGAAGCGCCTAAAGGCGCTCACGGTAGCGAAAGGGTTAACCCATTCACTGCCAACTACGAGTTATCTCGTACTTGCACTATAAATTCGAATGAATAAGTTAGCAATAATCACCGAGTGTGTATAGTAATTTTGGAACAAAAATGCTCTTCGTATCTTTATAAATGTCGATATCATATTTTTGATTCATTATATTAATATTTCAGAGCCTTTCTGCCATTTTCTCAAATTTTGACACGCAAAGTAATATTTGCTTAGTTTTTCCGGCAGTGAACGGGTTAAACGTAATCTGTTCATTTCATGAAAGTATTTTATTTGTTAACAAAAGAGTTTTTGTGCTATATGCAAAATTTTCTTATCAAACATTGTAACTTATTTTTAACACGTTACAAAAATTTTCATTTCTAAACAGTAACATATACTGCTTCAATTTTTAATTAAAAGGACTCTGAAATACAGCTTTATGCTGGTAAAAGGTTCTACTCTAATGCTCTTATACAAAAATAACCATGGTCGTCGAGACTTATTGTACATATTTTTAAAATCCTTTCCACACTTTGTATGTCCTTTTACGTAAGCAATAGATAAAAAAACATCAATATTTCTCCATAGTGAAATCGCCTTTGGGCGACGCATGAATGTTTTTCTATGTAGATTATATTGACTATCAAGTGTTTCAATTGAGGTTAACTTGGTTTACATTCCCATTCGCGTCATAAGTCGTTGGTTTCATGAGTTTAATTGAAAAATGATGCCAGCCGTTGTCATAAACAGTTTGCGCAATTTATTTGAATTTACCCACGTTCCCATATTACGTAACTGCGTACAGTTTGGGAAAATAAGGATCCTTGGAAAGAAGTGGAATTTAAAATAGATGTACATACGCAAAATTGGAAGGAACTTGGTAAAAGCTGAATTGCAGTAGACGCTGAACAACTAACTTTAAACTATATTCCGTTGATCAAGTTGATTGGACAACAACTTACTGGAATAACACCAGGAATTCTTCAGGCATTTCGAAAGAGAACCTACGAAATACTTACCAAAGTCTAATGGAAGTTCTGGGACTAGACATTACAGGAACAAATTTCTCAGGAAGAATGAGACATACTTGCGGGTGATTAAATAGATAATAGATGAACGGTTTGTTAAGACAATTTATTTAGATGCCGTTTTATTTACGCCCGTATTTTTGTCATGAAATTTGAATGCAGACACTAATGATTGTTACAAGATAATAGTTCGAATTCTCAAGAGCTGAATTCAAGCAATTCTCATCATCATTGCAAAATTGTCTTTAATAATATTTGTGCTGGAGATTGCGAAAATGATATGAGTAAGAAAAATAAACAAGTCGCGATATTCGTTTCATTTATATTTCACCGATTTAAATTTCTATGTTATAGACAAGTTTTTTGACAAATAGCTGCGACATGAGCAATACTCTCAAGATGTTATACGTTCTCGCGTATTTTGAATATCTAATTATGTGCGAAATGAATAGCACAAGAAAATTCAGATATATAATTGTTTTTTATTTCAGTTTTTCATACTATAATTTGAAACATAAATAACTTCGTAATTAATGCGAAGATAATAGAAATTCTAATTATTATTAATAGTGAATAATCGTTGAGGTGATATTGTAATATACCTGACTAATATTTTACGATGATGTCTATAATTGCGTGAACAGCCATTAGTGTGATAAATTTATGGTATACCGTCACTTTTTATGTAAATAATAAAATGCTAATAAAATTTGGATTTTCTAAGTAGTTTAGAATAGTAAAACGTTATTATTAAATTATTAAACTGAAATAACGAACATTTTCGTATTTCATCGATAATTAACTAGTACCGATCGTTAATCAACTACATATACATTATATCACGATATATTAGGGGTATCGGAAAAGTATCTCGTTTTTTTTAAATAAAAGATATGAATATTTATAAGAATTTAATTTACAAATATTAATCTAAAATATTATTAGCACGGTTCGACATAATCTTTCTCTATTGATCTGACAAAGCCTTAACACCTCCTTTATAAAATTCACTGGGGTTTGATTCAAAATACTCAATGAGGCCTTTTTTCACGTCATATGTTCCAAACAAAACGATACTCCTTTCCGATACTTCTAATACACACTAAAAAATTTGCACGCAGATGCAAACATAGATCGAGTCAATTTCTTTCGTTTTGGAAAAAAGAAGTTTTAAAGAATAAAACAAGAAATGATGTTAGAAACTGAAAACCCGTATTAAAAAATAAGGCATAACAACTTTGGCCACCGTGCTGTGTTGATATTGGTTATTAATCAATCAATGCAATCTTATAAGAATTACCATATGTTTAATAAAGCTTCGTGATAAATTATACTCGTATCATCATGTTATCGTCGCTAAGCAAAATCCTCAAACAAATTTCACACCACACACATTTCTTGTTTTTATAATCTTTCACTCTGTTAGTAACATTCCCTCCTGTTAATAAAAACAATCATGTATGAACCTAAATTTGGTACACCAGGTTTATTCTGTTGCATATGCGAATCTCAATTTACGCTAATAATCTTTCTCAAAGAACAGGAAAAAAATACAAAGTTGAATTTCGATATAAACATCTTATAGCTCATACAACTGCACAGTGATATTCGCCTATTAATAATAATCATCCATAGGAACAAAAATAATTCCTATGATTTTTCAAACGTTATTAGTCACCTTCCATTATTCCAATCTTGTTACATTGTGAGGGTATCAGGTCTTTCTCTTGGTTGAAGATAGGTCCCATGTCTGTTGGTTTCTCTTGAACTTGCCTTTCTTCGCTCCTTCGCAGTGTAGTAGTAAACTCTGTAACCTGGATCGTTCTGTCGTCAAAAGTCCGATGGAAGGAGTTTCTAGAGCGCCGAAAGTCCCACTGAAAACCCAAAGTCTCCTTAGGATAGTTGAGCCCGAGTGTCTGAATAGTGCAAAGGTCAGACTACTGCAGTCTATTTAGGAATTGAGAATCCAAACACTCCTCCGAGATTCCGGGATGATCCTGTGTAATAGCGCCCAAGGATTCGATCGGAATTTCATTGGATCGTTTAACTGCTTACAATAAGATATTAATACCTCGCGGCTACCTCCAAGCAAATAATTTCTTTGATAATTATGAGACTTTTCATTGTCATAATTTTGATGAAGTAATGTTTTTCTTTTCAAAATGTTTAGTTGCAGTTTCAATTACATCATTAGCTTTAAGATGTATTAATTTATAGGTCAATCATTAATCAGTAACAATAGTCCTTCATTTTCAAACTTACATTTAGAAGGTAAGAAGGTAAGAATAAAATATATTAATAAAATCAATGTTTCGATACTGACTCCATTTTATTTTTCACCTTTGCTAAACATCATTGTCAATGTAAAGTTTTATGAATAGAGTATTTATTTAAGATTGCCAACAAATACGGGGGCATTGACTAATGAGTCATAATAAATTGTTTAAAAAAATGAACAAGTTACATTCATTGAAGAATATCCTATTAATGTGTCACTTTTTTTAATAACGAGGTAAAGAAACAAGATTATGTAGAGTGACTGTCCTAATTAAACGTTAACGTCCTGATTCACTTCCGGAAATAACTCCAAAATTCTTTTTGGATATATACAGACTTATTGAAAAAAAAAACTTTAACACGTATGCTAATATTGGAAGTTATAGAGCTCTCCTGGTCACGAATCAATCATATAATTCTTATGTTGAAAGGACAAAGCGTAAAACGTGTTCATAAGATGTAGTTGGTGACCCTAGCAGTCGGAATCGGGCGAAGAAATTTGTCTTACTTCCTATCTCATGAACTTTTCTCCAGAATTTCCTTTGCTTAACACTAAAACCACCGACTCTTAATTTAGTATATTTAATGATACTAGATAAACACTTCGGAAGAAACAGTAGGAAATGGGCAGGAAATTTAATCGACTTAATTTCTCACGTTTTACAAAGCAGATATGGGAAATTAAAGGGACATTAAAAATTTCAGGAACATTTATAAAAATTTCAGTACAAGTCATTTTGATCACCTTGGTAAATCTAGTATTAAGTTTCAAGGAGTACCCTTAAGAAGGAATCAACGTCTTTGTAAAAAATGGAACTTTAAGTGTAGTAAGTCATTACGACATTCATTTAAAAGTAAAGATTTCTGCGCTCCTAGGCTGTGCAATTTGACAAACACGTGAAGCCTTTTGTCTCTTTAGCTGTTCCAAAGTGCAGGCCACATTAGACGTAGCGGGACCGGAGAATTGCGAAGTTGCCTTTGAATTTTCAAGCAAAGGCAGAAGAAAATATACGCCTCAACAGATCACGTACTAAAACATGGAACGTTCTTTTATTCCATCACTTTGTCCCTCTTAATATATGGTGAGACAACTGAAAGATGGCTAGGGAGTAGTGGAACCCTGCGTTTTCAACCACCTATTCCCTTCGTTTTTGGAATTCCCAAATCCAATCTCCTAAGGTAAACAACTATGCAAAGCGTTTATTTTAGAAGACAGAGTTTGGGAATTTCAAAACGAAATGACGGGAATAGGCGTTTAAAAAGGAGAGATTCCACCGCTTCCTTGCCATCTCTCAATTATCGAACTATACATTGGGATTAATAATGAAAATTTGGTTTTCTTAGAAAAATGATGTGTAAGTTGATGTTCAACTGCAATTTTTTTCTGAATGTGCATGAACTTGATTTCTGAACCTTAGTTGTCCAATTGAATTTTCAGATTAGAAATATTTGAATTCTGTACATGTTGGAATATGTTTCGTAATTATATAGTGTAATAATACACGCTAAATTATCATTCTACGAGAAACACTATAAGCATTGAAATACTATTAAAATTCTATGAAATGCAAAGCTAATAATGAATTTAAGGTTTAAGGATGATTTGTTAGTATATTAATACCGATGAGAATCCTTTGAAAAAATTATATATTATTCTTATAAGTCTTCTGAAACGCCACAAAAAGCTAGAAATGTTTTCACAAGCCCGTTCAAAAGTTATAACATTTTTTAATTACAACAAATTTACACGTACTTAAATGGAAAACATGTTATCAGGACAAGTTAAAGTAAAACAAAACATTGAAAATACGATTGGAAAAATCCACAAAACTGTAAACTAGTAGATTAAATACCTACAAAGCACATAAGCAATTAACATTTAGTGGTTTCAACATTATTTATAGAAAAAAATAATAAAAATGAGTGATATTTATGGTATAATTGAATGCAGAGCGTAATTCACAATGAAAACATGGCAACCTCGCAAACAGCTACGGGGAATAAAATTAAACTCGACTATAGCAAATTAAAAATATGCTATGGGCTATGTTACAGCGTGAATTTAACACTAGAACTACCGGCGTCAAATCCAACATATTTTAATAAATTAAATAAGTACTTTAAAAAAGGGGGAATCAAGCGGCGGAAAATTTCATCGATTGAGTGATTTATGTTTATTGATATAGACGTAGAATACTTATTTTATGACTCTTAGTATATAAACTTGGAGAATTTTTTGAAAAAATTGTGTATCAGTCATTTTGACTGGTCTGGTAGTTCTAGTGTTAAATGTTACTAAAATGCGTCGCAAAGTTGGAGCAATCAAAATCGAATCACTCACGACTACCAACTATCGAAATGTTGCGATGTTGTCACGTTTCATCAGATAAAAATTTAACTTATTTTATTTAATTTACTTAAATAAAATCAAATTTATGATTTTCTGTGGTATATATCTGTCTTCTAATTTTTATTTAAATACATTGAGAAAATTTGTATTATTGTTTTTTTATGTAAAAAATTTACGTATTTTTTTTTAGTAGTTAAATTCAGGGTACAGCCACTATCAAAAGTTTTTTTATGATTATGACAAATATTAAAAATTTCATTGAAAAATTAATTAAAATCAAATGAATTTCCATTTTATTACAAATTTGATATTCAAAATAAGCTTGGGAACAAAAGATATTTTGATAAAATGCCATATTTTAAAAGATATTGAGAGATATTGGTTTAATCAAAATTTCACATTCTCATGTCTCCGATTGTACCTACAAATCATCCTTAAATATTTTTTCACTCGACTCTCATAGTTTTTACTTGAAGTTTCCGGAATACTCTCGTGCAGAATTTCTAAAATAGAGCGTATTCTCGGTGTTTACGGCGATCATTTAAATCTCTTCGGTTCGATTGTACTTCGATTTTGCACTCACGCTGGCTGGCACCATGCCAAAAACATTGAATCGCGCGGGCGTAGTAAATGGGAATGATATATACTCGTAGTACTTTCATAACTTAGAATGAGGCCGATATGCACCTGGGATTTCAAAAAGAATTGGAGAAATTCGTTCTTCTTCCTTCGCATTTCTACTCTGTTTATTTGCCAGAACCTTTACTTCGTACAGTAAACAGCCGTCGATAGCGTCAAGCGCTCTGACTATCGCCATGACATTACTTCGTTTTTCTTTTCTTCCAGCTCTACTTTGCATTTATTCCGTCATTTCCATTTCTCCTCTCGTTTCCCTTAACAAACGATATCAGTTTAAAAAATTACTTTGACATCTTCGTCTCTTCGAGAAATGTTTCACTTTGTTCTGCGATTTCTAATACCATAATTTTCAGCTTGCAATAGAACAAGATAGTTCCTTAACCGGAAGTTGGGCATATACCCATTTTGCCTGAAATGAGTCAATTTGACTCAAACATTAAAATTGAAGATTTAGAAAAATATAAAATTCTATTTTAAACTTTTAAACTCTAAGAAACTTTATCCAAAACAGTTTTTACATGTGTATTCCGTTTTTAAAATACATTTTCCGCAGATTTTTTTTATTACATTTAGCACCGACGGCTTTACTTCTATCTCTTTCGCATGGTGCTTGAACTTGACAATCCGACCGCTTTTCAATATTCTGCATATTACATAGAGGTGTGAAAGTATTTTCGGCTTCATTATTAGTATTTAAGTACTGTTAGTAGATTGACAAGTTTGAACATGAAAACTCTCGCATCAGATTGTACACAAAAAATTTCTTTGCACAAAAAATAAGTTAGATACATGTGTGTAAAACGACCAACTGTAAAAAGATTTGATGAGTCAATTTGACTCACATCCGGCAAAATAGGTATGGTATATATGGATTTTTGGAATTAAAAGGGGGAGAGAGGGGGGAATTTTATTAAACACCAATACATATTTTTAAAAAAACTTATATCGCAATAAAGTCATAAATAAATCAAATTGACTCGCAATGTAGTGTTAAATGATGATAACATGGATGATGGAAACGAGTGAAAAGATGGAGATGGAAGTTACGGTGAAACGAAATTATATTAAAGTAGAATGTAAAGTGTTAAATTTGCAAGCTCAGTCAAATAAAGAAATCATGAAAAACATTCTTATATTTTGGAGGACGTTTAATTTCAGATAGAACTAAATTCTTTGAACGGTTATCACCGTTCTTTTCTATGAAAATATAAATTACAGCTTCTGCACATATTCTATAGATTTTCGAATGTATACACCTGTAGTGACTGTTGCGTTACACTCAAAAACGAATATGTTTTATTATATTCACCTTCCTAACGGAATATTTTGAACGTTTCTTCGATACATTTTAATTCTGAAAATAATTGTTAGTGAATGATAATAATATTTTGTCATTTTTATTTTTATTCCTGTAATTGGAATCACTAAACGAAAAGCATGCAAGAACAAAAGAAAAGTTAGTTCGAATTAGAAACAAAGAGGATAAAAGATATGGAACAAAAATCTGAGAAAAACGAAGGTAGAACATCGAAAGTAATCCTTTTTTCACCTGATGATATCGTTACGACCCGCTGAGCTATAAACCAGCCGTTTGATCAGACGTAATCGCAATATACAGCAGAATATTGCGAAAGAAGAGTATTGATATGGAATGTTCTCTCATCCCCTACTTCTGTGTGCTCTCTCACTCTCTCTCCTTCTTTCTTTCTATCTATCTGTCTATCTATCCCTCTATATGTCTATCTCTGTTAGACTCTATATTCCACCCTCTATCTTTCTCACCCTTCGGCTACTTCGAAACTTTGAGAGTGCTCCAGGGAAGGTCAACGATCCCTTTGGGGAATTTTCCGAGATCTGGCGACTAGAACCACCAGCGGGACTCGTCACAGTTCAATTCGCTAGCGTGATGGAAAAAAGAGGTAGCAAATCGACTATTTACTATCACAACATTTAAATTGGTAAATGTTTAAAAAAACGTTAACTGAACGTTACTGTTTTTTACGTTATTCATTTATTTCCATGTCACGTATAGCAATGAAAATACACGGAACATTAATTTTTTCACGACATTTATAATAGTTTATGTGAGTGAGGAATTGAAATTAAAATATTAAATTTTTGATCTCAACAACTAAATAAATAGAATTCTAAATGGTTGCAGTCATATGCGAACAGAATACGTTAAATGAATTATATTGATTTTCAAATCAAATTCACCCTTTCTCAAAACAGATTCTAGAATTATATATTAGAGAAAATCATTCTTTCTCGCAAGTAGTAGGAGTTCTGTTTACGGAAAGTACCTGCACGTAATTACGTACCCGAGTCGAAATTTTCAGATCTGCAGTAGATTTGCAGGGGTCTGTAGACGCAATTATTCTCTATACCACGTCTGTACTAGATATGCACTCAATAATTACATTTTTTAGGGCTTAACATACGCTTGCACCAGAACTATAATGTTTACGTTCGTTAGCACTGTATCTGTAGCATGTCCATTACAGATAAAAAAATTATACAGTTTTCGTGAAATTGTTACAATACTAGTACAAACATGTTGCAAACGGATAAATAAAAATTTTAAACGTATATTTATTCGAACTTAGAAATTTTTCGAAATTGTCAGTTGACGAAATAATTCTAAGTTCGAACAATTTTAAACTTAAAAAATTTGAGAGTTAAATGCGTTGCTTTATTTGATTAATTCATTTTTATTAACTTACATTGATAAAAGAATTTATTTAAATTTTATGTTAATTTATAAAACTTCTATTCGTAATAATTTTAATAAACAATTAATTACAAATAAGTTAAAGAATATATATTGTAATTTCATATTTTTAATAACCCTATACAAACGGAATATTAACATTTGCAGTCATGCTGCAAATGAAGTGCAAACGTGCTATGGATGCATGCAGACACGCTGCAGATCCAGTACAAAGTTTGTACTACAAACGCGCAACAGAGCTATACGGAAGATTTTTACATCTTATGCGGTTGTACTGCTGGCCTTTTTCTAATGTGCTGCAAATGCATATGTTCACGTTGCAAATATAGTGCAGAAGTAGTACAAAGTTTCGATGCAAACGCAGTACAAACACAGTACGGTCGTCTAAAATTGTATCTAATATTTCGACTCGGGATATTCTCATCTATCGGGCTTTCGAATATATGTAAACCTTAAAAAAAAACTACAGTAAAACGTAATTATAAAGAGAGTAAATATTTTGACAAAAACAAATTAATGGATATGTTTGTGGGTACCTATAATAACAGATGTAATGATAACGTTGATGACAAAATCGGGAATAACACGAAGGTCTAAAATGTTTTAATTTAAACAAGATAGGTATAATTTACTGAAAATATTTTTGTAGATTATAAAATACCGAAGTACATAGTTAGAATTAGTATTTCATGTAAGACAATTTTTTGAAATGTAGTGATCAACCACGGTTTATCCTCGACAGTACTTATGTACAATTACATAATAAGTGATACTCGTGATGCGGTAAATTGGAAAACAAATTTTCAAGTTCTGCAAAACCTACCAAATTGAAAATATTAGTGAGACTCGACACGATAAAATTATTTCTGCAATATTAATATTATATTAAATTATATGATATCAAGAATTTCCGATACATTTTTATTTTACCAATTTAATTCTGTATTATTGTGGACACAGCCACAAAAGAAATTGTATACTAGGGGGTTAAAGCTAACAGTTAACCCATTTGCATCATAGCGCGGATTAATCCGCGATCAGCGACTGCCTGTTATCACCAAGTACGGAACATTCCGCGTGCCGCGACTGTCTCGTATCACCGAGCGCAGAATATTCCGCAAGCACGCGACTGTCTGCACATACGACCTACCATGCGTGGTGATATGGGCCAGGCGTCAGTTGAACGTCGCAGATGCCTCGACACGACACCTTAAGTAGGCGCATGATGCAAAAGAGTTAATGATACCAACGATTTGATTATTTTTCCAGCGTTGTAGTGTTTTCATCTTTTTACGCAAGAATACAAATTTTCTAAATGAAAATTCACACACACCAATTGTGTATCGCGTGACGGAAAATCTGAATGTGGATTAATTAGATATACATAATCAGATACCATGAAGTGTGCGAAACATTATCGTAAGCATACAAAGAGCATTGCTATTGACATGACGTATAAAATTAAGCGATTTTATCTACTTTATTTCATTAACTATGAATGATGATAATCACTTTTAATTTGTGCTGTGAGATGTGCTTATTCACTGTTTTAAATACCTGTTAATACGCGATAGTTTATCCTATCATTACGTAACTTGTAATATTAATAATAAGAATCTATAATGTATGCGAAGTTCTCAAAAATTTTGCAGAAACATAAGGTGCACAGGCTGTTTAAAATTGTAAATACATATCCTTGAACAATAGCTACTTAAATTTCTAAGATAAATAATATTGTTTGAATTATAATATAATATTCTTTTATAATGTAATATTTTATAATAATGTATAAATATTTATTATAAATATACTTAAAATGACACATAAAAGTGGAAACTTAGATTTAATATGAAATATGGGGAACGTATTCTTCTAACACGCACACACACACACACACTAAATAATATGATGATATAAACTATAAAATCCTTCTAGTCACGTCCAATTGTTCGTCTACTCATCTAGTCCCCCTATGCGTCTGTCGTCTATAATTCTGTTCGTCTATTCGTCTATATACGTTCGTCTATTCTCTAACTCTATGCGTCTATACGTCTATCTACTCTTTTATTCATCTACTCTATAACTCGTCTACTCTCGAACTCTATACGTCTACTCTATATCTCGCCTACTTTTGAACTCTATACGTCTATTCTGTATCTCGTTAACTTTTGAACTATTCTCTCGTCCTCGTGCCGTCCTCGTGCCGCCGTCGATCATCTTTTCGTCAGTCAACTATCCTATGACTGGTCTTTCCAGATCATGCTAGCGGGATTTATAAAATCCCCACAATAATTATAAAAATAATTATAGTATTAGAGTTCTATGCCGGTTGCAAGATTTCTTTTCAGCATCTTATACTATATACACACATACATTTTATAAGTATAGTTACATTGGCAAACATTAATTATAACACATTGAACGCCATGAGGGCCGTTAATGAGTGACGCTGATGAATTCAACGAAATTCCATGACTTTAAAATTGTACTATTTAAAAATTGTTTTATACGTTTAATATTTAAATATTGGCATTGAAAATTCATATTCACTTTAGCAAAAATTCTCAAATTAGCGAAATACCGGTAGCGTTCTCTGTGTTTACTAGGTTGACAAAATGACTTACTCTGAATTTTTTGAAATTGTTCCTGTAATTTCTTATATAAAAAACATTGAATTAATTATTGGGACATCTATTATTAAATCAATTAAACCAATGTATTTTATTAACAATGAAAATAAAACGTATTGAATCAACTCCGTTAACGACTGTGTAGAATCTCCTCTGTCTCTATCTACTTATATATATTTATTCTACATACTTTTCTCTAACAACTATATATATACACCTTAAAATAACTAACAATATCATAGCCTAAATAACAAAATAGAAACACTCAGTAAAATAAAATAACTCTAATAACTCTAATTGCTAATACTCTCCACTAAACTCTATATATAACTCCACTGTATCTCTCCGCGCAACAAACTCTGTGTCTCAACGCTCTCAACTCTCTCAACTGACTCAACTGACTCTCCCAAAAACTTACACTCGCATCCACCCTCGATACTCTTTCCCACAGCATGCATTCTTCGTCTTTCTCACAGCTTGCATTCTCCATTGAATTCACTCATTTTCTCCTTGTCCGCAGACTAAACATTCACTCTAACCATCGAACACGCCGTCGTCCAAATCACGTATTCTAAACATTCACTCTCAAATACACAAAATCCATGCACACTCACTAAGTACTTAAAAGCTATCTCTTATTTTTTTTTAAATTACGATACTAAAACTGTATTAAAAATTTGGATTAACGAAGCATTATCTCACAAGAAGACAATTTTTCTCTTTTCATTTCAATGATACGTGTGCAGTATAAATCCTTTCTTGTATAATAGTTCGACTGAACATATGCATACATGTACCTTACCGATATATTGCTTAGTCTTTCAAGTAATGTGACAGGAAATTTTATGTGAATAACTACATGTTTGCGCAAAACAACACAACAACGTTTTAATAAGTAATAAGCTGATACAAAAATTTAGAATCGCATTCCACCATATACAGAAGCCATACATAGAATGATCTGGAAATTAAAGGGAACAGCGCCACGCTCATCCTGTCCTAAAGGCTAAGATCCTAAGGGGGAGTACGCATTTATATTCTCACATAATGTTTCTTACTGAACAAAAAAAAAACATTTCAGGAATAATACTTAAATGTATTTTTGCCTCAATTAAAGATTCATGTTTATATATTCCTACAGTGAACTTAAAGCTATTTTGGCACAACAGAACTATACAATGCGGAATTTTCACGTTTATATAGCACCGTGCTATTTTGACAAACTTTTCTGCTATGGAGCGCATAAAGCAGCGTTACATGAATATAAAAATGTTATTCCCGAGCCAAGTAGCAGTACGACTTAAAAGTAAGCCGTCGACGAAAATTCAAGGAACACTCGCGTCTCTCTCTGTGTACGTGTCTTTCGCGCATAAATCGCGAGGCGTCGGAAAACTTGAATGCTTTGTAAGTTTTTATTTCGCGATTATATCTCGTTTTTTTCGGCCATAATAATACCAAGTAGCGTTGACAGACCTGTGTTTATAGCACTTGCGCATTGTCGTATGTACTTGCGCACAAAAGTTAGGTGCCAAACCATAGAAGTTCATATTGTTGTTAATCATATTCTTTTCGAAGAAAAATTAAAATTTTCTTATCGCTCTGAAGTACGTACACCATAACACTTTTCATGCTGTGCAAATCCCTTTAATGCATTCTATTCTTCCCTCCAATCTTTATCATTCCATCAACCCCTTCCTCTTAACATGCATATGAATAGTAATAAATTTTAGTGTTATGATTTGAGAAATCATGCCAAAACTAATGTTCATAGTGTCATTATCATCGTAAAAATTTCCGCCCTTTGAAGTCGTGTGGAATAAATTGTAAGAAAAGTATACAAATTTGATGAATATTTGGTATTATAATTCTCCGTACGTTTCATACAGCAGGTATGTGCTGTACACAATAATGTTTCATGGATTTCTATGGGTTAATGAAAGATCAATGATAATATTCTGCAAGAATTTTTGAAAAGAACGAGCAGAATGTCTGCGGTCGACATTTATTCAATTAATCTCCACCCCATTTCCCTGTGGGACATTTATTCAATTTAAACACAAGTATGGGGCATGCACATTACGAGCTGGTTCAATTATTAGTTCGATTAAATAAGCCGATAATTGCCTGAAAATGGAATATATCTCCCTGCTCTTGAATATAGCATCTTCTGCTTTCTCGTATTCATTATTCTCTGATTGTACGGTTTGTGCATGTATGAATTTCCTGCAGTAGCTGCACACGACGTACAAGAATTCCCGTTATGCACGGCATGAATTACCAACTCAAATATTATTATCATTATTGTTAATATTATTGCTATCACCTTCAATGATAGTTAAATATTAATAATTTATGGTATACGGAAATAATTCGAGTAGAATATCGAAATTCCCTAGTGAAATTGTTTTAAAACTTTCACAGACACTTATAACGTTAGGCGTGGTGACATATTTATTTTATAAGTTATAGGTGAAAGATATATTCCATATACGGTACTATACTTGAAAATCTATCTATCTATATTTGAACTTTAAAAAATTTATTACTAACTGTATAACTATACACAGGATCTGTACAATAATCGCAGCTTTTTGTACATCATATCCATTTCAAGTTACACGTCTATAGACAACAACTTCGTCAACTCAACAAGTTCTAAGAAAACCAAATCATGTTAGTCAATACGATATATCCTATTATTTTTATCACCAAATTGTCAATCTTTCGATCTCAGAACATTGTATGCGGTCGTCCGAGGCTGTACAATTAAGCTTCTTGTTTTGTTTGCTCAAAAATGAAACCATATTGAGCTATATACGATGAGGGTAGAATTATAATTATTGTAAAGATTACTTCGTGCAACTTTTATAAATATTCACTGTATAAATGTACTATGCAAGTGATGGATTGAAGGGACATTCATTGCTGTATTTTTTTTTATGACATTCTCCCTGATCAAGGGACTTTTTCAATATTACCGGCGATGTAATCACTAATGTTGCTCC
Organism: Cerceris rybyensis; assembly: GCA_910591515.1. Taxonomy (NCBI): domain Eukaryota; kingdom Metazoa; phylum Arthropoda; class Insecta; order Hymenoptera; family Crabronidae; genus Cerceris; species Cerceris rybyensis. The sequence continues at coordinate 21,148,021 of OU342789.1, read as the reverse complement.
ATTTTACTTATTTTTTGTTAGAAAATGTTTTAACATACTGTATTTGTAAACAGGGAACAGTTTCTCTTTCTGCACATGTCTCAGTACCTTCGATTTTGTAATTATTCCGGTTTGGCCACGGCTACTTTAAATGTAACGACATTTACATTGCTTTATAAGTATTAAACATTACGCTTCATCTGCAATAATATTGTATTCGAACTTGAGTATCCGAAAAGCAAGGTATTTGAACTTTTGTTTTGGACCGCAGGTTGAGTTCTCTGTAACGAGATAATTCTAACTCCTGTTAAACATTTAAATTTCTCAGCACTTCTATATAATAATTCTACTACTTTGTAATACAGTAGAATCCCTCTAATGTTGCTCCCTCTAAGGTTGCTCTCTCGCTAATGTTGACAGGACACGCCCGTTACTGTTACTTGTATTTTCCCCCACTTGGACTTTTTATTGCCCAATAGAATTTTAGTTTCGTGGCGCGTCATGTAGGTTATGGATGTTACATGATCCTTCGCTCAAGTTTCAATTCTGCGCATGCTTATGCGCATAGGGGAAAATAAGTCATGAAAAGTGGGGATAGAAGGGAGTGTCAACATTAGCGAATGATCCTGGCCCGAGTTGTCAACATTAATGGGATTCTACTGTAGTATCAATATTGATGCAAGGCAGATCAAGTGATAAGTAGACTGCGGATTTTTATGCATTTATGACAAATTAAATATGACTAAAATATACAAAAAGAACATAATATAAAAATATATCTAAAATATCCAAAGTATGGTATTTGTTGTAATATTTATTAAGTGCAATAAATCCCTAGATAGGTTTTCCTGTCTCACCTGCATTTGTGAAACTCGAAATTTGCATAAACATCCGCAGTCTAGTGATAAGTTCAACATTCATAATTTTTATTAGCACTAGATCTAACGGCGTTAAATCTATTATATTTCAATATATTACATAACTCATTTGGAAAAAGAGAAATCAAAAGGCGGGAAACATGATCGATTCGATAATCTGTAGTTTATAAGATCAACGTAGAAGATTTGCTCTATGAGGGTCCTATAAGCTTGGAGAACTTTGGGAAAAAGTTAAAAACGAGACAGTTTGACTTGCTGGTAGTTTCAGTGTTAAATACATAAATCAATCCGATTATTGAAGCACCTTCGTGAACCTGCTATAAAAGTAAAAAAAAAAAATGACAATACAAAACGAAGTCAAAACTGTTAACGGAAATTGTGAATGAATGAAATGTACGTGTTGTAAAAGTAATTTTACAATTCTCTACTGCGGTACAACGTAAAAGCAATATGCAGAAATAATTCGGAATACGATTCACGCATATTCCCGATAGATGACTGGCTTTCTGCGATTGAGCACGTCTGCCGGTGAACAAATGAATGAATATGAGCAAACACGTGACCGGGAAGTCAAAGTATTGTCCCACCTTTGTCGCTTGCATTGCTCCCTTCGGCCCCTTTTCATTTCTCCTCCTGCAGCACAAATGTCTCCAGGCTTTGCTTCACATATACTCGGAAGTTGCATACCGTGTTGTGTTTCCTAGAGTATAGGTAAGGTTAGAGTACAGGGCTTTGTTAGATTATGTTACGATCAGAGCTTGTTTAAGTTCTTGCGACCTCAACCTCCGGAACAGTTTAGTTTTTGAATGGAATAACTTACTAAAGGCAACTTTTGGTGCTTTAACGCTACCTCCATTCAATATAATATATTTCAACCCATTAAATAAGGAATTTGAAAGTAGAGGAGTTAAGAGGTGGAAAAGATAATCGATTCGGTGACCTGTGTTTTTTAAGATCAACATAGAATATCTTCTATATGACTCTTCTATAGGCTTGGGGCGTTTTTTGGAAAAAAAATGGGAACCAGTCATTTTGACTTCCTCAGGAACTTAGAAACTTGCTAAGAAAATCTTATATCGTGCTTTAATTATAACAGTGGGAAATCAATATTTTTTATTATAAATCAGTAAGTAGAAAACTATGAATTATACTGCCTTTTATAAGTATTATATCTGGAAATAAATTTGAATTATGTTTCGTATTATATTCATGTTTAACCGAACTAATTTGGAATTTTGTAATATTTTTTTTACATGAAGTCATAGTAAATGGTAATGGAAATCTTAATTATAATTCTTCTACAGCCGTAAAATTACTTAACTCTTTGGTTACTATCGGCGTCTAAAGACTGAAAATTTACTTCCGGTTTTCTGTTGACGCCTATAATGCTTAACATATGTAGTTTGATTCGTTGACACGAGAAGCTTTTATTGACGCTCAGTTTGCACCGTCGAAATAAACTAAAAGTATCTATAATAAAGCTTAATATTGAACTATATGTGGCGTATGGTCGTCAGTTGATTAGTTTAGTGTAATGCAATACAGTGTTTTTGTTATTCAATATACTTTAATAGAAATGCACGGTGACGCAGAATTTCGCTGTTCTTATTAGTAGATGGCAGAACTGAAAGCCTGCCGTGTACCACCCGCGGAGCGTGACAAAGTCTGTCGTAACCAGAAGGTTAAAAATCACAAGTATTTTAAAGTGTATTTAATTGCATAGGGAAGGCAGAATTAGTAATTGTAATTTAAATATTCATTAACTATTGTAATACATGATATTGTTTCAAGCTCCTCGAACTTCAAAAATTGGCAATTCTTTTAAGGCATATGTTTTAGTTAAATAATTTGTCTTTATTCTAAATTTAACAAAAGTAATACTGTAAATATTAACAGTAATGACAATACCATAAAACGGATGAGTCTTAATTGCAAATGAAATCACCATTTTACTATTGTAATTGGAGGTTGTGACCATCTCCATCTATTCGTAATCGTCATTCGTTGATCCTGCATTTCATAAACATTTTTTCGAACAATTTTCTACAGTCCCCATCAAAAAGATAGCACACGTGTGCTATCTTTAATTTCTTAATAACGCAAGTATATTTTTGAGTTTGCAACCAATGATATTGTAAAATTACGAGCTCAGGATATGCGGACTACGAGAAATAAGACACAAAATCACAACATTTTGTAAACAATGTGAAAAACCTGGTGAATACCAAAGACGAAATGATAGCACATGTGCCATAATAACAAACATTTATTTTAATTAACAATGGGTATATACAAAACGCTGCTTATTTAATAATGGGTACATCTCCCTTTTGTTTCTATTATCTCTATCATACGCTTAGGTAATGATTTATAAAGTTTTTGAGTGTATTTCTGGATTAACTTATTCCTCTGCACTACAATACTGTTTCTTAATTCTTGTATATTATTATATTGTTTTCCATTGTTAGATACATTTTGGGAAAGCTGTCCCCAACAATTTTCAATAATATTAATGTCCTGAGAGCGAGCTGACCATGGAAAACTAGATATATTGTTGTCCTTAAAGTAAGATTGCACGAGTTTTGCAGTGTGAACAGCTGCATTATCTCGTTGAAAAATAAACCCTGGTCCAGAAATACGTTCTGCATGATTACTTAATTGATCTTTTATTAAATTTAAATATTTCGCACTGTTCATTCTTCCGTCAATAAATTTTATATCAGTGTTTCCAAAATACCCAATCACTGCCCAAATCATTGCTCTACCACCGCCCATTTGTCGTTCGATTTTTTTTTAATATCCTTTTTCGCACGTCATGGAAATAGTACTGAAAACCATCCGGGCCGTTTAGATTAATTTTTTTTTAAACAAGACTAACAAAAATCCGACGACAAATGTGCGGTGGTAGTGCAATGATTTGGGCGGCGATTGGGTATTTTGGGAAGACTGATATAAAATTTATTGACGGAAGAATGAACTGTGCGAAATATTTAAATTTAATAAAAGATCAATTAAATAATCATGCAGAACGTATTTCTGGACCAGGATTTATTTTTCAACGGGATAATGCAGCTGTTCACACTGCAAAACTCGTGCAATCTTACTTTAAGGACAACAATATATCTAGTTTTCCATGGTCAGCTCGCTCTCAGGACATTAATATTATTGAAAATTGTTGGGGACAGCTTTCCCAAAATGTATCTAACAATGGAAAACAATATAATAATATACAAGAATTAAGAAACAGTATTGTAGTGCAGAGGAATAAGTTAATCCAGAAATACACTCAAAAACTTTATAAATCATTACCTAAGCGTATGATAGAGATAATAGAAACAAAAGGGAGATGTACCCATTATTAAATAAGCAGCGTTTTGTATATACCCATTGTTAATTAAAATAAATGTTTGTTATTATGGCACATGTGCTATCATTTCGTCTTTGGTATTCACCAGGTTTTTCACATTGTTTACAAAATGTTGTGATTTTGTGTCTTATTTCTCGTAGTCCGCATATCCTGAGCTCGTAATTTTACAATATCATTGGTTGCAAACTCAAAAATATACTTGCGTTATTAAGAAATTAAAGATAGCACACGTGTGCTATCTTTTTGATGGGGACTGTAGTATAAAAAGTTTGTAAATGAAACACTGACTGCTTAAAATTTATCTGAATGTTTTGCAGGCGCGTTAGAAAAGCCAGGGAAAATATAATGTATTGAATGGTATTCCCATAATTGTTTTTTTTTCACAAAGAAAACATTTATAGAATCAATTATTTTTATAATCGGTAAACGCTTGTAAGAGATCATTTTTAACACGTTAACTGCCCCGGCGCGCCGGTCCTTAGGAATCGGTACTACACTTTCTGGTTAGGTCCCGCCGATTCCCAGGGACCGGCAGTTAATTTTGCGTTTGTATTAACGCTGGTCAATGGAAACCGGCAGTTACTTTATGATTTTAGCTACACCACTGCGCCTATTTGATCCATAACTAATAGTTTTAAGTAAGAAATATAAAATTGAATACATAATTACCGTAATTTATTGAAACAAAGATTCATATATCGCATTTTACCCGCTTGCGGTGCAAATCGGAAGCGAGGAAGTGGTGCCGCTTAACGTATTAACACTAGGTTTACGCAGTCAATTTGGCTCATTAATAATTTCATTACTATATGTATATAATATAGTGGTTGGTTAATTTTTTAATAATAAATCTTTCATTTCAATTGAACTGGAACTATTTTCTTTCCAAAAAACTTCAATATTCTTGTATGAGTCAAAATGGCTTACTTCAGAAAAATAGGTACATCAACATCAGTAAATCTAGTGTTAAAGAACGCAAGTGTCAGATATGTCGATACGACAGATATTGATGTGCCCATTGATCGACAAGGGCTATAATCGGTCGCGCCCTCATTAGAAATTAAGCTTTCTTTTGTTTCTTTAAGACAATTCAGTTCAGTTCCTCCCGTGCAAGAATGTGCACGCATTTTTATGTATACTAATCTTCACATTTATTATAATATTACTTCATCATATATTCGTTGTATCTGAATAAATATATTATATATGACGATTACTGTTGAGTCCTGATAGTAAGAAACGTTTTGTGTCATTTTGGAAAGACTGTAATTTTGTTTAAAAAAATTATAAACAATTGTATATATTAATGACTTGGTCAGCAACAAATATAAAAAATTCTATGCACTTTGTAACGCGTCAAATTTTTATCCGATAATGTATTAGAAATCGAATCTTTAACGCCATTTCTTAAGTTCAAAGAAGCAATGATGGATGAAACTAATTAGACAATATCGGTCATTATGGAATCGGGCTTCATTGGGCGTAATTCTGGAATTATGAATTTTCAAAAGTCATAACAAATTGAACGTCATTATTGCTGCCAGAATGATACATTGTATGTTAATAATATAAATATCCTGAAGCCTCTTAAGATTTATGAAATTATTAAATTACGAGATCATCAACTTTTCGCAAACACAGGACGATTAATCAAAACTCCGAACTTAGCTTCAACTGCATTCACAAGCGCGGACGTATTTCCCAGAGATTTACGAGAATATTTTCGAATTATATGATTCACGGACCTCTATGCAATAGCATTCACGCATGTATTCTTACACCATTAATATTAACACACTCTTTTATTTTGTTTTGTTACAGGTGAGTCACATTTCACAAAGTAACCGAAGCAATGTAACGGTACAAATTCTGCAGCGGTGAGTTGTGTTTTTTATCCTTCTACGAAAAAGTAAATCTCAAAGTATAAAATTAACTCTGCAGTGTTCGAATTATTTTTCTAATCTATTGCCAGTTAATCGAAATTAATTTCGCATCATTTCTTACCGTTGAATATTCCTTATTTTTTAACGAAAGCATTAACTGTAAATGCTAAATTTTTAAATTCGAAGATTGCTTTAATAAAAAATAGAGAGTCATATTGATCATAATCCAACAGTGGGCAACAAAAAGTTCATATTTTATATTTCTTAGTTTTATAATTAACTTTTGATATAAGCAATATTGCTGTATCAATTAAGTGTGATGTACCATACATTGCTGTGACAATCGTCGAAATATAGAATTATAATAATTGTAATTCATTTTCCGCGGACAGTTAAGTTTGTCAATTATCAAATTACCTTTTTCAAGAAGTATGGAAGTCATTATAAATTGGTGGGGATATATACAAAAAAATCTTTGTATAGGAAACGTGTATCAGTACCTATTTAAACATAATATTAACACGAAACCTACCGTGTTTATATCTGTTATATTTCATTATGCAGAATAAGTACCAACTTTGAAAAAAGAAAGATGAAAAGGTGAAAATGAGTATCAATTAAGTAATTCTGGCTTTATGAGCTCGAAGGATTCTTTAACGCACTCTTTTTCTATCAATTTTGAGAATTTTTGGAATACATTTAAACCCGGTATTTTTTATTGCCTTGGTAGTTTTAATGTTAATGTATTTATCATCAGGATTTATAGCCACTGAAGAATAATCGAAAATAAAACGCAACCAGTGCAAATGTCTGTTCTTATATTTATTTACGGAGGACTCTCATTGGTATTACTATTTAATCATACATGAAATTATTTGCAAATTCAAACTTCAAAATAACATCGTTGAAGAATCCACTGTAATAAAAAGTGAATACCATTTCAATTTGACGTTCGGATTACAAAGTGTTAAGCGGAACCAGTAAAAGAGGTTGGAAAGCAATTTGGGGAGGGGAAAAAAAGAGAGAATCGAGGAAATCAAATGGATCGAGGAAAACAGTTTCACGATTACGCATTACAAACTCGAGAAAAAGAGGGTTGCAAGGAATCAAATGGAAATCCTGATTTCATTCCAAGACGCGCAGTCTACAATCAAATGAGAAACTGAGGGAAGGGGAAAAGCAGCTCGAAACGCAATTTAAGAATGCACAAATATAGATGTCAAGATGTTTACTATTAGTTGGATATGATCCAAATTTACCTTCGGTTGAATAGCTCTATTCGTATCTCGAATTGCACAACTATTCAATACTGTTAGCTATCGTTAGATACGAGGCTGAGACCTTCTTTGCTTCTTTCTTTTCCTCTTAAATCACAATTTTTTCCCTTGCAATTTGCATACGAGTTAATTATCTAACTACTCTTCTGGCGTGAAAAATCTTTTCCCGAACTTATTCCGAAACTTCATTTTTTCACTATAATTTTGTAATGTAATAATAGTGGTAGGTGTCGAGTGGATTCATATTTATTAAAACAAGGATTATCTTTGATTTGGCTTGATTAACGAATGTTGTAATCGGCATGGATAAGTATTGTAAAAGACGAGAAGATTTTTATTGATGTCATCACTGTTTGATTGATTTGTTGTCTAAATTCATATTATATTACAGATCATATTTCATCGCCAAAATATATTAAATAATCAAATATAGTTATGTTTTAATGACAATTGTTTCTTCACAATAATTAAATGGGAAATAATAAGAAGTTAATATTTATTATACATTGACTTCATTTTTTGCTACTCAAATTTTGGAGTATGTAACATTTCGTCTATTTGTCCGCGATGAAAATTCACGACTTGTGTGAAAGGATCTCAGCCAAAATAAGAGCGGTCTGAGCGCGGCGCAGGGAAACAAATGCAGTTGTAGTCGGAGAAACTTAAGCAAAGCAAATTTAATTGAACTCAAATTTGTTGGCACTATACGCGAGCACGCACAAAAAAAATCAAAATGAAATTAGGACGCACACAGCTAACAAAGCAGAAACGAAACAGCAAGTAAAGCAGCGAAAGTCTGAGAAAAGCACAAAGTAAAAAGTAGCGAACGTGGCTATAGCACAGGTGTAAACAGAATTGAAGAGAGAACAGCTGATCGCTCAGCTGATATTTAAATGGTTGTCCTACCGAACGCTCTCGAACGGTCTAGAATCTAGACTCTAGATAAACATGCTCGAAAAAGCCATACCGAGATGGTTCGATTTCGAGAGCGTTCGGCAGGACCCCACACTTTCGGGTTGAGGCGGAGGGCACGACGTAGGGTCTCCTCGGTGGAGCTGGCACTCCGGGGAGCGGTGTTAAATGCTGACAAGGAGAACGCAAGGCCTTCGAGTCACCGATTTTATTGAAATTTTACATACTCGTAGAGTAAGTCGTTCTGATTAAGAATATACCCTATTATAAGGGCAGACGGTCAATAGTTTTTAAGATATTTGTAATTAAAGTTTCATTGGCATTCTTATCAAAAACTGTTGAATGCAGTACCAATATCTACCATGGCACAATATCTCCTGAATATTGTCTTAACATTTATAAAACATTTATTTTATATCTCTTGAATATTTTGAATATTTTTTAAATATTTATTTTATATCTCCTGAATATTTGCTTAATATTCTATAAATATTTATTTCATATCTCCTGAATATTTCCTGAATATTCCCTGAATATTCTATGAATATTTATTTCATATCTCCTGAATATTCCCTGAATATTCCCTGAATATTCTATGAATATTTATTTTATTAATATTCCCTGAATATTCTCTGAATATTCTATGAATATTTATTTCATATCTCCTGAATATTCCCTGAATATTCTACGAATATTTATTTTATATCCCCTGAATATTCCCTGAATATTCTATGAATATTGATTTCATATCTCCTGAATATTCCCTGAATATTCTATAAATATTTATTTTATATCTTCTGAATATTTACTTTACATTTTTTAAATATCTAGTTTACATCTGAAGCTTTAATTAACTTTTATATTTTTATACTAAAAATGAAACTTTAATTATAAATATCTTAAAAACTATTGACCGTCTGCCCCTATAATACGGTATATACTTAATCAGAACGACTTACTCTACAAGTTTATAAAATTTCAATAACATCGGTGACCCGAAGGCCTTGCGTTCTCCTTGTGAGCCACGATCGGCAGTGACGATGCGCAGGCGCGATGTGCCGTCGTGACTCCAACCGCGTAGCGCGGATTTTGAACAACTTGTATATTGCAAATGTTAATCTATCGATGTATTTATTAGACTTCTCGATTTCAATCGTTTATTTCCGTCATTTTGTTTTTGGAATTCCCAAAACCAGTATCCTAAAGATCCACTTTAAGTGACCCGTTTTAGGAATTTCAAGAACAGAATGACGGAAATAAATGATTAAAAACGGGAGGCTCCGCCACTCCCTAGCCACCTTTCAGTTATCGCACAGTGCATAGAGACTAATGACCAGAATTTGATTTTCTTAAAGAAATGCGTAAGTTTATGTTCAATGATAATTTTTTATGAATTTGCATGAACTTAATTTATGAATCTCAGTTGTCCAATTGAATTTTCAAATTAGAAACATTTGAATTCTGTACATGTAGGAATATCTTTCCACAATTATACAGGGTATTTCACCTAACTTGACTATCTTAAATATATCACATATTTCGTATGATAGAAAAAAATGTCAGGGAAAGAAAATATTCTGTTTGAAATATGTGCACAATTTGAAAACATTCTAAAACAAAGATTTAACATAAGACTGTTTGACTGAAATGGAAATTTCTTCAATTACCGTTCCCGAACGCGCACTGAAGTTACTGACAAATATTCCATAATTTTCGCGCTAAAAGTCACGTGAAGGTCAACATATTTTACCTAATTGGATTGATTTTTTTATGTATTTTTTCAATTTGACGTTCAAATTAAAACAGTTGTAGTGAAAATGTGCAGTCCCGTTTGAAAAAAATACGATGACCTTGCAATCTCGAAAAAAAATGATCTTGAGCAAAAAATTCGGCCCATCATCACATTGGCGCCTTCAAACACAATATGTATTCTCTCTCACTGACATATTTTTCTACCATACAAAATAAGCGATATATTTAAGGTGATCATGTTAGGTGAAATACCCTGTATAATGGGATAGTACACGGTAAAATATCATTTCATGAGAAACACTACAAAAAAATACTTCTAAATTTCTATGAAATGAAGCAGTTAAAAACAAGAGGCACCGCCGTTCGCTATCCAAATTAGAGTTGTCGAACTATAGCCAGCGCTTAATGCATTAAGAATTACATTGTAATATTTCGCAAAGTTAGAAAATTGACTTCGAAGTGTAGAAGATTAAATATGTGTTATGGTACCTCAAAAATCCAAAGTCCCATAGATGGTTAAATACATTTCTAAAATCTTTCTCAAATAAACATGATATTCAAATCGAGTTGGCAGCCATACGATCTCACCGTACCAAGTATCAAATCGTAATAGCATCCACTTCCATTTCACCTCGTTATGGTAAAACACCTAACCCAAAAAGTATCACACCAACGAGTTTCCAAGATCCTTGACCCCCGATAATATTTCCAAGCCGAGGTCCCGTGCTGATACACAACGCTCCAACCGTTACTCGAGTGAGCGCAACCGCAGTACTGTGAATCGCATCCTCTTTCCCACGTTCCCGCGGCAAGTAAATTCACCCGTATCGCCGAGTTCTGGTCGTGCGTAAGCGGCTCAGCTGTAAGGAGCTTCGTGAAGAGCACTGATGCACCCACGTGTGTACATATACCAACTGATACGTATATGTGTATGCATACTCTTGTTTCGTACATGTGTCCGTCTGTGTGTTTATACAAGGATGCTGCTGACGTCGTAGTTTGCTACCGCCTGTGTACAGTGCGCTATCTGATTACTCGTAACAGCCTCAACGGACGATGCATCCAAATGCAAAGGCTTTTTCTTCCGTATTTCTCGTTACTTTTGTGCCGCGAAAGTTACTGCGATTATTTAAATTGTTTTTACATGTTGAATATTTGGTTACGTTGGGAATAGTATATTCCTTTGGGTTTTGATAATATTTTTAAACGTCGATTAGATTTTCGTGGCTGTCCATGGTAGCGGATTATTGATTGTTTGAATTGGCAATATTTTTGACGATAGTAATAATTGTAATTTAATAAGACTTGGTGGTAATTGATTTAATTGGACGGTAGATAATGTCAGGTATGCAGTGTTATTAAAATATATATTTATTATAGGAAAATTGTATGTAATTGAGTTGGGAATTTACACGTTAATTATTTCTATTGTCAGGAGGATAGTGATTATGTGGGTAATGAATTTTGGCAATGAAAGATTAATATTAGAGGTCCTAGCATTTTGTTCTATCATTCTAATGTGGGACAAATTATTTTCGTTATTTTGAAGTAACAGATTATTCTATTGCCATTTAATACACTTGTGTTCTAAGAAGCTTGTTACCTTTCATTTTTTGCAGGCAGTTTTAGTTTTTTTCTTTGTTATAGGCAGCAACAATCTTTTATTAACTACTTACTTCTTACAAAATTCTTGTTTTCAAAAATACATTTCTATACCAACCTTGAATGAATCTCTTCGAATAGTTAGAATATTCTAAATTTACTACTAAGTGTTGTAAGTACTTGTACTAATTGTAAATGTGTTAAAAATGATGTATTCCATGTTTTTATGTAGAAACATATTTAAGAGTAATTGTTAAGTTTCTTTTAAGTATTATTTTTCAGTGTCGACTTCCGTACCTTTACGTTCGTCACTTTAACATTGCAATAGTTCTGCTTTATACATAATAGGTATGTAGAGCAAGTATTTACCTACTATATTTTTATAATCATTTTTGTACGGGACGTTTTGAATTTTTGATGCTATCATAATATCCAGCGTTTAATTCATCACGATACATAATATATAGTTCATTGCAAGAACATTACTTAAAATTTAACCGTAATGTCTGTGTTAATTTAGCGTAAAGATCGAAAACTAAGGACGACAAATACTAGAGCGGAAAGGACGCACATGTTGTTTACGGCTCGTGGTGAAGGCAGTCTCGGGAAGACTAATGAGATTCAGCTTCCTTTCTTCATTAAGCCACCTACTACCTCCCACAAACATGAAGCAAACCAGTGGTTCTCATTTTCTGATGTTACAAATGTCACAAAAATATTTTCGTTTTGTTAATTCTGGAATAGTTAATCTTGGTTGAAAATGATTTACCTTTAAATTCAAATATCAAATTAGTGTTAAAGCGTAGGGCAAAATAGGGATTTGATAAATTGAGAATTACCAATAAAACAAGTTACGATGGTTTTATGAGTGATATGTAAACATTTTTTTTGCATGGTTTGAATCAGGGATTTTAATTATTGCTGAGGAGATTTCTTCCCTTTTGTCACTTCAACGAAACTTGACACTTTGCGGTCCTACATGTGTCGAACAGTAATCGACATAGCTTGTTAATTGATTTTATTCTCTATCAATTTAATATCGACTTTCAAATTCCACAGTTATTTTGTAATAGCACCTAAATATCTGTCAGTACCTACAGTTATTGATATCTTTAAAAAAAATGAATAACCAATGATAAAGAATGTGAAAATAATTTTATTTAACTCACTACAGAATTAAAAAAATAATTCGGACCACAAAGTGTTAATATTTATCAGTTAGTCTTGGCTTCAAAAATTTTAATTTACAATTTACAAAATAATCATTAAGAATTCATTTAAAATAAGCATTCTTAAAAACAAAATTGTTTAACTCTCAATTTATATCGTGAGCGACTTAAAAATCAAAATTCTTCCAAAGTAATATGCATATGATAATCTAGTGCCGTCTTCAAATCCTAGTCCATTTGTCTAACAGTTAAATCCAGAAATTATGTAAACAAGTAGACCGATTTAATGCAACTAAATCTTTAATCTGCAAAATACTAGTTACCAATTACAGTTTTTTGTAGCAATTAGTTGGTACCGGTCGCAACAATTCCAGACATAAATTGCTATTTGTGCTTAGTGAGTCTAACTAGTCCGAAAGTGCAAAGGTCAAGCGAGCGTGGGCCATTCGGGGCACTCGTTGGAGATAATTACCCTATTACTAGAGCGATACAGTACGAGACACGATAATGCGCTGTCTATCAAATCCAACGAACAGTAGGGCCCGTGCGACGATACAAGGTGATCCGGTTATGCCATGGCCGGCATATTTGGTGATATAATAGCCGGATCGAGATACTCGAATGCCGTTACCTGTGTTTAGCTTCATCCTACGTGATATATATATGAATGGATTGCGGACGTTAATTGTTGTCACATTTCAATTTTAATTAATGACACTTGCAAAGGAAATAATCAACGTGAGAATTTAATAAAAGTTATGTTCTCTTTTTATTCTTGTGTGAATATTGTAGAAACTATTATTTACATACTAGTTGCCTTCCGCCACGCATTGCTATTATGGCTCAATCTGGTGAAAAATGAAAAAGGAGGGGGGAAAAAAACAAAAGAAAAATGTTTTTACCTGTTGCAGGTGTAAGATCTATATAATAAGTACAGGCGGCTCTCGACTTCCATAAATTTTTAAATATTCAATTTTTAAAAGATTTTCCATGCTGTCGCTCCAACGGAGTGCTGTTGCTCGGGCTCACGTGCAAATTGTCTATTAAAGGTTTTCTAATATTGTAATATTGTGTCTAGTAATGCCTACTAGAGGTTACACAATGTCACAATGTTTACACAAAGTTTACAAAAGAACCACATGAAAGCCCTGAAACACTCCTCATGATCTTAATTAAGTATATTGATGAATAAATACATTCAAATATAATTATTAACGTTTTCTACTTTCGGACATACAACATTCGCACACATTTTCAAGAATTAATTATATGCGAAAGTCGCGGGACGCCTGTATATTAAAAAAACGCGCGTGTTCGAATGGAACGCTCTGTAAAAATTTCAAAGCAATCGTTGAAGAACTTTCGGAGATTTAAGATTTTTATCAAACGAAGATCTATATATTTTTTTAAATAGGTAGATGTGCATTTCAAATAACTTCAATTGAAGTCTGGAAAGCTTGAATTACTCTTTTATCTTTATCTTGTAGTGTCGCAGTTGTTTCTTATGCAACTACAGTTTCAACAAGAACTGAACTTTGTTAGTGCACAAGGAATATGGAATGTTAAACCGCGCAATATACACAACGCCATTCAAATAATCTATTCCTGCTCAACACATGTTGTAATTTTAAACATTGAAAAGCGGAAAGTGCCCGATGGTAAAATTGAAATTCTCCTATGCATTTTTTTCCACGGAAGGTTGGGGTGTCGAAAATGTCATCATGGCTGACATGAAGCTACTTTCGTCCTTCCAGTTGGAAGCGCATTTACGAAAATCCCCCCTAGTGGATCTGCTTTGGTTTGGTCTAGGTTAGTTCTGGGTTAAGACGACATGACCTGCCCTGACTTTGCTTTCTTTCTGTAAAAAAAGACGTCGTTGGAGAAAACATCAACTTAACGTGGCAGTTTTTTAACTCTATGATTTGACATTGATGGACAGTATTTAAATCTTACTTTAGTACTATTTTAGTCTCATTTTAGGCTGTTTCTATTATTCAATACGATTTATGCATAATTAAGACATCAACATTCTGCAAATTAAACATTTGTACAGAATATTAACGGTTTAATGACATGTTAACGAGACACACTAATTTCAGGAAATTTTTTTTAGACATCTTTGACTACAAGCAGTATTGTGAAATTAAAACGTACGATGACAGCAATTTGTGAATAATTTTAAAATCGTTTTAATCCTTTTTGGGTAGAAACAGTAACGAAGTTTGCAACAGTAATAATTGTAGCTATTTAATTAAATTATAATACGGCCGATCATCAATGACCAATATGTCAAAAGATACACATTTAAAAATTTCAAATTCTAAAATGGGTTACATTTAGGGATACTTATATTATATTCATTATTTTATGATTTCTGTCATCTACTTAAAATACAGTCGACCCCCTGTAATCCGACATGCTTGTCACATGTAGGTACAGTCGAGCTGCGTCACGAATGTGTCACGGGGGGGGGGGGGGGGTGTAAGTTCTAGAGCATTAATTATGTTAATTTTATAAGAAACCCTAAGCTGTTTATTGTGTTGTTTAAGTTACTACATTCCACATCGTATGATTTAGGTATAGTACATATAAAATCTTATCACTTTGATATGTTATTTGTCGGGTTACAAGGTACGCTTTTCCAAAATGTTCCGGACTACAGGGGGCTGTGACAGTACTCTATAGTCCGACAAATTTGATAATCCGACACTGCCTTGCAAAACGTTTGTCGGATTACCAAGGGTCGACTGTATAGTGAAATTTGAGGGTTAGCTGCATATTATCAAGTATATGAGTATAAATGTTATTCTGCAATTTTAATTACTTTCTGATCGTGGAATAATCGAGAATTGTAGATTGAAAACATGCTTATGAAGAGAGTTTCAGTTAACTGACAGTACAACTCATCATTTTTTCATTTTTGATTACAATTTCATCATGTTCGTTTAATATTGTACAGTGTCTCCTTCTGAATTTAGAACGTTCAATAAGAAATCATGTAAAGATTGAAAGTAAATTCAGCACACATGCACATGTATGTCGTGAACCAGAATTATTCAATAAATTGACTTAATAGCCCGAGTTATGCAAACGGAGTCTAACCCATATACAATGCTGCCTGCGAGAATGTCAATTTTATATCTTCTGATACCTTCTCGTTTGATTTGAAAATATAATATGAAAGATTTACTCTCTACTATAATCAGAAATATTTCATGGCAAAGCGAGAGTTAGTGGAGCTGAAATGTTAAGTACACCTTTTTCAGAGTTTTCTTTTTCGAGAAACTATAACTTTCTCTCATGAAAATGAGGTCACAACCATGCAGATCTTTGATTTTATGTCCAAAATTGATTTTAAATGAAATACGACAACTGACATACATTTGTGCCCACGTTACTTCCCGCGGTCTTCTTGGTTGACTTCACGAAAGTCCCGAGAACCTGCGGCCCATGTAACTGACGCACAGAGAAGTTGACAGAACAAAGTTACGTAGCTTCAGGCGATATCACGAAGAGAAGTTTGCAGATTATTACAGAGTGACGGCAACAACAGAGCATGGAACTCAATTGGATGAAGCGTTAAACTGTCGTTCACTTCGAAGAGGTTAAAGTTAACTTGCATAAGAGGACGCATGTATGAGTGAAAGAAACGGGAGTTACAGCATCAGGTTGAGAGTGAGATTAGAATTAAATAATTTCTTCACTTTTTTTACAGACGTGTATTTATTATTAGGTTGGTGTAAAAATAATTACGGTTTTGTAATATAAATTTTGAAATATTTTGAAATGACTATAAACATTTCTGCCAACGTAATAGAAGTTTTGTTATTCTTGTAATCGACAACACACACCGGGCTCTCAAAGACACCAACCAATCCTGTGTCCAAAACGAAATTCATTTGATTAAATCGAACTTTCACACATTATTTTCACGGCCTCGGCGTGTAGGGGTAGGTTTCAAAAGGGTGGACGCAGCCGGTCGGGAATACAATGGAACACACATTTGATTCAAAACTCAGATCTTATATTTTCCAAATATATTACAATGATATGGTCAATACAAATGGTCGCAATGTAGAAATACAACCGCTCGGCGACGCGAATGTAATAATCAAATATAAAACAATGAGAAAATCATATGACTGTAAGATGCTCGGACGTGGTCACATGAATATTGTTCGATCCACGATCGACAATAAACACGCCACTAACTAATCGAGTCCAAGTAACTGGATTTTCCAGTATTCAAATCCATCGACAGGATCACTCCCGCTAAGTTGAAGGATCAGAATCGATGCTTAGCCTCGATAGTCCCGAAGCCGCTTACGTGTCGCCCAATGATCAAAAATATATTAATAATCAACGTACGGGCCGAGCGATTGCCGCACGTCCGTTCTCTACGATCGCCCGTGGTCAAGTGACTCTCCTTCGGAGCCGCCGCGCCAATGTTGACAATGGTCCACCTTGCTATTCGCCGACTACGGTCGACGGCTCGGAAGGTATTCCTTGATCCACCTATTCCAGAAATGGTCTGCCTATCTCTGAGCTGTCCTCCATTTTAGTTTATAGGCTTCCATGCCGCACATTCATATTTATAAAAAGACATTTCGTACTTTGACTGTAACAAACTAAAGATCATGACTTATAAACTATTCAATTATATGTTTAAAGTTACAACTGAATAGTAGGTACTCGTTTATAATGGTATATGTTTAATGAACTTAATATACAGGGTGTCTCATTTTAATCTTTACAGTCGAATATCTCGAAAACTATTGACTTTTCGAAAAAAATGTTTAGACGAAGCATACTCTATTCGAAGGGGGACAGACAATGGTGAACACCGTTTTTTTCTAGATGGAGGCGCCTCCGAGATATGAAGGTCACCTTTGTTTTTTTAAATGGAAAGTGGTTTTTTGTTATGGTAGATACATAGCTTAGCTCAAGACGAATTCACTGGCCTACATTATGTTGACCTTGAAATGTCATTCAAGGTCATTTCAATGAATTAAAGTTCTCTTACAACTGCGCGCCCAGAAAATGTTTCTCATCTTCTTGAGCATTAACACTATTGATATTAATGTTTACAAACACAGAATACCTGCTAGCAGAATATCTTTAAGTTGATTCGAAGCAGTGAGTAGGTAGTACAAGTGTTCTTTTTGATAGCAATTAATTTCACGATGGCTGATTATACGCCTGATGAAATTGTTGACATGATTTTAATTTTGGGAGAATGTCAGCAAAGTTATAGGGCAGCTGCCCGAGTGTATCGGGAAAGATTTCCGAATCGCCGGCACCCAAGTGCAGTCGTCATTAGAAATTGCGAAATTCGGGCTCGGCAAGGATTTTTGCATCGACGCCGTCATCAGCGCCGTTCAGAAAGATCAGAAATTTTAACGCTGGCAGCAGTAGCAGCAAATCCTCATACCAGTACCAGGTGCATAGAAAATAATATCGGTGTATCACGATCTACGGCGTCCAGAATCCTTCGGCAACATCGTTTTCACCCGTATCACATTTCGTTACACCAAGCATTGAGTGATGCCGATTATGGTGCCAGATTGAGATTTTGCCAATGGTCTATGCGTAGGATAATGCGTGATCCTTTCTTTTTCTCCTACGTGCTCTTTTCGGACGAAGCAACTTTTAAAAACACGGGAGAAGTAAATCGTCACAATTTCCACTATTGGTGTGATGAAAATCCTCACCGGCATCGAGCAATTGAACATCAACATCAATGGTCTCTAAATGTTTGGTGTGGCATTGTTGGTGGCTCGTTAGTGGGTCCGTATTTTTTTAATGGTACACTAACTGGAGAACGATACAATAATTTTCTTCGTAACGAATTTCAAATCCTTTTGGAAGACATTCCACTGGCCACCAGAGTGCGGATGTGGTTCCAGCATGATGGTGCTCCAGCTCATTACGATCGCCGCGTTCGACAAACCTTACATGAAATGTTTCCTGGCCAGTGGATAGGTAGAGGAAGTCCGACACCCTTTCCACCAAGGTCGCCAGATTTAACACCTTTGGATTTTTACTTGTGGGGTTACATAAAAGATAAAGTTTATGTGGAAGAGCCAACCACACCCGAAAACATGAAGACTCGAATAATAAATGCTTGCAGTCAAGTTACCAGGCAAACTTTAGAACAAGTGGAGCTGTCATTTAGGAACAGAATCCAGTGCTGCATTGATGCTCAAGGTCATCCATTTGAATTTAGAAGATGAGAAACATTTTCTGGGCGCGCAGTTGTAAGAGAACTTTAATTCATTGAAATGACCTTGAATGACATTTCAAGGTCAACATAATGTAGGCCAGTGAATTCGTCTTGAGCTAAGCTATGTATCTACCATAACAAAAAACCACGTTTCCATTTAAAAAAACAAAGGTGACCTTCATATCTCGGAGGCGCCTCCATCTAGAAAAAAACGGTGTTCACCATTGTCTGTCCCCCTTCGAATAGAGTATGCTTCGTCTAAACATTTTTTTCGAAAAGTCAATAGTTTTCGAGATATTCGACTGTAAAGATTAAAATGAGACACCCTGTATATGTGCATTGGCAACAATTCTAGTATTGTAGAATTCTGATATTCTATAATAGAAACGATGATGTCTACAAATGCGTTTTCGGTTGCTGCTTCCGTATCGAAGTTCTTTTCACACAGAAGGTGGTATAGATATTTAAAAAGATGGCAATCTGTTGTATCCTAAATCACGGAGTTTTTGAACGGCTGTTTTTGCTACATGCAAAGCTACATCCAGCGTCGTCGTCCAACAGAATAGGTCCCTTCCTTTCGAGCATTGGGCATAAATCTTTTAAGTGTTTATGCATTATTTGGTTTCGTGACAGTATTTCACTACCGCAATAATTTAGCCATGTTTGAGAAAATTGTAGTGACTAATTCCACTTCTGAACCACCAAGCAGTGACCATAATCTACTTTTGATGAAGTTTTCATTGTGGAAAATGACACAGTAACTGTTCAAAAACTGCATTTATTAGTATACGAAACATTGACCCATCCACCGTATTTATCTCTCCAACAGAGTATCATCTTTTTGAGCATCTGGACAATTTTCTGCATGCAAAGAACTTCAAAACGCAAGCAGTACCTAAAAACGCATTTGAAGAGAATTTGTAACATTTGGTTATATAAAAAAATAATATCGTTCAACTCCATTTGCAATTTTAAGATTAATTTTATGAGCAACGAAAGGAATTATTTCCACTTCACTGGCCAAGAAGTTCAACGACCCCGGTGTGTTGCCAAAACATACTCGGCACGTAAAAAGAGATCGCTCGCACTAGATTATTCACCTTTCATCTTACGTGTTGACCTGAGGAGACTTGTCTTCTCCACCGTGTTACCTACAGTGGATCGCGATCCCCGAAAATGCAAATATCTCTCCAGACTGACCAAACTGTTTCCACCCGCTTTTCCATTCATTCACCCCTCCACATTCGCTTTCATCCCGTTATCATCCTCACCAGCATCATCATTTCGCCCCATATAATTTAATTTAGTTTTGAGTTTTAGTTTTAGTTTTAGTTTTAAGATAACTTATATGTCATATCGTTTCTCAGTTTTTGCATAAACGTCGCACCCTTTTCTTTCTGACAACCATACCATCTTCATTTTGTACATACTAAAGCTGTATTATCACAGTCTCCAGCGCAACCAATTCATTATCAAACAAAGAGATTTTATGACTCGAGTTGCAGCCGTTGCTGCTATGTTTCATGTAATTCATAATTTTAAAATAGCCCGCCGTTTATCGGGCCTTTCATTGTATTTTCCTTCACGCTTAATAAACGAAATTTTATAAAAGAAAAAGAAAATATACTCGGCCGAACGCGGCGTCTGTAACCTCCAGGTATCCTTCCTGTGAATCTTAACAATAAGTTATTTTGATGCTCGCCTCGTTATCAATTCACCGCGACCGCCGACGAGTAAGCTGTGCTCCGTGATTGGATTCAATTATTTTCACCTATTAGAGCGCGTATAATAATTTCGAAGATGAGATTCTGAATCACTACATACCTCTTCTTTGCGGGCTACATGGTCCTTCATACGTCTGCTCTCAGCCACCAAAGTGCTTTCACCGTTGCTATTGCATGTCTGCTTTCAGTTACCAAAGCAAAGTATCTAGATTTTTCCGGAGATATATATAATTCTTACTACGATTTTACTAGTTATGATTTAAGTGCTATTACACATTTTGTTCTTAATGAAACACGACCGCAAAGAATTAAATATCCTAGTCCGTAAGTAAGAAAGTACATAGTCGAATGGATACTATTTTAATTAAATAACTTGATTGTAACCGAAAATATATTTTGTCAAAGTTTATGTTACACAACTAAAATTATTTTAGCACCAACCAATATAACCATTGCTACATAAACAGTTTTATGTTGCATGATTTATTACTATTATTATTAGTAATTCACACAGTACTATAATTTGTAATTAATATTTAAAGCCGAGGATTCAGAATACGTCCGTATCCGAGGTCCTCAGATCGTAGAATTTCTTGTTCTCATACTTATGATAATTGATAAATCTTGTAATTTAGTAACCTCAATTAGTACCTATGTTACCATTAGATTTACGGATGTTGATTATATACCTATTTTTACTGATGTGAGCCAATTTGATTCACACAAAACGGTTGAAGCTTTTCGCAAAGAAAATAGTTCACAATCAATTTAAATGAAAGATTTATTATTAAAATATTCATTGACAATCTTTTACACATAGAAATTCTGTTTTTGATATACATTTTCACTAAAAATGGTCTGTTTACGCGCGATGTTCAAATTGAAATGTTGACAGGAGTGGGTAGGTAAGAAAGATAATATAGAGGAGTCGCGAAAACAAAAGGATAGCTCTCATACAAATAAACATTGTATGCAAGGAGAGAAAAATTAGAGGAGAAACAAATCACGTGCGGCTTAAAAGCTGCAAGATACCCTGATCTGATGGAAGTTACAAATTTCATGTGTTATGCGATTAACTGTTAATTCATTTTATGAGTCAAATTGGCTCACAATCGTAAAAATAGGTATACCACATTCGATAATGGGAAATGAAAGGGTCTGTGGGGGAGAGGAATCAACATTTACATATATTTCATTATGTGACTAAAAACAAACATATGTTTTTCAAAAATAATATTGAACTTTTTTATATATATATAGTAATCAAATTTTCAATGAGTCAAATGGGCTCAGTTCGTAAATTTAGTGTTAAATATTCCTCTGGAGCTTGCGGATTGCGTCCGTTAGCACAGAGTCTGAACAAAAAGTACTCCTAGGGCACGCTTGCCGATACTGCCGGCTTACTGTTCGGTAATTACTATTGAAAGTAAATTGGTAAACGCGATTAAATTCAAACTCGTCAACGATTAGGTCCGCTGAAGAATAGAAAATGAAATTCCGTGCTCTCGCGAAACTAATTAGCACTCAAAAACCACTACCTTTCGATCTATGCCACAAACTTGGCATTATTGAAATTATAGGCTTTAACGAAGTTATTAATAATGTGAATAGCTTCTTTTTAGACGTATGATAATTGAAGCTATCATTTCTTCCTACATGTTCAATGTGTTGTAAAGAATCTCCTAATCTTGTATCCTTATGGGTGAGAACAAATTAATATTACATGGAAAGGATTGACTTTAGGACTTACAATGAATGAATATTTTGAATCTTCTCATTCTTGTTAGTTTTGGAAACTCTCCATCTTATCATATCTATGTTATAGAATGTTCCACCTTTCCTTCTATGTTACAGAAAAATTTAAAAAAAAGGGGGAAAGAAATACTTTGACAGACTCAATAATGTCTAACAAAATTAATAAGTAATGATTGATTCTGCTATTCCACCACTGTACTGACTTTAGTATGAAGTTCAAATAGCAAACGTTACTCATTAATTTGATGTGTGTTTTGTAAAAACGAAGTCAAAGTTTTCAGTTTCTGGAGGAAAATAATTTAAAATACGAAAGGATCTTAAACCTAAAATACTTGTTTTTTACTTATTAGAAAATATTAAGTGTGAAAATATAGTTTTATGGAAACCTCGTTCTAAAATCTAATTAAATTTTTTCAAATATCTAGACTTTTCATTATAATAAATTAAAGTGTTGCACAATTATACAATTGAATTATATTTGATGAATACAATATGTTCCGTAAGAGAAAAAATTGAAGTTATGTAATAGCGGAATTGAATTATACTTTCAAGATTTAATGTGTTCAATAAAGAAAAAGAAATTAAAAATCATGAACGCAGTGGCCATTCTATTCTCGGTGACGCGCAGAATGCATAAGTTACGAGAGAGGCGCGCTAGCGCTCAGCCCTCGTTCTTATTCAATTTGCGTCCTATCTTTTATGCTGTCCTACGTACTATAGAAATACCCCAGTTTTCCAGCCTCAATTGTTTAAAGCGGAAGATCTGATTCACTACATTTTCGATTATAACGCACATATATTTCGATTACGTTAACTCTTAAAATGTCATAAAAGTCCTCATTTGTCTCTGCACCATTTTCATTGTTACGTCTGAATTATCACAAATAAATCTATCATTCATTCCATCGTGCTTTGTGCAATTTTGGTAGGTAAAATAATTAAGGCACCTTAACACTTATGTACTCTTAAATAAATGATGTCGATTTTTATACCCTTATGAACTATGACAGCATAAGAAAATCGTAATCCTTAAAGTACAATTTGAAAAAGCACCGTGTAATAATTTTTAGTTTTATTGCTTGCTGTTTCATTTAAGAGAGCAAAGTAACAGTTTTATGAAATTTTATTAGTCCACTCTTAAATAAATTGCGTTTTCTTGACACATCATTCAATTCATTATTTAAGAATTAATGTATCACAGCAGAATTTTGTCAGTTATTTAAATAATAGATAAATTAATATTTTATTAAACCTGGCAGTGACGTAGAGAACATTACTATTAATTTTTACAGGGTGTTTCAAAATTATGCGCAACGATCACCCAGATGTTGTTTTATATCTTCGGATCGGTGGATATTTCTGAAAAATCCCGACTGCAAAATCCGAGAAATGGTTAAATATTAAAGTCAATCTTCTTTATTGATTTACCGCATTCGTCACTTTGCTTAGATAAAATGAGCTGAGGGGGTCAGAAATGATCCGTTTTCTTGTAAATTATTGTGAAAGTTCCATTTCTCTGATTTGTACCTTGATGGGAAAGTCAGAGATACATATAAAAAAAGAAGCACGCAAATTATCGTGAAGGACCGATGTGTTACATCTACCAGCTTACTTCTTTGATTGACATGTGTGCATATATGCGTCCTGTTAATGATATCGATGGAGTACATGGACGCAAATACGCGCCCTGCGAAAGCTATCAGAAGAGAACACTGATGGCGAACTTTTTTGAGAAATGGGACAAATTTTGTTCATTATTTTTTTTTTTAGTATTAGCTCGTAGATCGTAAAGTCAGTGGCGTCATTTGGAAATGGGCAGTGAAGGACTATTAAAAACTACTTTTCTTTTGGTTGTTAGCTAGGCAATGTCCACTTGGAAATATCTTTTCATAAATTCGACATTGAAAGTATATACTTCATTTTTTATTGTTTGTTCTCTCCTGTATGATATAAAAAATAAATTTATAAGAATGAACGCCCAGATCATTTAAGAAGCTTGTGTGGGTCAGTGTCTGAACTGCGAGTCATAGGTTCGCCATCACTGATAAAGAGTATGAATGCGAATACACGTTCGAAGCCTTTGATTGTCTAAAGGTCTCATGTGTGTGTTCAGCGATTGTTTCTATCGTGTATCCATACTGTGTGAAAAAGTATTTAGTCTCCGGCAATCGCATCTGCGAGCTGCATTCCACTCGCGCGAAGCGCTCCAACTTATCTTCCGCCAAAACAAAGAAGTCACTTGACAAATGATGAGCTCCGATTCGTCCGATGCCATTTTCGATTTTAATGCATGATTGGCCGAAAAATCTGCACATGTCATTACGACGTCATGGAAACAATGTTTTGTTTACGATTGTCATACTTCGATTTCAGGCCTTCAGGAACGATACAGTGGGGATAGGCTGCGCGATCAACACTTGCCCCTTAGGCCACACCACAAGCCAAGTGACTTCTTTGTTTTGGCGAACGGTAGAGTGATCCGCAGTCAAAGGGTTAAAACAGATGTGCGTCAAGCAAAGCGATTGCGTCGTCAACCGTGAAAAACAGTGATGGAATCTGTACACCATTGCTGTCTCTCTTCACGCGCATCTGTTTTAAACTGTTAAATGTGATACATTGACCAATGGTGGTAATTCATGTGCTTATTTTTCCTTCCGTGTGATCTTCTAATCGGAAAGCGAATGGCGGTAAAGAAACTTTAACGCTAATTTGCAGAAACAGTTCAAGTTTGACTCATGGGTCCTTGTAGAAATTTTTTCTACGCAATGAGACGCATGAGATGAGTCAATAACAAAGTTTGACCTTAATTTTTTACTTTTTCCTGCATTTTGCGGTTGGATTCTGTCAAAAATATCTGCCATCTGAAGGTATGTATCAACGTCTAATAGGGCGTGACATATAATTTTCAAACACTCTGTAGATAGTACAAAGCGTAACTATAAAAGAATAACACACCGTGTTTCAATTGAAGAATCTCATACCGTTAATAAGGAATGAATTTCAGATGGTAGGCATTTCATACCGAACATTTAAGGACCTTATTAGTAACGAAAATATAAGTAGCGAATAATTTTTGGTATGCAATAGAACTTACAGAGGTACGATTTCACGTAATCTTTCTTTACATATCATTGTTATACCCTACAAGATATTACATTTTAATGGAAATGTGTAAATTTCTTAAGTTTTCATCCTCTCTACTGTATGCCCTGCTTTACTCCTACGCATATATCACGTATGAAGAAGTAGATCATTGAAATCTTTAAACGGTATTGTCCTTAAGTGAATCATATAAAACGTTAAGCATTTCGAAATACATTAAATACGTACTTTCGAAAACCAGAAATCGAAAGGTGGAAAAGATGATTAATTCAGTAATTTACATTTTATAAGATAGACATACAATATCTACTCTAAGGCTCTCCTATAGACTTGAAAAGTTTTTAGAAAAAATGAGGAACGAATCATTTTGATCACCTTGG
Organism: Cerceris rybyensis; assembly: GCA_910591515.1. Classification (NCBI taxonomy): domain Eukaryota; kingdom Metazoa; phylum Arthropoda; class Insecta; order Hymenoptera; family Crabronidae; genus Cerceris; species Cerceris rybyensis. The sequence continues at coordinate 21,122,018 of OU342789.1, read as the reverse complement.
ACGTTCTCGTATTTCAACAGTCAGCTTTGGAGTATGTGGCTTCTCTTATCGAAAGATTATTAACAAAATAAAAAAGAAAGAGTTGAACAACGAACAAAGTCATAACACAAAAGTAACACCCCCTCCAGAAACGGGAGCTGAAGAAAGAGGGTCATCTGAAAGTTGTACGTAATAAGTTCCTTCCTAACGTCAAGAACTACGGCTGTATAACGTTCGAGGGAAAATTATAGCCCACAGAAAGGACTCCGGTCGTTTCCCTCCGCTGGGAGTCCAAAATCTACACGACGAGGACGACGACGACTACGACGAGAAGGAGGACGAAGAGGTTAGGTACAAGTTCCCAGTCACGAAGCTCGATAGTGGCCATAAAGCTCGAGAAGTGAGCTGCAGTATGGATACGACAGCGAATATCGTCTACGTCGACATGTCGTACACCGAACCAAACCTAACGTAACCTAACTCTCGTATGGAGTGCGCCAACGAGAAGAAACTCGAAAGTTTGACGTTGAAACGCACGTGCGCGAGTGTGGAAGGAGTAAAAGAGAAGATAGAAGCGAAGGCGATGGAAGACGAGGAAGAGGAGGAAGAAGATGAAAAAGGAGAAGAGAAGACAGCAAGAACTGAAGGAGTAATTCAAAAGTTACCAGCTTCCAAGATGGCTTCACGGATAATTATTTATCGCCTTATCAAACTTTTATAATCCCGATGTTAGGTGCGAGGATCCAAAAGTGGTATAGATCAAGGTATAAAAAAAGAAAAGAGGAGGATGAGGCGGCAAGTTTTGAACGAGTTTTTAAACGTCACAGATGATCACGGTGCGAGAGATCATTGCTGACAATGAGACAAATGCCTTTCTTCCTTGACCTTGTAATAAGTTTCCCTCCCTTAATATGTGCTAGCCAGTTATTCCTATTGCTGGATGTATTAGATCGTCCCATAAGTTCCTGCCATTTATTGCTCTACTATTTAAGTTAATTTATGGAACGTACCTTTAAAGTTTACGAGAAAGGGTAATCACTTTCTCGTCCTACAACTTCTTCCCGCCTTTTTGGTAAAGACATTATACCGTTGTTATAAAATTTCTGTGGTTTTTCGATAACATATTTGTCAGTGTTCGTTTTTATGGATTCGATATTGTCAAATTTTTTTATGGCTAAAAAATGTTGCAGTGTCCGAAATTGGTGATAATCCGTCAGGACAATGGCTTTAGAATATAGTGGGTACAATAAAAGATGCTATATCTGCGGCACGAACCTCCAGGACGACCTAATAGTTATTGTTCAAGTGTACATATTTAGTTTCAAAAGTTTATCCGAAAGAACTAAACATTCACACATAAGTACTTACGATTATAATATAAGAAATGCCATGTTTTTGTACATCTATCATACTGCGCTGGAAAAAATCTCTCGAGACGACCAAGAAGTAAGAGACGTATTTTGTCAGACCAGTGTATCGTTTCCTTTAATACTTCTGGAATCTTCACGTTCATCCCGATGATGTAACACAGAGGTGGACATTTTTTGCACGACAGAGCTGTCCTTGGAACAGCTCCGCCTGCTACTCCTTCCCGTGCATTCGAGAGCTCGCTGATTGACTAGTCTTCCATTTGCAATAAACGCACCTGCCGGCATGAGCGTGGTGGCGCATTGGGGCGACATTCGTAGATAATTACTCGTGCTGGAAAGACGTGCCTCGCGCATTGGTCGCAGAAATCTGAACGACGTGCGTGGCACGTCGATTAAGGTTATTTGTGGAAGAACGGTTTCAGATCGCACTACGTCGCATGTAGGGTAAAACAAAATTTTATTTTTTAACATAAAGGGTCTAGCAGGATAAGGGGGTCAAAAGTGCCCTTGAGCCGATTTTATTCGACAATGAGTCATTCGATACAAATTTTTGCTGAAATTAAAAAGTTTCACTGATTTCTGATATTTCGTATAACTAAACGTGACATTAATAGTATAGAAATACATAATGAGACCGTTTCATGATCGACTGATATTGTCAATTTAATAGTTTTCGGAAGACTTCAAAATTTCCTATTCCATTTTCCCTGCTACGAGTCTCACACGTACAGTGGGTTGCCAAATTATTAGGGACAGTCACGAAAAAATTGTATTCGTGAAGTATTAGTCTTAAATTGATTAGATTTACAGCGTTTTCCAATAATAAAAGCTTTATTTATATAGAATAGTTATTTATGACATAAAATAAAATAAAAATCTATGGGAGATTACCAAGGCTGAAATAGCCAAAGAAATGATAATTACAAAGGTCATACTGATAGAAAAGCTGATAAGTGTATGGCATCGCAACCCGAAAATAAAATAAAATGCTAGAAAGTGCATAGAAAGCATGCCCAGTCGTAATAGAAGCACTTATTGAGGCTAAAGGAAACATCACCAAATATTGAACTGCCCTAACGACGCCTAATTTTTTACGTATTTTTTATTTGTCACTTTTTTGTATTTATTTTATGTCATAAATAACTATTCTATGTAAATAAAGCTTTTATTATTGGAAAACGGTGTAAATCTAATAAATTTTAAGACCAATACTTTACGAATACAATTTTTTCGTGACTGTCCCTAATAATTTGGCAACCCACTGTAGTTGTAGGCTAAGGGGTTCATGATTTTGAAAGAACAGTTAAAATTCTAGTTTATAAAGACCATACAATCAGCAATTTATTTAAGTAATTATCCCGATCCTCTTCTTTAACATCTACATATTTCTGTGCAGAAACATTGAAGGTCACAATATGAACATACTGTATTAAAATCATGCAAGAATGGCAAATAATGTGCAAGTATCAGCCCAAAATGTGTCCCAGAAATCGGTTTTTGATTTTTACGACCGTAATGCATCGTACTCAAAAAATCTGAAAAAATTAGGGTATAACAATGACAACATTAGGCAACTAATGTAAAAAAGAAAAATTTGTGCACGGAAGATTTCAATACGAAATCGATGTTTAAAAATTTTTTTTTTGGTTTTTCATTTTTCGTGAGTGGAATTTGTAAAGGAAAAAACTGAAAAAAATCCCTAACGTGTACATTCATGTTTAGAATGTGTCAGAGTTTTTTTGGAATTTTTGCACCCCATTAATTGGGCAAAAACTGATTTTTCGATTTTACCCTATAACTACCCTCCCGGTGAAGGTACCGAATTAAAAATTTGTGTACAATGGTTTTTCATGATCACCTATCGAATGACTCATCGTCGAATAAAATCGGCTCAAGGGCACTTTTGACCCCCTTATTCTGCTAGACCCTTTTAATGTTTTTGGATTTCTGGTTATCGTTTTGCTGAAATCGACCATTACGTTAGGCCTTACGGCTAAATATAGTATTGCGTTCTAATACGCGCATTTGTAAATTAATTACTAGCGCAAATTGTTAAAAAAACTATACAAGAGTAGAACGCCAGGCTCCCTCGCGTTAAAAAATACATTATTGTCGCCGTGCCCGTCTTAGCGATATACTTTATATTAACTCCTTACTGGCGCGAGACTAGACAACATTGTAAAACGCATCGTTGCTTGCCATTCTGCTGTTGGGAAATTTTTAGTAGTAGGCCTGGCCGTGACGCCGATAGAGTGTTCATGAATCAGTTACATTTCGGCTGTATGAAAGGGTGAAGGAGGCGGTGTTTCTCCAAGGATGGCTCTGGCGTGCAAAAATTTTCCACCTCCGATGTAACATGCCCAACGGTTACATTGGTCCATCAAAAGAAGTCACTTGGTCAGTAGTTTGCTCCGACTCGCCCGACGAATAGAGACATCTCTTCCTCCCGCATTTTCGATTCTAATGCCTGACTGGCCGAAAAAAAGCTTAACGACGAAATAAATCTTTAGTTTTCTGTTGTAATTCGTCAAGCACAGGTTTCAAGGGCCGACATGATAGGAATAGACCGTACGCGGACAGTCTCCCCTTACACCGTACCTCGAGCCAAGTGACTTCATTCCGTTGGTAACTAATAGTAGGATTTCTGTGTTTATCGGGACCTAAAGAGTTTGTTTCTTCAGTTACCCTAAATGTTTTAAACCATGGATGCGGGAAGTCACAGGCACAATTTTCGTCTACATCGTACTACTAATAAGTAATTATTTTAAATTGCAGTTCGCAAAAAAAAACCCTTAGCGCATTTTGTTGCGTTGATAACAATACCGTTTTCTTACACCGATGTATTATTCGCGCCATATTACAAGTTGCTAACGGAATGAAGTCACTACAGCTTATCGTACGGGGTAAGGCGAGACTATTCTTACACCGCCTATTGCCACTATATCGGCCGTTGAAACCTTAGCTCTGCGAATGATAACTAAAAACTATACACTTATTTTGTCGTTAAGCGCTTTTTCTGCCAGTCACGCATTAGAATCGAAAATACGTGAGGACGAGGGATGTCTCTATCTAGTGGGCCAATAATATGATATGACTACATGATATGACAATAATATGACTGACTATGTCTCGAAGTGACTAGCACCGCGTAATATGTGTGAGCACTGATTTCTCTCATTTAATTTTAATGCAAAATAATACAACAATTATAACAGAATATCTATTAATCATTCAAGGCTCCCGTAGAAGAATAATATAAAAAATAGTCATACTTTGAATCTTATTTTTCTTCTACCAACACACTACATTTCATTTCAAACATCGTAATTTTCCTTACGGTATATCTCTATCTCCCGTATGCTACTAGAAACAGATCTTCCTTCGAGTGATCTCAAGCGACGATTTGACGGTCGGAAAGGTGGAAGTAAGCTAGAGGAATGGGAGAAAGGGAACACGTGCAAGGGGGTAAATCGTTGCATCGGTAATGGCCGCCATTGTGGCCTGATGAAGCAGCCATGTATGCGTATACGTGCATTCAGTCACGCTGTGTGAGCCCCGTACACCATATTCAAGGGTGTGGGGGATGGCGGTGCGGTATACACGCTGTGTATTTCGAGGATGGCCCGAAACGTCAGCGCTATCGGGCTGTGCAGGATAGTAGGTGGCTCACGGATTATGCAGAGCCGAGAGTGAATGTGAAAGAGGAACAGAGATCTAGCTGCCTCGGAAAGCGAGACAGAAAGATTGAAAGGGGAGAGGGCGAAAGAGCTTCAGAGAGGGTGGAAAAGAGAGAGAAGGAGGAAGAGGAAAGAGACAGAGAGAGAAGAGAGAGAGAGAAAGAGCGATAGAGGTTAAGTCAACACGAATGTATATGCCAAGACTATAGGTACAGGCAGCTAGGCTATGCTGATTCTATGTAGTAGCTTGGTGAGCTAGCGATGAGTTAGAACCGAGAGATGGCTCTCGCTAACTTTCGCAGAGCATTGGGCTTGCAGGACAATTTATATGCTAATTTATATGCGCTTAATAACGATGTCCGACGGTGCTTACCGACACGCCCTTCGGGCGGTGCCCGCCACCGATTAAATCGATGCGAACATTGGCCCCCGGTTGACGTCGAGTCTCATCGACTTGAAAATTGGTGGTTTTACATTTGAAATAATATTTCGACAGTGCTAATTTGCCTCGAATTAATGGAACTGCAGTTACGTGATTGTTGTTATTGTTTTGTCTCTTAATATTAGTAGGTAAACTGATTTAAAAGATTTTTTTTTTATGTTTTATTTTTCTAAGGTATTTTATAAACTAAATGGAAAGAGTATTCGTTGTGCCTACATTTTTCAAGCTCAATCAATTAAAACAAGCAGAGTAGATTTTAATTAGATTATCATAATCGTTGATGAAATAAAGGATCTTAAAGTATTCATTTACCTATGAAATTATTAAAAATTTCTATGTGTAACTTTGTATCTAGCAATTATCCCCTTCAATACCAAACGTTTGTCAATTATCAGACAGTTTATTGGTTATTAAAATCGATATTATGGACATCATTATCGAATACAAATATTAAAAATGAAGTTAATAACATGTTGAATAATTTAATCTTGTCGTAATACTAATTTCATTATTAGATGCAACCTGAGGTTGAAGCTGATTTTCAAAGCTTAGTTGTCACTGATTGTTATGGTATTCATCGAGTAACTTTATTTACAATATCGTAGATATCATTACTCCCTTTATTGAAAGCACTGCATTAATTGTCACAAAACAGAATGTATATTGCGTACTGAGAGTAATAAACTATACACTACAGTATTAAAAACCAGTAAAACCATAAATCACACTACAGTTAAACCATAAATCTGATGTAACATCTATGAATTTATAACTGCAAACACGGCTAAACCCAAGAATTACATCTCACTTTATATGATATTCTTTCCATTCTTATCCCTGAAATGCTAGAGCTATTATCCGAACGTCACGTCGAATGGCATGACCTCCCCAATTCAATCGTTCCTTCATTGTCGATTAATTCGACAAATTCTGTCCATTGACCAGAAAATTCTTCAGTGTGTAATAAATTGAAACATCGATGACTATATTCGATGAATATATTTTCATTTGAACGAAACTTACTCTGCAGTTTCTAAGAGCGAACGAACAGCTATTCGTTCGCCAATTTGATTAAATGAGCCTTATTTGTCAGTTCGAAAGTGTGAAATACACGGCGAAATGATAAAAGCTTACTTTATGAAATAATCAGAGGATATGTACGTCATGTAAGGTGTACTTTTATTGTGGTATCCACAGGGTTTCGTACGTTGATGGCCCGATTTTTTTGTTTCCCTGACAGCACCCGACTGTCGTTGTTAAGTCTGGACTAATGAGTTCACTTTTAGAATCTCTGCATAGCAACGTGACAGGTTCACTCGACAGGATTGATCTCGTCGTTAGTTAGGCGTGCTAACGAAACGACTATAATTTATAATTTTTCGTCCATATTCTGTCAAGTATTCTAAAACGAGTAGAAATATTACAGAGTCCGAACGACCTACGCGAACTAAAGGAAGTAAAAAGTTTGTTCGTAGAAGCTGCGATGCTACAAGGGTGCCTTGATTTAATTTCTTTTGTATTAATTAACTAAGGATATAGTTTATAAAAGCTGTACCAAGTGAGATTCTAGCACTTTCAACATGTGAATCGCTATATCGGTCATCGGTGATTGGTGCTATTGAATTCAATGAAATGAAGAAAAAATAATTAATAACATTTACTTTTGAAATAAAATTCATATGACTTTCAAATTGCAATATTTACAAATTTTCTAACATATTCAATCTTTAACCCTTTGTATTTCGATGTCCCACCATCGCAAGTCTATCATATCGCTCGGTTGCCCCCTCTGAGGTGACCTTCGAATTTATTAGCGATTACAGAGAATGAACTTATTGCACTGCAACATTTTAAGAAACTTATGTTTACGTGAACTTTTCTCGTGAAATGGCACAAGATAGTAAATAGTAAAATGCCGCCAAGTTGCTAATAACGTGGCTCCGACTATAAAGAGTTAAATGTAGGCGGTAAAGAGGCGTAATTCTTTTGAATATATGTCTATCGGCGTCTTTAAAGTGTCCGCCGTGTATAGATGTCATTTTAATAGAAAAAGTTTCGCTTCAGTTGAAATGATGAAATTAGTAACATACTGATGGCGTTTAACGTATAAAAGGGTACTTACGAAGAAGAAGTTAATTAATACCATAATCAGAATTAAGGTACATTGATTAAAAGCATCCATATATTTTACTTGACTCCTTGTGTGATTATAATGTTCGATGCACCACCATCGAATAGTTTAAGCCAAATTTACGGCGTGCTTATATCACAGTAATTTGCGTCATTACGTGGGATTACTTTTAAAATTAATATACACATTGGGGAATTAACACGACAACTAATATTAAATGAAATTGTCTCTGAACAAAAAAAGAGCGACGACAGGAACCATCGGAGTGCCGAAGCAACTTAGGGTGGGGTAGCAACGAACAGGTTTTTTCTCCCGTGCCTCTCTAAAAGACAACATTGAAGAAACAAGAGCAGGCGTTCGATGACATGTGCCTGAAAACTCTTCCTGGGCGGTCTAACCACTTTAACGGACTGAATACTCTTCGTGCATTACATTAACTACGTCGTTTTTCAACCGAAAGTGTTACGGCATGGTTAAAAATGTGGTAACAAGAAAAATGAACTTGTTCACAACATGAATACAGAATATAATTTAACGTTGGCGGACAGTTAACAAGATGATTCAAACAACGAATTTGAAGAAAATAAATAACGTATCGTGAAGAAATGATATAGTTAAAATATACAGTGTATTTTTAAAAATTTTCGGCTTACAATCAGATGTCACGAAAACTACTCATATTTGGGCGAATTTCTAGCATAAGAGTTTTACTTGTCGAAGGGGAAATACAACAATCTTTCCTTTTTAGTGGAAGTCTATTTTTCTTTACAATATTGTACGTTCTTTGTTTTTATGTAATGCAAATATTTTTTAAAATAATTTAAAAAATATTCATCCAAACTGTATCTAGTATCTAACGCATACAAATTTAAATATGTTACATGATATTGAAGAGTATATCTAATCGCTTGCAAATATCGATTTTCATTATACAGCAGTCACTATGGATACTGCTTCCTAGACAGGTGTGTCACATTAGTATTATAACTTTAGTATATTAATGCTAGAACTATCGATGATTAAACCGGTATGCATTATGCAGTAGGTACAGGGTGTAAAAAAATTAATGGTCATGGCTTTAAGGGGTTGTTCTACACCTCTGGATCGATGGAGATTTGCAAAAAAAACCGGCCGCAAAATTCGGGAAAGGGTAGCAAATTTTTTTTATTGGCTCATCGTATTCGTCTTGTTACGTAGGTAAAATGTCTGAGAGGAACCATGGGTCAGAAACGAACCGTTCTCTCACAAATTAACTTTTAATTCGGCCTTCCGATCAAAATTTCGCCCCTGTGGCAGCCTTCGAGTCACCGACCTTTCGAAAGGAAACACATGAAATACCCCTGCTAGCTCCAATAGTTGAAGCAGAGGCAACATAAACGAAGATAGAAAATGACTAGAAAAATGTCATTGACCTGCGTTCGGTGTTGGGTTCGCTCAAGGGCCCACCCGGGGAGAAGAGTATAAACACATGCACTTCTCTTCTGGTACGGTGACACAGTGCCCCATTTTCTAACTTCGTTTACGTCGCCTCTGCTTTAACTAATGGCGAAATTTTTATCAGAAGACCCAATTAAAAGTTAATTTGTGAGAGAACGGTTCGTTTCTGACCCATGGTTCCTCTCAAACATTTTACCTACGTAACAAGACGAATACGATGAGCCAATAAAAAAAATTTGCTACCCTTTCCCGAATTTTGCGGCCGGTTTTTTTTGCAAATCTCCATCGATCCAGAGGTGTAGAACAACCCCTTAAAGCCATGACCATTAATTTTTTTACACCCTGTACATATGTTATAAGAGAAGAACTGAAGGTAGGAAATGGAAAAGACTATGGTGAACATGGAGTTAAACACTCACAATGTATGGACCTCGATTCAAAATCCCTCTTATCTCTGAGAAATTTTTCCTGCACGATATATATGTAATGGCTTCGATAGTACAGAATTCCCTAATCAATGAGAGCTAGGCAAAATGATCATAGAAGTCGAAAAAATACGAAAGAAAGACAAGCAAGGGAATGAAAAGATGAACGTCACGTGCTTATTTCCAAAATAATCTTTTTCATTTTTTTTTTTTTTTAGTTAAACGCTCTAAATGTTGACGGTACTTATTTAAAAAATTATTATTGCTAAATGTTGATTGTGATAGCATTTTGAAATTTTAAACTGATCGATGGAAGAAATCAAGTGATTGCCCTCGTTTTTCTATGGTCACAGAATCGTCTTTCTTTCTGTCTGTTCCTTTCTCGCCTTCTTTCTTTCTCTTTTTTCTGTCTCTTTTTCCGATTTCTGTCGTAGCAACTGCTCTTTTACTTTGTCGAAAAAGGGATAGAGATCCACTGACGGCAGAATCGTCGAAAGTCGAGAATTTATTAGGTGCCGGATATCGCCAGATAAAACGGTCCGTAAAACACGCTCCGAGCTGGGATTAGACCGTGGCAACGACTATATTATCCAATCGACTTTGAAGTCTTCGCAATTTAGCAACTATCGTTTCCCACAAGTTTCCCAGCATTTTTGTGATATCGATAGGGTATTAGACTTCGGCTTCGCTTCGAACATTATCGAATTACGACAACAAAATGGCAAATATCAAAGAAAGTCGATGTATTTTTTAATAATTGTTCTTTATTTACCGCTAACACTTTTCGATAGCGTGTAAGAATGTATTTATCTAGTTATAAAGATTTATATTTATAAAATAAAAATTTGAAGAAATACTCATGAGGTTGCTCATCTTTTTTATTGTATGACATTGTGACTTAAACTTTGGTTTACAGTACAAATCTCAAGTGTTGCGGCTGCCCTAGCTCTTTTTGACTTACAAGGGAACATCCCGAGGTGTAAATCACCGATTTTTATGAAATTTTAGTATGATATAGTCCTCGCGAAAATATTTAACCCGTATTTTTTTTTATCAGCAACCGTCCACGTTGAAGGGGTGAAAACCACCCACAAAGTTGGGGTCCTGAAACTTCTTTATCGAATATCTCGAAAACTATTAGAGATACGAAAATTTCGTACAGAGTGAAAATTAATGCCTTCGGATTTTAAATCCAATGGTATAATCATTTTTTAAAAAAATCCATTTGTTTAAATAATATGGTAAAAAATAACACTTTTATAATCATTTTGTCAGTTAAATTTCAATCAATTTTTTTGAATATTTGTTTGTGAATACTATATATCGAAACACAAAATACGGATAAATTGAAAAGTTGATATTTGTATTACAAAAAAAGTTATTGCATTTTCAATTTTTACGCTTGCGCACTTGCCAAGTTATTCTTTCGTATATACATGTATGACTGCTCTGAAAGGTCAGATTTTATTGTCAGATTGATTAATAAATAATTTTTAATAATTATTGCAATAGTGGTATTCATTGTTATTGGCATAACAAATATTTTCTATCACCACGAGTATTCTAAAGCAGCTATATATCAGTTAAAGCAGTTTATGTTTGAAAATTGTAAATATATAAAGCACACCTCCTCAGAATTGTTCAATTTTTCAGGTCTGTCGGCTGTAGAGTCACATCAATACCATGTATGACTATCCCCAACTGTAAATCACCAATTCTTATGAAACTATAGTAAAAGGTGGATTTTGTGTAAATATTTGACACCTAATTTGTTTCATCGGCAACCGTCCACGTTAAAGGGGTGAAAACCGCCCCCAAAGTTGGGGTAACGCAAACTATTTTATCGAATATCTCCGAAACTATTAGAGATTCGAAAATTTCGTAAGGACAGAAAATTAACGTATTTCGATCACGAATCCAATGGTATAAACATTTTTTTTAAAAAACCCATTTGTTTAAACAATATGATAAAAAATACTTTTTTTCAACTTTGAGGGTGGTTCTCACCCCTTTAACGTGGACGGTTCCTGATAAAAAAAAGACGGGTCAAATATTTTCGCGAGAAGTATATCATACTAAAACTTCATCAAAATCGGTGATTTACACCTCGGGATATTCCCCCTGTTCTCCATATGTGGCGTATGCGGAAGCACTTATTATTCTGTTAATGTTATGATTCAAATATGTTCTTTATATAACTTTAATTTGTGCACGATTATTGTACACGAACCGTGTTTAGTCTTATCACTATTGGTCGTTGAGCTCAGCGAACGAGATGTTTATTCATGGTCTACTGGTAGATAAAGTATTATACAGGTAGGCCTCCTACAACGCGATAAATAGGTTCCTTGAAAATACGGCGTTATGGGAAATCGCGTCACGGGAGACACCAAGTTAATAACAAAATTGGGATTCGGTTATAAAAGTAGAAAAACTGCCTTTTGTGGTGTAGCATATATATTCTTTTTTAAATTTGTGTACATAAAGATATTGCAGAATTATTATTCAATTAGGAATAATAAATAGTTTATTGAAATATGAGGAACAACATAAAATATAAAGTAAAACAAAAATACACTAAACACATTAAATACTAAAAAAACTATGCTACACTATTCGCTAGATCGCTGTTAAACTCTGACAAACTCTGCCGCTGTGACGCTAGAATAAACTGTGGACCTTCTTCCGCATTCGAATTCCTCTGGAGGCCCTACACCCCACACACAAATATATACAGTTATACACCCTCGTCATCTCGCGAACACTTTCTCATACAACCTTCTTTCATTCTTTCTCACACATACACGCTTCTTGTTTGCTCTCTCTCTCTCTCTCTCTCTCTCTCTCTCTCTCTCTCTCTCTCTCGCACTTATCTCCACAAAGCCCTTACACTATTCCTTCATGTTTTTGCATCCTACAATATGTCATAAAAAACTTTAATAAAATTCAAAGTCCTATAAAATCTATGTATAAAGATTATGATTTCAAATCAGAATGGAAGAGAAACATAATGTCATGCTCACAAATTTATTCCTCATTATCACTTACGTATAATAAGTGTATAACCTGGAACAAGTATATTGTTCCAGAACGTTTGGCTGGCCTTATTTCAAGATCTGAGCTTGCTTCATCGAGAAATTCCAAAATCACTCCACACTCACTAATTATAAATTATTTCTTATCTTTCCAACAATTCCGTTCCTACACAATTAAAAGCGTTTTCTTCTACTTTTCTGCATCGAAATACGAACCCCAATAATAGAAAGTAAAAGCTTGACAAGGAAAATGAGAAAAGCTTTTCTTTGAGATCTATTGTGACCATCGATTGTGAGCTGTTACGATGCTAATGTGCACTAGTGTCCGTGCTAATAAATAAGACGCATTTCCTAAACCGCGTTATAAGAAAATTTCCGTGTCTTTCGAACTGCGTTAAAGCGAAAACGCGTTGTAAAGGTACCGCGTTATATATTACCGTATTAATAAAACATAGAATATTTCTCTTACAATTATCTTCAGTTTCTAAAGGATTTCTGTTTCAAGTCATACGTCTTATTGTTAATGATTCGTTCCAACATTTTTTATTACATGGTTTGTTACAGGATATTCATACAGTGTACATGATACTATATTGATATGATAATAAAGATACGTGTACATTGCAAATATTCAATTAAATTGTTTAATGGCATTGAAATATTGGAATATTGGAATTTTATTTGTTGAAATTTTCCGCATTTTTTGTACGCAACAAACATCAGAAAAGTCAAATAATACTTCGACATTAAAATTTCGATATTATTTAATAAAAAAATGTATTAATTTTATTAGAATCACAGTCAAACCTACGAACTTCACCAAATCTCCGCCGGACTGTGTCAAGCTGAAAAGACACTCAACTTGATAAATGTAGGCTATTAAGATTTCACATGGTTAGCTCAAAGAACCGTGCAATTGGCAAGAGTTCAACGTCACTGAACTAAAGGCTACAGTGTTGCTTGTTTTTGAATACACCTGCCAACCCGAGGCGCGCCACTTTCGTTCCGCGATTTTACTGTCAGAGATGCGTAACGACTATAACGCTTGAGATGAAGGAAGATAAAGACAAAGATATCACAGTATGCGATTATTCGAAATTTTGCATACGACACTGCTTAAATTCCAAAGTTGATCCGGTTCAGAAATTATGATAATTATTCTCTAAGCGTTTACGGTCTTTTTATAAACTCATTATTCAGGATCAGTTTATTTTAATACGTTGAATGCCACTGGTATTTCACTAATTTCATTGTTTTCACTGAAGTGAACCTTCTTTTTAAATAAAATCACACTTGTATAAACTACAAAACCTTGAAGAATCAAATAGATATTACAAAATATAATTAAATGTTGAATGTATTTGAAAATTTGTAAATATTATTACAATTTAGCAGTCACAGGAAACATTGTATTTAATAACGCCGGTTACACGTGACCCCGGTAATTATCTCGATTATGGATAGAAACAGTAGAATCTCGATAATTTTAAGACGAAAGTTTTTTTTTTATTCCTTTCTACTACGCTGTACAAATCATTGTAATCATGACGACTTGATACCTCGCGTATATTTCAGCTTTTTCTGCATTTTATTTCACTTTTAAAGTAATCAGTTATCTATATCTTGTTATCGTCATCTTACAATTAGTTCGGGAATAATAGCTGCTTCACATGCCGAGAATGATAAATACCACAATTGCTGTTAATTTTCTTAGTAAAATGGGAAGCATTAATTTGCTGTAGTAACTGTGGGAGGAGTTTTCTCTAAACAAATTTTCCAGTTATTAGTTTAATATATGTTTTGCTTTGAAAACTCAAATGTAGAACACTAACCTCAGCAGTCAAAGTTCCACATACGTAGGTACAAGTCAAGCTGTTCAATAGCATCACTTGCTTTGCAAATGTCAATTAATTATCTCTATACTTAATAGTGGAAACCTCTTGAATACAAAAATAATTAGCTATGAAAAATTAAACAAATGCATTCCCTCGATTTTACTTTTTTCGTCAGGCTAAACATTTTAAATAGTCTCCGTTCCCGACTTCTTTAGAAAAATGAGCAAATTAAATGGATTGTAAATGAAAACTAAAACATTAACTTTGACTTAATATATTAAAGTAAGTCATTGCAAGTTCAATCATTGTTTCTTAAATCTTGCGCAGTATTATAATTATACAAGAAATAAGAAATATTTTGTCTATTTCAGGTTACGCTATTCACAACGTTTATTAGTAATATTATTTTGCAGGAGTTATTATATATTTTTTATGTTGACAATACTCCCAAGGGAACATATCGAACTCGAACACACCGATTTTGATGAAATTTATGTCAAAAGTACTCCTCGAAAGAATATTAGACACGTATTTTTTTATCGCGCAACCATCCACTCTGGAGGGATGAAAATACCCTTCAAAGTTGAGGATAGAAATAACATTTTTGGAAATATCTCGGTAACCAGGGGTCAGCAAATTTTTTTTTTTTTCAAATTTTGTGTCTTTCGGCCAAGAATTTAACTGTGTAAGAAAAGTTGCCTAAAAGTTATTTATTTAAAAAATATATTAAAAAATTTTTTTTTTTTTGTTAATATCTCCCAGAAAACATTCTCAATCAATTACATAAATTTATGTACACGAACTATGGTCCAAGTTAGCGGATACGTGTTTTTGGATTTTTTCGATTTTTGACGATAACGGTCATATTATATGAATATGTTCCCTTGTCAGTTCCGATTTCTAATAATGTCATATTGACTTTTTCGTGAATTAAAATATTGAAATATGTCGTATTCCCACACTATCAATGAATAATCTCATTTATTTAAACGTACTATACCAAGGTACTGACCACTTCGATATGAGTGTCAGCTATAGTCCACGACTATACAATGCGTAGCCAGTATGCATCGTACCGAAGTGGTTAAAAATAAAGGCACAAAGGTGGAAAATAAATTGTTCTAATTTCTGTTGGAATTTTGTAAAGTAGACGCAGAAAATCAAAGGAGAAACAGCTTCAGAAATCATTTCCCTAGTATAGTGAATCTTGTGTTAACAATAATGTAGGATAGCGAAAAAGGAAAGGATGAGCGTGCTGTCACCCATTGTATTTAACAGCTTTCGGCTGAGTAGCTTAATACCGGAGATGTACAGTCCGAAAACTGAGAGATTGCGATGGAGCGACGGAGCTCCTCGTTTGCAACCGCCTATTCCCGACATTTCGTTTTTGAAATCTACAGAACCAACATCCTAAACATTCCACATAGCCGTTCACTTTAGGAGGTTGAGAATTTGGAGATTCCAAAAACGAAATGGTGGGAATAAGTGGTTGGAAACGAGAGGGTTCGCCGCGCTCTAGCCATTTTTCAGTTGTCGAACCATAGTAGGCCAGCGCAAATTCCGCAAGTTCTTAACACGTTGAACGCCACCAGTATTTCGCTACATTCATCATTTCTGTTGAAGTGAAACTTTTTCTATTAACATCACATCTTTATAAAGTAGAAATTTTAAAAACTATTA
The DNA here is from genome assembly GCA_910591515.1 of Cerceris rybyensis. Lineage (NCBI taxonomy): Eukaryota > Metazoa > Arthropoda > Insecta > Hymenoptera > Crabronidae > Cerceris > Cerceris rybyensis. The sequence goes on along the minus strand of OU342789.1, from coordinate 21,106,007 downwards.
TTTATGTTTGGATTAAGAAGAGTATCATATCGTTGGTAGATTTATATACCAATACTCGCATGGTATTTTCAGTCATTGTAATATAATGAAAAAGTCAATAACATGTAACCAGAGAAATGAAAATTGTCATTTTGAACCGTGTAAATGTTCTTATTGTTAGATAAAAATTGTGAGAAGACTAATACAACTTCAAAAATACTGTCGGAAAACATTTGTCTCCCGCGAAAACAACCGCTTTGTTCTACCGCCATGGGAGGGTGACGATAGTCTGAAGGGAGAAGCAAGCTTTATTGTTTTATACTCTAAGTGCCATAAACTTAGGCGGTTGCAAAATGGTTCGTCCTAATCTGGCAAGTACATACGACTAGTCGGTCAAACTTTGGGCAGCGTTCTCAAGAAAGTAGAGTGTGCAGTTTTGATGTTACTACGGTCGTAACATACCCACACGGTTTATTGAATAGTTTTAAACCTACTTTACAATACTGCGAGATTGAAATGTATCATCTGCATTCTATAAAAGACAATTCGATTTTTAATACCTTTAAACGGGACCCTTAAATACCTATTAAAGATCTAACGAGGATCTAATTATACATATTTAATCTGATGTCACCTTTCTTAATCTCAAATCGAGGTTATTCTTTCTTGCTTCTGAAAATATCATATTTGCTTTTGCTGCACAAATAAGGAATCTTTAATATCTTGAAGTTTCGATTATATCTCTTAAAATCAAATCACTGGTTTCGTAGGGTATCTCCTCTTCTAAAGTTTTCGTTTATAATATTTATACTGAAAGTACATGCAGAACATGCAGCCTGCGGCTCTATAGTTTCGGCTGCATACAAAGACTGACGAACTATTACATGAGTTCGTAGCTGCTACAGCCGGCTCGATCGAGTTCAGAAAAGAAATTTTCATTATGAACGTTAGGAGCTGAAAGACACTGTTCTCTGTGAGGTTATGAAAATTTAACACGGCCTTCCATCTGAATTGTTACGTTGTCATTCTATCGTCTTTCTGTCCCTCCTCGGTTCTTCAAACACTCTATTTTATTCATTTTTGCACCTGCACGTTTCGTTTTTCCTGTTACCTATTCTCCTGAGTAGAGTGTAAATATTACCAAATAACTCCGTTGAAATTGGCATATTTTTCTGCAATACATCAGCATTCTAATATTAAAGGAAGATTAATGTCGTACAGACTATAGTATTAAATTTCTCCTTTTATTCGCGAGAATTGTTCGCAACATGAAGTTTATTTTTATGTTGAAAAAAATAGCATAATTATAGAATAAATATAGAAAGGGGCGATATACTGTATAATAATATCTGCTGCGTATAATTTTACAATAAAATGAATAACGGATAATCGTAAAGAAATTAATTCTTCCTATCGTTAATCAATACTTCATTAATATTAAATCAATGAATAAGTAAATTCAAAGCTATTCAATAAAGTTGCAACATTAGAATGGTGTTACCAGTGCATATAAATTTCCGGTCTCTTGTAAATCCGATTTTTCGGTTACTACGGAAGCGAATTGCTTGCGACCTGTAAACATTAAAAGTCAATAAATATGAAGGCCATTTAAAGATAAAATATTTCATACACGCCAAATTCAATGTTAAAATATTCTCAAAATTGAAAAGATAATGTGAATGCAGTGAAAAGAAAACTCCAAAAAATTTTGTATAATACATCCGTTGTGCAATTTCTTTATTACAGTAATATGATAACATACAGTCTTCACCGTATTGTATAATTGCATCATTACATGGACGATACTTTCTCTATTTTCGTTCATTGCACAGTAAAACTGATATAGCCAACAAAGTGATTCTCGTCAAATTGAAACGGCCTTTTAGATGATCATTCCCCTCTTTGGTTGTTTCTTCCTTTCACCGTTACGATTTTCCCATCTCGTCTTTATCACTATCGTATCGTCTGTCCTTCTTCCTCTGCTGAGAGAAAGTCCATTTGATAGACACAATGTCAACCTGCCTTAGGGCAAACCATTAACATCCTGGATCCTTTAGCAGCACTGTTATCTTCCCACGATAACCTGGGAGCAGGTCTATCGATAGGGGGTGGAAACACGTAGATCGGTTACGTGGAAGTATATGCCTGTGGATCTTGTAACCCCAGATGGGTTCAATTGCTGTTTTAGCAATTTGACAGGATTCCCTTTGTAAAATTTTTTATCGTATTGTTTACTTTAACACTAGATTCACGGGTGTAAAATTTGTAGTATTTAAATGTATGAAATAAGTTGGTACCTACTTTGAAAAAATATGAATGAAGCGCGAAATAAGACAATCAGTTACGTGATTTTTATTTTAAAAACTAGACTGGGAATGCTGTATGATTCTATAAAGGGTCTAGTAGGATAGGGGGGTCAAAAGTGCCCTTGAGCCGATTTTATTCGACAATGGGTCATTCGATAGGTGATCATGAAAAACTATTGTACACAAATTTTTAATCCGATACCTTCACCGGGAGGATAGTTATAGGGTAAAATCGAAAAATCAGTTTTTGCCTCATTTTCCCCGATTAATGTGATGCAAAAATTCCAAAAAAATTATAATACATTCTAAACGTGAATGTACACGTTAGGGATTTTTTTCAGATTTTTCCTTTGCAAGTTCCACTCACGAGAAATGAAGTCCAGCGATACCACGGGCAGACACCATAGCCACTAGGCCATTAATGCTTTTGAAAGAGCGGATAAAATTCTAGGTTAAAAGGACCATACAATCAGCAATTTATTTAATTATCCAGATCCTGTTCTTTAACATATTTTTATGCAGAAATATTGAAGATCACAATATGAACATACTGTATTAAAATCATGCAAGAATAGCAAATAATGTGCGAGTTTCAGCCCAAAATGTGTCCCAGAAATCGGTTTTTGATTTTTCCGACCGTGATGCACCGTACTCAAAAAATCGGAAAAAATTAGAGTATAACAATGATAACATAGGCAACTACTGTAAAAAGGAAGAAGTTGTGCTCGGAAGATTTCATTACGAAATCGATGTTTAAAAATTTTTTGTTTGGTTTTTCATTTTTCGTGAGTGAAACTTGCAAAGGAAAAACTGAAAAAAAATCCCTAACGTGTGCATTCATGTTTAGAATGGGTCAGAATTTTTTGGGAATTTTTTCACCACATTAATTGGGGAAAATGAGGCAAAAACTGATTTTTCGATTTTACCCTATAACTACCCTCCCGGTGAAGGTATCGGATTAAAAATTTGTGTACAATGGTTTTTCATGGTCACCTACCGAATGACCCATCGTCGAATAAAATCGGCTCAAGGGCACTTTTGACCTCCTTATCCTGCTAGACCCTTTGGGGAATTTTTCGAAAACATTAGGAAGCAGTCAATTGAACTATCTTGGTAGTTGTAACGCTAGTTGGTACACAAACAGCGATCCACATTAATTGAAGTTGTTTCAGATAATTTTCAAAAATACAATAATTGGACTTCCCGTTGATGTCAAAACAGCCACAATTTTTACGCAGTCTTCATTATTCCGTTTCAATCGAACGAAACAGAATAGACTGAGAAGACCTAATTAGCTAGAAACATATTAGTCCAGGATCCCAGTATGCAATTTTATCATTTATTACTAACAAGCTAATTTTTTATAAGTAGCTTCATTTTGATGAGACGCCCAACTTTGTCCATTACATCAAATATCCATCGTGGTAGCTAACAGAGATAGCAGGGATTGAATATGTCGATTTGACGAGTCTCAAAAATTTATTACTAACAGTGGGTTTTTTATGAAATCCTAAGAAAATAATTTACATTATTGAAAAAAATATTTGTCCTACAAAATGTATGGTTTCATCACAAGTCCCTCTTCCATCATGTACACATACGCAGAGGATTGCTTACTATAATACACAGTTTTACGTAGGTACTCGTATACTTTGTAGCGACTGTCGCGTCGCACTGGTTGTTAAATCTCCTTATTGTTATATACCGTAAGGATTTTATCGCATGCCAAACGTTTTGTTCCCTGCGCATACCTACGAACTTTTCAGTAATGAAAATTAAACGTTTTCCCGGCAATAAAACGTGTGGCAAGGAGATTTATAAAATGTGCGCGATGTCGAATAACATATTGTTTTCCCTGTTTTTATGATGAATATCATCCAAGCACTTGAAAAGTTGAAAATTAGTAACATGTAGTTTTGTTAAATGTTTTATAAAATGTAATTGTAATAAAGTTGTAACGACAGTCGCTACGAAGTATACGAGTACGTAAAACTGTGTATTTATTTTATTATCTAAAGTAAAATAAAATTCCCATTCCAATAATTTTATTGGAAATACATATAGAAAGCAAAGAACAAAGGGGGGCGAAAAAAAGTTGCACGCAGCGAGATTCGACCCAGCGACCTATCGGTTACCAGACCAGCACGCTACCAAATGAGCTATGAACTCTTTTGAATATACGATAGCGTTATCGTTACAAATCGAAAAATAAAAATGACAATTCTTGTCGGACTAGTGATACTCGCCTGTTTTCTTGTAGGACATTGATTCATTTGTACAGAGAATGCACTAACCTAATTATGTCACATTTTGTCCTACAGTTAGTAATAAGAAAAATAGTCTTGTAGTATTAACAACTTTGGAGCGTAGGACCGGGAATAACATACCACGCAATCTGTAGGACAATGTGGCTGTTAAATTATATAAATTGTAACTAAGCAACAGTAAAAAAAACAGCTAGTTAGTAAACATTTTCGATGACCTCGTAATCGATACATGTTGGAAGGAGGGGACTCTTTGATGAAACCATAAATATTGTAGGACAAATATTTTTTTCAATAATGTAAATTATTTTCTTAGGATTTCATAAAAAACCCACTGTTAGTAATAAATTTTTGAGACTCGTCAAATCGACATATTCAATCCCTGCTATCTCTGTTAGCTACCACGATGGATATTTGATGTAATGGACAAAGTTGGGCGTCTCATCAAAATGAAGCTACTTACAAAAAATTAGCTTGTTAGTAATAAATGATAAAATTGCATACTGGGATCCTGGACTATATTACCGTAAATGCTTCAAAGGAAATTGAGGCAGGATTTTCTTTTCTGCATTGTTTTTTTTCTACACTCATTTTCATATATTTTGGCTTGAGATGACGATTTTTCATAGTTTCTTCCTGCTTAAATACGTGTCGATCATAAATGTCATATTTGAATTTCTAAATTCGATGTGAGATTTTACGATGAAACATCTATCATATAAGCAAAAGTATTGTTACGAATTATCGTAACGAAGTTGCCTCCCCTATATTTGATATCGATTATGAGAATGATAACAACGAACTGCGAATGTTATTATCAATTAAATAGTAGAGAAAAAGAGTTGTCTTTGAGCGAGAAGTTTGAATCCGTTAAAATAGAGACATTATTTTGTAATATTTGAGTTGTTTAATTATGAAGCGCCGTTACAGTATTTTAAAAAATCCTGAATAAAGGGTCTAGCCGAATAAGGGGGCCAAAAGTGCCCTTGAGCCGATTCTATTCGACGATGGGTCATTCGATAGGTGATGATGAAAAACCATTGCACACAAATTTTTAATCCGATACCTTCACCGGGAGGGTAGTTATGGGGTAAATTCAAAAAATCAGTTTTTTCCTCATTTTCCCTACTTAATGGAATACAAAAATTCCGAAAAAATTCTGACACATTCGCTATATGAATGCACACGCTAGGGAATTTTTTCAGATTTTTCCTTTGCAAATTCTACGCACAAAAAATGAAAAACCCAAAAAAAAATTTTTAAACATCGATTTCGTATCGAAACCTTCCGAGCACAACTTTTTCCTTTTTACAGTAGCTGCATAATGTTATCATTGTTATACCCTAATTTTTTCAGATTTTTTGAGTACGGTGCATCACGGTCGGAAAAATCAAAAACCGATTTCTGCGACCCATTTTGGGCTGTAACTCGTACAGTATTTATTATTTTTACATTATTTTGATACAGTATGTTCCTTTTGTGACTTTCAATGTTTCTACGTACAATTAAATACCAAGTGAATGCAAACGATCGAATTCATTCATCTAATTGTAAACTGCGAACTGCCTTATCTGCTGAAAATGTGAACATCTTTCCAACGGCGTCGGTGGTCCAGTGGCTAGCGTTCCTGCCTGCTAAACCTATCGAAACTTTTTGCGCCGGTTCGAATCCAGTTAGGTGCAGTTAGATTTTTTTTTTTTTTTTTTCTTCTTTTTATAATAATTAACTCTGCAACAACAAATAATAGTTATTTTTCAATGTTTCCCAAACATTCTTATAGATTTGCACCAATACTAAATAAACACATGCAAGTATAATTATAGTGCATATTGTTCATTCCTCTTAGCCACATAATTTTTTATTTATATACCTTAAATGAATATTAGTTTATTGTGGCTCGTAGAGATATGTATTCATAATTTAAATAATGTAATTAAATATCCTGATGAATTGTGAAAATGATGATATCTAACGGAAAGAAGGGATCCTTTCTTTTCAAACACAATTATTTTTGCAATTATCGCTTCCTCACTTATGCAGGGGTCATTCAACATAGAAAATGTGTTAAAAGAAGAAGGGTACATCAAGATTCCACCCGTTAAAATTCCTTTACTGCTCTATACAAATGTCTTTCCACAGCTGCAGGTTTTGCCTGCAATTACAATCGTATCGTTTTCAAACCAATTTAAGTAAATGAAAATATGTAATTTAGTTAAGCACGCTTTATTGTTTTATTGTACTCACTCCGATACTTTACAGCCCCTTCAGCTAACTAGTCCGTAATTACCTGTTGAGGGTGTACCTTTCGCGCTGGTACCTACCAACCTAAACCAATAGAAATTCTGTACTTCCTTATATTTTTGATGTTTCTAGCACATCCCCTCCATTGTACATATTTTTTCACGTATATAAGCGAATGAAATATGCGAGTAAAGCAATCGTTGCTCGCAGTGTTCTCTACTAGTGCAAGTATCGTTATTTCACAATGTTCTCGAGTTCTCAAGTCGATAGAAAATCCGTGCGTGCTCAGTGTGTTGGATGCAATGCGTACATTTGCAAGTTATCCGGGTATAGAAAAAAAGTAAATTCGGTCTGGGATGTCCACAAGTTTTCGCGAATATTGGGGAAAACGGTAGCTCTTGGTGACATGGTGTGCAATAAGTGTCGCGTTTCTATGTATAAAAGAAAATCAATGGATAATTTAGAATCTGTCGAATCGTCAAACAGAGAAACCGCATTGGAATCTGTCCCTCTATCCTCACAAGTAACATCTTCGGCAACATCCAGTTTTGAAATACCAGATTCTTCTGTCTCCCATATCTCAACAGCTACAACCACAACTTCAGTAGACATAGAATCTTCTCAATTATCTTTACCCGGAACATCGGGAGAATCATCTTCAACTCCATTACGACTTTTCCAACAACTTGCAATAGAATCATCATTCTCGAGTGAAAGGTCTTCTTACTCCGAATCATCAACAATAGATCCAACAGTTAATTCAGGATATTTAATTACATTATTTAAATTATGAATACATATCTCTACGAGCCACAATAAACTAATATTCATTTAAGGTATATAAATAAAAAATTATGTGGCTAAGAGGAATGAACAATATGCACTATAATTATACTTGCATGTGTTTATTTAGTATTGGTGCAAATCTATAAGAATGTTTGGGAAACATTGAAAAATAACTATTATTTGTTGTTGCAGAGTTAATTATTATAAAAAGAAGAAAAAAAAAAAAAAAAATCTAACTGCACCTAACTGGATTCGAACCGGCGCAAAAAGTTTCGATAGGTTTAGCAGGCAGGAACGCTAGCCACTGGACCACCGACGCCGTTGGAAAGATGTTCACATTTTCAGCAGATAAGGCAGTTCGCAGTTTACAATTAGATGAATGAATTCGATCGTTTGCATTCACTTGGTATTTAATTGTACGTAGAAACATTGAAAGTCACAAAAGGAACATACTGTATCAAAATAATGTAAAAATAATAAATACTGTACGAGTTACAGCCCAAAATGGGTCGCAGAAATCGGTTTTTGATTTTTCCGACCGTGATGCACCGTACTCAAAAAATCTGAAAAAATTAGGGTATAACAATGATAACATTATGCAGCTACTGTAAAAAGGAAAAAGTTGTGCTCGGAAGGTTTCGATACGAAATCGATGTTTAAAAATTTTTTTTTGGGTTTTTCATTTTTTGTGCGTAGAATTTGCAAAGGAAAAATCTGAAAAAATTCCCTAGCGTGTGCATTCATATAGCGAATGTGTCAGAATTTTTTCGGAATTTTTGTATTCCATTAAGTAGGGAAAATGAGGAAAAAACTGATTTTTTGAATTTACCCCATAACTACCCTCCCGGTGAAGGTATCGGATTAAAAATTTGTGTGCAATGGTTTTTCATCATCACCTATCGAATGACCCATCGTCGAATAGAATCGGCTCAAGGGCACTTTTGGCCCCCTTATTCGGCTAGACCCTTTTCCCTCAATTATAGTATCTTCAGCATAACAGCCAATATCTAAAATGAATAATATTTTTATACTCAGCAGTGAAATTTTTGAAAGAGGAAAATTAGAAATTTCATTTGCTTGTAGACATTTGCAATCTCATTAGTATTTGGACAGTAAGTAACAAAAAAAATGTTTTCCTTCATAGTGTATGTAGTTGTCAAGAAATGAAAAATTTCCGTTTTTTAATAACCAGTATGCACAATCCTGTCGCTCGTTAAAATATTCTTTGCATGCCACGATATGCAACCGAATTCTCCATACAAATAGTATCATTATGTCTCTGAATCTGCCGAGTTCTATAACGTAACTGTAGAAAATGGGAACATTTTTCAAAGGTACAAGAAAAAACACGGTATGTACCTACATATCTTGGTTGCACATCGAAACCCGGGAAAAGCACCCAACAGTCATAGCCTCCTTTTATTTATGATCTTAGCGGAAGTACGGTTTACCGAGGCTGGAGTAGAAATAGCTGTAAATTAGATGCTACGACGTTTACGTTGTGATTAAGTTTTGCCCAGGCACCGCTTTGCTCTCTTGCGCATGGCACGCTCTGCGTTTTAGAGCCAATTATTATGACGTGCTTGGACAAGTCCACTTTTCTAGTACATAAACATTTTGAAAATCGAAAAGGAGAAGTGTGTCACTCAGAGGACATGGTAATTCTAAAATTTGCAAGAGTGTATTATTAATAAGGAAAATTTCAAAAGTTTACTAAATATTTTTTCGGGACAACATAATATGTGAAAATTAAAATTATCTTTATAAATTCCTTTTAATAAAATGATTAAATCGATTAACGATTATTCATTGCCCACGGAAAATGTGTTGATGTAAAATATTATAATGTTTTTCCCTTATTCAATCCAATAATTACGTATGTCACTGTAATCACTGTTATGAATAATGATGTATTTTCAATTTAATTTAAATTGTCGTAAAATTACTATAAACTCGTAAAATGATGAACATTTAATTACATAATAAATAGCTAATTACAAGCAATTACTGTAGAAAGCATTATCTCAAACATTTGCAAACTCAAAACATTCATTTTAAAATAATGAAATACTAGAGTTAAAAACATGTTAAATAGTGTGATTATATAATGTATTTATTAATTATACATTATTACAATACACCTTTATTATAAATAGCGATTGGTTTGTCTAACATTCAAACATTCGGCAGCACTTAAGGACTAATAAGACTAATCTAGGAAGAAGTATAGAGAAAAAATTAGAACTACAAAAAAACTCACCAAGATATTAAAAATAATTTATATCTTAACACTAGAACGACTGGCGTTAAATCTATGATATCTAAGTATATTAACCCCTTAACACTAAAACTACCGACGTTATATCTACTAAAATGTAGATTTATTGAACAAGTTACTTTGGAAAAAGATAAGTCAAGAAGTGAAAGGATTAGTAAATTAACTAATTTAGATTTTATATGGTAGAAGTAGAATTTTTACTTCACTGTTCTCCTATCAATTTAGGTAGTTTTTTGAAAAAATTGAGAAACGGTCATTTTGACCGGCTTGGTAGGTTTAGTGTTAACCTACAACTACGGGCATAGCACGTAGGTGATCGGGCCAATCGTAAATATTACGGGCATAGCCCGTAGTAGGTGATCGGGCCAAACGTAAATATTACGGGCATAGCCCGTAGTAGATGATCGGGCCAAACGTAAATATTACGGGCATAGCCCGTAGTAGATGATCGGGCTAAACGTAAATTGTTCGAGTCGAAGTCGTAGGTTAAGGGGTTAAATAAGTACTTTGAAAGAAGGGGAATCAAGAGGTGGAAAATATGATCGGTTCGGAAATCTGTGTTTTATAAGATCACCTTAGAATTTCTAGTCTAGGAGTCTCCTATAAACTTAGGGAATTATTGGAAAAAATTGTGAATAAGTCATTTTGACTTGCTTAGTCGTTCTAGTGTTAATTATGAAGTAACAGCTGGAATAGAATTTTCCCCAATAAAGTTTAAGAATACTGTTAATAAATACCTGTTCAACGTACTGATTATACTTCCACATAATTAATATCAATTATCATTATTTATGTGTTCACATTGAAAGCGTCCAACATACATGTTTACGTATTGCCGCGCGTAATATGGGATGTCATACTTGATTGACGACTATACTGATGTATTGTCTCGACTCAAGCTCAAGCATCTTGAATGTCTCACAATGATTTCGGATTTGTTGCTTGCTCACAAGGCCTTAAATGGCGCCATTTCTTGTCCCAAAGTAGTGGCTTCGTTTCGGCTGATTACTTCATGGCCTTCTTTAAGATATGATTATTTACTATATCAAGAGCTACATAGAACACTGTATGGTCACCATACCTGTTTTAATCGGATGGCAATTAATCTTAACAAATTTGTAAAATACTTTAACTTTTTTTCCTCTTTAAATATGTTTAAGCGAAATTTATCATTAGTTGTATCACAATACTACGACTCTACATTATTTTTTATCTTTGTTGTACACTAAAGGGTTCTTTCCCGTTTACTTTGTTTTAATAAATAAATCAACAAATCAATATTGGCCAAGCCTAGCCAAAATTTCAAAAAGTACCTAACATTAAACACCTGATACATGGAATAAATATTAATCTGATAATATTTAAAACAGTTCCTTCATTTACATTGTATTATCAATGTATTTACAAGAATATATAAAAGGTGATTTATCATTATTATCCGTTATATTTCATCCCAATAAAACAGCACATAGTGCTGAGTAGAAGAGCCAGGCCGCACATGACGCTCGTGTTCCCCATTCGAGATCGAATAATAATTCTCGACCAGTCTCAACGTCAATCGAACCTTGACGAGGCGGAAGTTCAGGGGCCTGGTCTCACTGATCCGCAACAGATTCCTCTGTACGTGCTGTATCAACTGAGGATTCAGCCCTCCACAGCAAACGACGAAGGGGCATCGTAGGAAGGAAGAACGGATAAAGATGAAATAAAAAAGGGGGAAGGTGGCAAGAAGGAAAAGAAGGAAACGAGGATGAAGTAAACGAAAAAAAGAGATGCGAAGAGATAGGTCCGTTTGAACGTCTAGACGTGGGTCCGTATTCGGTCTACCGTGAATCGAATAAATGGTCTCAGACCTTCTCTTCCAATGCCGCCTCTTCTTCGACTTTCCGTCACGGCAATAGCTTTCTGTCGCCGCGATGCGATTAACCTTGAGGACTTCCTATGTTCTCTCTCACTCTCTCTCTTCTGCCTTTTCTCTGTTTCTTCCTTCGCATCCTTCTGCACGATGGGTACGCTTGAGTTACGTGAACTACGTCTTCGATCATGTTCGTAGAGCCCATGTTAAACGGACCATTGCAGTATCCTAAAGCTCCTCTTATATTACAGTATTCGAACCGAAAAATTCGTGGGATATCAGGTAAGGGTTTTTCGTAATACGTTTTTATTGTCTCATATATCTAAGAGGTTTGTACATGAAAAATTATCTTTTTGATGGTTTTATGTGAATTGTTCATCAACCTATTTGTTTGTTTTGTATTTTTAGAAGTATACTTGTGATTGGTAAGGTGTATAGGGTTCCCGAAACGAATTTTCTCGTTGCATTTTAAGTGTGCTCTGATAAATAGAGTTTCGTATTGAAAAGGCTTTTTATTTGACTAATTCTCACTGCTAATCGCGAGAAAAAGGCAAAATGCAATTTGTGCTATCACGAAATCTGTTAGCAGTGTTGAGATGTGCTTTTTGTTCAGGATTATTGCTTGTAGAAAATGTCATCGTTGAATAAATTCACGCTATACATTAGACGGTTAGGAATAAATTTGTACATTTGTAGTATAATTTTTCCTGGATGAATATGACAATGAAAAACAATATAAGTCGCCTACTCTACCAGGACGATTGTTGGAAATTTATAGAAGTAGCAATATGGGGCGAAGAGTAGGATTACAAAATTTAGGTACGTGAAATTGTCAGTTTTTGAGTAATTCTATGGTTATTTCAATTCCCTACAACGACTTATTGTCAGTACGAAAGCGAGAATACACGCATGACTCTTTTTGCACGATACCTATTTTTACGTAAGTAATTCATTTCATAAGACTTTTTGTATGATTTACTAATTTTTACGAATTTCTTTATACGTTTTTTCACCTTTACATGATTTATTTCACATATTTTTTGCATATGGTTTTCATATAAAATATTGTTATCCAATGTTTTTGTTGAAACTCAAACTCGATAGAATTCAATATAATGAATATAATGAATCATAACAAAAAACAATACACAATATTAACACTTGAATATTAGAATTACAGGGCTGTATCCTCAACAGTTTTTGTATATCAAATAACATTTTTGTTGTCTGCTTTATTGTAATACAAGTTTCATATTTTGTTTCAAATCAGATTATGAAGTTACCAGTTCCAGATGTCACTACATATTTAATTTAACACAATTTAATATTAATATACAGCGTCGTTAACATGCTATCTATTTCCATTTTATGATTTTATATTTCCATGGAAGTTTTAAACTTTCAGTTTAGGCACATGACTGTGTATATCAGTAGTGAATTTTTGTATTAACTGAAAATACTACAATAATTTCAGAAGTGTAAGGTATGTTGGACCTTGGAAATAAAATCGAAACATCGCACGTTAATTACCTAAACACAGATGACGTAATTTGTTAATTATATAAGCAAGTTTAATACAATCGAAGCGTTCTACAATGTTGGATACCGATCTACTTCTTTACGATAAAGGGTATAACCGGATAAGGATGGCAAAAGTGCCCCCAAAGGTAATTAACTTTGAGGCATACCATTCGATAGGGCTCTTTGGAAAAACCCTTCCTGCAAAGTATAAACCCGGTACCCCTACCGTAGGGGTAGTTATAGGGTGAAACGTACTTTACGGTTTTTGCTCGATTTCTCCCGTTTGGCTTGATAGAAAATTCTGAAAAAAATCACACATATTATACCCAATGGTGTGCATAGTCTAGAATTTTTTCAGATTTTTTGGTTGGCAAATCGATTTTTAAAAAATTAAAAAAGTTTATAAACATTAATTTTTTATTGAAAATATGGAGTGACCACTTTTATATTTTTACAGTACCTGCATAGTACCCTAATTATTAATGTGTAATTTTTTCAGATTTTTACGAGTAGTGGACGGCAGTTAAAAAAATTAAAAACCAAAAATTGTTTATATTTTTTACTAAATTATTGATGTGACCACGTTTATATTTTCACAGTTTCTCAAGTTTGCTATAAACAATTGACTGTAATTTTTTCAGATTTTTTGCAACAGTGTATCATACCAAAAAAAAATAAAAAACCGATGTTCACTCATGACCAATACACAAATGAGTATAGACTTGGATGATCGAAAATTATACGCAATACCCACTATTTCACATGAAATAAACTAATATACTTCATTATTAAATATTTTTACATTTGAAAAATTAATTTTACTCAATGAGTTTCACGTTTTCTAATTTTTGGACTCAGGACCGTGAGGCGCATAAGTTCCGTCTCCACCGTTCTCACTGTATTATCGAATTTAAGCATTCACCAAGGAAAATACATAAATTATCCTCGTTTAAATTAAATTAACAAATATAAAAATAAATACATAAATTAAATGTGATTCAGGGTCCAAATGGGAACTGTTACCAATCTCTAATTTTGTCATCGCTTTTCTTTCAAAAAATGTTTTAAAAACCTTTAGTCTTATGGAACGTCAGAGCGATCGCCCTTTTGGAACTTTTTTCACGAGGGGTCGGGGTACCATCCGAACTTCCCACCAAAATGTCTAAATACCCTTAAAAGGTCAGCCTTGTTACCAAATTCAGACAATTGTCTAGAATCACAAACATTCTTCATCTCGCGACGACCTTACCTTAAGTTTGTTAAACTTCCGAAAGCGAAAGTAACTATAAAACAATAATCAAAATAACACAACACTATAAAAACAATATTCAAAACAACATAAGTATATTGCGCATTACATTGTAGCTTCAACAAGGTGCTCACAAAGAAAGTATTTAATAATAATAGAATTATAATCAGAAATATTAAATAACACATTTAAAGTTTCTCGGTTTTCGTGTGATATATGTCTTCAAAACCTTGATTATCATATTTTGAATTCTCGATTTGGGACGGTAAGTAAGAGTACGTATCGGCATTTCAAGTAGCAGGCCTTGGCCACGATAAATTAATGAATAATGACGACCGACAACGTCTTAATTGCTGTGTAACCTTCCTTCCCAAACTGACAACAGCTTGGAGAGAGAGATCTCCTGACTACCTCTTACTGACCAGCTAGAGCGTTTAATTAAATTAGCAATTAAAATGCTGCTTCTTGTTTTAGTAAATCGTTTTGGAGAGAACAGATCGCCGAACATACATATTATATAGGATTTACATATATATGCATATACACGTAAATATGTGCACCTATGTACACCTTCCAAATACTGTGTTGATCCAATGCCGTGAGCTTTTAATCTGAGGATGCGTCAATTTGATTTGTACCGAAACGATTCAATCAAATCCGTGTCTACGGAACCGTGCGCTCACCTATACTTTTATACATTTCCGAGTATAATTGAAATATTAAACAGTAATGTTGTTATATACACCTGAAACTTGTACATTATGTCAAATCATTTTTTCTCGAAATATTAAAATTTTTTAAAATAAAAGTATCAAGAGTTGTTCAATGAAGTACAAAATATTGGTATAATCTTCGAAATTTATATTGTTTTCAAAATAAGCCCCATTGGATGAGATACGCTTGTGTTAGATACGAATAATCCAGTCCTCGAAACACGTCTTATAGGCACTTTCCAATATGAACTGGAGTTACTTTTACGAATATTGTTGTATAATATTAATGGACTATAAACATCTCCCACGAAGTAGTAATTTGAGTTTGGAGAAGAAAAAATGACACACCAGGCCAGGTCTAGCGAATACAGTGCGGGATCGTTGACCTTTTATCGACTTTTTGGTGAAAAATTCGTGTAAAAGGTTCGATGTGTAGGAGGGTTCATTGTCGTGTAAAATCCAAAATTGTTCTTTCAAAAATTAGGCTTCTTATGGCGAACATTCTCTGTCAAGCGTTTTATATCGCCTAGGCAATATTGTTTATGAACTGTTTGTGTCTCCGAAACAGTTTTCGAGTGGATAGCGCTACGATAGTCAAAGAAAATGGTACGTCGGGCTACCGAGAATATGTTTTTCTATCGGAATATGTATAATATATGTATATGAATGAAGGTGAAGTTTCTCTTTTTTAAGTGGGATAAAGTACATTTTTTATTCTTTACTTAAAACCAAATACCTTATGGTAAACACTATTAACTTACTAGTTGTAGTTTTTACAGTTTTATAAATCCTTTTTATTGTTTTTATGGTATTATCACGAATAATTGCAGATTACGCCACTTACTTAATAAAATCCTGTACTGTACTTCATTTAAGATGAAATTTCTTTTTCTTAAAATAGAATAAAATACATTTCTTATTCCTTGCATAAAACTAAATATCTTGTGGCAAATATCATTAGTTTACGAGTTATACTTTTTACAGCTATAATTTTTTTCATTGTTATTATCGTATTATCACGAATAATTGCAAGTTACGCCAATTATTTAATGAAATACTATACTGTTTAAGTCATACCATTTGAAATAATGATAAAAATGAAATTAGAGACTGTTACTTTTAGTTCTTACTTTTCAATGTCTTTGAAGTTATATGCAAATAATCCTGCAGACGTTTGTTTGATTAAGTATTTAATAGAATCCGGAAGGAGTTGTAAAAACATTGGCATATCTATCAAGGATTGCAATGTTTTTTTTAAATCTAAAATCATACCGATGTTTGAAGTTCGTTTTATGAAATTTGTAACGTTTAAAATGCACTGCGAATCAATTTCCGTTTAGACAGCAATGTAGTGAGATTGTACAGGCTAACGTATATGTTCATCCACATCCCCGTGGGGAACGATAGTTGAAATTGACGAGCAATTCGAGTATCTTCAATGTGTGTTCCACGCAGCATTGGAAAAGCGGACGAATTAACGCTATTCTGTTGCCTCTCGTAAGTACGAAAGACCGCAGTTCAATTATCGAACGATGACCATCACTATTATTCATTGGTATTGCTAGCCGGTGTTCCGTTCTGAAATGGTTTCGTAAATTCCTATTTACATTGAGCGATCAAATAATAGTGATTCCTGACGTTCTATTTACACTGAAAGGCCGAATTTCTTGTGAGCACTTTTTCAACAATATTAAGTTTTTCTTACAATTAGTATAGGTTTTGTAATGCAACAGTTAACAGTGATTAATGTGAATTAAAACTTAGTTCTGAATGCAAGTTATATTTTTTCCCGTATTAAAAAAATTGCGCACTTTTGATCCGATTCATTTTTATACATTCTTTTATTGTTGAAAATATCATTACTGATTATTACATTTTAGACACCGTCGGAGCCTCTATCACGATCTACATTATACATATGTGATCTTTTCTTTTAAGTTTTATTGTAGAAACTGCTGAAACGGGTTTCTTTAAATATTGCAGTTTATTAATAAAATAATAAACACTTCTACTAAAGTACTTTTCAATTTCTATCACACTCCCGATTCTTTCTAGATTTGCTTATATGTCATGCAATTAATAGCATTCTATATAGTCAAAACGTAGAAATAAAATTTAGTCCATTTGAAACCTAAATAATAAATAATCTTAAAGAAAATAATTTCTCTGCTAAATGAAACTATCACCTTAATTGTCACAACTAAAAGCAGTGAGATAAGACTATCTCAACGATTTCATTTTAAATAATTTTTTATGACATTTTAAACTGCGTAAATTCGGAATACATTCATCCTAGTATGTGTTCTTCAATAATTAAGAATTAGCAATATTGATGTTACGTTACCTTCTATTGCGAATATTTTGGGAAATTTTGAACTTCCAATTTAAAATGAAATTTTCCAAAAGCTGAACAGTAAAAATTTGAGTTGTATTCTAATTTGGTCTGAATTTTAGTTCATATGCAGAGATAGTAGAGAGCACAGGTTGCGGTAGCAATGTTATGCAACGGAGATAAATGCTGGAACTTCGAAATACTAGGCCAAAATGCGAGTACCCATCCCCTTGGGGAAATCATTCTTCTATAATATGCATATCATTGACTTCGTGGTTAAGATCTTATCTGAAACTGTGGAAATTACAAAAATAGATGAGTGAAATGATGGATCGTATAGATTTACCGATAAGATAAACAATATTGAACGTATATTGTATATTGGATATCCAAATTATTATCTTCGTAATTCTGTAATACCTAATGCTATCGTTACTTTTTATTGAGCTTCAAGGAAGTTTTTAATAACAAAACGAAATCAAATTAATGTGTAAAATATTGTATTAAGAAAATTCGAAAGCTTTGTGCAAAATAATACCTCAATAATTCAGAGTTCAGTAATATATGTGGGAATGCAAATCAAATGAGTAGATGATTGAATGACTGAGTGACAGAGAGAGAAAGAGTTTTCGAAAAGACAAAACACGGTAGTATAGTTACGGAGTTCGACAAAACGCGAAAGAGCGAAAAGCCATGCCATTCTTGCTGCGGGTTATTTTATTAATTACTTTGTGCTTCCTTATATCTTTTCTGTTTTTATACCTTAATGAATATTGAGTTTCATAGTACGTCTTACATGCACTGGCTGTTGAAAACCATCAAAACTAGTACAGTGATACTCCTAAATACTCGAGCCTTCGGGGACAGGAATTCCTAGAATTCGAGACTAAAAGTTCCCCCCTCCATTACTACATAAACAGAGAGAGTAGATACTCTCTTGTTTGTCATAGCTACAAAGTGGGGATGTAGAAGCGCGCCAAACTACATACATAATGTGAGGTTATGATTTCATTATTTCTATCTTTGTTTTTTCGCGCAGGTTGCGCATATAGGAACAGAGAAAACTGCGAGAGTAGGGGAATTTTAAACTCCGTCCACATAGGGGAAGTCGATACTAATGTGTTCGAGTATTTAGGAGAATCACTGTATCCCAACATATATGACTCCTGTAAACAGTACTTCATCATTTCAAATCTCTTTTTTTGTGTTCGTGTTAACTAATTATTGGTTCACTTTCATATTTTAATAACAATATCTTTTTATTTTGGTTTAATAATTATTATTATTTCTGATATCCCACTTGAATGCTCGTATCACTGTAAGCTAACGTTCCACTAAATTTTTTTTCTTCTCGTTTCTCAAGGTTTAACGCATTATTTTAATGATATATTTTACGTTCATATATAAATGCAACCCGTTTGTAAATACATATCACACATTGTTATTTTATAATGAGTACAGTGATTCTCCTAAATACTTGAACACATTAGTATCGACTTCCCCTATGTGGACGGAGTTTAAGATTCCCCTACTCGCACAGTTTTCTCTGCTCCTATCTGCGCACCCTGCGCGAAAGAACAAAGATAGAAATAATGAAATCATAACCTCACATTATGTATGTAGTTTGGCACGCTTCTACATCCCCCACTTTGTAGGTATGACAAACAAGAGAGTATCTACTCTCTCTGTTTATGTAGTAATGGAGGGGGGAACTTTTAGTCTCGAATTCTAGGAATTCCTGTCCCCGAAGGCTCGAGTATTTAGGAGTATCACTGTATCTCGATATTCAATGATTCCGATTGTTGCGACTCTGCATATGTCTCGGTCAATGCCCTTCGAAGCTGGCTACCTCTTATATCACCTCTCCTTAACTCCTGTCACTCTTCCTTTCCTCAATCCTAAAAACATTGGTATCTACCGAGTCCAGTTCCCCACCGTCCCCACTACCGACCACACTCCCATCCCTCCGCCGAGGCAGAGTGCCGAGAAGAAAACAGGAGAAGCCAGAAACAAACACGACACAACACACGTTATTACGAAGCAAAATAAACGCAGAAAAAATTAACCTCACTCGGAATTATTTAATCCTTTGCGTGCGGACAATTTTCTGCCGATGCGCTCCGGAGAGACTGAATACTTTTCCGCTTAGTATGGATATACCACAGAAACAATTGCCTCCGCCGCGGCGCCAGGCGCATATTTGCGTCCATAGTCTCCATCGATGGCTTTCGTAGAACGAATATATGCGCCCATAGCAGTCAAAGGGTTAATCATATTCCGGGGAATCGTGATTTGTCGTACACGAAACAATTCGCGGTAACGCCGATCTTACGCTCAGGAGGAACAGCTGATCGCCGCAAACGAGTGATAAAGCGACTCCGGTGAGGGTAACGCAGACAATCTGCCCTCACCTACGAATCAACACCGATAAACGTAAATATTTAAAAGCTATGGAATATTATATAAAATGTGGTTGTTTGCTGACTTTTTAGAATATTTTACTTTCCGCAACATCTCATTCGAGAGTGTAATAATAGTGAGCAATTGTATTTGCACTCCATTTTCTCTGATATCACTTTTTCACTGCGCTATATTCTGATGAAGTCGTATTCCATAATATTTGAACATCGAACATTTCTCTTATTTTATTTCCACGAAAATATAACGTATGCAATCTCGATTTAATATTTTTAATGAAAGAATTAACCCCATTGCGATTGCATTAGAAGTTTTAAATTAGCCAATTAATCGTAAACATACATATGTACACCTGTACGTGTGTATAAACGATTTAACACGATTCCATCAGTTGTCACACTCGTGAAAGCTCGACATCAGTTTAATTATTGAACGAAGAACGCCACTATTGTCCATCAGAGTGGACACTCAGATTCCGGTACTTTTAAGCCTCGTGTGCAATGTCAAAACAATTTCAATGCAACATCGTTCAATGGAGAGAATCGCTACAATGACATTCGTTTAAAGCGATTCCCTAAAGGGATTTTTTCATTCCACTAATCAATCCGTTGTTCTCTGATAATTGCGTTTAAATTGCGTTCCTGTCCCGTTTATCTTTTGTCGATCGTCCAGTTACGTTATTTTAGTTCTTTTTCACATGTCTTTATATTGGGAAAATTCGATTTAATTTTTGCCATTTTGTTTATTGGCAGAAGCTCGAACAATGAAAAATGTTAGTATAATATCCTGAAAGTGTAAAAACCGTACGAAAATACACTTTAACTTGAATTTCAGTTAGGACTCAATAAAATTTGATTCTGCTATAGTATTGTTTAACACACGGTTTACTGAGATTTTTTATATATATATCTTTTCTGACACGGGACAATAGATGTACAACATACAGAATTTCAAAATTAGAAGGCTTTGTAAAAAAAAACTTGCGGTATATGTCTCGGTAAATGGATAAAAGCCAGTACAAGTGGCAGCAAAAGATGTAAACAGTTTCTATAATTTCCCTTATGCCGTTTTGAATGGGTCCAAAATGAGACGTGCCCGGGAAATCTAGTGTTACAAGCGACACAAATGTATGATCCCTGGAAATAAAATAGACGATTGTGAAGGGAATTCCTGCTGAATCAAGGAATTTGAGATAAACATATTTTCTAAAAAATTTTTGTCAAAAGCACTTAACACTTTGACTGCCATGGGGGTCACTGGTGACCGGCGCCATTGAATTCAGTGAAATTTCGTGTACCTTTGAAATTGTAATATATATGAATTCACGAACATACTGAAGATTTAAATATCAACGTTAAAAAGATAAAGATCTAAATATCTATCTATCTGTATCTTTAAAGCTTCTGCTTTGTAAAGATGTGAATTTATTTAAAAAAGTTCCATATCAGTAGAATCGACGAATCTAGCGAAATACTGGTGGCGTTCAACGTGTTAAGAGGGGTTTTGCGTTATATTATAACATTTCGGTGTAGCAAATATTGTTACAAAGTGATTGTTATTCTCCGAAAGCATGATCTTGAAAACATGTCTTATTCATATACAACTCCTTTTTTTCTATGTTATATCATTGATAAAGTAAAAGCTACTCAAAAGAGGGATGCAAGTTTATACATTTATACAGCATCAAAAGGGTCTTCTAATCTAGAACTTTTTTTTTATCATTTTAGCGATTTTTACAATAGACGTATATATTTTTAATTATCGATATTTTGCACATATTTTTATTTGTGTTTGACGAAAGTTCAGTTTTTTTTGCAATTGAAAGTAATCAAAACTGTCTGAATTACAGGCCATTGAGAAAAGTGTTCTAATTGATGAGACGATTCCAGTCATTCTGTTTATCTAAAGTGAAAAACTCTAATGAATTTTTCATTACTATATTATGATCGTAATTATAATGTGACCTGAAACAAAAAAATTGTGGAAATTTTCAAAATCATAGGATTTTGAATATTGAACGTCAATTTTTTTTACTCTTATCATGATTAGAATGCAAATTAGAAGGCGCAAACACTGAATGTGAATGCCAAAGAAATCCATTGGCCGACTAAAACTTGAGATATCATGTCAACTACGTAAGCAAATATTGTTTCGAGAAAAACACGTTTAAACTTTCTCATTTTAGTTATATGAGAATGGTATGCTGTTTTGTAACCATCTACAATTTCGTTAATTTCGCGAATTCAAAAAAATCTTCCGACATTTGGACGTATGCAAATACCTACCCGTTTTTTTACTTAACACTATTCCTCAAATTAACGGGTACCTACTTTGTTAAAAATATTTCGTTTTATACGGTCACAGTACAGTAGATAGTTCACGTGTATCTTATAACTAGACTGCGGATGTTTATGCAAATTTCGAGTTTCACAACTGCAGGTGAGACAGGAAAACCTATCTAGGGATTTATTGCAATCAATAAATATTACAATAAATACCATACTTTGGATATTTTAGATATATTTTTATATTATGTCCTTTTTGTATATTTTAGCCGTATTTAATTTGTCATAAATGCATAAAAATCCGCAGTCTGCTTATAACATACAAATTACTTAACTGATCGTATGTTTACCACTTGATCTATCTACGTCCAAAGTACTTACTTAATGTATTTAATTATACCAGGTTTAACAGCTGTAGATCTAATATTAAAGCTCTGTTAAGTCTTTCCCTTCAATTTCGATTAGAATGTTGAACATAGAAAATTTTACATTGCAAGTAATTTTTTAATTGGGTTAAGAGAAATTAATACAAGAATCCATTTTAACACTTTACCGACCGGAAGCCTATTATAGGCTTTTCGGACCCATCGCCTTTGAACTTTTAACTTATTAATTGGTCTCCACTCCAATTAATAAATTATCATTTATCATTGCGGTTACCTGCATTAAGGACTCAGTGATGAGAATTTGTAATTTTCGAACAGATAACTGTACCAAGGAACTATTTGTAGCCAAGTGATCGGTCAGAAGGGGGTAGGGTGTTAAAAAAATACCGGTCGGTAAAGTGTTAAGAACACATATCAATTCCACTTATAATATAACATTATTGTAGGATCGTGAAAAAGAAAGAGAGGCGCGCGGAAAACCCATCCAAGGCATCCATCGGCCAGAGTAGCTTAACGTCGACCATCGCCTGGGTCGGCGCGGAACCACTGCACCAGCGACCTCTCCCTGGCTGACACTTTCTCTTCACGTCCTTTTCTTCTAAGATTCTTTATAGCAGGACTTCCTCGCCCCGATCCTACATTATACATTAACTGTCTAGTTACATCGTCAAATGGAGTTTGTTTTGACCAATTTCTATGCTTTTGCATTCTATCATTGAATTTTGGAACAAGTTAAATATCTGTCTCTATTTTCAACAAAAAAAAAATCAGTCGATGTAACGATCATACCATTTAAAAAATACAAAAGTAAATTCTTAATGCAGTTGACAACTTACTGACTCTGTTAAACCATAAAGAACGTTCTCTGTAGATGACAAGTGGTATATGGCATAATATCAATACACCATATAGCGGTATAATTGTAATATTATATGTAGAGTACAGTTCGAAATGGGTTGCAAAGGGTGCACACTTTAGGAAGTGAAATTAGTTTGCTCATTTTCTCCGTTTATAGCGTGGATATTTACCGAACAGAAATTTGTCATTTCTCCAGGTTTATAATACTGTGTGCTCTGAAATAGTTAATTCCCTAGAATTCGCTGCATATTCTAATTCTCATCTTCCTTAGTTGATTAAATTTGTACATTTTTTATTTCAGGTAGGTATACATGTGTTTGTACACATACAAATGAGTTAGTGAGTGAATGAGTGAGTGACAGAGAGAGAGAGAGCGAGTAAGGTGCGGGACACGGAGCTCAGATAGAAGAAGAACGATCGTAATGTATAAAAATGTCTACAACATGTGAGGAAAGTAAAGTTTCGTTACAGAGTGCACTGCGATCGCGGAGATCCCTTATTCAAATTTAGCGGTCAAAGTTATCAGAAAAACTAGTTTATATTTAACCAAGCAAGATAGATAAATAAAAAAATTTTTTTATCGTCATAAAAATAATAACTCAGACAATAAAGTTATTAATTGACTTAGAAGAAGCAAAGCTAAGAATCATTTTAATTTTATTGATAAAATAATAATAAATTGAAGTATAAGTGGTTATTAGGGAATCGTTGTTTATTTATAAATTAATAAATATATTCAAATGCCATAAATTAAAATGTGTTATTTTTTTATATACTTTTCTACATAAAAATATTGACTTCTTACAAAAAGTTAAATATGATAATAAAAATATTAATAAATATGATAATATAATAATAATAATAATATAACAAATATAATAATAAATATAAATAGTAATGATGAGTATTTGAAATAAACAAAATATAAATGTTTATTTACATTAAATTAGTTTAGAAATTTTCCTCAATTTTTTATTTTTTATTTTTCTATTAGTGTAATTTTTATTAATAGAGTTCGCTAACAAATGGCCTCTCATCGTTATAAAGTAATTTAATAATTTTTTCATTAAAATTACTTGATGCTCATTGCAACCTAAATAAGGGAATGATTTTTCGTTTGCGATTTTCTCGAGCATTTGGCTCATCGTATTGATTTTCACAGGTTTTGTCCCAACAACTTGTAATACGATATTTTCAAGCCGTTGAATCAATGAGAATAAGTTTTCGCTAGGACGAATATATAAATCTCCCATCAAATCAACGACTTGATCACGACGTACAGATTGTTGAGACTCCAAACTGTTCAAACAATCCCAACGTCGAGAAAATCGTTGCCTTTTCTTGCGATATATCCTGCAATGTAGGCTACGACGTACTCTCTGGTATGAGCAACATCATAATCATGATCAGCATCATAATCATGCAAATGACGATCACTGAGGCATGAATTAATGTCATTGCCAGTCGAGTCAGGATTATCAGTTTCTTCGTCACTACTTTCATCCAGTAAACTTTCGAAGGGTTTATTAGCAACACTAATTCCTTGAGATGGATTATCTTCTTCAAAGAAACCGTTTTCGATGATGGCGTCAATTTTATCTAACCACTTTGATTTTAATTGTTTTGCAACCGTTAATGACTCCTCTGTTTCCATTAACGATTGCAATAGTTCGATAGCGGTCACATTTGATCCTTTCAGTGGAGTCACCAATGAATACGAGCAAAGTAATCGAAACACCTGACCAAATATAATCGGATCAGGGTGATCATTGCATTGCAAGCGCTTCTAACGATTCCAAAAAATTGCTGTAAACAATTATATTGTTGAAAGCAAGATAAAGATTTTATTAGTAATATATATCATTTATATGCTATTTAACACCAACAAACCTAAATACTAAACGTAACATATTAAGCTCCTAAGACCTGTTAATATTCATAAAAAGCTAACTACAGAAATATTTATAAAACTTACTTCCAACTTATCTTGATTTAAACGAGCTGTCATTAAATAACACTGTCCAACAAATTTGAAGCTGTTTTCTGTTTTCCTATAGCCAATATACAGGGTGTCCCGTAACTGGTGGTACAACCGAGCGTGGGGTGATTCTACGTGAAAAACTGAATCAAAAATATAGAATAAAATTTTTTCATATGACGCTTCGTTTTTGAGAAAAATAAGTTTGAAAATTTATCGAGTATTATATATAATCACAGTATTTCGGAAACTAAAGGTCCTTGCTCGATCAGTATAAGGAGATCGTAGAACTGATACAAGAGGTATCATCATCCTGACAATGTTTGTAAACACTGCACGAAATACAGAAATGCTCTTCTACTCGTAAAAGTAAGATAGCGAAATCCGTCGAGCTGAAACGTGGATCCAGTGCCCGTGTACTCGATAAATTTTCAAACTTATTTTTCTCAAAAACGAAGCGTCATATGAAAAAATTTTATTCTATATTTTTGATTCAGTTTTTCACGTAGAATCACCCCACGCTCGGTTGTACCACCAGTTACGGGACACCCTGTATAATTCTTATAGAGTTCGCGGTCCTGAACATGAATCCGGCAACCAAATTTCTGGATCACCCTCTGTTTTCGAAAAAAAACAGCATTTGTAAAAACGGTCGTTTTCAGTAAAGAAGCTGGTATTACGTGAAAACTAAGAAACGTAGGTTGCTGTTCTTGGTCTCAAAAAATAGAGGAGTGTTTCCCGAGTATGCATGTATAAACAGTTATAATATTCAGTATTGGTTAATAGCAGTAAATCACTGTCGAAGTTCAAAAACGAGCGGATTCGCGAATTTTTTACGCATTCACTTTGCATTTTCATGTAGAGGACTTGCTAGCACAAATTTACTGTACAGCATTGGATTCTACGTACATTTCTGAATAAAAAACTATCAGCGAAAAATGTCATAACTGTTTTCGTTTCGGCTCAATTTAAGAAAATATCCATGGAGACCGTAATACTTTCACGGGCCCCGCGCATCGAGACATTCCGTTGAGGTAGAATTCTCTACCCCTTTACGAAAGTGTAAGGCAATACTTATTTATATTTGTTTTTTTTATAGAAGGGAAATACTTTACGCACACCCGCAAATGTCTTAGTTTGCGGATAGTGTGGGACTCCGTAGGCATATTGTTTTTGTATACCCACTAAAACCCTTCTCTGCTTCACTCTGCTTTGCTCTTTATAAGACGCTACTCGTAGACTGAGGTTTCTGATTGATGTCCGGACGAGACGCTACTCGTGGACTCTCAATTCTGAATGAATGTATCGCGAGGCCCTTGTACGCGCAACTGTAGGTTAGGCGCACGTGTAAATTGTACTTGCATTGGTTTGTAAATGATTACTTCATTGTTGAGCAATGTGATACAATGATGCCAGTCGGCGTAACAAAAAACTGACGAATGCTGCTCATTGAGCTTTGACTGCTACTGCTCGTATTGAGGCGCCGACAGTTACGGCGCGAACTGGCGGAGGGCCTGACAATCGCAAACAGCCCTTACTCGTTCATCCCCTTCCGAGGGCACCTTGCTGACAGGAATGTGATTTTTCCGCCCTCGGAAGTTGTACGAAAACAATCGGTTTTCTAAAAGTAACTAGCGCGTGGTCGATTTTGGCGCGAGCGCTAGTTTCGGCGCGCTTGTGAAAGCGCGCCCCCCTTTTGTGACCGATGGAGGGGCAAAGGCCTGCGAGAGGAGAAGGAGGCCCGCTCGAGGGCTGTTCGAGGACCGAAGATCACGCTCCGGCGTACTGAGTTTATTGCACGGCAATAACCATTGAGTCTTTGCTGAAAATATGGAAATAATCAAACTCGCAGGCGAGGATTTCTTGGAAAAGAGGGTCCGCAGAAGTTGCACATCTGGCACTCCTACGTCCCGTTAAACTAACTGTTTTCTCAAAATAGTTGCTTCTTCGTCCGTATAATAAACTAATAATACATTATTATAATTAATAATACATTAAGGGCTTGGGCCTTAACAGTTAGATCTACCGAATCAGTCAAAATGGCTGATTCTTAATATTTTTAAAATTTCCTAAAATTTCGAACGGTCCGACCTTTTCATTTTTCTGTGCCTATTTTACTAAATATAAGTAATTCTGCCATTTAATAATTTTTCTCTCCTTCTAACTTTTTTAGTACTTAATTCTAGGTATATTGTATTAATCGTTAGTAGTTACGTAATATTCCACTAGTGGTAATATTCCAAACTTTTATAAAAATTCATTTAAGGGTGTGTATATTTTCTACGTATGCAAAATTTTTTATAGACATTAAAATATTTAAAAAATTGTATTGATCCGCTGTTTTTTTCTTTCCTTTCTGGCCCCCGTCTAAAAAGTTCGCCCATCATTGGTGTGGCCAAATTGTTTGAGGCATAGGAGGTTAAAATTTACCAAAAGAAAGAAGCAAAATAAAACGACAACATGATCCATAGGAGGAGGGACAAAGACGAGAAGACGATCAGGAGAGTCGTCCACATAATAGACAAAACGCGACAGAGTCGCGGGACCACTTGCAGAGTGGAAGATTTTTTCTCGACGGTAATTGGTGTTTGGTCCTCATTGTGTAACTGGTATCGCAGTGTACTCACGACGATATCGTTACATTCGATCTCCAGACGGTTGCAGAGCCTTTTACCCAAACTGTTCTCTCCCTATGACGTTCGTCCACCATCGAGATAAGAAGCCTTATTCGGTGCCACTCTTTACCCGTTCTTCCTTCTTCTTGTTTCTGTTCTTCGTCTTCGATAGGACCACCTTTTTTTCCTTGTCCCCAAAATCTCGTTTCTATCGATGAGCATTGATGTCGTAATTGTGGATCTAAAACATTGATGTTCCAAAATTGCAATTTTTAAGAGGATTTCTACTTGTGATAAGATTGCCGTAGCAATTTCTGAAAACTTCGAGATGTGGATATTTTTCTTAAATTTCACACATTTGTTCCTATTATTCTAGTTTTGTATGAATACAAAATTTTATTTGCTCTTAAATTTAAAAGACTTTTAGAGATTCAACATTGTTAAACATATTTGCACGTTTCTAATATGCAAACAATGTGGATCATTATATTTAGGAGCATCCGTGAAGACATTTTCTGTCAAAAATGATTAAAGTATTGTTCTCGATTAGAACACAAAAAACTAAATTTGTTTAAAGATAGAAAGTACGTACTTAAGGGATGCTAATTATTCACCCTTATTCAACACCTAAAGCATAATGGAACCATCGTAAATATTTTCTATCACTTCCGCATTACCATTCAGAATGTACGGATAGTGAAATGATCAATAGCAGCTATGAACAGGATTGATTGAGATCAAGACGGGCATCAAGATTGCTAGGTAATTGCGTGGAATCGTACTGTCGATTGGGTGACTATCACGCCTGATTCGACTAGCACGTACGTCGAAGGATTACTTGATTCAGTAATCACGAATTACAGGAACAAATGTCGGGTTGAATGTCGCTTTTTCCCAGACTTTCTTTCTATTCTTTCATGTTTGCACTTCAAGCTATTTCTGAATGTTTTTACGTATACCATGTCAAAATTATTTGCTGTGTGGCAGGTCAGTTAAATGTCGTAATATAGCATTGAAAGATAACACATAAAATTTCAAAATTGAGTATATGGTAGGGTGCACCACCTAACTTGATTACCTTAACATGTTGAATGACACCGATATTTCGCTAACTTCATCATTTTTAAAGAAGTAAAACTTTTTCTATTAAAATCACATTTTTACAAAGCAGAAACCTTAAAAACACAAATAGTTATATATTCAGTACCTTAGTTATTATACTTTTAAGGTTGTGCGAAATTTCTTTAAATTCAACAGCGCCGTTTGCCGATAGTCCGCATGGCGTTCATCGTGATAAAACTGCGTATTGTAATACAAAATCGGAACAAATATTCACAAGAAGTTGCATACACACACACACATATATGTATATATCCATTCAAGAAAGCAAAAATTTACGGTGTAAACAAAATTCACAAAGTCGATTTGTAGTCACCCTCTCGGTCAGAATACTTACAGTAGAATCCCTCTAATGTTGATAACTCGGGCCAGGATCATTCGCTAATGTTGACACTCCCTTCTATCCCCACTTTTCATGACTTATTTTCCCCTATGCGCATAAGCATGCGCAGAATTGAAACTTGAGCGAAGGATCATGTAAACATCCATAACCTATATGACGCGCCACGAAACTAAAATTCTATTGGGCAATAAAAAGTCCAAGTGGGGGAAAATACAAGTAACAGTAACGGGAGTATCTTGTCAACATTAGCGAGAGAGCAACATTAGAGGGATTCTACTGTAAATCTGTTCTATTAAGTACTATGTTTTTCTATGAATTAATGTAGCATTCTAGAAATTGCAATAACTGTGAAAGTAAACCCATTCAACGTTAATTACTGTATTTGATTGTACTACATTTACTACATAACTTTGATGTACCTATGTATAGGATCAGTCTCCACGATTATCCTATCGATCTAATTGATAGATTAAATTGACAACACATCGGACTATCAACTACACTGACAAGCTATGATATGAACACGATCCACAAATACACACACACAAAGAGAGAGAGAGAGAAATACCGCAGCTTGAGCACACACAATTGTGGCCCTGTGTAATTAAAATAAATTAATAACAAGCGTGAAATAAGGCTGGAGGACGTTATTACCCGGACAGACGTTGTTAAAACCAGGTACGCTTAACTGGGTTGAACAAAAGGTGCTGGTCCAAGGGGAAGAAGAAAAGACAAGACCCGCGGTCCCCAAAAGATTTTCGTACTTACTCCGTTCTCTACCTCGTGACCAAGGCGATGCGATTTAATTAAAGGTTCCGCTCATCCTCTCCCTCTATCTTCCTCTTCATGGCTTTCCTTCTTGGCCGGTTAACGAATCTAATTTTTCCTTGGATTGTAGATTACCTCGGGGATTCGTCCCAACTCGATCTCATAATTCGGTCTCTCCTGAGGGATACCGCGTTCGTTAGCTCGAACTTGAAACAGGTAACTGAATTTTATAATCGTGAATCACGGATAACATTATTAAAATTGTATTTTCGTTACTTGGTGCATTGCTGTATTCGACGAGATGGAGGATAGATCAAGTCGAGAATCAGAGGTAACTTAGATAGCATTGTAGTATCGGTATTCGTTTATGTTCGTTAACGTTTAGTTCAGTAATGAAGGCAAGTCAATTTTGACCTGTAATTCCATGTAACATAAAATTCATAATAACGTGGAGTAGTTATATAAAGTTTCCTAATTTATTGTATAATAGACTCTATCATATATAGAGGGCTATATATTTAAAGTTATACTTGTGCCTGGATAAATTTTAACTTTACAACTTGAAAATCCTTGTAAAACAACTATCAACTTTATTTCTTCTTCCTTCGTTAAAAGTTATTTAAAAGTGGAATTATTAGGGAAACCAAAGAAGCGAGACCGAAAAATGATGTTTTTTTTTTTTACATTAAATCAAAGCAAATAAATTTGTAACAAGCTTTTATTTTTATGAATGATGTAATCAGCCTCGTTATGAATAACCTTTTATCATCCAGTGGATAAATTTTCAATACAGGATCGATAAAAATCAATTAGTTTCTGAACAAAACATCTGGAGAAGCTATATTATTTTCCGGCCCCCCTAATATAAACCTAGAATCATTTTTTACAATCTTACTTGTTTGGTATGCATCTTACATAGGAAATTCGTGTTTTCAGGAATTCCAGCCACTTAAGTTGGAATTTTATTTTCAAATATAAATTATCCTGTTAAAAACACACCATTAGGTGGTAATAATGCCTTCTTGGTTTGGAAGAGGGCTGAAAATTCGACCAAAATGACTATCTTTTTAATTATAGTTGTAAAATTGTATTATAAAGCGCGGCTGATGTCTGTTCTAATGCCTTCAAAATCCTTGCTTCCGCACGCAATTGAACTGACATGATTGAAACCCCAAGGGTGGCATCTCCTACTCAGGGTCTGTGATTGCATGCTTAACACCACGTGCGAGGCATTTGTGGGTATCGCCGTTCTGCCTACATACCGGGGTGTCCGTTTCTCTACATTCAAACGGGTATGGTCTGATCATGGGCCTCTAATCCTTAATTGGGTTTTCAAAATTAACTTTCTTGATCCTTTGCGCCCGACTAATTTTTCAGTAGGGTGAAGTAATGTCTCGGGATGATTTTGCGCGTGACGAGTGTGTTACAAGTATTATGACATAATTTTCTACAGAAATTA
The DNA here is from genome assembly GCA_910591515.1 of Cerceris rybyensis. Taxonomy (NCBI): domain Eukaryota; kingdom Metazoa; phylum Arthropoda; class Insecta; order Hymenoptera; family Crabronidae; genus Cerceris; species Cerceris rybyensis. Next base: position 21,074,254 of record OU342789.1, on the reverse strand, counting down.
ACTTAAAAACATGATATTTTAAGAATTTATCTACATTTACATAGTTAAATATATGGCTTTGTGATATCACGCTGTGTTTTTTTTCGCGAGGTAATTTATAAAATATTCATTAAGATGCGTCTTTAGTTTTTCCGGATAAATATCACAATAGTAGGTACAGAGCATAATTGTTTGTTTCAATTACATTTTGTTTCATTAGCCTGCCGGGAAAAAAAAATCTTAAAAAATCCAACTGTTGTACACTATTTAAACAGAGAGATCCGAGAGATATTGTTAAAATTATATTTTCTGAAGAGTTTGATATTAAAAATCTTTTTACCATTTTAATCGAGTGTAGCCGGTCAATAATATTGCAAACGATGCACAAATTTGATTTCAAGAATTGGAAGAACTTTCGGTGATCTAAAATTTTGAATAAACGAACATTTACATTTGCATTTGTATAGATCGCATACGGTACTTCATATTGCACTGTTATTGAAACACATATGGCAAGCAGGTCGCCAAACATGCAATGCTGCCGACTATTGGCATTACTGGCCTACCAAGAGAAGTCACTTGATATGTGGTTTGCTCCGATTCGCCCGGCGCACAGTGCTCGATCTCCCCGAAATTCTGGCCAAAACCTCAAGGAGTACTTCAATTTAGCTAAAAATTGGTATATTAGTGTTATTTAGATCGCTGATTATGAATCCGAACTCAAAATTTACAAAAACAAAATGGCGGCTTCAATATGGCGGGCGCGTGTATCGTTGTGACAGATAGAGACCTCTCGTCCTCCTATGTTTTCAAATCTATGTGATGATTGCCGTTTGCTGAGCTCAGGTTTTTGACAAACAAGTGACTTCTCTGTTTTGGTAACCTATAGTACCAATCACAAGCAGCTTGGAAGACTTCCTAGACCTGAAACTCGCCAGAATTCGTGTCTACAGAGGCGTCTCTAAGTCCCATGCACTGGAATATTTTGGAAATAAAGACGAATCAAAACATTAAACTCCCACCGTCGTTCACGGAACGGATGCCCAAGCGTCCAAGAAAGCATTTAAAATTCGGAAAAATTGTCTGTATTGTCCTGACTATGAGTCAGACAACACCTAATTAAGTACACTCAAGCTATAGAATCAATTAATCTCTTTTTTTACCTGCAACTCGACTGTTTCACGTCATCTGAACAATAATGGTGTTTGAGACTATCGTCTTAAAGGGTTCTGCAGTTTCGTAAATACGCATCGCAACAGTATTTTTACTATATCTTCCATAAATGTGAAACAAGGTGAGCGTTAAATGTACTCCGTATTTTTAACCGTTATTAATAATTCACTGATATTGTTGAAGTGCACGTCTGATTCGATTGGTCTCGAAGTTGACGTGTTGACGCGGGACTAATTAAAGTGCCGTAGCCTGATTATTTTGGGTCTCCCGAATTAGCTAATACTCGTGAATGCTGAATTTGATAGAATTTATTTCACTTGAATAACGAAGTAATAACAAGTAAACAACAACACTTAAACTATTTCTATCTCTCGGTCGAGATGATTATATGTACGATAGATTTTACAAGTCGAGGATGATATTGTAATGAGCTGATTGATTGCGAAATAGTTCTTGTTAGATCGATGGTACAAACAGTTCTGGTTCCGTTCTATCCACCAAAGTCCGAATCGCCCTCCAACCGGCCCCCTCCTTCTTACTGGTGTTGGGGAGAAGGGGTGATGTGCGAAATTAGAAAACTTCCGATTGGAGGGTTTGATACTTCTCAGAATATGATTTTCTGACTGGCAGATAGAACGGATGTGACATCGGTCACTGAAATCGAATTTTGTGATTGGCTGGTCACTGTAGGCGGTAGGATTCCGAGAACCGGTGGTTCGGTTCCAAGAAAAGGTGCAACGAATTTTAATTAATATTTTCAGTCGCCTAGGTTTATGACTTGAGTCATAAATCAGACGACTGACTTCGGAACATCTGGCAGCCAGATGTGCCTGCCGATTTCTGTATTTTCGGTAATCCTGCCGAACAATGACCAGCTATGTCGCGCCTAACGGTACGCGATGCAGCCCCGGTGATCGCATCGCGAGGCCACCGATTTCTTAGGCGTATATTTTTATCGCTGTTGCGCTGTCACGCGTTAACAGATATTTTGTAATAATATTCAATAAAGATCAAACTCTATTAATGCCCATCATACTTTTAATAGCACTGGTCGGTATTATTATCAATTAGGATCTTCTAGTTACTTATGCAGGATCAAAAAAGGGCAGAAATAAAAAAAGTATTTTGAACATTTCGTATCTCTATAAATATACAAGGTGGGGTAATAATCATATCGACCCTAAATATTGCCATTACTTGTAATAATATGAAAAAATTTTATATACTAAAACTTTTCAGTATAGAGAGGGCATATTGCAATACATATATTTTTTGTATGAGTGGAGATATAGAGGATACTTCAAGGTCATCTTTATTTTGGTTAAACAGAATGCTATGTTTTTTATATTGCGATACAAATCATAATATATTATTGGCGGTCATACAAAGTCAACTGCTGTAGTAAAATAAACATAGTTATTACCGCACCCTGTATATCATTCTGTCATGTTGCTAGGTTTACATTTTCGGTTCAGTACTACTTATTTTGTGTAGTTATTCTCCGAGTCTTTATGTTTATTGCTATCAATCCTTCGAAAGGTTTCAGTATTATTGCATAGCGTTTGACGATATCTTATGTATTAACGTTGGGAATGAAATATCGAAGGGGAGAAGATAAATATCGTGCTCATTGATTACAAGTACAATAAAAATAACGCCGCAGTAACTTGAAGTACCAAGAATAACATCGAAACAGAGTGGTACCAAATATATATCACTTTTCTCCGAGTGAGAATTATTTGAGTGAAGTAAGATCTGCAGAAAATAAGAAGCTTTGTCATTGGAAAGTTTTGCCTGGAAATAAAAAATTAGTTTTCCTATATCTCCAAGAGAAAGTATCAACATGAACAGGACCGTCATAACCTTTTTGCGAAGCCGAGGTCAAAAATTTTGCGGCGCTAGAATACACATTCAAAACCGATATTTTTATGCCAACAATTAATGTCAATGTCTGGAACATGCCGAATATTAAATGTTACTATGTAGGGGGTCCTGCGAAACGCCTAGTGAGTTTTCGTAGACCACGGAGCCTTTCAAAACGCGGGGGCGGGTACCGGCGAACGTGCTGAACTTGTCTCGCGCTAGACTTGAACACGAAATTCGATCGTCCCATAAAATTAAGAAAATCAAATGACAATGAAGTAGGCCTCTCTGCATTTATGCGGCCTTGTATGTCATTCTACTGCAGTAGTTCTTAACCTGGGGTGCGTGCACCCCTGAGGATGCGAGAGAACATTTCCAGGGGTGCGAGAGAACATTTCCAGGGGTGCGAGAGAAATTTCGAAAATTTAAAACAAAATACGAACGAGGCCATCGTGTTCTCTACAAACTGCGGTACCTAGCAACACGGCACCTCCACTTTGTCATTTTCTACCGTCTCACTTCTGTACTCTCTACTCTACCGTCTCTCAGTTTCAATAGAATTATTATGAATAAACAACAACAACCTACTCATTAAAATTGAAAATATTACTTTTTCTGTTATATAGTAACATATATTGTAAATAAACACGGCATTTGTTTATGCAATAAAAGTTTTTCCTCAAATAAAAAATATATACACATTTTTTAAGGGCGTGCAAGGGTTTATTTTCAGATTGATGGGTGTACTAACTACTAAAAAGGTTAAGAACCACTGCTCTAGCGTACAGCAAAGTAAAACATCTTGTTAAATACGGTTCGTAATATTGATGCTTTTATAAAGTTACAAAATATATACAGGATTGCATTAAAAAGAATGTAAGGTCAGTTTCGTTTTTCAAAAAACATTACAAAAATACAAGAAAAATTTATACATCATGTTGTTGACCATAAAAGTTAGTGCCCAATTTCTTGTAATTTTTTCTTGTTTAGAAACTAGAAGAGGTATGTAATGTTAACCATTACCAGCAGGTTAGGGTGGGTGGCAGTACTGACGAATGGAGAGTATCCTGTTGAGTGCATCGGGTCGTTGCCCTTGACCTAGACGCCGGACCACTACGACCCCACTCTCTTCCATTTACGAACTGTGACGCCAATCGTTCAGTGACGTGATGATGACGTTCTCCCCTTTTTCTCCCCTCTTTCTCCTCCCTAGAGAATCGTTGGACAGCCCTAGCACTCTGATATTATCGTGTAACGCGATATCTGACGTTTCATTAATTTCACTGACAGTTATTGCTTTCAGAATTGCATTTTGCTGGGAAATGTCATTAGTATAGTTTCGTGGATGCTTATTGAATTATATGTGTCAGCATTTTGTAACCCTTCGAAACTGACGCGTCAGATTTTGAGATTAAGGGTGAATGAGTATTACCGAAGGGGTAAAGTCTATTATTTAGTTGAAATTCGTTCCACTTTGGTTTGATCGTTGTAACGTTAACCGTGTAAATAGCTCTCGACGCTTCGTTAACTCATGATTTTGTGAAAGATCTCGAAGCGTATGGTAACAAGGTGTGCGTGTTTCTGCTTCTTCAGAGTCCAGTAGCTGCTTTCGTCTTTGGTACAGACGACTTCACAATAATTTCGATGAGAGTGTAGAAAAGAAGAGACTGCATTTTGTTTGTTTTCAAATTTCCCTTCTGCATCGTTTTCTTTGCTTTCGATCTACGTTTCTCCCGTTCCCTTCTTACATTATCGTATTCCAATCGTTGCAGTTATCCAATTGTAGAAGGATCAGAAAGTTAAACTTTGTGGTTTTAATATTGGCAATTTTATTATACAAATTTGTAATTTGTAAATGAACGCAGTGTTCATTTAATTGAGCATTTGTGTGTGTGCATGCATGTGCATATTTGTGTGCTTACAATGCCCAATATATTTTCGTTGGGTGGTTGTAACGATTAGAACCATAGTGGAGTACTTACATAAAGTGTCTCATTCGATTTGGACATCTTGTTCACCTGTCTTTGCCATATTATTAGTGAATATTGCAAAATATCAGTTAATACATTAAATAACGTAAGCCGATTCTTACTTCATCGGTTTCAAACATTATGTGAGGTAAGTGATCGTTATGTTGAACTATTCTTGTAAATACGCGGTAACGTCACAAGAAATTTTAGAATCATTTAAATTGAATTATGTTCTAAACTACTACAATAACTTTTCAGTATACATAAATCGGTATTTTTTTTATAATATTTATTCGAATCTATTGATGTATAAAAAAGTACCTTACTTCGTGTAAGAAAAAAATTGAATTTCGTATGACCTTGACGTGGTCAATTACAAAAAATCTGATAACGCAGAAATATGCCTTACTTGATACCAATCAAGTGTCTCATCAAACATTATTTTACTGTGAGAGACAATAGCGAGAAAATCGAGATGTCAAAATCGACTCAAATACCCTTTACCTAAATATATTATATTTCTAGCACCCAAAGCTGATTTGATCGAAAATTCGCTACACTTCATTCTGCTTAACGAAATACCGCAATTAGTTGAAGCAAAAATTGATTTTTGTATTCTGAATTGAATATTATTTTTAAAGACTTAGAAAAGTTATTTTAAAATATGTTAAACGTGTATTATATTTACTTGTCTTAACAAAAAGATCAACTAAAATTATAATTATCATCGGTCACACTGGTGAACAGGAGTTGATAAATAAATACATCGGGGAAAGTGAACAAGGTGTCAAATAAGAAAAAAATCGTTTTAATTGTAAACATTTTTTCTCGTAATGTTTAGAATTTTGCTCGCGGTTTTGTAATTTTTCAAAGAAATTAAAAATCTACGCTGAAAACTTTCGCATTTATTAAAGACATAAAATATGGGCAGAATTTCTTCAAGTAGAAGAAGGAATTGGAAAGGCAGTAGAGACGAGGAAATACTCTGAAACGTTTTTTTATCCGAAGATTCTCTTCCATTTGCTCGAATTCTTTTTCTATCCCTGTTTCTTTTTCCGGCTCAACCAAGTAAACCACCCCCTGAAGCAGCCACCCATCTTCTCTCATGCCTTATTTTGTGCATCATTGATCTCACATACACCCAACATCATAGAATATCTATTACATTTTCTTGTATTTTTACTCGAAAAATCTTCAGATTGAAATTATTACTAGATATTTTATTTCAGTAATTTGTTAATGCTTTCTGTCTGTACTAGAATTTTATTAAAGGTGTGAAATCATTATCTGCTTGAACGGATATTAAAGGGCATAGCAGGATAAGGGGGTCAAGAGTGCCCTTCAACCGATTTCAATGGGGATGGTCTCATTCGATACGTAATGCTCGACGATTCTCGTGTGCAAAATTTTAACCCTGTATATTGACCGGAAGGGTAGTTATGAGAAAAATTAAAAAAACAGGTTTTTGCCTCATTTTGCTTATTTATAGAGGTGCAAAAAATCCAAAAAAATTCTGACATATTCTACGCGGTACCATACATGTTTGAGATTTTTTCAGATTTTTCCATTGAAGAACCTAAGTGTAACAAATGAGCAAACGCAAAAAAAAACAAACGGAAAAAAGTAGATTTCGTATCGAGATGTTCGAGGTAAAACTTTTTGCATATTACAGCAACAATCCAACACTCATGATTGTTATCTCCAATTTTTTTTCAGGTTTTTAAACCGCCTGCGTCATTGTGAAAAAATTCGAAAACCGATTTACGCGATGCATTTCGATGTGAAACGCCATGATCCAATTATTATTTTGCATTCTTCGATTACTGTATGTTCATTTTATGACTTTTAGTGTTTCTGCCACGAAGCAATTACATGTTAATATAGAGAATCGAATTAATCAAATCAATTGTGAATATGATGGTTCCACATATGCAAGAATTTTTACAGTTTTTTCAAGTGAGCGATTTGGTGGAGTTGGTACGGTATCTGTTTGCGGAACCGCTGTCCACTTTCTTGGTGCAGGTTAAGTTTTTTTTTTGCCATTTTTAAAAATTGTCAACTACATAACAATAATCAGTTGCTATTTTCAAACGTTTAAAAGTATTTGTAAGGACCAGAAAAATATAAATTAATTACAAAACATACTTCTTGCTTTATCGACTTTTTCACATACGAAACATTGAAGATTAGTTCAGTAACAATAATAACATTAATAAAGTAGCAATACTACTAAAAATTAAAACGCGATCGAAACGTATCAAAACCGCGAAGATTTTACGAAAAATGGCGCAATAATCTCTCTTAATCCCTTCGAGCATCGTAAGGAAGGAATTGTCGAGGGTTGAAAGGCGCTCGATGCGGCGTTCATTCAAGCCGAACTGTAAGCGGTCTCATGAGGGGGCGCTTTCACGCTGGAATATATGCGTCAACCTCCTCTATTCAGTCAGCGGATATGTGTCGCATTAATTATATCTCTGTCAATGCGCTGTCAGGCGAACTAGCTTGGACTGGTCCGGAATACCGCTCCATACTGCTCTCTCTGTCTCTCTCTCTCTCGCTTCGTCTATCCCCACTATTCCGTGTCAGTAACCAGTGGAGCATTGTTCGTCGTGGTGTGCCCTGGTTGGCAGGCTAGTTAGATACCTCCAGGGCTGCCCACCGAGGGAATTGTCGAGCTTATTACCACTCAAATGCTTCGCGGCTACTCTTTACACGGAATAAAGGAAAAAGAGGCGGTAAAGCGGTAATAGTGGCATGGTCGTGTTCTGAATGCATAACGGTGTTTGGGTTTGGAAGGACTGAAGATAGTGACGGCTTTTTAAAATAAATTTCATCGTGCAGGTTGAAAAAATGATGAATTATAATTTTATTGATGATAAAAGTAGAGATTTGAGGAAAGATTGCTTCTAGGAGTTGCAGTTAAGAGGATGTTTAGGTTTTAGATGTACTGATGTTTAGCATTAGATCTATTTACAAAGGTGGCCAAAATTATAATTCTTCCTAAAATTTGAAACTTTGCTTCTTTTTAAATTTTCTTCGTCTATATCGAAATTTTTGACAATTTGAAATACATTGAATTAATTGTCGGTAGATGTAGTGTTAATTCAATGTAGTAGGTAGCAAAAGATGTATAGGTAAAGATTATACTCCAGTTTGGAATAGTGTTAGTTGAACGAAAATTTCTATAAAATCTATGTAATTGATATGTTTGAAAATGTAGATGTAGGACACGATAAGAAAAATCAAAGTATTTTCAAATAAGAAGTCGGTAATTCTAGGTGCAAATATCACAGAATATTGAGTTCAGTTTTATGCAAATATGGACATTACCAACTGTTCATAACTCTAAATGAAGGAGTCCAGAATTAGTGTTAAGTTCTTGCACTTTTTGAATTCTACAGCTTATTTGAATTCTATTTCAACATTATAATGAAAGAAATGCTAATGAGAACAACTAGAAATCCATAAAAACACAAGATCATGAACTGTTCACTGGTGGTTATTCCGATTTGGTGATACTTCCGATTCAATTGGATAAAGGTTAATGCAAAATTCTGGCGTGACGTATGGAAACAGCCGGTGGCAAATCATCTTGTTATTCTCTTTGAGGCTTTTTCCTTTGCTCCCTGTGTCTCCTCAGGTGTATTCTAAAACGGAGAACTCCTCTTTGACCGTAGCCATACAATTTTCTTCACGGTTGTACAATATATTCGTGCTCATTTGTCTCGGTCCATGCGTTCGTAAGCCACTTCGTTCGGAGAGCAAACAAAAGGAGTAACGGGATTGGAAATGGTTTCACGTGAACGTACATTTCTCCAGCGTCTGTGTATGTACAATAACTTTGGCCAGAACCAGGGTTGAGCACTTCTTATTTGTAATGAGAATAACACAGAAGTACAAATTATTGTTTCAAATAAAATTAGTTGCTTCCTTAATACTAGAATTACCAAACGAGTCAAAGTGACTGGTTCCCAATTTTTTCCAAGAGTTCTCCAAATTTATGTTATAGTCATAGAGCAGATATTCTACGTTGATCTTACAAAATGCAGCTTAATAAATCGTTCATCTTTCCATCTCTTGATTTCCTTTTTTCCAAAGTATTTATTCGATATATTCAACTATAATAGATTTAACACCGGTAGTTCTACTGGCCAGATATTAGAAGAAATAAGATGAACAATTCTGTTTGAAATTTATTTATTCTAACATGGAGGTTCTAATAGAGAACGAGAAACATTCGATAATGTAAACCATTGGCAGGTATAAAAGTAACGTTTATTTTTCATTGCTTTTTAAATAAAGGAATATGATTAAGTGATATAAAAATTTCATATGAATGAGGATTAAAATTAAATTGACACTCTCGTTATAAATTTTCATAGCGTCGCATGAGTCGTTGTTTATCTTCCTATCGGTAATCATAACACGATTAATACTAAAGTCTCAGATTCCCAAATAGTGAATTCGAGTTTGAAAGGTATCGATCTCTCTGAAATTTCTCCTCTCTAATTTGTATTGCAAAAAGCTATCGCTTACAACTGAAATTTTTTAGGCTTTCTGTCAGTTGCACATCGTAGCCTTGATATATCGCAGTTTTTCTAAATCGACGATTTCTGGACGATATTATTGTAAATTACGAAAACAAATGTACATCCTTTATCAAGAATGAATATGATGTACTTTATATTAAACCATTCGAAGAATTATTTTGTAAACGATAAAGTCCAATAACGAATAAAATTCTTATAGTCGGTGTCATTACACGCCGTATGTGCAATGTGTCTTTTTGACTTAAAAAATGTATTATACACAAGGTATGTAGTCGACCTCGAATGAGTTAAGTTAGTTTATTTCACGCTGGTTTATTGTTATATCACAACACATAACTTCTTTCACATACATTTCAAAGGCAAAAGAAGCAGGAAAAGAGTGGAATTTCCGTTGTTCAGTTAAATTTGAGATGACATGTTCCTTATTGAAAAATAAATTGTTGAGATTTTCAAGTCTTAGTAGATGGCTGTCCTTACAATGAGGCTTGCCAGTATTCCAAGTCGACGGAAGGTGTGAGACAGCAAAAGGAAATCATTTAGCCCCCATTAACGTCACTCGCATTTACTAAAACGTTTCCACCCTCTTGGTGCCTCTTTTTCTTCCTTTCCAACCCCAACTCCAGAAACCCGCCAGCGCCAGCATCGCCGTTGCTCGTTATTTAACATCCAGAGATGAGAGGGAGCAACTGGATTTGATTTCATTCGTCGCACCGTAGAGAAGGATAATCTCATGTTATTCTGGTAACTCTAATAATAACGAGACTACTTGTGCTAATGATCTAAACGCTTATGCTAGTTAACCCGAGAGTGGTATAAGTACAAAGTACTTCATTTTGATAAGTAATTAATGTATCTGACAAGGTCATTCACAAATATTTTCGTACATTGTATTGTGTTTATACAAAATTTATTTGAAAATATGGTATCGTAATTAAAAATAATTTTTCGAAATTGATCCCTTCAATTTTATTTAAAAATGACGTAACACATACACGTGGAATGCCAGTCGATTTGATCAAATATAATTCGAAATGAAAATATAATATAATGTTCTGTTTAACACGCTAAATGCCACTAACTCTGGGAAATATTCATATTAGATATACTTATCTGACAAACGGGTACTATAAGATAAAGTAAATTTGTTTTGTACAAAAGCACGAATTTTAAAATAATAAAAAACTTGACATCCGCAAATAGAAAATTAGCATCTTTGGTTAAATATCATTCAAAATACAAATGTAATGACGGTTATCGTTTATCGACGTTGCGATTAAAGTGCTTCCGACATTTCAAATGCTATGCTTCTTTACCAGTATAACATTAGTTCGTATTTTGTACTTTAAAGAAGATAGTTTTGTAGATTGTCGAATTTTTTCTTGACTTCTGTATAGTTTAGAAATAAGTAAGCTAAAAAAATTCACGTAAATGAAAGGAAAGTTGATTTCCTTATTTTCTTACAAGTAGTGAAAAGAAAGAAGTTGCTGTGATAACGAAGAAAAAAAGTTTCCTTTATCAGTAGCAGTATCAATAATGTTTTAGAGGATTCATTAAAATACATCATTTTAATTGGTATATACTGAGAACGTATGCGGATGTATACACAGGTTGCTTCTCAGAAATGAGGATCATTTATATGTGTCTGCTTGATGAATCGCGGAACGAAGTCTAAAGCGTGCCAATTGTAATTAACGTTTGTATTATTTGTTCCACTGACAATGAGAGTGCAATGAGGATTAGACAGTCAGAAGTTGGCTTGCGCTCTGTATTTTATCACTAACATCACGCATTGTGGCTGATAAGTACCTAGAGCAGGTGAAAGTGTTACTATAAGTCGTGTTCTTTTTGTATTTTTACTGCTTGTATTGTGATTTATTCTTCTCACTAAAAATGATATACAAACTTTATGTTTTAACGAAATGTCAGTTTCAGGGGTTCTTCTATCTTGGATCGATGGAGATTTGTGTAAAAAGAACCGCCGCAAAATTCGCCAAATGGTAGTAAACTTTTATTGGCTCATCGCATTCGCCTTCTTACATAACTGAAATTTCTGAGAGAAACCATGAGTCACAAACGAACCGTTCTCATGCAAACTCATATTTAATTGTGCCTTTATAACTGAATTTTAGCTTAATAAGTCAGGCTTCCAGGTCTCTGATCTTTCTGAGAGAAACGCACAAGATATCCTTACAATTAGTAGTACTACACGAAATTAGAGGACTGGGTCACTGAACTAATAAGGAAAGTATAAGTGTTTTTGTCTTTCTGGCCAAGAGAGCTTTTGAGCAAACCTGACAGCGATCGCAGATCATCGACATCATCGTGGCCTCAACAAAATTACATATATACATTTCGTTGCAAAGTGAGTCATTTTCACCAACTTATATATACCTAGAGATCGAGACCGATGAAAAAAAATCGTGTTAAATACTTCCTAACGATCTACCTTTCACTCAAGTTTAATAAAAATCTAATGGTAGAACAAACGTCTTTCAAATTATATTTCGTTTAACAAATATACATTTATTCTTTATGAGTTATTTTATGACTTTATCTATTATTATGTACAGCTTGCTTTTCAAATACATTTGATGTTTATGAGTTACGTTTTGACAATAGCGCTACATTAAACAAAGCACAGTATTTCTATCATTTGGTTATATAAACGATTAATATCGTTAAATTCTATTTACAATTTTAAGATTAATTCTATGAAGAACGAGAGCAATTATTTCTACTTTACTGGCCAAGAAGTACAACGACCGCGGCGTGTTGTCAAAAAATACTTAATGTACGAAATATACCGACATCCTTTCAGCAAATCTTAATAGTAAGACATTTCTATGGATATATGGATATAATTCTATGGACATTTCTAGATATTTCTATATAGACGGTTCAACTATTTTCACCTATTAGTGTGTGTGTAATACCTCCGAAGACGAGATCTTGGATCACCAAATACCTCTCTTTTTGCGGGCTATTTGGTTATTCATCCTCAAAGAGATATCAACCCTTAGTTGACGGCCGTACGGCTGGTCTAACAAGTAAGTCAGCAAATCACTTTCACCGTTGCCATTGTATATCTACTCTCATCTACCAAAGCAAAAAATCAACACGTTTCCGAGGTACATGTAATTTTTACTAAGATTTTAGTAGGTTTGTTTGAAGTGCGATTGCACATTTTGTTCTTAATGATGCACAACCGCAAAAAGTTAAACAAATACACTTTCCTTTCTAGTTCGGTGACCCAGTCCTCCATTTTCTAATTTCGCGTAGCATTAGTAACGATATCTCGTACGTTTCTTTCCGAAAGGTTCGAAGATCTGGAAGTCTGACTTATTCAGCTAAAATTTAATTGCGAAGCCACGATTAAAAATTAGTTTGCGTGAGAACGGTTCGCTTCAGAACCATGGTTTTTCTCAGACATTTTATCAACCTAATAAGATGAATATGATGAGTCAACAAAATTTGATACCATTTAGGGAATTTTGCAGTGGATTTTTTTCGCAAATCTTCGTCGATCTAAGGGTGCAGAACAACCCTTGAAGGCCATGATAACTACTTTTGAAACACACTGTACTTCGACATTCTCCATTCTGTGTATTTCGGTAGGGAAAATTGCACATCTGTTGCATACCTCTAAAGATTAAACCGCTTTGAAGTGAAATACACAGCCAGCCTTTTCGGACGACTTATGACCCGAACCGTATCTACCGTGGACCGTTCCCGCGGACGGTCCCAGCAAGACTTGAAGTACCTCAAAAGTGATAAATTAAAAATCGCTAACGGGCTCAATGCAGAATCGGCCGTCCGATATCAAGCAATGGCAGAGCGTGGAAAGTAAACCATCGTTACTACCCATTACTTTCCCTTTTTCACGTCAATTCCCCAGTCCGTTTTGCCTAAGACTTATGGCTTTAAGTAGTTTAATATAAATGACAAATAACAAAAATAACAAATTTTAGATAATGCGTATGAAAAACTAGCTGTAATGCATGCGATGTACAAAAAGTAAAAGAAGAAATAAACGACATTTCATTCAACACCTGAGGAATAAGAAACATATACAGTGAAGCATACAATTAAAAAACTCTTAATCGTCAACCGATAGCACAATAATCATTATGCATAACAATGATAAAGCGAATATGGACTATACCATGAAACTACAGAATATTGCACATAATTCCAGTGTAAAAATAATATAAAGTTGGTAAACTAAATAGAATAAATGTTAATTGTGCCTACAGAATTATTCAATAGACTTGCAGTACACTTTGTGGCCTCTATCAAAGAACTCGGAAGTCTAAAAACATAGAAAGTGATGTACTCAATTCACTTCCAATCTGAATATAAATGCTCATAAAAAGAAAACTAAACATTGTAGGCTGATGGATTGAATGCTTGCATGTAACAAAAAAATGAATAGAAATCCTTATATAGAATAGATGCTGTATTCCAATTTGCACCTCTAAAGGGTCATGAAACCATTTTTTAGGAAAATATATATATACATGTGGAATACACACCGTGAAATTTCCACTACATTTGCTACATCTCACGAAGAAGAGCTAACACGTTACGCTATTCCCAACGCATACTGCACTTCTCTTTTCCAGCTTTCGTTTAGTCCACGCCTTCCTCTTCGTCTTCATTCGAAGCGTATATACAAGGTGTGCAATTAATACACAAAAACGAAGAACTGTTTCTTGACTTATTTTGGATTTATTTTTTGACATAAAATGATCTCCTATCCGCTTACAGTAGTAGTTACATGACATAGTCACATTTTATATTTTTCTATCAGTGATTTCACTACCTACAATCAAGTTGAAAGCATCATAAGTTAGTAAGTCTTAAACTTAATAAGTCTTAGAATTATATGAAGTTTCAGATTCTCCAAATTTCATTGTTAGTGCAGAGATCGGTTCTAACTACATAAATATACAGTAATCAGTATATTCTATACAGAGTATATTCAGGTCACAACAATTAAGGTAATTATGGTCTTTTTGGCTAGTTTTACTAATGAATCCATGAGTACATGGAATGCGGTATGTTCTTCTTCCTATCACTGACTTTGCAGTGGTGTTGCTGTTTTCGATTTTACATCATTGGCGTGTTTTCATAATTTGTATATTAACACTTTACCGACCGGAAGCCTATTAATATGCTTTTCGGACCCAAGTCCTTTGAACTTTTAACTTACTAATTGGTTGCCACTCCAATTAATAAATTATCATTTATCATTGCGGTTACCTGTGTAATGGCGGATTGAGGGATCCGCACTTAAGGTCCGCCAAATAAGAGAACTTATAAACCTTTTGGACTTTTGTATGTGTATTAAAATAACTTTTCTCGTTCAGACAGCGTTCGGACAGCGATTTTGCGTATGACAGAGTTAGTGAAAAGAATGAGTGATCTGAGTGAACTGAATGAACTCCTGAATATGAACTTCTTGAAAGTGAGCTTCTTGAATGTGCCTCTTAAATTGAGAATGCGGGGTTTTTAAGGGACTTTTGGAGAAGGAGTGGGAGTAGTGATAATGATAGATGCAAGGCGAAGGTCAAAGTAAGAAGTAGGATTTCGGACTTAGAACGGCGATTTCGGAGATGAGTAAGGAGCGGTGACGATGTTAGGGAGTTGAAAGGTCGAAATGGAAAACTAGGAGGTTTGGATTTGGAGTAGTGAGTCAGAGGTGATGACGGAAGTTAGTCTAGCGGCGTCTAAAATATTTGCGCTTATAAAATATTCTTACAGTTATCTTATATACTAACTAAGCGGAGGGTCGGTACATTACACCTCCCCCTTTAGATTGAAGATGAAGATTTTAATGTTCATCTTCATGGTACCTTTGGTAGGTCGAAATTGGCTTTAACTAATACTAGGATTCGTGTTGTTGCTATCGGTGTGATTATACAGATTTTGTCGTCGCTTAGAAATAATAATTGTTTCAAATATCTTATATACTATAAAAATATAAATAATAATTCGATTATTATATGTATAAATGGATTCTAATAATTTAGGAGCTTCTGTTTTATGTTGAGCTATTTCTTAAATAATCAAGAAGTATAAGAATATTGGCGTTGATTAAAAATAACAATATTTCGAAATTCTTACATACTACATACAATATAAATAAAAATTCTTCTATGACGCATATCAATGAATTCTAAGTAAGTAAAATTTCCTTTTTCTTATGGTTAGCTATTTCTAAATAGACGAGAAGTATAAAAATTGATGGCGTTGGTGAAAAGTAATAATATTTTAAAATCTGACACATTAAATACAATCTATATAAAAATTCAATTCTACGACATAGTAATAGATTTTGAGTAATTAGAAATTCTTTTTCCTTATGATTAGTTCTTTGAAAATATTCGAGATATAAATTTGGTATTGTAACATATTGTGGAGTTGCCTTTAAGTTAATTTTTTGTTCAATACGGCAATTGTTGGTGAGTAATTTAAACGCAAATACAATTGGAGTACCAGAGTTTCCTTGTGCAATTGGACTTGGATTACGTTGTTTATCAGATTTAAAAAAAACGAAATCCTTTAGCGTTTTCTGGTAATTTGTGCCATGATTTGTTGAAAATAACGATTCTTCAATGTCTATGGTATTACATTTAAAAGCGCTTGCAACTGTTATGGTTTGCATCTTTGGAGTATGATATTTTTTCTGTATGATTTTATTTCCTTGGTCAGATTCGGAATGTTTAAAACGAGTAACAGTATTCCTTTTTATAGTATACGATTCATAATTCATTTTGATACTTTTACGCGTGCTTTTATCGTTCTCTGTTACGGAAACATTTTCGTAGAGTTGCGATTCTTGCAATTTTAACTTGTCACTTTTATCGGAGCTTATTTCGGAAACTATTTCATCATTTAAAATTAGGTCTTTCGAGACGAACTTAACATAATTTTTTTTTGAAGAATGAAAAGATTCGTTATGTTCGATAACTTTGTCACGTTTTAATGTAGTCGTTTCGATCCCTTCTTTTAAATCTGAATTAGTTTTAGCTTCGATGTTTATATCGCAAACACTTGAATCTATGACGATGTTTTTCTTTGATTTATAATCTATCTTATTGAGATTGTCGGTATTAGAATTGATTTCGGATTTTGGTTCTACGATAGATTCTGTATTCGAACTAGGATTTGACGAATCGCTAGTGATAAGAATAGGTTGTTCGTTTTTCTTAAAACTTTCTAAATTTGCATTAGGTGTTAACGAAATTTTTGTATGAGTAAGTGGTTCAGATTCACAATGTGAAGAATTGGATGAATTATTTAATTTAAAATCTGTTTGAATATCTTTGATTGTTCTCGGAGTGGTAGTAACTGATGCGAAATTGAAGTTTAAGGTATTTACATTTTCGTAGTTTGTTTGATTCGAATTTTGAGAGCAATGGTAGTGAGATATGATAGGATTATCGTTTTGTGTGTTTCTATAATTATTATGCTCGACGAGGATGTCTTTGTTATACGCCTGATTGCAAGATAATAATTTCAGTTGTCGTTGGGCTTGTGCCCATTTATCCGAATACTTTCTTAATAGATAATTTTTTAGAGAGTCCCAATCTTGAAAATTTTCAAACTCAAGTAACGCTCTAGCATTTCCCGAAATTTGAGTTATAATTATTACAAATAGCATTTCTCTATAGTCTGGGTTTACTAGGGACATAGCTCTATCACATTTATCACAAAATTTGTCTACTTCATTTCTGTTTCCGTTGAAACGGATTAACATATCCATAGCGCTTTCTATGTCTATTCCCGAATTGATTTGAACGCTGGATGTACTAAATTGCGACATTTTGTTTTCGATTATGATTACGCCGAAATAATATAATTGGTCTTTCGCAGATTTAAGTCGACTTACATAAGAAAGATGCTTTCCTGCAGCATACTCGGTTTTTCTTCGAGGAGTGGAAGTTGCGTTGTAGGACTTTCGCTCGATGTACGAAATATGTTGCGATGAAAAGGAACAGCGTCGTAGATGGATTCTCTGGACCGATGTTCAATGGAAGAATCAGTGCCGTCGATTGTTTGGATTTAGTAGATTTAGAAGAATTAGGAATAGCGACGTTGATTCTTCGAAGATCAGTTTGAAGCCTTCCGATCTCAGTTTTCCATCCGCTGCGATGATAGTCCTTGAATAGTTGTTCTCTTTGGTGGTCCTTCTTCTCTCAAAGGTGAAAGTGAATTTCAACAAGAAATTATGCACCTTCGAGGTTTGGATTTTGACGATAAGCAGCTCGGTGTTGCTCGGAGACCGTCGTTTTTCCAATTTGGATCCGTCCGTCGTTTGAAGACTTAGTAGTCACCGTAAGAATTAAAATTCTTTCGAATTTTCTTACGTTAAACAGAAGGAATCCCACTTCTGACACCAATTTTGTAATGGCGGATTGAGGGATCCGCACTTAAGGTCCGCCAAATAAGAGAACTTATAAACCTTTTGGACTTTTGTATGTGTATTAAAATAACTTTTCTCGTTCAGACAGCGTTCGGACAGCGATTTTGCGTATGACAGAGTTAGTGAAAAGAATGAGTGATCTGAGTGAACTGAATGAACTCCTGAATATGAACTTCTTGAAAGTGAGCTTCTTGAATGTGCCTCTTAAATTGAGAATGCGGGGTTTTTAAGGGACTTTTGGAGAAGGAGTGGGAGTAGTGATAATGATAGATGCAAGGCGAAGGTCAAAGTAAGAAGTAGGATTTCGGACTTAGAACGGCGATTTCGGAGATGAGTAAGGAGCGGTGACGATGTTAGGGAGTTGAAAGGTCGAAATGGAAAACTAGGAGGTTTGGATTTGGAGTAGTGAGTCAGAGGTGATGACGGAAGTTAGTCTAGCGGCGTCTAAAATATTTGCGCTTATAAAATATTCTTACAGTTATCTTATATACTAACTAAGCGGAGGGTCGGTACATTACACCTGTGTTAAGGAGTCAGTGACGAGCATTTGTAATTTTCGAATAGATATCTTTATCAAGGAAGTATTTGTGGCCAAGTGATCGGTCAGAAGGGATAGGATGTTAAAAAAATACCGCTACGTTAAAGTGTTAAAAAAGAAATCTTGAAAATTTGAAAATTAAAAAAGTTATGAAACTTGGTGCAAAAGTGGAGAAACATTTTTTGAACCAGTCAGACATTCAATGTTGCCTTCACTGGTAACTCTTTAAAGTCAAATCTTTTATAAAGGAGTTTCCGTTTAAACATTTTCCCGCAATCTACTAGAATTCTTAAGATGTTTCATCATAAAGAAAATGATGCATTATTCTCAGCGAATGATGACATGGAAAGGAAAATGCACAAATTATTCCACTTGTATCAGAACTTTCACAATTTCTTTCATTTCCAGGTTTCCTTATTTCACTTGCATAATTACAGTAGTTTAAAATGTTAACAGAAAGTATGTAGTACAAAGTTTCAAATGATAATACAGTTTGCTTCTCTTTACTTTATATTGCGGCAGATTAATATCATTAGTTTTATATGTTTTGTATTTACTACATATGACATGAAAATTACTTGTTTCGTTGTTACTCTTGTCTGTCCAATATAAAACATAATTTGGTTGCCAGAGTAAATGCAAACTGCACTCGAAGTGAAATGTAAATACACTCAAAATCAGTTAAACTCTTTATATCATGTTTTTTTATAACTTTTTCACTACCTGTAACATTTTAGTTATGCTAGAATATTTTACGATAACCTTCCAGGAATTCTTTTACATACTGCCGTTTACTAAGCTCGGACATCCACTCCTTGCATACATCGGGAAAGACCGAGGATACTCGAGTAGTTGTCGGAAAGAGAGTTCTATCGGCGCACTCTTTTATAAATATTTATCCTTATTTGAATCCATCCAAGCCAGTGCAGTTTCTTCTTTCTCTTTCGCTTCTCTTTATCTCTGCACCATCTCCTCTTCGTCCTTCCTGTTTCACTTTGTCCTTTGAATCTTCCTCTTCCTCCTTTCCCTTATTCCAACTACTCAGCCCTCGCGTCGTCCGACTATGGCCAAACTCCCTGACGTATATTTGTTCGTGCAAATCTTTTATACGTTTCGTACGTGGATTTGCATCCATAACGGCCGTGGGCGTTCTCGTTTTGTCTTCCTGCTTCTCTCACTCCAAAACCTCTTTGGAGGTACCGACAGTCGTGTTTTCCCTTTATTCGTTATCGTTCTTCTTGGTAACGTCTCTTGCCTCCGTACTGGTGCACTGTGAAAACTGTTGGACTTTCTGCAGTCTTTGTTTGTCCTTTCTCACAGGGGAGGTGGTGGCTTCGTTTGTTTGGGACTTTGACGCTGATGAAGTTTTATGATTTTTGAGAAAGAGGAATGAGATAACTGGAATTGAATTGGTCATCTCTGCTCTTCAAAATGTACTTTGAATTACGGAGTGATTGTGGGAAATATGCAAGATAAGTCAAAAATATGGTATTAAACTTTTGAATACATATTTAAATATTTTGTAAATATGTATAAGCCATTTTACCGTAATAAAGAGTAGTAATTTTTCAATATGTGTGTGAAATTATTTATACTGAGAAAAATAAGTGTCCTGAAAAAAGAAATAGAATAAAAACTTCTTACAAGTGTTGTGATCCCGTAATAAATTCCACTTGAATTTTCTTTAGTTTTGCGTTTATTGAAGCGGAGAGAGATGTTTACAGTTTTGAACTTGGAATCGAAGTGAGGATTTTTGGAAGAGCGTTGAGGGTGCACGGAAAATTAGTCGGAGACAGGGAAGTACGTAGGAGAAGGCTAGTAAGGGTTTTTAGAAAAGGAGGAAAGAAGGGAAAAGGGGCAGAGGCGTGTCGTAATTTATTACAATACCTCGGTAGGGCTCAAGTGCGGATCTCTGTTTTTTTTCTGACCCGAGTTAGAAAGTTTAGGGAGAGAGTAATACTTGACTTCCTCTGGCATACTATGCGTTAACAAATTTAAGAGGTATCCAACACAAGTTACATCAACAATTTTCAACATAATAAAACGCAAATTTTTCAATATCTCGATTTAAAAGCAAAATGATTAATATCACTTTCAAAATAAACGATTCATGTATAAAATGTCATAATGAACATTGTTTGTTACAGTACTGTATAGAAAGTCAAAAATATCTAGGCTTTTTAAAATCACAAGTATCACAATTCAAGGAGCCATAAATTGTCAAAATACATACATTACTTCCTATTGAGTTTTATAACATAATCTTATCGTTTACTGTACTTTTATTTTCTTACTTAGGATTGAAATACAATTATTTACATAGTACAAGTGTCCGTTCATAATTACAAGAATACAAAATCGATTTAAAGCTCTTTTATAATTCAAAGTACAAGTTCGAGAGGTTCTTATGCAATTCCGATAAACGTCTCGGAAGTCTAAAAGTCCGTAAGTCTTGAAAGTGCGACATAATTCAAAAGAATACCGTTCCCATCTTATAGTCCGAGTTTCTGTCGAAATCGTTTTCGAACACAATGCGAGATAGCAGAAACGCGACATATAAAGGGTCTAGGAGGTGTTGCATCCGGCCCTGGAATTTTTCGAATTCCAGTTCAGGCGCCAGTCAGGCGCTTGTTAAAAAACCTAGGAAGCGAGAAAAAGCCTAGCTGTATAGGGTTACTTCCAATCCGCAAACAGCCAAATTCCATTAAGGCCCAATTTATGACTTCCGTTAACCTTGGCGAGAATTTTCACTCGCATCCCTGAAGCCCTTTGCTCCCACCAGACCGCTTCCACCTCTACTCAGTTTTCCACATTTTCCAGGACCCCACTCCCAAAAAACGCCCTATATAAGCTGGCTGGTTTATGCTTCTTTGGGGTTTTCTTAAACGAAAATCCTTGACGTAACGTTCGTCACACGAGATTCTGTAGTTCCCCCGCGAACCGACGCGTTATCGTAATTTCGGCCAATTCATTGAAAGTTCTTTCAATTTTTATAAAGGTAACCACCGTACGGACTTAGTGTTCATTGTTAACCATTTTGTACAGATAGTATTAACTTATTTAGAAGTATATCTGTTACGAACACAACCAACCTCAGCGCGGTCTCCTTTGCGGACCCCTTACCGAGGGTCAGGCCGTGCAAGGAGTTTCCGGTCGCCCCCTTGAGCGGAGGAGTCGATGCCTCCCCCTCTCCCCGAATTTCTCCTGCGACGCGATTGGAGAATCGAGTTCGGGTGGGGGGAATCGGCACCTCAAAATTGGTATAAAGCACAATAGTTTTTAGCTAGCTTTTAGTGATTAGGGTAGTCACCGACTTCATCTAATCGAAGTATCGAAACGTGTCCAAGCTTTGTTGTTAAACTCTCAAAGGTTTAATAAACGTTGCCAAGAACAACTCCGGTCTACTAATACACACTACAACAACTCTCTCTCTCTCTGTCTCTCTTAATTACTTGGCGTAGATTAATTTTTTCGTCAAGACGATGCAACTACTTCACGGATGCGCCGAACAATACCTTTATATTCTTATAACAGAATGTTTAGAATCTTTTATTATTTACCACTGCACCTTCGAGTAACCGAGCAACGATCCCTTCTTATTCACTCAAGCCGCTCGGAGTGAATAAGATTATTTGTTTAAAGTTGCGGGTCAAGTTTCCAATTCAAGAGTTCACCGTTTGCAATTGTGTACCAACTCCCATACCAGCTATTGGCGGTAGTTCCTACAATTGGTGCAGGACCGTATCCCTTAGACTAGGGCGAAAGCATCGCAAGGTGTCTTTCGTTATTAATGGGCAAACGACGCTCCTATAGAAAGCTATAGGCTAGTTCGGTCCCCGGATAACTCATACCAGCTATTGGCGGTAGTTCCTGCAATTGGTGCAGGACCGTATCCGTTAGACTAGCGCGAATTACCGAAAGGTGCATTCGTTGTTAGCGGGCAAACGGCGCTCTTATAGAAGCTATAGGCTAGTCCGGTCCCCGCATAATTCTCCCAGAATCAGTTGCAATTGGTGGTCTTGCAAACGTAGTTAAAGAATACCGGTCGCGTTCTGCCACTCGCCCGGCTCGTAACAGAGAATAATGGGGTCAAAAGTGATGATGGTTAATTCAATAGGTAACCATAAGAAACTCTTGTACACCAATTTTTTATCCGATACCTTGACCGGGATGGTAGTTATAGGGAAAATTCAGAAAATCAGTTTTCGCCTCATTTTTCTTACTTAATGGGGTATAAAAATTCCGAAAAAATTTAGAGACATTCTAAACACGAATACACGCGTTAACGTTTTTTTTTTAATTTTTCTTTGCAAGTTCTACCTGCAATAAATGAAAACCCAAAAAAAGAAATTTTTTACACGTCGATTTAATATCGAAATCTTCCGAGCACACCTTTTTCCTTTTTACATTTTGAGTACGGTGCATCATTGTCAAAAAAATCAGAAACCGATTTCTGCGACACATTTTGGACTGAAACTCGAACAGTATTTGCCATTCTTACATTATTTTAATACAGTATGTTCATTTTGTAACCTTAAATATTCCTGTACATGAAGACGAACGCGTCGTTGTATGATCCGTATAAGTTAGAATTTTAAACGTTCTTTTGAAAGGACTAATGGTGTAGTGGCTGTGTTGTCGCCCTGTGGAACCGCTGGACACTTTATTGTCGCGAGTTCGACTCCTCGAGGTGGACTTAAGTTTTTTTCGGTAATTTGTTTAAATTATTAAACACATAGCAATATGTAATAGTTGCATGAAAATGCTTCACAGAAAAATAATTTCTGTTTTTTGTCAAGAATGATATCGTCACCTACCGAATGACCTATCGTGGAATAAAGTAAGCTGAAGGGCACTTTTGACACCCTTATGCTGCTAGACATTTCTTATTCCGGTTACTGCTTTTATTTGTCTCAGAATAAATAATTTCATATGATCACTGAAAAATCACCCTTTTTTATTACGATGAAATGACTTAAGTCACTTTGAAGATAAATGACTGACAATCAGATCATAGTTTATGCTTGACTTCTCATTGACATTATTCATATTTTTTATTATTGAAAAGTGTTTGGACCAAGAAGATAGTTTTATTTATGAAGTAATTCTTACCCTTAAGAAATCATTCCAATTGTCCACTTCTGTTTTTTCCCTCTTCTATAAGGATCCTGTTCCGTCGCAAAGCAACGGTATCTAAGATTAAATTAGAACCAGAAACTTTAGGATGCGGACGACGTGCACAGCTATCTTTCAATAGTCACAATCTCAGATCTTTTCTTAATTACTAGCTTCACCGTTTTTCTGGAAGGTCAAGAAAAGGGCCCACGTGTTTAATGGAATACTCTACCGTGAGTTTGAAACATCTGGGCCTTGCAAATTTCTTACCTTCCGGGCCTTGACAGCTGTGCATCGTAAAAGTCCCAAGAATCAGCGTTCGGCTTTATTACCTGGCCTAATCACTCATAGAGCAATCGACTTCCACCCCTTCAGCCCTCAAATTTGTTACCGATGGATGGGTGGAGTCTTACCAAAATCAAAGTTCCACCTACATGCTTATGAGTGGTTGGGTCAGGGCCCTCCTCTCACGACGACACCCCCAAGGATGTTAGGAGAGGGAAAGCCGAAGCTTTAAAAATGCAAGCTCCGCGAAAAACCACAGATTCTCTCGAAAATCGGAACAAGTTAACACGAAAATTCACGTGCGTTCCGATTATCCCGCGCAATCGACAAGTCTATCTCTCAAACGCGAGGTACATACTTTGTAGAATCGCACACCTTGTATATAGTGTATAAACAAATAATAATCAAGTCAGTTCTACAGAAAAATTAACAATTCCTCACCCGAAAAATCTCCCACCGAGCTAACAACCGGAAGCAATCGTTCGTGTTAAGCATTCGGCGATTCATTCACGTCACGAAAAGTAACCGGTGGTCGTAAGAGATCCTATCAATTATCTTTTTGCAATGATTGATAGAAGACGAAGAAAACAAAAAGAATCTTAACTTTCATGTTGCTTATACATATACAAGTTTTAAATTACTGCTACCTAATGTTATTGCTTCCAATTACTGAGTACCCTATAGATTTAGAGCTTTGTGCCGGTAGTGTCCAACCCTCAGTTACAGTGACCACATCTTTCGTCACCTTTTTATCTCTAAGAGAAGAAATTAAATTACACGAAAATAAATCGATTTCTAAAGACTTATAAATGGCATAACTAATATCATTGTTAGTTTACAATGTTCCTACCTTAAATTATTTGTATTGAGAGATATCCATGTCTACAATTGGACGAGATTTAATTTTCAATTTCTCTTGTTATGATAAATTTAAATATTGATATCTAAAAAATGAAAAATTCATTAACCACTTCGTATTAATTATAACATGGGTAAAACAATTTTCTCATCCGTTTTCGTTATACGGTATAAAAGTAGTAATTAATGACACCCGTAATGTATGGTAATCAGGTCTCGATTCTCTTTTCGCGTGTTCAATTTCGACTTCCTCTCAGAACTCAAATGCCATGTTTGCACAGATATGCCAGTAAAGTCGTCAGCGAGCAAAATAAACAGGACATCATCTCTGTCGCACTATGGAAGAGAGTGTGGATCTAATGTTCTTCAAGCATTTAGTGTACATATAACAAATTCATAAAGCAACACGAGTTGTGCAAGAATCGAGATCGTAGTCTCACTTCCATGGAATGGGGTGAATAGAGAAGAGGGACATAGACAATCCTAGACATAAAGTGACTACGAGAAGGCAAGAGGTTTAAAAAGAGTAAGGAAACAGAGAGGGAGAGAGAGAGAGAGAGAGAGAGAGAGAGAGGAAAATCTGGAAGCTTCGTTGGCATCCGGTCTACTCGGCACGGCAGACTCATTAAGGGGTTATTTCAAACTTTAACTGAATCGAGTCGAGAGGGAGAGATGATAAAAACTCAGAACTCCCTTGTCCCCTCCCTCTTCCTGTGGTGCCTATAACCTCTCCCTCTGGGTGCCTCCCATTCCCTCCTACTAGTGGACAGTCCTCTCGGATAGACTTCTTTGCTCCTCCGTCGGCAATATTAATTAACGTCATCCTGCAGCCGCAGTCCAGATATTTGCAGTTTGTTAGCTGAAAAGTCGCTAAGTCTCGGCATCATTCCCTTCTCCTTCTCCTCATCTATCACTCCTTTTACAACGTTACCGTACAAATCATTTCTTTCTTTCAGTTTCTCGTTTCAGCTTCTTTCCCTTTCTTCAACATTTACTGGTTTTCTGTATAGGTAGTACAGTAGCAGCACTTTTGTTTTTATGACAATGTGTAATCATTTGTATATCTTTGTTCCAGCAATTTAATAAAAGTGACACTCGAATAGTTAAATACTGTTTCCTCGAAATAGTGACATTTATATATTGTTATTGAAATAACATTATCATATAATACGAAGTAACATAGCTCTCAAATATTTCATAGCAGTATATGGACATTAACGTATGTACAATCAAAACGGTTAGGGTGAATTCAATTAGAATTTAGGTTTCCGCATTATGTTAGCACTTAAATGCCACGATAGCATGAATATTTAAATATGTAATTATAGTTCAATAAAAATTCAATTATTGCGTGGTGCAGATAAAAGTTTCCACTAAAGGAATGCAGGTATGAGTGACCAAAGGTGAGGCATACTTTTTCTTATATACATTTTAAGATCATTCAAGTTTACTTACGACTTAAGTATTTGACCTTCTATGATAGCTTGTTGAAATTGTTCAAATATCGGCTATCGTATAGCAATAAAAGAGGAATAGCATTTAAAAAAAATTGAGAGGTCCTTGAAATCTCCTCTATATCTCTACCCATGTAAAAAATGTTTATATCACAAAATGTCCCCCTTTATACTGAACAAGTTTTGAATATAACATTTTTTCATATCGTAGATCGCTATATAATAATACAAAATATTGTTACGAAAAAGTAAGAACTCACTTTAATTATGTATAAACACGGAAAATATAAGTAATAACTCATTAACGTCTGGAGACATAAAAATATGTTTTTCCTTGACTGCTCTTGAAATGCCGGGCCCATGTAATTAGAATTTTAGTGTCAAGTTAATCGACATACAAAATTAATGATACTTTTTACACGTACAATGAAAATAATTTAATAACATATTCTGATGCTATCTTCAACTGAAAAACAAAACATCAAAAATTTACCACTTATGAGAAAAAAAAAACATCAAAATCTTAGTTTGTCGAATTCACCGATGGGAAATGAAATAACTGCGATTCCGCTGACTGACACTCCTCGACTAGGTTTTCGTAAAGAGCTCACGCATTCAAACTGCTAAATGTCAGCGACCCATGCGTTTCGTAAAGTTTCCACAAAAACACTGACCGTATACTGTATACAGTAACCGTATTTCACGGTTGCGAATTTCATGAAACGCTATTTAGTACATTAATCTTGGTAAAGTGATATAATAGGGTCAATAATCCTTAAATATGCCGGCTACATGCAAAAGCTTTTGCACAAACTAAGCGGACTGAGTTATGTTAATATTATAGAAAGGATCGATCATGCACGTCTTGTTTCGTCGCTATTCTTTAAAACTCTTATAACCTCCCGGTCTATGTATTCTTTCATTTTATATCTTACACAGCCCCGCCAGGTTATTTTATGTCAGTCGGTAAAACTGCCCTCTATCACATTACTATATCAAATAATAGCAATGCTCAAAGTAGGCATAGTTATTGCAATACTCTGTATGTAACGGTGGTTTAAGGAGGGAAATAGGTGTAGAACGGCGTATTTAGAGTAATTTTCATGAATTTTTTTAACATATAACACATAGATACATTTTATTAAGATTTTGAGGTTATTTTATAGATATATTGAAGAACATTTGCTGACAGTTTCAAACATTTTTCTTGAAAAATCCCGGAGATATCACCTGCTGCACATTATAAGTCGCCACCCGCATCGGCAGTTTGTGTACATCCTGGAGGTCACAATTTTTATCTGAGTACAATTTTTTTAGAAGATTTACTTTTTTTATAAGTGTCTCTTCTATTTGAACTAAAATTATCACAAAAAAATCGAAAATTTCTATTTCTTTTTAGACTGTGAAAATTAAGTACGATTTTTTACCGCTTTTTTGTTCTGTTTTGTGCAATAAAAAGATAGTAAAAATGAAAATATTGTTTATGTTTTTAGTTCAAATAGAAGGTGTATATATAAAGAAAATGTGTGCTAAATTTGATAAGGATTGATCAAAAACTCTTCGCGCTAGAGTGTACACAAATTCGAAAAAAGTAATATCGAGAAAATAACTTGTAAACTGCATTCGACGTGTATACACGTCAATACACAGTTCTATTGTAGCACCATTTTTAATATTAAATTGTCAATTCTGTTGGATACCTCTTAAATTTGTTAAGGCATAGTATGCCAGAGGAAGTCAAGTCCTACTCTCTCTCTAAACTGTCTAACTCGGGTCAGAAAAAAAACAGAGATCCGCACTTGAGCCCTACCGAGGTATTGTAATAAATTACGACACTCCTCTGTCCCTTTTTCCTTCTTTCCTCCTTTTCTAAAAACCCTTGCGAGCCTTCTCCTACGTACTTCCCTCTCTCCGACTAATTTTCCGTCCACCCTCAACGCTCTTTCAAAAATCCTCACTTCGATTCCAAGTTTCAAACTAAAAACATCTCTTTCTCCGCTTCAATAAACGCACAATTAAAGAAAATTTGAGTGAAATTTATTACGGGGTCACAACAATTCTTTAACGACTAAAAATGTAATTCTTCCATGTTTTCCGTTCCTCTTTTCATAAAAGTTATAACAGAAGCAATTGCTCTATGTTTGACGTACATATTAGGGGTATCGGAAAACAATGTCGTTTTTTGTCGAACACATGACAATAAAAAAAGTGGAAAAAGGACTCACTGAATATTTTAATTCAAAATCAAGTGAATTTTATGAGTGAGATATTAAAACTTTTCCAGACGGATGGAGAAAGATTATAACAAACTGTTGAAAATACATTTTAGATTAATATTTGTAAATTAAACTCTTTGAAGTATTCATATCTTGTATTTAAAAAACGGCATTCTTTTCCGTTGCCCTTAATATGTTATACTAAATGTGATTAATCCAATGATTATGTATAATCACCACTAAATTTGAGAAATATGATCCATTCTTGAATATTTATCAAATTAACCAGCGTGTCTGGGTTAGGTCTATCTTGTTCTCATTAGGAATCAATCCAGCTTGCTGGTGAGGTACGGTCTTGGCAGACTTGAGGTTACCTGACCCAGGAGACGACGAACCCGTAATAATTCCCCAGAAAAGGAGTTATCATTGGCTCACCGAAAGAAGTCACTTGATATGTGGTTTGCTCCTATTCGCCC
Organism: Cerceris rybyensis; assembly: GCA_910591515.1. Lineage (NCBI taxonomy): Eukaryota > Metazoa > Arthropoda > Insecta > Hymenoptera > Crabronidae > Cerceris > Cerceris rybyensis. Next base: position 21,045,349 of record OU342789.1, on the reverse strand, counting down.
GACAAATAGAGACATCTCTCGTCCTCACACATTTTCGATTCTAATAAATACGTGACTAGTCGAAAAAGTGCTTAGCGACGGAATAAGTGTTTAGTTTTCGATTGCCATTCGCCGAACTCAGTTTCCAAGAGCCGATATGATGGGGATAGACGAGGACAGTCTCCACTTACTCTGCACCTTAAGGGAAGTGACTTCATTGCGTTGGCGACTAATACCTCAGGGGTCTGTTCAGCTTGCTGAACTGGGTCTGGAAACCTTGATCACACTCCTTTAAATACGCGAGAGGATGCGTAAACGCATTTCCCTTTCTATAAAAAAAGAGACCTAGGTTTTTTCTGGGTTTTATGATTATATCAGGGGTACCGAAAAGTAATCAAAATCGTTTTTGCTGGTCAGAAACATATATTTATTAAGGAAATCTTAAATAGTAATCAACAAAATAATTTCCATAATTTTCTAACATTTTTGCCAGCGTAAAGGTATGTAGTTATTCGATTCCCTTTTCAAAGAAGCCCTTCGAATTCTTGTTGAAAAACGTTTTCAATTACGTTTCCACTTATGCAATTTTGATTACTTTTCGGTGCCGCTAATATATATTATTACGTGTCGACCGCGCATGCATTATATTTTCGGGCATAATTAAATAGAACACAGTTTACAGAAAAACTGAGAACGTTTATTTAAGAGAATACGCCCGCCAACGAGGACCACCGACCGTAGGATCTCATCTCTATTTTAATAACAAACAATTACCTAAACCAATAACATTTAATCTACTGGATGCTCCGTAACAATATTAACCGGCATTTGTACATAATAATTACCGAATTCATCGTCACATTTACAGTATCATATACACATCATTGCTCGATTTCAATTCGGCATCTCGCGAGGGACTCTTAAAAGTAAATTCCGCAGTTACATAGTTAACTGTAGATTGCTTTGGAAATTTTATAAATTTTAACTTAAAATTTTATAGAGACACTCCTGCACAAATAACCTAGAAGATTCTGCGGTGACAAAAAAAATTCTTCCTTAAGATCAGAGAAAATAATTCGTAATTGGCTGTGCAAAAACTAGTAAAACAGTTAGGAGACAGAGTTAAAACCGAATGTTATAACGTGTAGAATCATATACAAAAGCATTTTCAATGTTATGTTTCTATCAACTTTTTTATCTACTTTAATTTCGGTAGGTCGTCGCGCGATAAAACTTTCGTCACGACCTTTCTCAACATCCTGTTAACACGAATTTGTCATATATCCTTACGCTTTAACTTCGGCTCTTCTTTTTAACAGTGTTCTTAACTAGAGTTTAAAACGGTAGAATGAAAATGGTTGAAGGCTATAGAAGTTGCAGGGTCGTGCATTAAATTAGTCTCCATGAAGGAGCTTGATAATCTCCTTAATCGCCAACATCAAGAGAGAATGCGGCGGATACAGTAACGCTATAAATATGAAAGTATAAAGTGTCGCAGTAAGTTCATAGCTATTTATGAAAGAAAAAATATCGTCCAAATGAAATTCAAAGAACGTAAAGAGAAAACATCGAGAACCTTTCAGTTAATGTTTTCATCTCCGTCCAAACATTCAACGTTTGAATACTCAAATATTCTGCAATACTTTTCAGTATTCCGCAAATAATGTTCATATCGCTAGAAGATAAATTTACATTCATTGTATTCATATAAGTCTCCACATGGAATATTCATATTTGATTCAATTTTTTTTCTAGTTCATCAAACATCGTCACCTGCTGATAACTCGGTATATATGCATAATTCAATTATACATATCTCAGAAGTCGAAAATACTCAAACCAGTAGTTATAACCATCCATTACCCCGGTGTAGAATTAATCGCCTAATTTCGAAATAGATTTTCCAAGCCTTCCTTCGCTCCAAAGATCAGATCTCCAATTCCTCTTCTCGATAGCATGAAATGACATAATCTCATCGGCGGTCCTGGTGACTGAAAGCAAGGAACACCTGCGGCAAGCGCGTACATATGTAAATCAGGCAGGTGTGTATACCTGTCCGCCACATCAGACACCAATCTCACCCTTCTTGCATACGCAATCACACTCGCACATGCATTCGCGCATCATCGACTTACATTTTCGCGTAACTACATAACCTGCGTATGTGCGAACCGACTGATCTGACAAATTGCAACGTCATTACTGCCAATTTGTTTACACGCCACTGGATAGTCGTTAACACAACCGGGCAAATATCTTATGCGTGGTCAACTATAGTCGGTCAGCTCTGGAGAATTCTAGGCGTATTTATTGACCGCATAAGTTCAACTGCACGTCCAAACAAGGAGTTTGGAATTGAATAATTCTAGAGCGATGTTCACATAACTTTGCGTGATTTGAGTAGGAGTAGAAACAAAGTTCTTGGAATTTTTGCTTCGGCGATGGTTGTATGTAATTAAAATTTACATAATTTCGTGAGAAGTATTTAATTCATTAATGTGATAGAATAGTTTGAGCCATATGTGAGTGTTCCTCATAAATGACAATTTTTAAGTAACTTTTTTTCTCTTGAAGAAGAAGTAATTTTTGCTTTGTGTTATTTCTTTCTTTAGTTGTTATTCAAATAGGATTTTACAATTATATTATTTTAATTCACCGACATAAAAATTTAGACATAATGTACATGGTGAGTGCTGTTAACAATTGTCTAAAGAAATACCTATAAAAATAGAATTCCTAGATAACATAATTCAGAATTTCACTCGTTAATGTAAGGATGAAGCTCTAAAAATAGTTATTTAAGTTTATCCACGGTATATCATTGATTGTACACAGCGAGCAAGACGTGAAAAGTGAAGTCAGTATGTTTGCCAAGGTAAAGCGTAATGACAGAGCAGGCTAATAGAAATACTCCATGCACTCCATACACTTACATTTATGAAATAGTTGGTCAGTCTTTGCCTAATTCCATTATTCCTCTTTCAAAACGTGGAATTTCTAGCGAGAGATTCATTAATCTGTAAGACCCCACGAAGGCAAGGCGCCGAGCTGGGCGTTCTCACGCCTGGCTTTCGTCAAAGGGACAATTCCTCCAGCGAGGGAGGAAGACGATCCTTACCCCTACGGGGCCTTTTCGAGGAAAAGAAGGTCCTTCAAGGACCCAGCATTGGCAAAAGAGGAATAGCATAGCAGTCGATAGGTAGTCGTTGTAGACTCGACACATAGAGTCGACAACAGTCGTCATAGAATCGTTAAAGGATCGACACAGAGTCGATATGTAGTCGTTAGGGAGTCAATGGCTTGGACTCGTCGAGAGAACACTCTTAGAAGAGTGTCGTCGCGAAGACGCATTATTAATATTTGCATAATTGCCGCAAAACCAAATAATTATATATACATATATTATATACTGTATTTATCAAAGAATATTTATAAACGCCCATAATATATCATTATTATATTTATAAAAAAAAAGAAAGAAATCGTTGATGTGTCTTACAAATCTCCAAATATTTATTTATAAATTCGCAGCGATTCGCAATATTGCTAAATGCCTAAGCATTTTCGTTTTCACCCTCAGATTTTAGTGTCATGTTATCGATACGCCGCAGCGCGCCGTGGTAATAACAGAGCCACGAATAAAATGTTCCTACAATAAGTTATCTATGAATGAAACTGTTGACTTGTAGAATCTCAAATATTTTCTAAGTTTTGTATTAAATGTTTCAACTAAACTATGACTCCTGCTACCAATGTATTTTATTTTTTTTGCTACAGTACTCAATGTTGCGAACAAAGTGTTACTCAGAGGTTAATTATTTAGTCAATACTATTTATTAACAAGATTTTTATTAATCAGATGTTTTCGAAAGCAAGTTTTAAAATTTATGGTACAATAATTCTACGGGACAAACCTTCTGTTGGTATTGTAAGAGCCTCTATGCAGTAGCAGGCAAATACCTTGTATTTGCCTCCGATAGCGCCGACGACAGGCATCAGTTTCGTGAACTGCGAAGATACATTGACCGCGGCACGATACAGTCTCCTCGCAGCAGCCATATCATATATGTAGTCACACGTATTGTACATCCAAATATATATTTTACCTTTAATAATTTTAATACAACGCCCGGTTTGTTTCTTACTATTGACATCCTGACCATTGAACCCCTATTACAGTATGTTATTAATACTTTTTCTATATTGTCATCTAAAAATTAAGCTGTAACGGTATCTAATATATCTTTAGTATCTAATACACGCCTATATTATGTCATTAAAGAAAGTGTTTACACTTTAATTCAGTTATGAATTTAATGAAAATTACAATTGGGGGAAAATTTCTCAAGTTGTACCTATACCATTTTCCAGTTTTGTCAATGGAACACTTCGGAAAGCAGTGTGATAGCACTAACATCAACGATGGTGATTTTATGGATTTTGTTGAAAAGTTGAATCTGGTGCGAAACAATAAAAGAAGCAAGACATTGAAAATATATTGAAAATTGTAGTTGGCCTTGCTTCTGATGCATTTAGTTAAATCAATATTTATTCTGTTCACTGTTTCCTGTCTATTAATAAATATATTTGAAATACCTTTTTACTAATATCAAAGTATATAAGTTATTTATCTTCTCACGCGACGATCTATATGCGGACTTCTACAGATTTTGTGCACATTTGGTAAATAGGATGTACGGCAATTTACTTTTAATCAATTTTCTAGGTAATCTTATGAGATTCATAAGTTTCAATTTTTAGGTAAATTTAAAGCATTAAGCGTACTGTTGCTTAAGTCATATTCACACGATATATCTAAGAATAAGAAGTACCTACCTCATACGACCTAAAGAACTCTACTTACGCATCCTAAGGTACATCTTGTTGTTTCAATTGGGAACAGAGTATTGCCGCTTTTAAAGTATTATATAAAATATTTCTTTTTTATTTTTAGGAAGCGTCCATTATTGAGGCTTAGAGTTTCGTGAATTATAATTTTTTAATAGTTCAATCAATTATTTTATAATATTTAGTATATATTTTCATTGGTCTTGCAACTGTTGAATATTGTTATTAATAATGTGATTTACGCAAGAAATATTAACTTGAGCTATTTTTTATTAGTTTGTTTCGTAGACACGACTTAGGATATGGGTAGTACGACTAGAACACCGTTTCCTCAGTCGTACTAATGTTACTATGTTAGTTTTCGTTAATTAACTTCGATTACGTGCATGTATTTTGATTTTTTTTAAAATATACAGTTGCAATATCCCTAGAAGTTGTAAATAAACCAAATTTTGTACTGTATATATTAAAACCTGTGAAACATTTTAAAGAAATTATTGAATATTGCTATGTCTTTTATAATTAAAAAAAATTACACCAAAAAACTTAAGGCCGACATTTGGATTCGAACTCGCAACAAGAAAGTCTCCAGCGGTTCCACAAGCAAACTGGTGCACCATTAGTACTTTTGAAAGAATGTTTAGAATTCTAACTTATGAGGATCATACAATCAACAATTTAAGTAATTATTCCGATTCTGTTCTTTAACACGTACGTTCTCATGTGCAGAAACATTGAAGGTCACAAAATTAACATATGTACTGTATTCAAATAATGTAAGAATGGCAAATACTGTTCGAGTTTCAGCCAAAAATTCGTCGCAGAAATCTATTTCTGATTTTTCCGACACTGGTGCACTGCACTCGAAAGAGTATAACAATTATGACATTAGGCAACCACTGTAAAAAGGAAAAAGCTGTGCTCGGAAGATTTCAATACGAAATCGACGTTTAAAAAATTTTTTTTTGGTTTTCCATTTTTTTGGGTAGAACTTGCAAAAAATATCTGAAAAAAATCCTTAACGTGTGCATTCATGTTTAGAATGTGTCAGAATATTTTCGGAATTTTTGCACCCCATTAAGCACGGAAAATGAGACAAAAATTGATTTTTTGAATTTTCCCCATAACTACCCTCGCGGTGAAGGTATCGGATTAAAAATTGGTTTACGATAGTTTCTAATGGTTATCTATGGAATGACCCATCGTCGAATAAAATCTGCTCAAGGTGACTTTTCACTCCCTTATCACCCCTTTATAGATCTTTTTTTTTATGGGGTACGACTTAAGCAGTCTTCTTCTACTTCACCCATGTGCCCAGAGAACTGAGTTTCTAGCCGCAGTTTATGCTTAGAATGGCCTCATTAGTTTGATAGAGTTTTAGGATCCACGTATATAATTAAAGTGAAAATGAATGCGTTTAGAAATGGAGAGAAGCAAATGTTTTTTCTTTTGTTAGCAATCGATTTTCAGTGTGATTATACCAGGCAGGTCATTAAGGGTATATATACCATTGGAGAAATTAACCGCTCTAACTATGCACTTGGGAATGGTTAATCTTTGAAGCTACCGTTCTCTCTCTTAATGAGACTTTTACGGTAGAATGTATAACTGTGTTCGGTCAAAAGTCGTTACAACTTTGGCAAGTGCCAGTAGATATAGTTAAACCTTGTGCAAATACCCATCATTACTTGGCAATTCTATGGTTTTCCCTATCCCCAATTGTGACATTAACGCTCCTAGTAGAATATATAAACGATATTAATAGATACAGTATATTGTTCTAACGAGTTATTGTGCCAATTATTGTCCGGCAATTTTAACAGAGTAGCTTGACCAATTATTATTTATCGCCGTGCAATAAAGAGAAATACAACTTTTAACAATATAAGTCAATTAATTAACAGTCATATGAACGAAAATGTGAAACAAAACTGGAATACAACAATAATACATTAACGAAAATTAATTATGACATTAATAATCTATTAAATATTTATTAGTCAATTAATTAATTATTTAGTATCAACAGCATGTGACATTTTTGACCTGACAGAGTTATTTCATTTCGTTTGGAAAAATGTATATATCAACAATTTGTATTACTTTATATTTTATCTATTTCCGTTTTATATATTTGCAAATGAGTTCACGAATGTTTCGGTGTTTAAGAGTTAAAACGTCGTTTTAATAATACACAAATCATTTTCGTAGAATGTAGGAATTAGAATTGCTAGAATCGTCTATTATTTAAATGTTTCTGAAATATTCATCCTTCGACGTTTGAAAGCTGTTACTTTACAACTAACATAATATTTCTACTGGAAGAATAACAAGATTCCCGCATTTTAGTACAAACACTTAAGACAATACTACCGCATAAATATTAGTGAAATTAAAAAATAGAAACCGCAATAATTTATAATTCATTTAATAGATAAATTCTAAATAAATTAACTACTGAATCATTGTAAGCTCTCATTAATTCTCTTTGTAGAGGCTCAGTAAAGAAGCATGAAATACTTAAATCTTTCATTAAATATTCCTGAACTCTGTCAGAATAACATATTCGTTATTGATGACCGTCAAAGTGTTGAATTAGAAATGCGACTATGACTATAAGCTGAGCCGTTTATTTTAAAAGTGGCATAAACCGCTTTCCTTTTAAATCGAAATATTTAAGGGCTTGCGTTAATTTGTGTAAAAATATTGACGCTAATTTTCGATAACATTTAAGTACTTGTACTCTTTATTTCCGATACTTTTATTTTTCTCACTATAAATAATTTCGTATAATCATTAAAAAATCATCATTTTTCATTACGATATGTAATTCAAAGTAAACGGGTCCGTTATCATTACCCACACGGTACGAAAATACAATATAGTGAACTTAATAGAAACCTAAATTGACTATGTCGTATAATATACGACATTAAATTTCGTGTTCAATAAGAGCAAACAATAAACTGATTACTTCTCGTTATTTATGTTTCAGGTAAGAAGACACTAAACAAGAATAAGTAAGAAGTTCATAAACCGTAATTACCCACGGGAGAACTGTAAATACTGTAAGTTCTATAATAACGTTGCACTCGTACATTCTGTCAATATTACGTATCAATGACGTTTATTTATCACCTTGTAATACTTCCCGAGATTGAGTATTTGCAAAAGGAGCTAATGTATTTATCGGGAAAATGACTTAATGAGCATAGTAGGAACGAGCAAGAAGTACTGCAACTCGTACGAGACAACTTCATTCATAAAAAAATTACTTATTCTGTGAACTGAATCGTATTGCACTTAAACTTCTCCTGTACCGTGTCCTTTCAAGCGTAAAACATGAATTATATTCTCAAGAGCAATAATGAAAATGTTCTGCATAACTCAGTCATTTGAGAGATTAATTACTGATGTGATGAAAATAAGATCAGAATACACGAAAACACGTCTGCTGCCTAAATAAAAAGTGTTTAATTACACGATATTTAATTACCCTGCATTCATAGGAAATTTTATAAATACACAGAATAATTTACGGTAGATCCAACAATGTTTAATGGGTGAAAAATGATAAATATATATTTTTATTCCTCATGTTTATTTATTTCGATATTGAATATTATTAATCGTTCACTATAAAGTAAACATATCTATATCGTTGATCATAAATTCCAATACTATGGCAACGAGAAAATGCCAATCTGTTTTACGGAAAGCACTATTAATTACTATTTCTCTAACAAAAAATTTTTATTGTAATGAAAAATCTTTTTCGCCGATTAACGCTAGAATATCTATTGGCGTAAAATCTATCATATATCAATATATCAAGTAAGTGGTTTGAAGAAGGAGGAATCAAGGATTGGGAAAGATTGTATGACTGTTATATAAACTTCGAGAATTTTTGGAAAAAATTGGGTACCAGTTATTTGTTCTTCTTCGGTAGTTTTAATAGTAATAGCTGCCATTTAAACTGTAAGTTTAATACTAAATAGTAATCTTCTTATATTAATATATTCAAGTGTCTTAATTATAAATTATATATGGGTTAGTATTGATAGGAATAGAAAATGCATCTGACATGTTGAACATATTTAGGTCAAAGAACAATAGAATACATAGAGATAGATATAAAGTGACACAGTCAATCAAATTAAAGTAATTTCACTTCAATTAAAAACTTCAATTACGTGAATATTACATTGTTGGATTAAATATTACTGTGTGATAATTGTTATTGTTGAGCGGCAACTTACATAAAATATGTATTATTGTTATTAGCAACGCTATAAATCTGATTTCTTATTAATAATTACCGTATTAGTATACTTGTCGTTGAATGGTTGATAAACTTCTTGACAACTATCATTGTAGTTCTGTCTTTTTCTTAAAAACCCGAAATAATTCTCCAATAGAACAATCAATACTTTTAATCTTCGCGTGAGTAACTAAAAAAGCATAATATTCAAAAAGATATTCGAAATATTATATACACCTCCATTGAACATACTTGAAGCAATAGAAATTTAATTTACCTTTTTCCTACGTATAATATTTAACTTTTCCCCAATCTGATACACTTGGTTCTAGAGGTTACATCAAAGTAGCAATGATAATGACACTACGTTTTCGATCAACCGATATGCACCGACAATCGACCACGGGATAACTGTGGATTTCGTTTTGGAAGACTCGTTTCGACGATAAACCGAAATTCCGCAATAACGAAATTTCCCCATACCCATCTACCCCTATCGGTGATGTGCGGTGGTACTTTATTGGCCGTCATATCTGTCACTGACAGAGACAGGCTTTCGAACGATTAATTATAAACAACCGGCCGCAACAATGGCTCTGCGTAATTAAAGCGAGCGGTCGCTTCCTTCTCTCCCCCTTAACCGCGCTATAAACCTTCCCCTCCGACCGCCATATTTTCCTAACGGGTGACAAAGAGCACAATTGTCAATTCGTCGCTATTCTAAGCGAAAGTCTCTGATCCCACTTTAATATTTATTGCTTCAAATCAGCTACATTGAATTTGTCTAATGGTATTCTTTTTTTTTATTAAACTTGTTTTACAAATGTCCATACATTAACCACTTGGTTACAGTTGACTTTTAAGATTTTGAACATAACTACTTACCTTCCGATTTAAATAAGTTTCGATCGTGCCACAATCAACAGCAAAATTGATCACAGGTCGAGCTATAGTCATATACAGGGTATTTCTAAATTATGTGCACTTACCTACCAGGCGTTTTTCTATACCTTCTGAAAGATGCACATTTGGGAAAGAACCACGGCACAATATCTGGAAAAGAGTTGAAAATTAAGGTCTAATTGTAAGTTTCTATTGGATTATCGTCTTTGTCTTATCGTATTGCGTAGGAAAAATGTCTTATAGGAACCATGGGTCAGAAATGAATATGGATTATAATGCTCTTACCTTTGTTCTAAATCCTCCTCAATTTCGGCCCCTTAAGATTTCTGAAATTCGAATGATTATACACAACGGTTAAAATTAACATTAATTTGCACGAAAACGATTCATTTCTTACTCATGGTTCCTTTCAGACATCCTACCTACGCAATGAAACAAATGTAGTAAGCCAAGAAAATCCCGGATTTTGAGGTCCAGTTCATTCAGAAATGTCGATTTTTGAGAAGGTGTAGAACAACGCCTGGGTATATAGGTACAGGTGACCCTCCTATACCATGGTAGGTAGGATGTTAGAAATTGCCGTGTTATATGGGGCTCAGAGTCAGTACAAAAGGAGGAGCTAGGTTTCAAAAACTTAATGAAAGCAAAGATTTTTTTTTAAATTCCCTATCTCTGAAACAAGTCTCGCCGCGGATAATGCGTAAACTGCGTGACGCTTCTCACTATAACATCGGAATAGCGTTATAAACGAGTAAATTATAAATTATTTATATATTTTCATGTAAAGACACTATAGTTAGTTCATTATAGTTCATTATCTTTCCATCATTATCTAAAAGTAATTTAGTTTTTAAATATCTTCAACGAAAATCATGGTATCCAGTGATATAGAAGTACGGTGTTGTACAAAAGTTTCTGCAATTTTCTTATCATGTCAGAGCGAAACTGTGTTATAGGATGCTGTGTTATCAGGAAGTTTCCACAAATTATGAATCGTGTTATAGAGGAACCGTGGTACAAGATGCCGTGTTGGAGAAGGGATACCTGTACATATAATTTTTAAATACCCTGTACACATTATTGATCAGTGAACAAGAACGATTGAATGCCTTGAATACATTATGAATGCGATCAAAAACATTATTAAGTTTCTCCGATCAACGTACAATGTGCCTGAAACGTGTGTTGTTCACGGCTGGTCCTATCAATGTATCTCATGTCTGATACGTGGTGCTCACGTTGGGCCCGATCGATGTGCTGTTATGATTTAGGGCGGGCATGACCAACACGCAGCCTGTGGGCCGCACGCGGCCCACCACGTTAATTGTACGACCCGCCTGGCGGTTTTATATGTTTCTTCAAACTTTTGTTTGTCATTGCATGTGTAAGACATGTTAAATATTTGAAAATTATCATGCGACATTGTTTTAATGTTAAAGTGCGGCTGTTGTAACGTTAAGCGTTATCAAAGTGGCCGTCATTAGATTTGGTTTGGCCAGACTTGGTTTAGGGTTATGGAACACTACTCTTAATTTAACCAAGAGATTCATCAAACATCGGAGAATGTTTGGATATTTCACTCACAAATTATTAGGAATAAAATGGAACTAATATTTATCCTGTAACATATTTGTAGTGCTGTTAGATAAATATTTAGGCAAGGATGACTCCTGTACAAGGGCCATCGTGACTTTCCTTTACATTACTCATCTGATTGTGAGCAAAATTCGCGCTCACGTTGCAAGATGCAACGTGGAAGTCGTCATGCATCCCTTCCACTTCACTCCTAAAAACATTCCCAAAACTTAGGGGTCAGACTCTACCTTGCACTATCTACAGCAAATCTCTGTCATAGTAATCTCGTTCGACGTACTTTCACGCGTGAACTCTGATTCTTCAGAAATAAAACTCTTCACAGTTAGTAGTAAAAAGGGTTGCAATCGATTCTCGACGCGAACACCAAACTAAAATTGGTGTTAGAATTGGGGATCCAAGAGCGCTTACAATTTTAAACTGTAATAGTATGACTCTATTATGCTTTTATAAGGTAAACAACTTGATAACTTCGAAGCTGTAATATGTTTTTGCTGAATTGGCTAAATGCAAAAATGTTTATCATACATTTATTACTATATCAGGAAGCCCCGACCTTAGATATGTTGTAGTTGAAAAAATGATAGTTGAAACCTGTCATTTGCAGATCTGAGAAGACCTGAGAAGTGATATCTCAGATTAGAATTTTAGAATTCGTATTTGAAGTTTTTTAGCTGTTATATTTAGAGAATGTGATAGTATCAATTCCGATAGAAAAGATAATAGTAAGAAATTTTGAAATGGATTACAGATAGTATAATAATTATAAACTTGAAGTTTCGGATCAAAAAATAGTATAGTAAAAATGGTACAATAACAACTGTAGGCTTTAGGAGAAATTGTCATATTAGTTAATATTAATAAATGAAATATACACCGAAAAAGCTACTATGTGCAAATATAATTAGGCATCCATTTGTAGTAGGTGAATTTTTCCAAATGGGAAAACATCTTTTTATCAGCAGCCTTTTAACGGATAAAATTACAGTATACTCTTAAAACGTACGGCTTGATAAAAAGAATTAGTAGTATCATTAGAATTAGTCATTTTATTATCGAAGAAATGTTATTATAATATTAAAATTCTTTGAAATATTGTAACGCAATGCAGCTTGGGCTGTTTTGCGCGAGAGCTTTTGCTTGTAGCCGACATATTTAACACTAGATATCCCAGCGATTAATCCGATATATTAATCCTTTGCACTTGGAGTCATTCCTGACGTTATCTATTAGCAACTTGGCGTCACTTGAATACCTGCTATTTTATGCCATTTCAATAAAAAAGTCCAGGTAAACACACATTTCGTGAAATATTGCAGTGCAATATATGCAGTCACTAATAAATTCGAAGGTTCTCTCAGAGGGGAACCGAGTGATATGGTTAAAAACAGTCAAATAAATACATTAGAAAAAGATAAACGAATGGGGTAAAAAACTTGCTCATTTAAATTTCTTACAGTCTACAAGATAGACCTAGAAAACAGAAGAAGAAACGTTAAAAAAGTCAAGCAAACTCAACAAATTCCTTGGCAGATCTAGTATTAAAGATTTACACCTTGGTTATATCACTGTACAGAAATTCACATAACTTTTATCAATGTCAAATAGTTTTTTATGAAATTTGCTACCGTGAACATAGTTACGGTCATCGTCTTTACGGAAACTTTATGAAATACATAGATTGTAGGCATTTAACGCACAGTGCGTAAAACCGTAATTATATGTGCCCATCATTTCACGAGCAATTAAGAAAAAACATGTTTTTATATGTTTCCTTACGGTAATGTGTCAAGGTATTTTTTATGCCTACCAGTGAAAGTCCCTCAGAAGGGTTGAGAATCTCTAATATTATGCAGATCCTTCCTCGTACTTTTTGGGTCACCCCGCATATTCATTTGCTTGCATGCTACAAAGAAACAGAGAAAGGCAATGCAGGTGCAATAGCGCGGTAACCTTGCGGCCAAGGTTGCGCAACGTGGATCATGCCGCACACGTGGTGCCGGACTATGACGCAGTTATCTAGTCGGACGTAACGCTTGGACGCATGCGTACACTGTTATAAACGCGACTCACACGAAGCAATTCACATTCAACTTTACTGGGAGTGTTGGCCCTGCCAATTGGCTCAAATGCATATTTATCCTACGTCTTCCACAACTACATAATGGCGCTCACTGAAGCGCGTATCCCGCCCGATTTTTCAGTAGTTCTAATGACTCAGCATTTCTGTTTGCGAGGTTCGAGAAATGTTCAGTGTTTGACTGTTAAAATGATGGCCACCGTTGTAAACAATAAGGTTGTCATTGTTGTTTTATTGACAAGGATGGACGAAATTCAGGATTATGATTAAAATTCCTTACCAGGGATGGTAAGGATGGTAAATTTTAAATTATAAAGTTTAAAATTTTCCTCTAGCCTGGATATATTTTGCAAGACATGTTGAAAGTATAAATTTAATTATTCAAGACGGAAAGAATGTTTTTTTGATAACTTGAATATTAGTATATTCTATATGTTGAGAACGATTTTATGGAATGCAGTTCAGCAACGAAGACATAGTATTAAGGATGCACTTGATATCAATCATATAATTATTGATAAAGTAATTAGTGAGTTTGTATCAAGAAATTTGAAAAACAGATCGCGAGAATAATAAACTTCGCCGCGTAAATTCAATCACCCGAATTGACAACGCAATGTTAGATTATAAATGTAAAAGTCATAGGGACAGATTTTCCATAGAATCAGAACCGATTTAATATTCATAGTTTAATTTCGAAATAAAGGTACGAGTGCATTTGCACGAGTGATTCCAAATAAGCAAGCAGTTAATATAGTACGGTACTATTAGTACCTATTATTTACAGCCAGGTAGTTTCAAATAGCACAGTTTATATATAAGTCAGTTTGGAAGTAATTGCATTTCGGAGTACAATGAAGTTTGAAGTAAAAAGAAGGGAATGGATAAAGGCAGATCTGAGATTTTCATTTCTAAAGGAATTTCTCTTTTACTTGGAATTTCAGGTTCAATCATGCAAGGATCAAGATATTAGGCTTGATTCAAAATTCATAATAATTGAAGTTACATACACGTTTTAACAGGATAACTGCCTACATGACAAATTATGTTCCGTAATTTTAATAAAATAATTCCTCTTATTAATACAATTAATACGTCTATTATATGAATTGTACCACCTTGTTAAATGCGAAATAGCGGAGGCAACCACGTATTAATTCATTTTTGGATTACTGGATTGAATGGAAACCTTTCAGTGCGTCGAAGGAAAGTCTTTAATTCAATGATATTAAAAATAAAATTAGTAAAATCATTCAAATGCACAATTGCTCATGGTATTTTATCCCGAAATGCAACTTTTTTATTTAATCTTGATAGAATTGAAGAAAATATAAAGCAGTGCTGATGATACTTAAAAAAAGGTATTAGTTTCTAAGCGAATAGAGTCACTTGACTAGAGATACTGGGTAAGAGAAGACTGCCCTTGTACTGCCCATTCCCGAGTCGAAATAATGAACCTATTTCCATGGTATTTACTTTTATTTGAACCTAATATGATACTTTTCAATACTAAAATTCCTAATTTAAACATGCAGCTCCTTCTCAGTAAAATGATACTCCTATTTTTGTACTTTTAATTCCTAAATGTTGGGTAGTAAAAGGTTCAAATGAGGTTCAATATTTCGACTCGGGTTCCCATAACTAAAATGTACTATTCCAACAGCTAAGCACTTATTTTGTTGTTAAGCGGTTTTTCGGCCAATCACACATTAGAGTCGAAAATATGCGAGCACGAGGAATGTCTCTATCCGTCGTTCAACCCGGAGCAAACAACTTATCAAGTGACTTCTTTCTCTGGGCCAATGATATCTGATAGGTTTAAGTCACAGAAATTTCCAACGTCCCCTAAACACTTTGTCTCTCACAGTCAGTGCTATACATTGGAGCACTTTTAACAATTTGTAAAAGACACAATAGCATTAATGTTTCACTTCTTCCTTAAAATATCGCAAATAATAAATATAATAAAACAAATCAATAGATTTCCAGAACGGTGTATGCGTGCATAGTGAGAATTCGCTCATTCTACTTCCATATTCAGATTTTACTTCCTAGGCTTACGTTAAAAACGTTCAAATGACGCATTCACTTATTTCACTGGTAACTGCCGTCTGATAAATATATCTCATATTTTCATTGCACTAACAAAAAACGCATGCCACGGTTAAAGCAAGGGAGAGGAACAAAATATATGCTGCTTTCGTTTATAAAAATTTCAATTTGCGGTCGCAAATAACTTCGGTCTTGAGACTGAGCCATCAGTAACTTGGACATGAATTATAATGTGGTCTAAGGTAGATTGTCCACTGTTTTCGTTTTATCAGTCGGCACACATTCTATTTTTTTTTTATTTTTAAGAAATACAGATAATGGCGATAACGACAAATAAATCGATTCAAACTGTAATTCCTGCATAAACTGAATATTTCATTTTTTATAGATTTCTCCCGAGAAAGATTTATTATAAAGCACATAAAGTTTTCAATTTAATATTTCTATTAATAATTATGTATCCTATTATCATTAATAATTAGCAGTAAGCATCTGGTGCACTATATTTTTAATTAGATGTTTATAATTATTTCGAATTATTCCTAAAAATACTAGTCGTGCTATTTTGGATAATTCTTATGATATATCAGGTATAGTAGCTGCACGGATGAGGAAGGACATAACACTTTATGTCTATCATTTGACGAACATAACGTTTTATTAAATCTAAAATTTACCTATTGAAAGCTGACGGGGCCTCTTAAAAGTTGTAATTTAAAGCCTTCAATAACCTTTAACTCCGACCAAGAAAAGAGGACGTAGCAGTTTAACAAGCTTTCGGTGTATCGCTGGCAGCTTTGCACCTAGATAAGAAGTTACCTCGATGAAGGTACTATTAAAGGGCCACTTCGTATAAAACCAAAATCTTGTATTTTTTTCTTTCATTCCATAATGAAGTCTCTGTGGTTTTATTACTCATTTTGTAAGTTCTTGATATTGTTTAAAGGAAATAATAATTGTAATATTGTTTATTATAATTTTATATACACTGAAGTGCTTTCAAGCGTTAAACACTTGTTTCACTGGTATGTATTTTTATTCATGTAGGGAGTTGCATGATTATCCAGAGCTACATAATTCCTTCATTTACAATCAAAAACATAATTAACACTAGAACTATCGAACCAGTTAAAATTACTGATTCCCCATATTTTATAAAAATTCTCTAAGTTTATAGGGCAGCTATAGAGTAAATACTCTATACATATCTTATAAAATATAAATTATTAAATTAATAACTTTTTCCAACGTTTGGTTCATCTTTTTCTAAAGTACTTATTTAATATTTTTAGTTTTAGTGTTAAATCCTTAGGAAGTTCAGCTTGAAGAAATTTATCGCATAAGAGTATATCACTTACATTGATTACATCAGATATTTTCTTTTGTGTGTGTTATGGTCTCTTGAAATAGTTTCCCCCAAAAGACGTCCATTATTAAATTCACTATTCGGTTAAGACAATAGTAACTTTTCGTTGCCAATTGCTGTCAAAAATCAAAATTATTCATGCTTACAATTTTGTCTTTATATTTATCATTGTGATTGATCGATTTAATGAGCCTTGAAGAAATGTTATTATTCAAAGTATTGATTCCGCCAAACGGCAAAACTTCTCCTCGGACATATTTCTGCTTATTGTTAGAAAATATTGGAGACATTTGAAGTAGACAAGCTAAATGAAACGATACTTATCTTACAGTAGTTATACGTGTTACGTGAATAAACTCGATAAATTTTCCCCATTACACCTCCAATAATTACATACTTCATTGACTACCGTTTAAAGTCGAATTAAAAGGGACGTATAATCTAAATCGATTAAAATTCACTGTAGCCGATTGGAAGGTCCAAGTACAAAGGACGAGGTAAATACTGTATACATATATGTGGGTGTCCTTCCTACTCTGATGTTTTGTACCCTCTCCCATTCCCTTTTCCCTATACGCTCGACACCGTCAGTTCTTCGTGTTTCTGTTCATGTTCGCATTTAAGTGAGCTAGTGCGTGATTTCACGTCTGTGTACGGGCATTTGCCGTAAGAGTTACGACGTGCTCCTAGCAACAGGTCTGTCGTGGTTTTCCCCTTGGCCACTACGCCAAGGAAAAGGAGCAGAAAGGGGAGGAGAGAGGGAGAAGTGAGAGAAGGGTGAATCGGTGAGAAACGACAGGGCAGAAAAGAAAGGATGGAACAAAGGGGAAACTGTCATATTTCTTTGGCAGTAAGAACGTTCACTTCTGATTGTGAGTTGGCAATGGAAAGTTGAATGGAATTAATAAGCGGATTATTGCGGGAGATCTTAAACATGAGTATTTCTATGGTTCCAAAGGATCTTTTATGACATTTGGCTAATTTGAAGTTATCAATTATTAAAATGTAGTTTAATGTAATTACAATTACAGTTTGAGAAATAGGATTGTAAGAATCTGATAACTGATTCTGATGCATGTTTACTTACAATTAGTGGCGGAAGGCCAGTTAGGGGTACTTTTCTAACAGGAGTTTAAAATATTTGTTCTCCCTACTGAAAGATATACTTCGTACAGAAATATATATGTAAATATATTCCGTTAGAAAATGTATGATATTATCTATTTGTAGATTATTCAATTAAAATTTTCAGATAGAATAAGTGTTATTGAGAGCAAAACGTGTAATGACATTTACTTTGAATGTCATGTGAGCTCATCACAGACCAAATCGATTACCTCCACTTTCTGAATTTTTAAAAATTTTAATCTCAAAGCAGTTGACTAAATCCTAACTTCTTATGCTTAGCACAAAATTCCGTAATAATAACAATTAACAACTTTAAATGACGAAACGTATTTGACGATCAAACAACAAATTAATGGAATTCAGGAGTCCATCTAATTAATGCCAAGGCTATTCACCTTATTCATTTTATGTGGTATAAGAGGAAACCTAAATGCAATTATATATTCTATAATATTTATTTGTATTTATATTTTTAAGCGAATTTTGAAAAGACAGTACATACTATTCCATCACATTTCTCCACTTTAGGTTTTATGGATTTAATCATTTTGACAAGTGATTTTCTCATTTCTTATTTATTACGTTTGATTTATAAATTTTGTCGCCTACGTCATTCAAATTCTTCCTCGTCTATTTCGCACTGCACAGCGTCATTCATTTAACACGGGACGGTACGTGCGAGAATAGATGGGATTTGCAATAGCGTAACAAGACTCTCACTGTTCCGATGGTAGTAGACACTAAACAGAAGTCACAAAATGCTATTTGGAGTCGTGAGAGAGCTTAAAATTTCACAAGCTCGGTAGTCAAATTTTCCCGGTCCCTTTCCACAACATCTTGAAAACACGAGTATTTACTTCGGGTTATTATCGTATAAATGTTGCACCAGCAAATATAATGGTTCAAAAAGTGACTATCAATATTAGAATGTTAAATAAACATAGTAGTGTTCGTTATCTTCTTAACTGTAATGTTGTAAAGAAATGACGTTAAGCGGAATACTTACTGCAGAAGATAGCTATTAGACATTATTCTATTCGAATAGTATTATTTTAACACACTGAGCGCCGTTTACCTATCAGTCACTTGAAGTCTAAACGCTGATCTATTTTGTCTTGTCTCCAAACGATGAGTAACTAAAGAAACTAATTGAAACCTTAGACATTTTTGTAAAATCTTTTTCTCTGAAGAAATATGTTTAGCACTTTATAATTTTACATTTTACGCGAAAGTCTCTGGCAATGATCATATTTTTGTGTAGGAATATCTATAGAAAGGAACAGAATATCCGCATTATTGTGGGGTAGGCGTTTAGTGTGTCAATATATTACAAAATGTGTTACTTATTTTGTTGGATATAAAATATTATTACCATAACGCTATTAATAACTATATAATAATATAGGACAGTCGTACAACATCAACGAGATATATCATAAATGAAGACATAGTTGCACTGCGTAGAACATCAAATTAAACCTTTTAACGACCGTCAAAGCCGGCTTATGGCTTCCGTTAACATCTACTTGTAGTAATGAGAATACTTGTGGTGCTATTACCGGTTACAATTTAATCCGCGACAGTTCTGAAGTAATCGTATAATTATATATATGTATTATACAAATTCAATTTTATTGATTAATACGGCGCGTTATTACCAACTTATCTGTCACAGATCAAACTTTGCAGCAAATTCTAAAACAAACAGCTTCATCTTCCCATGTAAATGGTATATTTATGGTTGCGATCGACGAACAGCCCCTCGGCTTGAACGAACAATGGAACCACTCTTCTGTGTCACCCCATCTTTCTCACTCCCCCTGCCTCTTTCTCTCCCTTTGGCCGATTTCTGTCAGTGACAGTGTATAAATCAGGAAGACGACTGTACCCACCACCGACAATGCATAGAATGAACGTTCGAGGGGGAATATAATAGTAGTGAGGATACCACCAGGGCCGTTTCAGGGGAGGGGAGTTGGACAAGGGAACAAGGGGCATAAGATCAGTCCCACTGCATCCGGAATAACCTCGATGCTTTGTGGGAGACTTCGTGACTGGAATCCCTGATGTTAAGGCCGCGTGTTGCTCCCTATTTTACAGAGTTGCACAAACTTCCTTGTTTCACTATTTTTTTCACGGTTTGTTAGATATCGATGTTAAGAATTGTTCCAATCGATTGGTATAATTAGAAATACACCCATCCTTTGATTTACATGGTAAATAGATACATACGTTCCTACAAAATTTCGCAAAACGAAACAGTGCAAAACTAAACACAGAATTTATACGATATAGAAGGATATGTTTAATTAATCATTAAATCGTGTATATTGATTTTAGGAGAACAAAGAAAAGATGAGGATATGCTCATTATAATCGTGTAAAATAAAGTGAGGATTAAAGAAAAAAATAGGGATTTGTTCATTAATTTTTAGAGTCTAGTGCCAGTAGGTACGATAGCGACGCCAAGAGTATCCGTGAATCAGTGACATCTCGGTTGTGTGCATGGATGAAATAGGCGGTTTTTCTCCAAGGACGCCTCTGGCGTACAAAATTTTTACACCTCTGACTTACAATTAGACGTTTCCTTTCTTTCCTTGAATACATTAGAAATGAAACACAGAACATATGATTTTCACGTTTAATTTTTGCAAGGGTTGCTTTAATAACTTTTAATCGAACTTCTAAAAGAGTGTATTCATTAATGTGATACTCTTTTAATTTATAAATGGAATAATGCAAAACAATCAAAATAAAATTTAAAAAAACAACTTGTTTTCTTTTCATTTATACGCCGTGTAAAAACGATGTCATGTAAATTGCATACCGTACAAATTGAGGGACGGGTTTACATCACTTTAGTAAGGTAAGTAGGAGAATGCAGTTAGACGCATTGTCAGATTGTATCGCAATTGGTAAATCAAGGATGCTGCAACAATCTGAATATATTGTACCTATAATTTAGTTACTTTAAATTTCTTCAGCCAAACAAGAAAGCATTCGTTTATATTATATTTTGAAGTAGGATTGAAAAAACTGCATATTCGTTACGTCGTCATATGACGAAAGAAGTGTTTCTTTTTCAGTTGTTATTGGCCGAGCTTCAGGTTTCAAGAAACGATATTGTAGGGATAGGCGATTAACGACACTCTACCCTTACCTTTTTGTAATACAGGTCATCATGTGCTTTGTCAGTTTTAACATTTTACCGACCGGTAGCCTATTAACCCTTTGCGGTCGTATTAAATTTGGACATGGGTATCGTACTGGTCGGAATTAATTTCCGTCGAAAGACCAGGGATACATAGCATGCAAGATTACGAAGTATAAACAAGATTTAGTAGTTATTTTGTGAACTTTAGATGTATGTTTACTCAATAAAGTGATCCAACATCACGTTTTTGTATAAAAATTATATTTTATAGTTTTCCATCGTGTGGTATTTTTCGAAGTAATCTCCAACATGCAGGCCTGGTTTTCGATTGCATGTATCGCAAAAATAATTGGTTTGGCGCCTTCGGCTCTTAATCTTTCTGTTTGAACATACTGCGCAATCTTTAATTTTTACGTCTTCACAATGCCACAATATGTGCAGTTTTCCATTCAGTCTTTCCTCCTTACCTGAGGTCGATGGTTTTCCTAGTTTTGATTGTGCTCCATCACGATAACCACTAACCAGTTGTCCCACCAATTTTTGGAAAAAACATAAAATGTGTCATAGGCGTCCTGTTCTCTCTTCTAGCTGACGCCTTTTATGCAGAGTCTGTATTGAAAGGGTCAAAATAAAACTCTTCATCGCTATTTTCAGTTTCACAGAATACTTCTTGCGGTAACTTTCTTTTTGCCATTTTGGAGTATTATTTTGAAATATTTTAACAAGCGAGAATGTCTTATTACTGTTAAACACAATTTATACAATATTCTTTGGAATTCTACAAGGTATCGCCGAACGTTGTCGATTTCCTTACGCTCAAAAGGCGACTGACTCGCCACAGTGCAGCATCTTGTATGGCGAGTGCGGGGTGACAGCTTTTGTTTAGATTGGATTTCGTTATATCCAATTGATAGGAGTACCGAATTGGTTCGTGAATAGGTTCCTTAGTCATTTAGGTTCGTTTAGAGAAAGTGTAAACTGAAAAATGAATGAATACAGTATAGGATATGCATGGTTCCTTACTGTGGTGGCTGAGAGAAGACATACCACCGCAAAGGGTTAATAGGCTTTTTGGACCGAACGCTTTTGGACTTTTAACTGACTAATCGTTTGTCACGGCAATTAATAAATTATTGTTTATCACTATGGTTTACTGCGCCGAGGACTGAAAGACGAGAATGTCTAATTTTCAAGGAGATATCGGTATACGGGAAGTTTTTGCGGCCAAGTGACCGGTCAGAATTGAGTACGATATTAAAAATCACCGGTCGGTAAAGTGTTAATAACAAAGATGTTGTCTTCAACTCTCAAAGATGGTCTCTTTCAACATCAGTGTTTGAAAGCACTAATCATTATTATTTTTTTAATTGTTTGGCGTGGTGGTTAGTGGTGTCAACACTTTTTAATATTGTTATGCCTACATTTGTGTACTGGTTAGCTGAATTGACCTTTGCTTTTAGTTTCTTTGTTCTTGAAAAAGAGAATAGGGAACCCGGCATTTCTCTATCCGTCTATCGAATCAGATCGGCACTTGCCACGCACCATCAGGTCTTTTGAGCCCGGCATTATTAACAGTTCATACGTAAGCGAATCGATTTTCACATGTTGTTTCGTAATCTTATCGAAATTTTAACTTGAAGAATAAAAGTTGATTGGTGGAAACCTCTAGTCGATAAACAGATTCACGTCGCATACTCATATCAGTGGGTATATGAAGTGTATTTACTCTAATTGCAATTTCCACCATTTCAATTATTCAGTAAAAATCTCATTATATCAGATAGTCAACGTGTAACTATGTTTTCTCTTTTTTATAAACATAAAACTAACTCTAGTCGCTGAAATAGAATCATATAACGATCTTGATCTGATATTATGTAAAAAACAAACAAAAAACGTAAGGCTTCTGCCTCTATCAGAACCAAAATCTGCACCAGTGGAGGTGATAATTCATTCGGGCTAGTTTATTATTGAGTTGTGTTACGCTTCGCCTCAACATTTCAAGGGTAATCTTTTAGTCATTTTTATTAGCTCTCTTCAACAGTGTTACTATTTAAAAGAACTTCTGTATCTTTTGTTAATTGCACTTTCCTAGTGCCGCGTAAAATTAATTTTTCTACCCCTTTTTACTAATTTTTCTAGAAGAAGGAGGGAGAAATTGTAAGATGCAGATATGACTCTTTGAATCACTCTGTATATCAACAGGGAATTGAGGGAAAGATGATCAATCCTACTGCTACTGAATTGCTATTTCATTGAATTTGATTGTGTTTTGAGCGATAAATTCCGTTGGTTGGTCGTCAACGGTTTTACGATGACGGTAGAGTTTAAACGCGACGATAAATGCCGTGGAATCACTTTGGTCCATTAATTCCTACGATCAGTTTGTTTTAAAATATCTTTCAGTTTCTGTTTAATTTAAATGTTAATGCTACTGATGCCAACGGTGTATGATTAGGAAATTATTATCGATTCTGTATTTACCATATATCTTAATTATTATTTATTTTCAAGGTTTCGTTCGCTATCTATCAGCGTCATTATAGCAGTTTCCAGTCGTTTTATGCAAGTTATTTCTAACTAAAATCTTTATAGTTATAATAACTTTATAAAAATTACTTATAATAATTTACAGAAGAATTTCAGACTACGGTCTCGATAACTTTTAAATATCATCAAACTCATCATCCTAAATATTATTATATCATCTTCTATCATCTATCATCTATTTTACTTACCATACTTCTAAGACCACGGCATCCTAACAAGTACAGATACTTACTTTGTTGACAACAGGTTTAGTATATAATTAGTATTTCTGTATGTTATAACTGTGAAGATCTATTTAATTAACTAACGAGTTGCTAAGTATAATTTACGGAAGTATATCAAATTGTTGAATGATTCCTTAACACGTTGACTGCCACGGTACTTTTAAAGATTCTGGTCGCAAAACCCAATTTAATTTAATCATACTATATTATTAAAAACTCTAATTGTAGTACATACTAATTGTCGAAAAGCATAGATAATATTTTTTTCAATCTTACGAATTAATTATCTCGCAGAGATTTTTAATACATTTTGTATTGTTATACTTTTTGTTCATTTATTATTAAATTTTCTCTTCGTGTAAGCCCGCTTTGATTTTTTGTTCTCTTCGCAGAAGCCATCTATTCATATGTACACCGATATATTACACCACTAATTTGTACTTCAAGAAAACAAACTATGAGTTATCCCGTAGGTGGTAGTCAACGTGATAACTTCCCTATCAGCCAAGTGGTTACCATGTATACACACGTCATGCGGTCCATGTAACGCAGTAGGTACAATTTGTTTGTTTCGAAATTTAAATAAACGTTTCTGATATTTCTAGCTCAGCTTCAAGTAACATAGGTCGCTAATGATGGTTTAGTATACTTATGTCAGTTCTTAAGTAGTATATGCCCTAGGGAATTTAAATGTCCCAATGTGGAAGAACCAGCGTGCGGAAAATATACTATTGAACTTGTTAAAATGGAAATTACTGTACAAATTCAATTTATGTCCTATCAAGCAAAAACATATTTTCACTTAAATTAGGAATTTTGAATTATCCTGCAGAAATGTCCACTGACGAAAATTTGATGCTGCAATAAAGTCGGTGTTGCACTTTGTTTCACAGCGCAAAATCGTAAACAATGCTTCTTTCCCGGTTGTAGGTTTCTAGTGAATCGTTTCATTCGACACGGTATCATAAAAAGGAGATGACGTTTGACATTCGAGAGGCTTATATCTTCTTTATTCTTTGCTGTACGATCCTTGTCGATGCAGAATGGTATAAAGAACTTTGAAGGCTTTACGGTTCGAACGAACTAGATCGAAATTTCATTAAGCAGTAAAACGCTGCTATGGTATATTTACTATAGAATAATGTTCATTCTATTTTTCGTTTATTTAACATTGGAGTAAAATATATAGTAAGAGTCACTCAGTTAATCTGAATAAAACCTTTATAACATAGTGACATCGAGTGTTATTAATTTGATGCCGCACTGCCTCTCGCTACACAATTCAAAACCTAACATGAATTTTGTGTTTGAACAATTATTGGGGGGATAGAAAGTAGTTGTATATACCTAGTGAGGCTACTGTTTGAGTTGAGAAGAAAATGTTTGGACTTGCAATTAGTGGGTCCGAGAGCACATGGCCCATTATCTCTGAGAAATTTTTCCTACGTGATACATACGATAGTTCAGAACAGACCGGCTGCAGACCTATGAAAAGTGGCCAAAGTACTTAGAACTGAAAAAATACAAAAGAGAGAAATTATACATATACGTTAATTCTGCTTCTTCTAACGTTCGATTTATTTATACATTTAATTTGTGATTTTAATATTTACTACATATTTATTTACTTACTTATTACATGTTTATATGGGCCTAGCGATAAAATAAAATGGCTACGTACCTATCCGCTAATAAACGTGATGAGAGTGCATGGAGTAACTATGTTTGGTTGATAAAGTTTGAATTTATATAGCAGGTTTTAACGAATATAAAAGTCACGGCCTGTCAACTACGGGCAACAGCTCGCGCCGCTTTTTTTATTTATTTACACTTTCTTCCCCTGTGTCTCGCTTTCTAAAATGTACTACTTTCATTGGATATTGTCCATTTGGGAACATACTTTGATCATTTGGATGCAATATCGTGCAAATACTTAGATTACTGTTGTGATTAGGAAATGAATAAGCCAATTTCTTTTGGTAGTACATATCAGAATTTTATTTAAAATAGTGTACAAATGTCTAATCAATGAAAAGATCGTCGTTTTTATTTACAATTTTTAGCAGCTTTTGAAGTAGTATGTGGCTGTCGCTACGATGGAAATTGAAGGGTTATCATTTAATGAATTGATCTAGGAATTTTCTGACGTTACTGCTTTCTTGTAATTTCGTGTCAATAGAATAATGTTACAAGGACGAGAATATAAGAATACCAGCCGAAGCTATATCTAGCGGGTAATTCTCCGAGAAAAAATGGTTCATTTTAATGAAAAAATCACTTCCTTTGTCCCTTGGACTAAATACGAATCTTGCTACAAGGTATTGCAAAAGTATTATAGTATTCATGGTTTTCAGGGGTTGCTTTACATCCATGGATCTATGGAAATTTGCGAAAGGGTAACTTTGTTTTATTGGCCCATCGCATTCGTCTTGTTACGTAGGTAGTCGTTCACACGCAAATTAACTTTTTACTTGCATCTTCTCGATTGAATTTTAGCTGAATTAGTTAGGCTGCCAGGTCTCCGATCTTTCGGAAAGAAACATACGGAATATCCTTACTAGCACTACACAAAATTAAAAAGTGGAGGACGAATGCTATGAGCGAATAAAATAAATTGACTACCCTTTGTGAATTTCGCAGTGTCTTTTTTTTACAAATCACCATCGATCCAAGGGTGTAGAACAGCCTCTAACAACCGTGAGAACTTTTGGAACACCCTGTACATAGATAAATGCCGATCATGCTCCTTTGTTGCCACCATTGTTTACCATATAAATAAGGGAGTTGTACAATGAAGTTTGCAGCGTCGCATAATCCTTTGTTATCTTTAGTATATATATCTGGAATTGTTAAAAGAGTGGGAGATTCCGTCGAGGTAAATGAATGTAGTGGCCAAAAAAGTTATCAGCAAAAACTTTTTATTACACCATATCAACATTAGTGCTACCAAGGTGGTCAAAATCACTTGTTTTGAATTTTTGTTAAATGTTCTTAACACATCTAAATCTGCTTCTTTCTCAATTTGCTACGAAACATGCTTATGAAGCATTTTTTGCTAGGAGCTATAACAGCGAGGTAACTAAGATGTCAAAATCGTCTAAGAGACACTGTATAGTATCTGAAAATGCAAATTGGGTGAAACAACCAAAGACCGTAAATGGATTTACTGATTTAACAACTAGAGAAGATCTATTTTTCAATCGATTGCAATTTGACTTTCTGTAAGTGCAGAAGAGGAATAAAAAATATATTCGCTTTCTTTGCTTTAATCTATTTGAAAGGGTGTTAAAGTTAACAGTAAACCAATAAAACAAATAAACTTAGATATCGTTAAGTTAATATCCAAAGGAATACGAACAAATTTGTTTTTAGCTACGTTTTCGCACATTTTCCAGTCATTGAGAACCATTGCCTTCAACCTGTAATTTTTACGTTAGTACATCGGTCATAATAAAGCTTCACAATTGCGACCTGCACTTTGCAGCGTTTTCAAATTTTTCATGTGATCATTACTTTTATCGTATAACATGATATATCAGCTTATATGATGCTTATAAAGTATATGTGGACAATTATCATGTGCATGAAATATGTGGTGATAATGTTCAATATAACTGATAACAACGTGTGCTATTAATGTTAAATGATATTTATCACTAGATGTTGTTGTAACTATATGTTGTTGTTTTTTTAATATCATGAAACCGTACAATTAAATTATTCAGCACGTTGAATTTGATGGGGGTCATTATTAGTCAGCCATTTACGATTTCAATGTAATGTCTTGTGAATCTTAACACTTATTGTTAGTCAATCGAATGGGGAGTCTGTCGTCACTAACTTCTTAGTTCGCGTTACTGCTGAAAAGCGTACGTTTATAGTATGTATCGTATAAATTTATAGCGTTTAGTTTGTTTCGTTCTCAGCGGTTGGTTAAGTGTTAACACTTCTCCGACCGGTATTTTTTTAACATCCTACCCGGTTCTAACCGGTAACTTCGCCGCAAATACATACTTCCATGACACTGGTATCTCTTTGAATGTTGTAAATTCTCAAAAGTTATAAGTCACTGAGTCCGTGACACAGTAAACCACAATGACAGATAACAATTTATCAATTGTCGTGGCAAGCGATTAATAAGTTAAGAGTCCAAAACTGTTGGGCCCGAAAAACCTACTAATAGGCTACCGGTCAGTAAAGTGTTAAAATGTAATATTCACGCATTTACCGATATATTCGTTATTTAAATATTGGTGTTAATAAGACGAACTATTACTGAATCTATAACTATATCTACATTCAAAGTTTCTGACCTACGAAGAGCGGAATAGCTCTGACGAGATGTAATGCCTAATGTGTTAAATATCTTAAGTAATAGAAAGTTTATACAATGTATTTATTTTACATGTATTATGTTATGTGTAGCTGGCCTTCTAAAGCATTCATCCTTCATCTTACAACAATTGAAACTAGTATGAATACTTCGAACCAAAAACCAGAGCGCAGAAACTGAAAAAGTTCTTGAAAACTGATTTTCTTTCTCATAATTAATAAACCATAAAAGAAGAACAAGCTTTCACTTTATTCCAGACTCACTTTTGTTTTGTACAATGTAACAGCGACAAAGAACATACATACATACGTAAAATATCTAATGGCGATAAATTAGTGCGGTAAGAGGTTTCACAACTCGTACATACATTTCCGTCATATTTTTCCTGGAAACCTAAATCTTGGCCAATAATAACATAAAAAAACACACTTCTTCCGTCGTCCACATGACGACATACCAAAGGTGTGGCTTTTTCGACCAGTACCGCGTCAGAATGGAAAATTACGTGCTATGGCGGACGTCTCTATCCGTCTGGTAAAGAATAAAACACTTGCCACGCGTCATCAGGTGCATCCGATAGATACTTTTTTTGTCGCGTAGTGTATACAGATTGTAACACGATTAAACAGAGATCATTATTTAAATAATCTGTCTTGTACGTACAATACTTGTAAATTGTAAATCCGATCATAAAAAACTGAGAGTCTACTCGTGTGTATCGATAAAGATTAGTTTCTAACCAGTGAAATGTTCATAGTTATAAGTGTTCACGACGATATTGAACTGTCGCGAACTGCGCGCGAGCTTTCACCGGGATGCCGTATGAGGATACACAATCCACGGGGTGCGTAAATCCGCGATACGTTACTCGTCAGTGATGGCCGAGCGTGATTCTGTATAAGATTTCTCGTGACAGAATTGATTTTGCTTGTTATTAAATAATAAATTGGAACCCGGAGATATTGAATAGGTATATATATTTAGATATTAATACTCTAATGTACACTTGATAAAAAATGTGTAATGGTCTGTGTGGGTAGGAATGGCGGTAATGTTGTTCGAAGTGTGTACTGTCGCGGATTGAGTTCAAGTGAGATTGAAGTGTAATTTTCGGCCTATCAGAAGCAAGAACTCGGAAGAAGGAAAATCGGAAGTTACAGAAGAGAGGGAAATGGTCAAGGAGCGCACGTGGCGAGTCGAGCGTCTGAGGAACGGTTCGCGAAAGGACGATTTATGATAGAAAAGTCGAGGAAGATAGGAAATATGAGGTGCGTGACTGAATGATTTTGGTAAAGATTAAGCAAGATCAAATGACGAATTTCGAAATATTATTTATTAGGTAAAAGTTGTGCAGATGGGAAGTCTGGAAAGATTTAAGAAAGAAATATTACAGGATACAGGACAAGGACCTTGAGTAGAACACAGGAATTATGACTCGTAACAATAAGCACACGATTCGTTTAATTTCCTGTATAAACTCTCAGAACAGTACAACATACCAATTCCCTCTCTTGACTTGAACCACTGACATTCGACGAGATTTCAGAATGTCCGTCTAGTAGAAATGATATTTGTTCCCAACTTCTAACATCGTCCTCGTTTTTTTGTCGCATGATTTTGACGTTGGTATTGAGGTTTTAAACGTCAAAGTAAAATCCTTAGAATACAACGAAACTTTTAACTTATATTGGAATTGTGTTTTTACATGAAATGAAATAAGATAGTCTTTGTTTATACTTTCAACTTTCATTTCTTGCTGAGAATAATGTCGCAGGATTTACCACCTTGAAGTAGACAGGTAAACGGTTAAGCAGAGCATGGAAGAATGTCAAGATTTTACTCCCTTCTTTTTTTTTTACTTCGTATTGAGTTGGCATGAGAATGAGCAACAGTGAGTTCACTCTTTTGTAAATAAAATCCGCGTTGTTGATTATTAATTTTGTATAAAATCAAAAAAATATGATATCATTTTTTTACGAGTTGTAGGGATATAAGATGAATTAATAATCAGGGCAACCGATAAAAGTATGTAAAATGCCTGCACAAATTATTGTAAAGTTATAGGTAAAAGTTAACTGACAGTGGCCCATTGCATCGCAGCATTTTCCATCTTGTGTTTTGTAAATTAAAATACGAGCGACCCAATTTCTATCTAAATGAGCATATTCTAGATGGATCTTTACTGCAATATATCGACATTCAACTCGTCTGGAAGCCTTATAATTTATGAGAAAAAGTAATTTCATATAAATATTTGAGGTTCCCTAATACAAACGTATGTATTAGATAATCGCAAATGTTCGTTCGATTTTTCACATATTTTGCTTCAGTACTCTACGATAACATAATGTGACTGATAGACGAAATCCCCACAAAATTTTTATTTGTGTATGGTGGGCTGCATCTGGTATTTTTTTTGCTATGAATTCTTCAGTGAAAAGTTCTCCCAACATTTTTTCTAACAATTCGTCCTTTGGTAGTAGGTATTCATTTGTAGAATAAACGGTTAGAACAGAACTTGAACCGGCGATTAACAGATTCTTTATGCCTACAGGTAAGAACTTTTATAAAAACGTAATTGAAAATCAATACTTTCCTGCGGAAAGGTTCTAGATTACAAAGATGAACTTTTTATTTCTACTTTCTACATATACTTAATTGCAATTCTGATAAAAGTCGCATAAACCTTTTTAATTGTGTAATATGTAATCTGATAAGATGTGCATATGATTTACAAAGACAAATTTCCAATATAAATTTTGTAGTTGTCAGGAACAAATTACAATTAAATGGTTTTCGATAAACATGTTGGAAGGTGTATCAGGGGACTTTTGTTTCTGCGTAACAGCAGTCAATAAACACATTGAAAACAGTGAATAGGATCGTGACACGGTCTCAACGGATCGTATACTATATGGACATGGGAGACGTATCCAGAACCAGAATCAAGAACCAGTCTTGAATCCTCCGCGGGAGGTAGGTATTGAGTGATCTTTGACCTCAGAACCGGGGCACCGGATGCTTTCTCACGTAACCTTTACGGTACCTACTGATTTGAGCATGTCAGGGAATATCGACTTAGATTTGCAGATATACATCTACTACGACATTATATTGCAATTTTTAAATCAAACTTCAACGACTGCAATAATTATAATTAATATGATTAATACATTAACACTGAATCTACCAAGGTTGTCAGTATGACTTATTCTGAACTGTTCATAAATTCTCTTGAAATTTTTAAGTCTGTTTCTTTTTCGATTTGCTACATCTACCATATATACTTTGAATATTTTATAGAAAAGTTTATATACTGCAAGTAATTAAATCAATCAAGTTGTTTGCCTCCTTCATTTCTTTTCTTCTATCTTATTTATTCCACATTTTTAAATATATTGGATTAATTATCGGTAGATCTAGTGTTAATGATTATATTTATAATCACTAAAAAGAATACAACTTTTTCTGTAGCTATATAAGGTGTTCCTTAACATTAGAACTACCAATAACTAATTTAATAATGTTAAATATGGTAGATAAATATATTGAAACAAGAAGTATAAGTAGTGTTGGAAACTTGATTAATTCGATTGTATGTATTTTGAAAGACGGACTTAGGAAATGAAAGAAATTCAATCGATATAAGGTTAAGTAATTTTTAAAATCTTTGCTATTTGTTGTTTTAGCTATCTTGGTAGTTCTAGCTTTAATAATGCGATATCACATTTTAGAAGCATAATTCGTCTACATTCAGGATTAAAGAGGAATAAATGCTAATTGGAAGTTATAATTAGTTAGGAAATCTGTACTTGGTACTTGGTATCTGTATATGGTACATGAAAAGTTTGTATTGCATTATTACTGGGCGCAGACGTATTACAGCTGAATAAAAACATTTACATATGTCTGGGGGAACAAGTACATGAAAAGAACCTACCGGGAAAATTTTCATTAAACAATAAGGGATTCGCTAGATTGCAAGATAATACATTTATAATAAATGTGTCTCTATAATTTCAAAATCATCATTGTTACATATTAAATATTACAATATGCGCTTGATTTAAAATAGTCGATACAAGCATTCGAACAATAAAATTAATTAGGTGTGCTTCTTTTCTCTGTATGGCTGTGGCATAAGCGGTCGCACCGATCAGAAAACCAATCACGGAACTGCAACCTTAACATTAATTTGCACGAAAACAGTTAATTTCTGATTCATGATTCCTTTGAGACATTTTATATAACGAGATGAATGCAATGAGACCATAATAAAGTTTGACCTTGATTTGTTTTGAATCCTGAAATTTTCGATTGGTTTCTTTTACTTTTCGCCGATCCGGAGATGTTGAACAATGCGTGGTTGGTCGTCACACATCATTTTGAAACACGCTGTACAAGCTTTGCGGTCAAAATTGGAGATAATAAAATTTTAAAAAATTATCTTTAGGAAGATCCGTTGCTGGCATTATATCTTTTTTTACATCGAAGAAACATACCTCTTTTATCATTGATTGCTAATAAAATAATTCATTTTCCTATTATTAGACTACGTAACCTATGTGAGCTACAGCATTATGTGAAACGAGTAATATTAGTCAGGTTATATGTAAGTACATATCTTTTTATTGGAAACAGCAGTTAATAATTTCCATACACAATGGAAGAATAAGTATTCCATTAAAAATTGTCTATTCATCAAAAGATAACGGAAAAATACTTGGATGTTCATATTTAACAATAAATTACTCTCGATTAATCTCCCAGTAAAAAATTTGTAAGAATTTCCCATGTAGATATGCGTGATATAAACAAATTATAATAAAAAGCCTTTCATTTGGATATCTTTCCTAGAGGCACTGGTGAAAGTATTCGAATTTGGATTCGCTAATGTGGAGTTCTTAAGAGAAGAGTCATGGTAAAGAAAGAAGTTTTGGTTTTATTCAGATTCTTGTTCTCTTATTACTATTCAATTTTTCCGTTTTTTTTTTCATTTCAGTCTGTTTTCTTATTGGAAATATCCAAGAATCTCTACACTAATTACAACGCGACCAGCATGTTTCTGCATAATGATATGCATACAGTAATAGAAATTAATACCCATTTTCTCAATGTATTCTAATTTCTATGAATACATTTTGTAGCTGCATCCAATTAAAAAATATCTCATAATTTCTACACGTTTTCTAGTTTAAGTTTGTTAGCAGGGCGTGGATAAGGAATGGAATTATGTGGAACGAAACGGCTATTCCTGACTGAATATGTTTATTTAGATATATAATGCGTTTGGTACGGTGGGTTGCTTAGGACTGAACTCGCGCACGACGCTGTATAGAAACAGAGTTTAAAAATGACAAGCGTCATGGGCCCCACCAACCGTTCATTATCGCTTTAAAAGAAAGCTTCACGTCGGTAATGCCCGTTTGCTTTCAACAAAGTTGCACACTTTATTAACTCATTTTCAACTTCGAGTTTCATTCGGATTGCGTAATTTTCAAACTCCTCGTGTTGCGACATTTTTGTCTATAACCATGCAGTACGAAATGTTTTTCATCACAGATGTTTAAAATGCAAAGACTACACAGTGCACATATACAAAGCCGTACTTTAATTATCGTTCGTATCTATAATTCTTACAACTCTGGTTTCAGCTTTTATCAATTTCAAATTCGCCAGGATAAAAAATATGGCATGGTTCATGTAAAATGGCACAGACACGTACAAAGAGAAAAGAGAAATGAGACCAGCAGAACAAGACAGAACAAAGTTGGACGTGCACGGTTACGTCGCATGATCGCTGAATTATCGCCCGGAGACGCAGCATAAATATGTATGCACCAACAGTATTCCGGATTGCGGAATGCACCGTATTCTCCCTTGCTCCCCCACGTCGAGGCTATCCGTGTTCAGCTAAACAGCTTTGCTTTGGTTCTAACTTTTACAACGGGCCTATTTAGTCCGTTAGGATCACACTGTGCACGCGTGTGTATCTCTAGTTAGTCACTTTTCATGGCTACTTTGTAGCTTTTAACCGGAAATCCTTGGATAGTGAGAAGGTAGAGTCGGTCTTGTGTTTTCACGCTCTGAATTATGCCCTCGCACGGAGACCTGCGTCTCCTAATACGTGAAATATTCTATGCTTTTCACGATTTTATTCAATTTTCGCTTTGTACACTTTTGACTAGAACCACTGCAGTATTTACTACTGCTGATTTGGTAAAGAATTCAGATTTTTATGTTGGCTTCACAATACCGAGATTATGGGGTTAAGAACGATTTAGCTGTTGACTTTGTGTTCGAGTAAAATATTTCATGTGAAACAGAAATCTATTTTCGGTCTTCGGTAACATTACTATCTGGAGCATAATATAAAATTTTATTTATTATAAAGTATCTTGAAAATGATGAGAAATATTGAAAAAAAATTATTTTGTCAAATTTACAAAATTGCTTAAAACTTTTTTATAAAAAGATTATGGTAAGAATGGTAACTTTAAAGATAAAAATGTATTGAGAATTTTCGTTTAATAAGTTTCAAGATATACAAAAGGGATACGGATTTTTTTTTCAACTTTTCTTTATTATTTCTATTCATTGTTTATAAATACTTGTTTTATGGAGAAGTTACTTAATATTATTATGAATCGTGAAAGTTATTAATAATTTTTCGAATTTATGGGATTTCCGCGTTTCCTCTTTAGCCCTTTCAATACGGCAAAAAATCCAGTCCGAGTGCGCCCCATTACCGGGATCAGTTATTTCTCCTCCAAGCGATTACTAGATAAAATAATTTTTATGCCGAAAACAGAGCAACCATACCAGTTGTCGCTTGTTTGATTAGATCGGGGACGATCGAGATGAGAAATTTATGGACTCCTAACGATTGAGAATCTGTTTGGAGGCCCAACTTGGCGTTATTTCCTGCCCTAGATGTTTTTCAGTAACTGGGACATATGTTGTCCCAGCCGTAATATCAAAAATTTTTCAGACTGGAACAGCACATGTCCCGTCCGGTGCGAAAGGGTTAACATCCAATTGTACTTCGACTATTTAAAATAGCCGAAAAACGGTGGTTGACGAAAAGTATCTTTATTTCCTGCCTTTTAATTACGCAGTAGTTAATCTGTATAACTTGACTTTTAAGCATTAAATTCAGTCGATATTTGCATTCTATAACTTTAGTATTTGTTTTTTTTTTATTTTTCATTCCTTTAGCTTCAAGTTCTATGTTCCTTTCGCTTAGAGCCTACTGTTCTAGTTAGGTTTATAATCACTGAGGCCACAATATATATGTTTCATGAAGCAAATTTCCCAGAGGTAACGCAGGATTTAAAAACTGATCTACTGATGAAAAATCCGTGCTTTATCTCCTAGTCCACCCTAGAGCCTTTTTAAACTTGTCATTCATCTTCTTGCTAAAAGTCCTACAATGTATACATTTCGCGTCCTAAACGTTGTTTAAGTTTTTAGTTTTACAGGTCAATCCTTCGTGGTCTGCATTAATGTTTTTGTAGGGATAATGTTTTAGATCCGGTCTCCGCCATTGTTCGACTTCGGCAGGCCCGTCGACTCTGCGCTGGGCCTGTTAGCTATTTTAATTTAGCAAAATGGTAATGCTTCGGGTCCGGCGGGTTTAGGGCTGTCCGTGGTGGACGGGGGCCGGATCATGAACCGACAGTAAAGACGAATCCTATTGTCTAGGTGGGTGTGTTGCCTCGAGGCGGCCGGATCCTCGAGGGGTGTCCACCAAATGTGGAATTTTCCATACCAAAACGCCACCACGGTTGCGGACGTCTCGAGGCGACCTTAGCAATTTTTCGCGACCCGCCTAGACAAGGATAGCAGAACTTTCCCTTCCTCTCGTTATTCGACAGTAGGGAGAGAAAAATTTAAAGAAAGAGTAGGGAGGACCGAAAGGAAGAAAAAGGGCGACACGCGGTCGTCCCGGGCCTTGTGAAAAGCGAACTAGAGACGAGCAACTTTCTACAGATGAAAATAAAGCACTACGTGTGATCACCAAGAACACGATCTCTAAATTTTCTATTTCCTATAGTCCACTTCGAATTAGTTTTTGATATTTGTCAATTTATTTTAAACTTAACAACTTTATCTCTCTTTTTATAAAGTTATAAGCAGGATGAAGTACAAAGTAAGTTGAAAAATAATTAAAGAGCATATTGTAATGCGCTTCCCCCGCGACGTTTTCCTCGCCTCTCTTCTGGATCTCCGCGAAACCACATCCATCGCTGACTGGAATTGATGGCTTGCCTTCTGCCCACCGATACTTCGGAGTGTCTCCAACGGGTGGAGGTCAAGGCTATCCGCCTGCCGTTATCTGCGGGTTGCTACAATATAACAGTACAGGATTAATTATGACTCTTGAGTATTCTTTATCTTCACTTGATAAATTTGAAAAATCTTTATTTAAACTAAACACATAATCGTCATCATAACTGCTAAGGTTGTATATAACTGTAATTGTGAGTTCACAATCAGTTCTTTCAATCCTTCTTCATCCATATGTACATATTATACTAAACGCAAACTAACCAAAATATTATAGAAGCGCAAGTTCTTCGCATAACAACTAAAAATGTTGGCATGAAGGTGATAATAACGCGACTGAATCAATTAGCAACGAATACATTGCGCTATACTATCCTGCAAAATAGTAAAAAATATACTTCGCATTAAAAATAATATCTCTTATTGTTAGATGCAATAATTCCTCATTGGCGTCCAAAAAGCATTAAAATAATTGCTATTCTGTAAGTTAGAAACTATGTTGAGTCACACTCGACATTGAACTTGCTGCAAGGAAATGTTATATCTAGTGGCACCCGATGTTGGACTGCAAAGTATTAAGATGCAAATAAATTTCACAATATGAACAGCTATATTTGAAAGCGATAAAAGTTGCTTGCTTATTAAGTTGGAATATTTGAGTGTTCGTGCAAAAGCTTGCGTGTTATAACATGTAATAGTTGAACTTTTCGAAATTAAATCATAAGAATATTTTATTGCTTTCACGTTACCCCACCGGAAATGTGAAAAGAAGACGTCTATATTTAGCTACAGCTGACTTGCATACGCCTTCTTCAAAATGAGTTCACACCACTTTCAAAAAGAACTGTTCATAATCATTTATAGAATCTGTGGATATTTCTTGGAAAATCATCGAACAAGTTCAAATTGCTTGTAGTACTTGAAGGATTTATTCAATTAACACTGTTTACAAAACTGTGCAAGTAAAATGGTAACATTATTTACAATGATTGTCCGAGTAAATGTTGGAGATATAACTGATTGCACGTACCGTTTGTTTGGCTTGTCCGAGTTTGGACAGGAATGTTTGACTATTGAAACTAGAGAAAGGTGTTGGTTGTGAATTGAGTCGATGTTTGTGGTTTGACGGCTGAATTGAATTTGATCGGCTTGAAGTATTATAAAAACTCATGGATTATCGAAAATAACGATGCTTTCCAAAGAAAGATATTAAAACATTATAATTGGTCAATTCAAAATGCGAAGACGGTGTGGTCAATGCACGAGAATCAGCCAATCCCCTTACATTTCGAAAGGCAAATTGCCAAGATACTTCCCAGTCGAAAGTATCATTCAGCAAATATTCTCATCCAAGAATTAAATTGGCACAAAACATCGAATGATGAAATAATAGGAAAATAATTCGCTAAAATTTTTAAATTTCTAATAAGTAAAAAATATCGTTACCAATGACATTTAACATATATAAATGTTTTTACCATCTCCATTAGACCAGTGTTTATATCGGAGACGCTACTTACGAGTTAACTCTTTACACTACAATGACGTGTAGCACTTGTGAGGCGGTAAACGGAATATGAAATTTTTAAGTTTTCGAAAAACTATTAAATTGAAAGTAAGAGTGAGTCAGGAGATGTTGAAATTAGTTTTATTCTATTAATGTTGTGTTAACTTATATCGTATATTAGAAATCAGTGATAGATTGTTGTTTCAACAAATTCTGAGTTATTGCGCGTTCGGTCGCAGAAGAAATCGTAGGGCAAGGGGTTAACTGCGACAACAGGCTAACATAATAAAAACAAGAGGTTGACTAAATTAATAATAGGTGTGCGTATATTCTGTGGGAATTCAAGTTGTAAAAAATAGCCATGTTCTATTGACCTTACTATAAATTCGTTCATATTCAGAGTTCTTAACGTTATCTCCGGTATACAATGTCTGTTATAACAGTGAATTGGTTGAAACGTGTCGCTTAGGACGAATGGTGATGAAAGAGAATGCCGGAGAAATCAAAAGAGTGAAAGAGAGGATCGAACAAACAGAATCCAATCTAATTATCTATAATGCACCAGAACTCGGAAACGAGGACTTGTCGTTTGTTCCAGTCCTTTCGACTGGCTGATGTTATTCATTTGTTTGCTCGAGATTCAGTAGCCCCTCTTTCCTTCATCTGCTGAATGAATGAATTTGCCTTTGAATACGTTTTAAAATACTTTTATTCTCCTTTTTTTCACCAAGTACAAAAATGTTTCATTAAAAAATGTTACAGCATTATTTACTTCGTAGATATTAGTAAAATTGGAATTATTAGAGTAATTTATAATTGGGTTTTAAAAACATTTTTATTTGTTTAACAAATTGTCAAGGACAATGAAAAGGGCAACATGTTGCACTCTGTTTTGCATGTTTAACGAAAGTGTATCTATTTTTACTAATACTGTCAAACGATAAACATCTAAATGATAATAAACTGACACGCTGTCTCGAATTACAACAGCTAACACGGGTAACGTTACATGTGTATTAACATTATTTTTGTTATACTTTTTAACTTATTTTTTAACTTTAGCATTAGTAAATGTAATACATTCAATGACCTAAAAAGAGTTTATTTATTCGACAAAGATAAAAACTAAATTCCTCGTATCAGCAAGAAAAGCAACATCGATACCGTAAGCAATATCAACATCCATTTTAACGCTAGAACTGTCGGTATTATATCTGTATATATTTAAATATGCCGAATAAGTGCTTTGGAAAAAATAGGAAAAGACGAGAAAAACATGATGAATCAAGTAATTTAGGTTTTACAAGATAGAATTAGAAAATTTACTGAATGGCTCTCTTATCTATTTAGGGAACTTTCAGAAGAACTTAGGAACCGGTGATTGTAATCACCTTGGCAATTTCAATGTTAACATAATTGATCGAGTCCTTTCTGTCACCTCTATTAGTGCTTGAAAGTATGATATCATGTATCGATTAATTGAAGCTTCCTGTTGAAGCATCAGTTTTTATGTCGTCGTTGAATTTACGTTCAGTCACTCGCAGCTGCAAAGTTTTCTTCGTAACCCCCATGGACCTATGGCGCGCAAACTACGTTTGGGCGCGCACTAGCTGTAGTAACGAAGACTGCTTCACAATTTATGGCGCATAAACTCGCCCGTTTCGTGTGCTTTTACGATGGGCGCACTGCGTTGCGACAGGCATTGCACGGGCTGAGCAAAAGCAAGTAAGGCTCTGCGATATCATGCGAAAACCTCGTCCTAGGTTTGCTCGGCAACTATGCTTCCTGACCTATTTAATAAAGAGT
This sequence comes from Cerceris rybyensis, assembly GCA_910591515.1. NCBI lineage: Eukaryota > Metazoa > Arthropoda > Insecta > Hymenoptera > Crabronidae > Cerceris > Cerceris rybyensis. The sequence goes on along the minus strand of OU342789.1, from coordinate 21,005,276 downwards.
GATTTACATGAGTTTCGCAGCGCCGACAGATTCTAGCCGAAAACTTGGAAGTAGTGCGATAAAATTTCTAACATTCTGATCAAACATTCTTATGTCTATTGTTTTCGTATTACTCGTTCGTTAAATGTGGTGTTAGAATTTCCGTATTGAATGTCTTGAAAAGCTAGCTCTTTCATATTTTATGATCTTTGGTTACTCTTGACTTTGACTTTGAAACTTTTTAACGTTGGAATTCGCTCCGGTTTCTTGCAAATGTGTTACTTTTCATTTTGCAATAAAGTTTCAACTTTAAGAGTCAAAAAGTCAATGCTTTGTTGTCACAATCTGCAAAATTCGAAACATATTAGGCGAGGGAAAACATTTAAACGTATGATAGCGCAAAAGCGAAATAAACTTTTTCATATTTTATATGTAATCATATTTTATTTTATATTATTTTCATATTTTAACATGTTTAACACCCAACGAAAAACGTATGAATTTTTATTTAAAATGTTATTGATATTGTTTTAAATTATTCATAAGTTAAAACTGATAACTCATAGAATCCCGTTTATTAGGGCGTAGAAGAACGTCACTCATATACGGGTTATTGGGGTGTTCAACGCGTTCAATGAAGTTCATTAAACCAAACGTGTATCAATTTGTACGACCATCTTTTGTCATTTTTTTTTAATACAGTTACAAACCCGTAACTTTAAAACTTCTGTCATTTTTGGGAAAATAACTTATATCGCTTTTCCGCTAAAGTGCGACGGAGGTTTTTCTACGAACCAGTAAGTTAAGAAATCTAATCAAATCGCCGATTCTCCGAAAAGTCAGTCGATTGTTTCTGTTATAATGCTTAGATGTTTTTCATTGAGACACAACGCTGCGAATGATTGTTGGAATAATATAAAGCACGAGCCTATCCGTTTCTCTCTTTTCTGTGAGCTTTCAATTTTTAATAATCCTCATTATAAATATTTTTACAAAAATCATTGAGTAACAGTAATTTGTGAATGAAAACGTGATGCTTAATAATGTCGAAAAAGATAAAGTCAACCATAAAAGATGAAAATGAGTCTTTATCTAGTAAATTTTGTTTCCTAAATCTGCTTTATTGAAAGCGCGATAACACAAAAACTGTATAACTTGAAGGTACTTTCCTTTTTTTTGAAATTCATGTTCTCGATGCTTAATTCTTTAATGTTTTTATTATGTTCATTTCAGTGATATTTTTATTTACTTTCAAAATATTTTTTTTTTTTCAAAACTGATTCAATTTAAGTTGAAAAGGTCTACAGATATCATGGCGAGAAAGGAGGAAAAGGCTGGAACCCGCAGTCTGTGGACTGGATTTCAAATACCCTGTTACCTCTCGGAAATTTTTCTTAAATGATTCTATAAAACGTTGAATGCCATTTGGGTCACTTGTGACCGACGCTGATAAGTTCAATGAAATTTCTTGTGAATTTCAAAATATAATATTCACGTATTTACTAATAATAGGTTAAGAAAAAAGTTCGTGGCGTTTTTTGCAACAGATGGTGTTAGAGTTGCATAACTATAGTAACATAAACATTATCAATACATATCATAGCGCGTTTGTAAGGTGACAGTTCATCGATTATTTAAAAAAAACATTTGACATTTGTTTATTTAGTCAAAAGTTATTGCGTTCTAAAAATAAGCTAATCTTCTGAAAAAATTAGCTATATTTTGCAGTACCCCTTTGACCAAGACAATAACGCTTCGCAGGCTTATGAAAAAATTTGTAGTGTTTACAGTGAAGATACTTTATCAAAATCAGCAGCACGTAAATGGTTTGTTCGTTTCCGTTCTGGAAATTTCGACATTAAAGACTTGCCGCTCTCTGGTCGAACAATTATTGAAAAAGTGAATGAAATTTTCGAAAAAATTGAGGATAAACGGCACGCAGCAACCTATGACATCGTTTCGGAAATGAAGATCGACCAAAAAACCGTTCTGAACCACTTAAATAAGGCTGGGTACAATAAAAAGCTCGATGTTTTGGTACCTCATGACTTAACAGCAAAAAATTTAATAGACAGAGTTTCCATCTGCGAATCGCTGATGAAACGAAATGAAATTGATCCCTTTTTGAAGAGACTGATAACGGATGATGAAAAGTGAATCACGTATGACAATAATTTACGAAAAAGATCGTGGTCCAAGATTGGTGAAGCTGCACAAACGGTGGCAAAGCCCGGATTGACACGTCATAAGGTAATGCTTTGCATTTGGTGGGACTGGAAGGGATCTGTGTATTACGAGCAGCTCCAACTCGGTCAGACAATTGATTCAAATATCTACTGTCAACAATTAATGCGATTAAAACGCGCAATAGAGATAAAACGGCCAGAACTCGTCAATATGAATTGCGTTGTCTTCCATCACGACAATGCTAGACCGCACACCTTTTTAACGACTAGGAAAAAATTGGGAGAGTTCGGCCGGGAAATTTTAATACATCCGCCGTATAGTCCAGATCTTGCCCCTTCCGATTATCATTTATTTCGCACTCTCCAAAATTCTCTTAATGGGGTAAAGCTGTCTTCAAAAGAGGCCTGTCAAAATCACTTGCTTCAATTTTTCGCCCAGAAATCACAAAAGTTCAACAGTGATGGCATAATGGTTTTACCAGAAAAATGGCAAAAGGTTGATCAAAATGGCTCATATTTAGTTTAATAAAGTTAATTTGAAATATAAAAAAAATGTGTTTGAATTTTGGTGGAAAACGCTACGAACTTTTTCCTTGACCTAATATACTCAATGCTTATGTATTAACGTTAAAAAAGTAAAGTACTGATAAATATATAACTATTTTTAACTTCAACATTTTTTCGCTGTAAGGATTACATCTTAATGGAAAAAATTAGACTTTAGAAAAATGGTGAAACAGGCAGAATAAGAATGGTACTCGACGCGTTAATATATCGCAATCTAATTGTAAGTAGTTTAGAACCCATTTACAACAGTGGGTCAAAAGCGAAATAATCATGCCAGTTAAAGCTGAAAAAAAATGAAGAAAAGACTTGCGCAGAGTTCTTCGTTTCTCGGCGCAAACGTTATTCCTGCGGTTAATTAAAATACTAACAATATGGTCTAGTTCAGAATTGAAGCAAATGTTAAACTAAATGCATATTCATCACTAAATTCGAGATTTGAATTCACCGTATTTGTAAACAGCGGCTTACAAACATCTAAGCCGAATCAATACTTTTTCCGATTTGTGATGAATTGTTTTATAATTTTGCGAATCGTATACTTTTGTGATTTTGTGACAAAGTGGCAGTAAAGGTAAATGACGATTTGTTTTTATAAGAACAACATGCACTATTTGTTTGTCTCCCGAAAAATCTGAGAAAGAATTCAGTAAGTTAAGAATGGAAGTTTCTCAATGCTCGTGAATAACTTCCGCGGTAAAAGAGTAGGGTGAGGAGAAGGAAGGCAGAATACAAAAAAGGGAAAACGAAGGATTCGCGGTTTCCTCCGCGCCGGTTAAAAAGAGTAAACGAAAGAAGGAATAGCTATACCACGGATGAATAATTGAACCCCACAAGTCTGAGCGCCAAGGCAAACTCAAATTCCACGGTTCTCGAAGCGAATGAGGAATGGGCGTAATGCTTAAATTGATAATTCCACGAGATAAAAAAAACTCGTTTTTTGACGATTTATAATGAAGAGTTTCTGAAAGCTCAATAGCAAACTTGAAATTTTATTTCCATCTCAAGTTTCTCTTAATTAAGGATGAAGAAATTGATGTTTCATTTCAGGAAAAAATTCTTCATTGTACGTCCAAATTATCTAACTGTATTTTTAGATATCATTACTTTTAATAGAATAGTTTTGGGAAGGCGGAATGATATATCGGATGACTTACTTGATACTATGTCTATAAACAATTATTATGTGTCGGTTTTAATATAATTGTAATACTCTGATAGAAAATTGAATACTTTATTGTCAATACTCGCGAATTATCTCGTTGCATAAAATTGAACGTGCACCTCAAAACAAGAGACTAACAAGGGAACATCCCGAGGTGTAAATCACCGATTTTGTTGAAATTTTAGTATGATACTTAGTCCTCACGAAACTATTTGACCCGTATTTTTTTTATCGGCAACCGTCCACTTTAAAGGGGTAAAAACCGCCCTTAAAGTTGGGGTCCTGAAACTTATTTATCGAATATCTCGAAAACTATTACAGATACGAAAATTTCGTACAGAGTGATAATTAATGCCTTCGGATTTTGAATCCAATGGTATAATCATTTTTTTCTTAAATCCATTTGTTTAAATAATATACTAAAAAATACTACTTTTTTCATTATTTTGTCAGTTAAATTTGAATCAATTTTCTTGAATATTTGTTTGTGAATACTATATATCGAATCACAAAATATGGATAAATAGAAAATTTGATATTTGTATTGCAAAAAAAGTTATTGCATTTACAATATTTGCGCTTGCGTACTTGTCAAGTTATGGTTTCGTATATACATTATGATTGCTCTGAAAGGTCGGATTTTATTGTCAGTCACACATATTGGTTTTTTATAAATTTAAAAAATGCGATTGATTAATTAATAATTTTTAATAATTATTGTAATAGTGGTATTCATTGTTATTGGTATAACAAATATTTTCTACCACCACAAGCATTCTATAACAGCTATATAATCAGTTAAAGCAGTTTACGTTTGAAAATTGTAAATATATAAAGCACACCGCCCCAGAATTGTTAATTTTTCAGGTCTGTCGGATGTAGAGTCACATCAATACCATGTATGACTATCCCCAACTGTAAATCACCAATTCTTATGAAACTATAGTATAAGGTAGATTTTGTGCGAATATTTGACACCTACTTTGTTTCATCTGCAATCGTGCATGTTAAAGGGGTGAAAATCGCCCCCAAAGTTGGGGTAACGAAAAATATTTTATCGAATATCTCCGAAACTATTAGAGATACGAAAATTTCGTAAGGACTGAAAATTAACGTATTTCAACCACGAATCCAATGGTATAAATATTTTTTAAAAAAAGCCATTTGTTTAAACAATATGCTACAAAATACTTTTTTTCAACTTTGAGGGTAGTTTTCACCGCGTTAACGTAGACGGTTGCCAATAAAAAAATACGTGCCAAATAATTTGACGAGATCTATATCATATTAAAATTTCATTAAAGTCGGTGATTTACACTTCAGTATGTTCCCTTGTAAATATTTGGTTGGGGAAAAAGTTTCTTCATATTTTGGCGTAAAAGTAAAATAAGTTTTTCACATTTTGAATGAAGTTTAATAAACGAAATGTCGATTTCTTTAACCACCTTTGTTTATAATTGTTTCTGTAAAATTACAGAGATTTATGGGCAAAAACCTTCTACTATTTTTGCAGAAAATATGAAGAAACTTGTTCCCCAAGAAAGTATCCCTCAGTGAAGAATAAATAACTTACAATTAGACTACTGTCGTTATTAGCGGTACAATTAAGACTATACTTACGCCGATGTATCGCTTCCATTTACTTTCTTCGTTGCGATCCGGTTAGTATGTGTTGCCGTTTAGCAAATATCACATTAGACCTGAAAGTACATATGCTAAAAGGGGAATTAATTTAACTCTGACCAATTAGAATTGTATTCTTCTTACGGAACCACTTTACCATCGTGTAATAGACTTCTCTCTCGTAAAAGACAACAGGGTGGCGATAAAATGTAAAATGAAACAGTAATGTTACAAATGAGGTTGTAAACTCGTATTCGAACTCAAGAATTCGACAAACGACGTGTCGTATGCAAAAGGTACTATTTCTCGTGTCCTCCTAGATCAAGTATGTCAAACTTAAAGGCTAACACGAGCCAAATAGACAAGATCTAACAATAAGTTTATGTGAAGCGCAGAAAGATTAAAACTTCAGTTTCTAAAAAAGCATAGGTTTATTTCAAAAATAAAAAATAACAAGTATAACAGTAAAATTAAGATATTTTCCCTAACACTTGATATCTGTGCCTTGACGGGCCGCAAAGACAGTTGTTTTGGGCTGCGAGTTTGACATGCTTTTCCTGTATCAATAATAGACAAACTACAATAGATCTACCAAAGTGGTCAGAATGCCTTCTTTTGAATTTTTTGAAAATGTTCCTGACATTTCTAACGGTGCTCCTTTTTTAAACTTCCACGTCTATCTTGAAGATTGTAAGCGATTTAATCGATCAAGTTCTTTGCCCCTTTCATTTGTTTGATTCGAACGGATTTATTTAATAATTTTAAATATATTGAATTAATCGTCGGTAGATCTAGGGTTAAGGAGTTGTTCTTTTTTTTACATGTACAAAATTTTCCATACACTGGACCGCCATCATTTTTTTTTAGCCCACTCCTAAAAAAAGTTACCCATCGCTATCCTAGACTACGATTAATCTGTCCTAAACGCGTGCAATATTTATTTATTATATTATAAGATAATATTCATTTAATTATGTTCGCATTGTACCAACTTAAATGTGAACAAGATATATGAAAATTTAAGTTAAGCGGAAATACTTCAATTTCCAAATGTGGAATTTTATTTTGCTATTTTCAAGCAAATTTTTAAATTGAGCTTAATGTTGGTAATGCATCAACAAAATTCACTGAAATTTTTAAATGTTAGATTTACGTTTCTTACAAACGGCACGTAAGGCCTTCGAGCCGCCGATTTTATTGAAACTTTACATACAGTGCGGCTCGCCAGACCTGGCACCTAGGAGGTAAGCCTGTTTCGGCAGAGTATGATTAGCCAGGCATCAAGCGTCATGTCTCTTGTCACACGTACACGAAGGCACTTGACGTTCTCAGTACGCGACGCGAGCTCGTAGCGACAACATCTCAGTGCTCGAACGCGACGTAAACAAAATTCCTAAGTGCCCATACAGAGAGTCATTCGTACTGTGAAAGTGTATCTTGTTATACTCCAAGTGATCGGCTAATTTTCGTTACTATTATTGGGGCTTGCTATCGCAAGTCCCAATACAGTTCTTCATTTTTTTTCATTCTGACCGTCCACTTTTATGGAACATCATATTGCACGCATAGAAGCTAGTAACTCTTCCGCATCGGCGGCGGCCGATGCCAATAATTCGGACGAAAATTTTGCATCCCTTGAGACTACTAGCCAGGGATCGCTATCTCTGTCTCTAAAAAGACATAAATCATCATCCAATCCGTCTTCATCCGAGGACATTCAAATGAAGAAGTCGCGCAAAATTTCCGCTTCACGCACAGCCGCACGGCAATCTGCCGACGCTAAAACGGCTCCAGTTAACACCATGGACAGTGACACAGGATTGAAATCGCTCGATCAACAATCCAGCGATGCGATGTCTACAGCATCATCCAAACAAGGCGTTGAAGCATCTTGTAGCAAAGAAACTCTAGTGCGTGAAAATAAAAGACTATTAAACGAAATAAAATTGCTCAAAGAGCAAATCCAATCGCTCGCTGGACCCTCTACATCTGGTCGGACCATTGAATCGCCAACGTCGGAATGGATCACCATTGGATCCCGTAGACCCGCAGGACGACACGCGCCTTCTCCGATGCCGACGCTGGACAAACCTCCCACCGCCAACCGTTTTCAGGCCTTTGCCGAGCCCAACGCTCTACCGGAGGTGTCAAGGGACCAGCCTCCCACCTTCAGGCAGCCGACCCCACCACAACAAACTATTAGACAAGATAAGTCTAACAAACCACCACCGTTGATAGTGCATGTGGCTTCACCACAATTAATAATAAATATAACTAAGAATGCCCTTCAAAAGGCATCCTTCACCATAAAAAGAAGTGGCTCGAAAAGCCACGTCATATACCCGAATTCTCTCGAAGCTTATTCGAAGATCAAAGATATTATGATGAAAAACCAGCTCAAGTTCTTCACTTATACGCCGAAGAACGAAAAACCACTGACGATGCTTCTCAAGGGTATCGATCCAAACACCGACAAGAATGAGCTGTTGTCGGAAATTAATTCCATCACCGCACCTAAAGCTAAAGCCACTCGTATTTCAAATTTTGTAACCGCGAAATCGAAACAATCCGGCTTGCCCCTGCCTATGTTCGTAGTGCAATTTGACGCTAATACAGATATCAAATTTGTTCAATCGATCAATGTTTTAAATTATCAACGCGTCAGATGGGAGAAATTGCATAGGCAGGATCTTTTACAATGTTTTAACTGTCAACGTATAGGCCATGCATCCGCTAACTGCCATCTAGACTTTAGATGCGTTAAATGCAATTTATCTCACGAGCGTGGGAAGTGCTCGGTCACGGAAGCAACCAAACACGACGCAATTTACTGCGTCAACTGTGAGAAATTCGGCCACCCCGCGTCATACCGAGGTTGCCCGAAATTCAAGGAGAGAAGAGCCGTTGCCGCCCCTACAAGCAACAGAGCTCCCCAGCCAGCCGCAACCAGAAGACTTCCATCTCCCCTCGTCAATCCGACGACGCTATACAGTAGTGTTGCGAGTGGAGTGGGGGGCCTAGTAGGTAAGGCCGCACATGCTTATTCATCGACTACGTTTAACAGAGGATCAGTCCCTCTCGATGCTACGTCCAACGAGCAACAGGTCGACTTAAAAAACATGTTTTCGGCCATCAAAAGTATAGCCGATCAATTACCAATTATTTTTCAACGCATCGGCGAAAATACCGAAAAAATTAATTTCCTCCTTCAATCTTTTATAGATGATAATCATACTCAATCTGTTGATTATCATGGACGTACCACGAGAGGCGTTCGAAATGATTTCCCGCAATAATGGCCACTGCCGATCAAAACAGTATCCTGTTGGACAATCTCCGAATCATTACTGTCAACGTCAACTCTGTTATAAATCTTCACAAACGTGCATATTTGCAGCAATTTTTGAACTCTCATCGACCCGACGTATGTGGTCTCATTGAAACGAAGCTAAATCCGAGACATAATTTGGAGGTTCCACCACAATTTGTAATAATACGCAAAGACAGAGCAAACAACCGTTTCGGCGGCGGTGTCGCTATGGTTATTAATAGAAAATACAAATTCACTTGTATAGAACTCTCCACTTCTCACGAAAAATCTTTAGAAGCCATTGCGATCCGCTTGGATCTTTCGGCTGGTAGAAGCCTCGTGATCGCGGCGGTGTATAGCCCTTTCAATGACAAAATCGTGTTCCTTCGTGACCTCGATGATCTATGTGCTCAGTTGCGAGTTGCAAATGACTCGAATCACTTTGTGATCGCGGGCGATCTTAACGCCAAACACACATCATGGCGTAATACAGTCAACAACAGCAAGGGGTTAGCTCTTTTTGACTGGCTACAGTTACAGGGTGCTGTCTTCCGCGCTTCCCTTCTATATTCGGAAATACCGACTTATCATCCGGCTAACTCGAACTTGGACATTGCTTTGGTGGACAGCAGGCTGATCGATCGTATTAACGATGGAACGCAAAGGCTGGGTCTGCTGCCCTATGATAGCGATCATTGGGCCATAACGATTAATCTCTCTCTCCTCGGTTGGAATACATACGTAGAACGAGCCCCCAGAGTACTGAGACTAAATTATCGTTTGACCAAATGGAAAGAATACAAACTCAAACTCCATAATTATATCAACAGCCTAAATCTCCCATCGTTACTTAATGCGTCGATCGAAATGATTAATGCTTCAATAGAGGCCCTCGAGGAAAATATTTCCGTAATTCTGACGAGCTGTACACCTACCGTGGAGGCTCTGAACTGCCCGAGAGAATATGACGACCGACGCATTAATAAGCTCAAAAAATTTAAATCCAAACTTATCTCCAGATTATTTCGTTTATTGCGCCTTCGCGACAATTTAACTCCAATACAGTCTAACATGATCAAATTTTATAAATCAATAATTCAGCGTACCAATTACAGACTCAAAAAACTCTACTCTGCAGTTGCAAATAAATTCTGGAACGACAGACTGTCCAAACTAGATACTCGTGATTCCATTAAGCTACACCCTTTTATAAACAGAATTATAAATCCAAAAAACATTGACTCAATTCCGCCACTAAGAGGCGCGATAAACGACGATTTTCTTTGGTCTGAATCCGGAATAGATACATCGACACTCCAGAAAATAGACAATAACTATGTAGTGTCAAGCACTGACGATCGTTTGACCTTACTTGGGGTGCACTTTGCAAGAGTACATACAAAAAATCTGACTCCTACAACCGAGGAAGAGAGGAATCACGAGCACGAGGTAAAGCAGACTTACGATCGAATACGGGATTCGCGTGAAAATATCAATTGGCAATTCGCTTCGCTACATGAACAGATCTGGCCTTCAATTCACACAAACTATCTAATAACTCCCACAATGATCTTACGAGCCATCAAATATCTTAAAAACAAAAGATCCACCTCGTTCGACGGCATACCAAACGTCGCCATCAAACGCCTGCCAGGCTCCGTTATTGAATATCTCACGCTAATTTTTAACGCATGTTTACGTCTGTCTTACTTTCCCATTCGTTGGAAAACGGCCAAGCTCATCCCATTGCACAAAAAAGGGAAAAACCTTTGCGACTTAAATAATTACCGGCCGATCAGTCTGCTGCCAAACCTGGGCAAATTGTTCGAGATCATGATTAACATACGTTTGAATCATTTTGTGCGGTCCAATAAATTAATTTCTGACTATCAATTTGGTTTCAAACACTCGCACTCTACGGTTCATGCTATTGCCAAATTGACTCGCGACATTGCCGACTCGCTCAACAGCTCAGCTGTGACTGGGGCTTGTTTAATTGACCTCGAGAAAGCATTTGATACTGTTTGGACTACGGGATTGATAGTTAAATTACACAAAATGAATTTCCCGCCCGAGTTGTTGCTTCTAACTGAGAACATGATCACTGGCCGCGCTTTTAAAACTTTTCACAATAATACTTTTTCCGTTCGTACTTTCAATATTTTAAATGGTCTGCAGCAGGGCGCCGTAAATTCTCCTCTACTATTCAACTTATACTTCTCTGATATTTTAAATAATTTTAACAAAAGTAACGATACTTGCAAAGCTTTGGCCTTTGCTGATGATTTAATCATCTATAAATCCGGCGTTGATCCTCTCGACATTCAGTTACACTTGCAGAGGGCTTTCGATTTTGTTGTCTCGGCGTGTAACATGAAGAAGGTAAGAGTAAATATGCTCAAATGCGAGACTATTCTATTCATTAGGCCCACGTCCCAAATTAGCAAAAAACAATACAGGCTCTCAAAAAATTTTTCGATTCACGCGACGGAAAGATATGACCTTTTAATCCCTCGGCTGAAAAAGGTCAAATATTTGGGTGTAATTCTCAACGAACACCTAAACTATAATGAACACGCCAACTACTGTCTCGGGAAAGCAAAAGGTATAGCATCTAAATTGGCTCGCCTCTTCTACTCAAAACACCTCGGTGAGAATGTCAAACTACTCCTTTACAAGCTTTATGTCAGGTCAGTACTATCTTATGCGATCCCAATCTGGTTCTCAATTTCGCCTTATGTGATGGAGCGCATTCGCACCTTCGAGAGGAAAATATTCCGGGCGATCACGGGTCTTCTCATGCCGAGACGTATGTCGGATGGTACCAAGCGACACTTCCACAATCAAACAATTTATAGCAGGGTTGACTGTTCGCGGTTTGATATTTTTGCACTTAAAATCACCAGAATGTTTATCCTTAAATCTTTGCACTCAAACTCTGACAATCCTCTCATCACCTCGTTACATACAATGTCGGACGAGGAGGCTAGGAAGGCTCGCGAAAATGGGTTTCTCTCTACTGCTGCCTTTCCCTATCTCGACAGAGAAGGATACATTCAGGATTTTCACTCCAAAATTCCCATCATATACCATACGCATAGAAAAAGGGCCTCGCTTGCTCTTCGATACGATCCTTTGGTAGTTTCTGCCGATCTATCACAACTGCAACATTCTGTATCTCTTCCTCCACGGGATACTGTCCAAAAGCATTATAATTATCTCGATAAATTACCATGGCTTAAATCTTGACCGATCGTCGTACTCTGAACCGAGCACTTCCATTATCTTAGTTTAAACTCTGTATATACTCTTTAGTCCATAACATAGTTAGATTAGTATATCTACTTTAAGTTACTTTAAGAATATCGTTGATGTCAACAACATCCTTTACTATCCTCTTGATTCGTATGGAACGTTATTCAGTATAATTTCATGCCACTTGTATTCGCAAGCACGGTAATTTTTCTTTATCATGGATTTCTTTACTTATTTAATTCTTCCATCGTCTAATTCTTGACCACTAATCCGTGCAATTTTTCTTATTTATTTTGGTCAAGATCTCATCATTGTTCATTTTATTTTACTTAGTATATTGGCCGTGCCAATATCTTCTCCCCCCACCCCCCTTTTTATAATTGTTAATTGTTTTGTCAGTCCTGGTACCTCTCTGTAACGAAGATGCCTTTTTTGATGATCGTATCAAATCTTTTGGGGCGTAATACTAATCATTTAACTTTATCATACAGCGCAAATTGATTCTTTCTTGTATTGTATAATTTCCGTTCTCCTGCGAGAAGTCGCTAATGTGCGACCATACAGGAGTTATATAATTGTATGTTTATGCTATCCTAGCATCATGTATATATGTATGATTGAATAAAGGAACTGTTCCATGCACTTGACGTTCTACCTCGCGATTCGTTAAAAGAGCTACACATACAAATCGAGCTAAAAGACGAAGAGAGAGAACGCTGCAGATCGAAGCAAGGGAGACAAAGCCAAACTAGTAAGAATATTTGATTGCTACGACTTTGTCGGGTGCTTCCTTTAAGAGGCTGAGCGAGTGGATTCCAACAAACAAAATGGTGCGAATAGGCGATTGAAAGCGAGAAGCTCCGCCGCCGAGGTGCCAGGTCCGCCGAGCCGCACTGTACATGGGTGAATCAAATATAAACGAGCCTTTAGTGGTTGAGAGCGGGGTAGGGTATTTGTGTGAGATTGGGTATTTGTAATCGTTAACTGGGGATACCTAGAATAGGGAAACAACATGAGCCGGCTTGTCCAGTGCTTAAGTTAGTAGCAATTATGATGAGTGAAAGGATTGTGCCCGTCGCATTTGTGCAACGCATAATTATGAAGTTCCTCGGCGGTGAAAACGTGGAACCAGCCGAAATGTACCGCAGACTGCATGCCCAGTTAAGGGAAGCTGCCCTGTCATTTTTGAGAGTGAAGCTTTAGTAGAACTAATTCAAGCAAGGCCGTAAACGTGTCGCGAAAAAAAAAGAAAGGCAAAGAAATCCCGTGAGAGCCAAAACTCGATTGTCTGCGGGGAAGTATTGGCCACGATTTTTTGGGACTGGAAGGTAAATTTCATAAACGGACTTCAGACCACCAACGCAGCCTACTACTGTGGGCTCTTGAATGAAGTTCAGCATCAGTATGGATGCAATAGACGAGATTGTCCCATCCGCGAGGTGTTACTCCTCCAGGACAACGCCAGGCCACGTACAGCATCTGCAACCCAGCCGAAACTGGTGAAAATAAACTGGAAAATACTTGAAAATACCTTACAGTCCAGACTCATCGCCAAGTGATTTTCACATGTTTGCACCTCTCAAAGAAGCACTTCGAAGCAAGCGAATTGAGACCAACGATCAAGTGGAAACATTTTTGCGTAACTGGGTAGATACATGTTCAACTTCATTCTACGAGAACAAAATGAAGAAGTGACCACAACGTTGGGAAAAATGTACAATAAGAGAAGGAAATTATATAGAAAAATAATTTGTAGAAATGTAGCTGTTGCTTGTAAAATCAATTTTGTTTATACAAAAGGCTCGTTTATATTTGATCGACCCTAGTACCCATAGAGTAAATTCTCGTGATTATGAATATACCCCGTTATAAGGGCAGACATTCAATAGTTTTTAAGATATTTGTAATTAAAGTTTCATTGCTATACTTAACGGAACCCCAAGAAATTAAAATTTATATATTAATTGTATTTCTTTAGTTGAAAATGAAAGTGAAATTTCACATACAATTCTGATTAAGTTTAACTATGAAACTTTAATTATAAATATCTTAAAAAATATTGACGAGTCTGCCCTAATAATAGGGTATATTTATAATCTGGACGACTTAATTTACAAATATATAAAGATTCAACAAAATTGGGGAGCTGAAGGCCTTACGTTCTCATTACTAGATCGAGTACTATGTATGTGCGTAATGTATTGCAGGTACTGCTGCTCGTTGTAACAAGCTAGTATTATGCATTTAGTTACAAATAGTTTAAGTTGTAACAAAGATGGAAAGAGGTGGGACAGTGAATCTAATCTGAACAAGCTCGTAAATGATATGCAGTGATGTTTATTGTGTGGGACCGCGTACACTCAAGCTGAAAATAGCCGATCTCTTTCTAATTCCGGCAACGATCCAGCGAATACCACTATCTGCATCCCTCCTCCTATAAAATTTATTGTATTTCCCACCATAACACTGCCGGGTATTAAGGAAACATTTAATGGCGATGAAATACCGAGTCACAGATAAATTAAACAACCGTGAATGTTGGCTGTAGACAGAAGAATGAATGCACTCTTAAACGATGTGCCACATGCTTGATAAAGCATGTCTAACATATCTAATTTTGAAGACTGAACCGCTTTAATTCTTTCTTTAACGGATAAAAACAGAAGAAGTTGGGATGACGAAAGAAATTGTTAAAAAATATCCAAAATAATCATGTTCATTCTCTGGAATAAAACTAGAAAATATTCAATCGTTCGATACTTTCTCTTTCTTTAAAGACAAAATAATAAAGAGAAGGGTATTAAATAATAGAAAGACGGAATGTTCTCAATGAAAAGTGGAGATTAACATGTTGACTATCATGGGGGTCACCGGTGACCGACGCTATTGAATTGATTGAAATTTCGTCTAACTGTTAAATTGCAATATTTGTGAATTTTCAACCATACTAAATACATAAATATTAGGGTTAAAAAGATAAAAGCCTGCCGAATATCTGTCTATCTGCATCTCTAAAATTTCTGTTTTATAAAGATGTGAATTTAATACAAATAGTTTCACCTCAGTAGAAGTGATAAAACTAGCGAATAAGGTACTGGTGGCGTACAACGTGTTAATTTATTTCACAGTGCTTTTTGAAGACCACCAGAAACGCGACTTTCTGACGTAGCCAAGAAGGAAGTGACAAACTTTTCAATCTTTTTGTACTATTTCTTCCGTGAAATAGGATATCAACCATTGCAAGATGGTAAATGGTTGGGGGTCGATTTTCTCTATTGCGAATGATATTTGAATATCTCTCGTACCTGCCTACGTCCTACACAATATTACATGAAGTTAGCATTCGAAGTGAAATTTTTGGAGAACGATTTCTATCTTCAAAGAGGGTTAGAATGATCCTCGTACATATGAGATAGCGGCATCCCTGTTTTCTTGTACAAGAACTTGAATGACGAAGTGATGTTTCATAGCAAAAGAAAGATATTCCTGTAAAAGCAATAATATTCATATTCGGTATCATTTTCGGTATTACAGAATCATAAGTGTAGGGAATTGGGTCAGGAACATGACATGCGTGTATGTGTTTAACACTAGACTACCAAACCAGTCAAAATGACTAGTACATAATTTTTTCCAAAAATTCTCCAAGTTTACATAAGAGTCATAGAATAAATATTCTGCGTCTATATCAATAAACATAAATCACCCAATCGATCAAATTTTCCGCCGCTTGATTCCCCCTTTTTCAAAGTACTTATTTAATTTCTTAAAATATGATAGATTTGAGGCCGGTAGTTCTAGTGTTAATAGATTTAACACGTTCTGATCCAGGCCGGCGGCGGAAAGAACAGACAGTAGTTGACATAGCGACAGGAGAAGAAAGCCAGCGGGCTTAGCGACGAGAATAACAGTGTTACACCCGACCCTGAGAATTTTTAAAGAATTCTTCATTTGATGCCAGCCAGCCGCTCTTGAATAACGTAAAGTTTAAAAACAAGTGTTCTTCGCTCTACAGAGTTACTTTCCACTTATCTAGACTTATACAAACCATGCCACTTTACACTTTGGCCAGGTGTCTTCCATATGTCCTTGGTACCCTTACATCCTTGCCAAAGTCCTACCACCTCCACTCATTTTTCCAAATCCTTCCCGCAACAGAGCCGTATATAAGCGAGACACTTTCCCGCCTCTGGGGATCATTTCTTCCATAGAACTTTACGCTGTCCGTCAGACAGGCGAATTTTCCAAGTCTACAAGCCTTGGAAATCCCCGCGATCCGACGCGTGATATTCGGTTAACACTTTAACTTTAATACTTTAATTTAAGAATCAATTCTTGTAATTGTATCTTGAACCTAATTCATTGTTAATAACTTAATATACGTGATTTCAACGTTCCAGTTATTTTCAATTTACTTCCTTTCATCTTCGTGTAACCGAGCAACGATCTCCCTTATTCACTCTAGCCGCTCGGAGTGCATAAGATTATTTAAAGTTACGGGTAACAATAGGATCAAGAGTTCAGAGAATGCAACATAAAATCCATTTATTTTATATCAGATAGTGGTGGTAACACTGTATTTCTTGGTACGGCACTATCCGCTATACCAGTGGTCGGCAAAGTGCGGCTCCAGAGCCGCATGTGGCTCTTTGGCTCTTTAAGTGCGGGTCTGGCACAAATATCCACGAAAGGCACAATAATATTTTCATTTAAAAAAAAAACTTGGTAAGAAAAAAATTACATCTTATTTTGATAAATTAAAATTCTTCTATAAATCGAGAACATGTATAATTTTTTGTTTCAGTTAAAAGATAGATAGGTAATTAAAATTTTATATTGTTGTAAAAATATGTAACGAACATCGAGTTTAATTTTATTAGTTTTCGTAAACGTAAACACAAACCATGTACAAGCTACCGGCTGAAATTGTTCGTATGTTTTCGGCGTAAGGGAGATCGGGGCTAAAAGTTCCGATTTTTAGTTAACTTTAAAATTTGTTAATATAATTGCTTTTAGTATTCATACGATGCGATCGAAATCAACTTACATATGTAACTTTGATAATAAGACAGTTATTTGGGTCATTTTTTGAGAGATTCTTTTATTATTAATTTTTTAATGCCTAAAGTCGGAAAGTAACAACTTACCCCGACTTGGGGTAAGTTGTTAGTGTAATAAAAGTTTACTAAACAAGCAGATTTGGCTCCCAATTTTTTTTAAAATTGTTGTAATGTTCATATTTGGCTCTTTGGCTAGTAAGTTTGCCGACCACTGCGCTATACTAACGGCAATTCTTGCTGAAAGCGAAGCCCTGATGTGTTCAATGGTTATTATTAAAATTGGAAAAATGACAGTGCAGCATCGTGTGAACGTTTTACAACTGAGGAAAATTCCTGTGTGTCCTAACAACTTCAACACACCGTTCTGAAAATATACACAGGTATACTATCAATTTAAACATAAATCGAGTCACACTCCGTTTTTGCATGACCTGTGTCATTTTATCACAGCCATGCTTCTGACGGAGGGAAACAGTAAAGCATCGTATATTCGTAAATCAAGTAACAAGCGTGACATTGCCGTTGTGCGTTATACATGTACTACTGGCCGTAAGTATTGGGACACTTACTTCGGATGAAATAAATGTGAAAATTTATGGACAGTCTTTATGATCTTAACAAATTTGGTTTTACTTAATACTATATATTATAAGGCACATATACATCATTAAAATGACTGATTTATAATGCAACAAATAAAATAACATTGTATTTTGTTTTCATCGATATAACCACCTCATTTCTTTGTAAGAGTAATTTTTCTCAATTCATTCCATATTTTCTTTATTGGATAGAAAGAACTTCAAAGTTCTCCAGTAAAGACAATATAGATTTTTATCAAAATGTAAATAATAAATTTATGAATTAGTCATGAATGTTGTAAATACTTATAGTTGAATATGTATTTCAATCTAGACCTAAAAGTAGGAATAGTGAAAATGTTCAGTCCACAATAAACCCCACATTTCGTGCATAACAGATGTCCGAATACAATGCTTATGACCGGCAGTATACATTTATCATTTTGATATAAAATCAAGAATGAAAAATAGTGAACACTACAATCTTTAACTTTAAAAAAAAATGAAGCGTTGTAAATACGTACATCTTGCACAAATGAAACGATATGCATCATCATTTCTTTGCAACTCTATTCATATACAATCTTCTGTTACATCCCGCAATAGGGAACTTTTATGTAAAGCAATAAGCAAAAAATCTGGCAATGTAAAAACAATCTTTCTCAGCCCCAACAACTCAACGAATATGAAACTCCGCTAGCAAAATCTAACCGATGCTGTTCTAAAACTCTTCCCCCTACATCTTTAAATCATTCCGTGCTTGCAGTGCGCGAAAATATCCGGAGAATTCGGAAGTAAGCTGCACCAACGTCCCGCTTCTTTTTGTCCACCGTATACGGTGCATCGGTGTTGCATGGAAATCGGTACACGTCTACGAAGGAACGCGTCCCAAATAATCCTGAATTCGAACGGACAAGTGGGCGGATCTGGCCCGGGTCCAGTGGTACTTTCGGCACGGTGTAGACCGCGCCGGTGGATGAAAAGCATTTACTTCCCTCTCACGCTTGCACACGCCTTGGAAAGCAAAAATCGTCCTTAAAATCCCTTATTCTTCACTGTTAGAAACAGGAGAAAGTATTGGAGGATGGAAAGTGCTCGGTTTCTGTGTTTGCGAAGAGATAGAATAGGGTAGAAAATTTGTATCTTCACAGGTTGTGAATTTTTATTTCGATAAAATTGTGAAGATGTTGTTACAATTTTCAAGAGGAAATTTTAAGGAATATTAAAGGTATTAAAAAAGAATGTCGTTTTCTTTCGTACATATGACGGTGTGAAAAAAAACTCATTGAATATTTTGAATCAAAACCCAATGAATTTTATGAGCGAGATATTAAAGCTTTGTCAGATCGATGGAGAAAGATTATATCAAACCGTGGAAATTATATCTTACAATTAGATTAATACGACATTCTTTTCCGGTACTTTTAATACTTTTCGTAACGAAACATTTCGACATATTTCGCTAGTAAGGCTTAAATTCATTAAGAATTCAGCTATTTGTTTGATTGTGTATTATACGCTTTATGTTGATAGAGGAGATAGTTGATGCTATTAAGCAAAGTTAAATAATTCCTTGTAGATTAACTCTTGCTATTGAAAGTATATATCATGACTTGCTCGCAGAAGGAGGTCTCCGTTTTCCATGACCTCTAACCATTCAGCATCGCTTTGACGATTGCCGGCAGCGAGAAGCTCACCCGGTTATATCCATGAGGATACGGTGCTTAGCCTCCAAAGCTTTCAAAGCGGGGCACTCTTCGAGGGTGTGCTGCACCGTGTCCTCAACCACCTCATGGCACATGTACTCATCAAAGTATCCGTACTCAGTGAATATGTGTGTGCTGCTATAGGAGACAAACCCCTGTGTCTGTCCCCCCTGTGCAAAAGGGCGGCAAGCCGACTGCAACCTCGAATTGAGCTCTGGCTGTGACCTTTCGAGCTTGTCGAATCCAGGCACCCCAGCTGTGTTCAATTGTGTCGAACTGTTAGTAGCCACGGTTACGGCCCATATCAAGGGCTAATTTGGTAGGGCTAGGGCTAGGCAGTTGCAAAATTTTATGATTAGTTTAGAAGTCGTCATTTAAGTATCTCGAATAATGAACTTATCTCCACTATGAAGTCGGGCGACTTAACATCTTATAACTAAATATAATGTTAACTTTAATTTATGAAATATTCATATTAGGTCATTAAGTATGAAACGTCCGATTTGAAGCTAAACGTTTTTTTTTTATCTCGGGCAAAAAGTAACATAATTAATTAAAATATATCATAATATTGTGGGAATGGTAACTCCAAACCTTGCTGCTAATTCGCGCGTTGTTTCAGATGGCTTCGTTTCCACTTCAGCTTTCAGTTTATCGTCATCCACTTTACTTTCAGGCAGACCGCGTGGTTCATTTTGAAAATCACAATTTCCAGATCGGAATTATTCAAACCATCGACATACTGTACGTTCATACTTCGTTAACATTTCGACTTGTCTGCGCTGCATTAGTCCCACGACGGAACTCATACTCGAAAATAACTCGAATTTTTGTCCTATCCATGGTTTACAATATTTAACCTCCACACAACAATACGATAGATTATTAAAAATAAAAGAGTGCGCCTGAAAGTCAGATAGCGTACCTTCTCAATGCAAAAAAAACAAAGGACGGATGGTGTGAAATATCGGAGATATCCAGCATCAAACTTGATGCTTTAGGTAATCGGACATTTTATACTTAATGACCTAATATATTAGACTTTTCATTAATTTAACAATGTTTCAGTAATTCTCTTCTGAAGAATTTTTCACAGCTCTGTGTCATTCTCTTGATTTTCAAATAATTTCATAGTGCGTCCAAAGTTAAGTCATGGATTTTCATTTGTTTAGATGAATATAAAATTTTGTCTATAAACGTGCCTATTAATATTTTAAGATGCTGATCGAAAGGAAACTTTCTTTTATTACAAGAGTGTCAGTACTTTTGTAATTAATTTGATGAAACTGAAATAATTATTCCTTCGTCTCTCTTCAGAAGGTTTTCATATTTTATTAGACATATTCTGTTATATAATTGTTTAGTTGAATAAGCAGCATAAAATTTAAAACAGTAAGTTATGTATACTATATACATAGTATTGTATGTGATACAAATCCTGAAAAGAAAGCGCGGCCAGGTTGTAAGGGTTGAAACTTTCGTCGAAGCGTAGAAGGAATAGGAAAAGGGAATTGGTAAAGGGGATAAGAGAATGAGTTGTGACAGAGAAAGGAGACGCCAATAGGAATATGTGGCGGCGATTGGGCGGCTATCCAAAAGCCATCGTTGAGGAAAATTCAGCCGGGTGGATCTATCGAAGGAGGAAAGAAAAAGGTAGAGAGAAAGCCTCCTGTTACCTTCTAGAAATAGAAAGAGAGAAAGAAAGAGAGAGAGAGAGAGGCAGAGTCTTCCAAGACTACTGATAGCCCAATCGGTGGCCAAAGTTTTTTGCAGCGCGGTTTAACGAAGCGTCCTTAAATTCTTGTCGGTGCAGATCGATCGAAGAAAGGCCAACGACGAGAGGAGATAAGGGAAGGGAAGAAGGTGGATGATCCCGCATCGACAAGGACTCGTAAATCGTACCTTGGCTAGCCTGCAATGCGGGCGATAGGTACAGAAGTATTTCTATTGGGCTACGTTATTCGTGGCTGATTTTTCTTCAAATTTCGCCCGATGTAATGATTTCGGGATAGATATTATGACTTAAGCAGTTTTGAACTTTACTTGCACTGAAAGCCAGTAGACGAAATTCAGAATTTCATTAGTATGTAGGCTATTATGTGAAGTACAATAACAATTCATTTCTACACCCTATTGTTAAGAGGTTATATGCGAAGTATCAAAGATATATTTCATGCTAGACATCTTGTTATTCAGAAATAGTAAACATGATTCCTATTTCCAATTTCATCTTATTGTACTGATCGATCAAAACTAGTAGTTTTCACAATTGTGTGACATATGATAGTGAAAGACTCTACGCTTCTTGCAGTTTCAAGAAGAAATCCATTGACTGTTGAATCGAAGATGACTGTTGATCACATTTTAATATTTACTAATTTTCGAAAATCGACGTGACTTCGTATGGTCACATGGTACCATTATATAAACGCGTTTCTCACAATCAGTGGTACTGATTCGTAGTAGCGATATAAGCGCCTATAGTCTTCGACACTCATTTTTTAACACGTTCCGTGCCGGATCATTTTTTGACACATTCATGCCGGCGCGTACCATCGCGGTGCACCGGTGGCTCGAGCTTCAGTGTCTTTCAGATGGTGGTCTTAACCCTCTATGGGTCCTTGTAACTTTAAATTTTTTACGGTCCAATGTTTGAAAATCAACTAAAATTTATTATTTACAATAGCCCTTTTATTATTTTCTAATGTGCTATTGTCCAACTAATCTTCAGGTGTCACACAAAATTCGGCCAATAAAGGGTAAAAATAGCCGCTCGTAACAGAAAAACGCAAATTGCAACGCCAGCGTGAACGTGTTAAAGACTTTGTGTTCAGGCCGCATGGGGCGTATACGACTCATACTTTTACGAGTAAATAAATTTGTTTGCAGTATACATGATATTAAGATGCCTATATTTAACTTTACAATGTATTTTTCGCAATAAAATTCTTCATTTTCCAATGAGAAATATGAGCGGCCTGAACGGAGAGTTTAGTGCGGGTCGTATACGCCCCACGCGGCACGGAACGTGTTAAGCACATTATCATTTTCGCTTCATCAATCTCAAGTTCATAAGACATAGAAACTGCTATACTATATAACTAATTATTATTGTTAATTTACGACAGCAAGCGTAATAACTTTCCTCCTGAAAATTTCATTGAATTCATGTTCTCCTGAATTAAGTATAATATAAGATTTTCTTGCTGCGATTTTTAGTGTTCCAATTGCATAGCTGTATAAATATGGTATTTATGAGATAGTAATAATTTCCTCTTTTAATTGGCCGCAGATTATTATCCTTATTGAGTTTCGATATAATTGAAACGGTTGAATTAGAGATTTGCTCTCATTAATATACAACATACAGAATTAAGACAATATACTTAGGGAAGAGAAATACTGAAGAGAAATGCCGATCGGGCATCGCGATGCATCGGTTGCAAGGCGAAGAACCGACCGCGTGTCGGTAGTCGGATCGCAGGAATCATCATGCAAATCAGATATCCAGTATAAATAGTTGTATATTTATACATTCTTTCTTTTCCTTGTATATTTTCTTTCTCATCATTCTGTAAATAAAGTATTTAACACGGTATACCGCTGTTAGTTAAACCGAAATCATACATGAATATAAAAAATACACCATTAGTCAGGGCTCACAATCAGTACATTTCTGGTAATTTTCCAATGTTTCAATAAACCGCGTCTGAGGTAGGAGTCCTCAGAACAAATGCATTGTTTACAGTTATTTTTTACTGTCTTCGAGCTATTGATATATCTATTAGGTCAAGTCATAAGTAACTTCCGTTTTTTTATGAGATATTTATTTTGCTCTCATTAAATGACAAAATTATATTAATTTATTATGTATTCTCCGTTATTACGTATAACCTTCTCCCATCTTCCTGGTAGTTTATTAATCCCTTCCTTGTAAAATGTGGTTGGTTTGGACTGGAAGATACTTGCAAAACACGATAATGCGCGACCACATACGGCAAGGGTGACTCAAGAAAGAATTCTTCAGCTTGGATGGTCTATTTTACCACACCCACTTTACTCCCCGGATCCTGCCGCAACAGATTACCACATTTTCTGTTCGTTACAAAACTTTTTGAACGGAAAAAACATTCAATTCGGAAGGACAAGTCAGACAGGCCGTCGAAAACTTCTTACAGTCCAAACCAACCACATTTTACAAGGAAGGGGTTAATAAACTGCCAGGAAGATGATACGTAATGAGAAGGTTATGTGTAATGACGTAGAATACATAATAAATTAATATAATTTTGTTATTTAATGGAATCAAAATAAATGTCTCATAAAAAAACGGAAGTTACTTATGACTCGACCAAATAATTTTGATAGGAAAACTACCAACATTATTTCTACTGAAATTTAGATACTCTTAATAAATCCTGTAGAAAAAGAGAAATGAAGAGGTGAAAAAGATGATTAATTAACTAATGTAGGTTTTATAAGATGAAAGTGGAATATTTACTTCATGGCTATCCTAACAATTTAAACGATTTTTAAAAAAATTTGGAACCGATCTTTTGACTGGCTTGGTAGATTAACGTTAAGAGAAATTTTCTTCATAACAGTTTTCAGTACTTACGTTTTATGATCAATAGTATTTTCTTTATTTTGTATTCAAATTGTAAGATCAAAATTGTTATTCGGGGCTTGCAACAAATTCTATAAAATTTGGTCAATCTCCAATGTTTTAAATTTGTCAGGTTTTCCTAATTCAAATTGTCCAGAAATCATCGGCATTTGCAATTTAATTGGAAATATGAAAAGACTGTAAATTCATATACTTACATTAGTGCTTGTGAATTTACTTCGCACACTTTACGATTAAAACCTTGGAAGACTTCTGATACAATTCTAGCTACGGTAGGATTAAACTGTAATTGAATTTTGTCAAAGTCGACGAGGGGTGCATGTTCCTTCCAACCAACGCCTAGGGTCATAAACAGAAGTTGAATCAGCTGTCTAAGCTCTAAAACTGCTGTTAACGAATTTCTCACATTTTAACGAATTCACTGCACATTTCCGTGAAAATAAATGTATTCTCCCTTAAATATATTGACAAAGTGTAATTAGCTCGATATTTATTTAAACTTAAATATTGTTACGCCGAGAAGAGTCGCCGCACGACATTCTTACTAAATAGAACTTTATTTGTCCTAAATACAAGAAAGGGTAAACTATCGTTGCTGTTTCTCTGCGCCGTGATCGTATCGATTTGCTATCTTCGATTATCGATATCCCGTACAACGCACTCGTCACCAATCGACATATCGAAGGCAGCTTCACTTCTTCGTAACAATATGAAGAGTGATTTTTAATAAAGGAAATTTCTTAATGTTTTTCCGTTTTAGTTTAAAGAGTTCAGTATCCTACTTTTTTCAGCATACTCCGATATGATATTTTTTAACTTACAAACAAATGCTAAAAATTATGTTATTCATTGATATAAACATGCTATTAAGTTGTTTCTAAGAAGATGTGAGAAATGATCATCATCGCGCCTAGGTTGTCAGCACTGTAAGAGTGAATGACGAGTATAAAACTACTACAAGTTTCTTCTTCTGATTACGATTACCGTAATTAGTGTAAAAAGATAAACAGTGTATGTTAGTAAATGTTCCGTTTTAGTTAAATAAGGCCTCACTTATATAATATTCTCCGTTATTGTACTTATTGTAATTACAATAAAAAAAAGATTCAACAGTAGTAAATAACCATAAATGGTAACGTAAATGTGCGTAATGTCAGGCATTTTGTCTGTATAAACAAGTAATTGATAGAACGTTTCACACAAGTACAGACTTTCCAGAATTATTGATATATTTATGTATCTGTCACCGTTTTCATAAATAATTGATGTTGTTCATTTTGACGTGCAACATTCATGCATCGCTTCGTATCGACGTACAAGCAGAACAGTACATAGAAACTTAACCCCTTGCCGTACAATAGCGAGTGCTACATACTCGTGATGCGATAAATGGATTAGTGAATTTTGAAGTGCTCTAAAATTTGTTTGATTACAAATATCAGTGGGTCCTGATAAAATAAAATAAATTCTACGCTATTCAATATTACGTTAAGTCATTTGCTATATCCGAAATTAGGGGTTACATTGTTATTTTAGTGATTAATTCAGAGTCATTGCATATTTAATCACAAAAGAAATGCCACGGCAAGGGGTTAAAACAGTATCCTACATTTTCCCTTTTTTTCGCATAAACTGAACATGAGACGACTAACAAACTGACAATAAATTCTCTTGTGACATGATGCTACGTAAACAGCACCGTGCATTGCGTATAGTTGTGGTCGGCGATAAATCTAATTAACTATTCACCTCTAATTAGAAAATAATGCTTTAATTAAGACGACCGATCTTCCTCGCTTTCGATGCAGGTCCGAAGCGTACTGGATATTCGCGTGAAAGGGGAAATAATTTTCCGACGTTGCTCCGAGAACTTCTTGGAAGCGTCGTGATTCGAATTTTCCTTCTCCTGCTTTCGTTCGCCTCGTAAATAGTTAATATTCCATATCTGCGGCTCTTCTAGTCCGGAGAAGGACAAGTTGGAATTTTAATTCGACCGGCAGCTATTTTCATCTCGGTTTCGTTGTACCTTCCTCGCGGATATTAATTTCTTCGTCGTTATCCCCCGAGCAGAACACGACTTCGTAATGTAATCAGTTCATGTAACGTGTTTCTCGCCTTCTCTTGCCCTCTTCTCTGTTCTGTAACGCACCCCCAAGCATCCAGATATCCCCCATCCCCCAGATGGTTATTAATTTTGCATTAGCTCTTTTCTTGGTCTTCTGAGAATTATGCGAATCATGCAAACCAACGTGTACGTTAAATGTCGGATGTTTCTATGGAAGGAGTTAACTATTGTAAAATTAGATTCACGGGAAATGTATCTTTCAATTTGTCTTCACTACTTTTCTTACGATTTTGTCCGTCGAATGTAGGTATTCCTGATGTTACCAAAGACAATTTTAGAATTATACTGGGCAATCTTTATTTTTATCAATTTCAATTATTTAAATTATCTCGAAAATATAGAGTATTACTATTACAGAGTATTTAAACGTATTATCTGTCATCTTTGGATGACTTAACCCTCTATGGGCCTCTTTGACTTTGAGGTAACGCAGGACACATCTAGCTTGTATTCTTCAAAGTCAAATTTTTAACTTTGTCAGATATCATTTGGCTCGTGAAAATCATGAAGTTACATGCAATTCAATGTTTAAAAATCAGTTTCAATATATCGTTTAAAATTGTGTTTTTATCATTTTCTAATTGTGCTATCGTGAAACTGACTTTCAAATACTACAAAATATTCGGACGATAGAGGGTTAGGTAATAAATGTTTAACCGTTTAAGGCTGGAATAATTCTTCTTACGTGTAGTCAGTTAGCTACAATACTTAAGTTATGTATTATTTCTAATCGTTGAATGAATGAACTCTACTATTTTACTTTCATTTCAAAAACATACATTTTAGAATGAACCAAATACAATAAAAGTAAAACGTTTTAAATTACTTTTGCGCAAACTATGTGTCAGAAAGAATCTAATAAAGGGGAGAGTTAAAATGGACGATGGGAAAATTTTGATGTACCCGTAAACACTTTTATTACCGCGGGGACTGCACAGAGAGCGGTTTTAACTAAGCTTATTATTCGATATCAATGGTAATCATCTGGTGAATTCACATGCATCTCTCGCTCTTATCCTGGGTGCTGGCATGGCACAAGAGTCAGAACCGCAGGTAGAATATAAAATAACGAAACGTAAAATCCAATTTCGTCGGTACCGGCCAGTTGTAATTAACTGCTAGTTTAAACCGTAACTATCCGCCTCCGTGGATCTCTCCTTCTCTTTTACTTTATGCTTTTCTATCTGAAACGTTTGGGAAATGATAATGGAAGAAAGAGCGGACATTTTGTTTAATGAATTTATGGATTTTTAATGGATATTTCATTATTTCAAGAAATTACTTGCTTTGTTTAGCAGTATTTTTTCGTATGTTGCAAAATATTTTTGAAGTAGCAGTAATGTTAGCTCAGTTTATGTTTTTAATATATACAACACTGCAAATTTTCCTTTTAAGTATTATTTACTTTTATTTAAAGACGAAATGTTTCTTTCATATTTAATTAACCCTTTCGCTACGGTGCACAGTGGTCCAGAGCGTGAATTTAGCTGTTTACGCACCTCGCGCAGTTTTCAATCTTTTTCAAATCGTCACCACGGGCTCAAAACACATCGGGTTTAGTTAAAAATTGGTATTCTATTATTTTTTGGGTTGCTGATTACGCATCTGAACTCAAAAATTTTAAAAACAAAATGGCGGATTAAATATGACGGACTGGTTTGTTTAAAAATTAATTGTTTTGCACAAAAATTAGTATTATAATGTTTTTTGGGTCGCTGATTACGAATCTGAACTCAAAAATTTTAAAAACAAAATGGCGGATTAAATGATGTTTCAAATATCCATTTACTACATGGGATTAACTTTTTGCCTTCTTCTAATTTAATCAGTTTGTACTAAGAGCCCTTGAAATATTTCCTGAGACCAGTAATAGAAATAATAATTGATTTTGCAACAATAACAGTGTACAAATCAATGCTTAAAAACGCCGATCTCCAAAAGTGTGGAAACATTCAAATACTTCTCTCAAAAGGAAATGCTATTAGAACAATTAAGAATTTTGTGAGACTTTTTACTTTTTGTAGAGCGAATCACCGTTAATTAATGTTGAAGAATCCATAAATAATTTGTTGAAAAATTTATTTTTCAAAAAAGAGAACAAGAATATTATAATATGTATATATATAAAAGATAACGTGTGGACAATGATAAAGTAACCATAGGCGACCATTATGAGCCCGATGTTTTGGCTCATTGTCTTGATAAAAACTAAAACACTCACAAGGAAGGTATTCGAAGTGCAACTCACGGATTCGAATAAAATTTTGTGGGTTTGTAGAGTGATCCAAGACAAGAAAAATGGTATACTCCATTCGTGCCCAATCGCCCTTTAAGGGCATGAAATTTAACCTCAAAGTGAAATCGACACTTGCACTTCCTCGCTTATATCTCCTAAAGTACAAAAGATAGAAGAAAATGTTTTAGGTAAAAGTTTAACGGTAAAAGGAGTGCTATAAATTTGCATTAACAAATTTTTAAAAACAACTTTCCTTCTTGGAAAAAAAATTTTTTTTTGCGTTATTTTAAACAATTTTGAAATCTTTTTGGTAATGAAAAATGTGGCACTTTTTATTCTGAATTCAACCATAACAATATTTTTATTATACACTGCTAGGGTTACAGAGATACACGACAAAACGTACTCCCTAGCGCGTGGTACCGCGCAATAGTGCGCTAACAACATATAAAGTTACATATTAAGAATGCTCATTTTCGTTGCAGGACATAACTATGTGACGAAAATGGGTGTGGTAACATAAAAATCGCAAATTATGAAATATTACATAAAGATTAATGACTTATGATATAAATCGTACTACATCGCATATATACACAAATAAACATTTTTTAAATGTGACAAATTACAAATATGACAAATTTAAAAGTACTCTTCGTGTCAGAAAGCCAAATTACAATGAGCACCTTTAAGCGCCTTCAGTATCAGAGAGCCAGCCAGCGTCAAGCGCCTATAGGCGCTCCTGGGTATCACTAGCGCAAAATTTCTAAGCGCCTATAGGCGCTCACAGTAGTGAAATGGTTAAAACGATGATATACGCATAGGCACTTTTTGCACCAAGCACATCTTATAATAGCAGGCTTATCACCGTTAATCGTAGCTTTTTTTTTATTTTTGGGTATGAAAAAATTTTGTGAGAACTTGTTCCAATTGAGTTTTACCATATAATCTTTTTACAAATTTGCATCTACGAAATAATATCATCAAACTGCAATCTCTCACATCGAATCAGTTTTCATCTCCGAGAGTCCGCGAATTATTATATTTAAGAACTCTTGGTATAAAAGTGGACACCTAGAGGAAAGATTACAACAACAGTTTGAAAATCCGGTAGATTTCTATTTTAAATTTCCTGAAGCAGATAAACTGCCACGTTGTGAATTATGTGGTAAGCCTGCTATTATAAGATGTGCTTGGTGTAAAAAGTATCTGTTTGTAGATCACTTTTTTAATGAAGATAGTATTTCGTCTTTTTCACTTTACGAAACTATGTCGAGTGAAGTAGGTACATGTATTCGCGTGTGCTTACAATGTAGTAAAATGTTAAATAAACGTTTAAAAAATATTTATGTATGTATATATGGGATATAGTACGATCTGTATTATAAGTCATTAATCTTTACGTAATATTTTATAATTTGCGATTTTTATGTTACCACATCCATCTTCGTCACATAGGCATGTCCTACGACGAAAATGAACATTCTTAATATGTAACTTTATACGTGTTAGCGCGCTATTGCGCGGTTCCGCGCGCTAGGGAGTACGTTTTGTCGTGTATCTGTGTAACCCTAGCGGTGTATAACAAAAATATTGTTATGGTTGAATTCAGAATAAAAAATGCCACATTTTTCATTACCAAAAAGATTTCAAAATTGTTTAATATAACGCAAAAAAAAATTTTTTTTCCAAGAAGGAAAGTTGTTTTTTAAAATTTGTTAATGCAAATTTATAGCGCTCCTTTTACCGTTAAACTTTTACCTAAAACATTTTTTTCTATCTTTTGTACTTTAGGAGATATAAGCGAGGAAGTGCAAGTGTCGATTTCACTTTGAGGTTAAATTTCATGCCCTTAAAGGGCGATTGGGCACGAATGGAGTATACCATTTTTCTTGTCTTGGATCACTCTACAAACCCACAAAATTTTATTCGAATCCGTGAGTTGCACTTCGAATACCTTCCTTGTCAGAAATACCCAATTTTTGGAGACTGTCCGTCTAATTTTTTTCTAAAATCTGCAAATACTTTTTGTGGTCCATTATTCCGTCATGATGCAAAGGTTTCCTGGCCCTGCAGCTGACATGGATCCCTAAACCATAATAGAGCCACCCCCATGTTTAACAGTTGGTCGTAAGTTAGCTTCTCGAAATTCTTCATTTGGCTTTCTCAAAACATATGCTTGCCCATCAGAACGAAAAATATTAAATTTACTCTCATCTGTAAATAATACAGTCTTCCAAAATGAAAAATCTTTATTTTTGTAATTTTTTGCAAACTGCAATCACTTTGAACGATTCTTATGGCTCACAAAGGGTTTCTTTCGGGCGACTCTGCCATTAAAATTATTTTTCCTCAATATAATTCTCACTGTTTCGGGCTTTGCTTCTTTTCCCAGGTGTCTCTTTGCTTCTATGGCTAATTTTGGAGCACTCAATTTTGGTTTTTTCTTTTACTTGTCTTACGATCCAACGCTCTTCAGATTGTGTGAATATCTTTCGTCGGCTTCGTTTCGGTTGATTTTCCACACTATTTTTCATTCTGAATCGTTTTATTATGTCGTGAACTGTAGAGTGGCTTCGTTTTATTATTTTTGCAATATTTCGGAATGATAAACCATCTTTGAAATGGTTTATAATTAACTCTCGAACTTCTAATGACGTTTGTCGAGATTGTCTGCCCATATTCGGATTTTAAAACGAAAAATCACAAAAGGAAACGAATTTCTACGACTTACGTTATGAACAACGCCGGTATGAATTACACTGTATGACAAAGCGACTGATATTTCATTTGTTTTTGTTTGTTTCTGCATATATTGTCACTTGTCCGAGTTTTAGTTTGAGATGAATTTCCATTCAGTTTGAAACTCTCTATCTTTTTTGCTCAATACATTGTAATTTTGTTTTCGTTCTTCACGGATTTGTATGCCTAAAACCGTAGCTTAATAAAATTTACTCAGTCCTTCATATTAATTTGCTCTCCACATTGCTTATCGCTTTATGAACCAAAAATGTGCCGTTGTCCGACTTTTACTTTGAGCCACTGTATGTATTTTTTATTCACTCTGCACCAATCTATTTACAATGTATCATAATGTAATTTTAAAGGGCTTGTTCCGTTAATAAAGTAAATTAATTTAAATTAAATTCCATATATGTTAAATTGCCCTTTTTCGCAAAAATAGTTGAAGTTGAGAAAGTTTGAAAAGCGTGAAAAAGTTGTCATTAATCAATCTAATAAACGCATACTACTTCTACGAAAGCGGTCCATCTCGTCTGTAGTAGTGAGTGAGTGATGGAGCATAGCCCAAAATTTTATTTTCTTCTTTCCGCAGCTATTCGTAACAATATTATGTTATAATACTTATATGTTGTGGGAAAGATGATTATTACATAAATCTCCCCCAGTATTACCCTATACGATCCAACAGAATATTTTTTTCTTTTATATTTTAACTTCTATTATTGATATACGCTAAAGTTGCCTTAAACCTTCATCAAAACTGAAATTCGCCTCCACTCATGTAACCATATCACTATAATATGCATCTCCGTGCCAAACTTGTACCCGTTTTTCCTCGGAATGTTACACATCGACAAGCTTATTCGGACTTTTAGTTGAAGCCACAAAGTCGATTAATTTCATGAACGAAAGGGTGTGTTTCGCTGCTCGAAAAACAGCCGTTGAAAGGTCCGCAGCGGCAGGCAGGCATCGTGTGCCACACACCGTAGGACCATTCGTTTCTAACGAATTTATGGTTTGGTACGGTAGCCGACGACAATGGTGGCGAGTCGGCTAACGAACGTACCCGTGACTTCATTTAAAACCACCAACGCCAGCAGCCCCCTTCCGCACGATTACGGGAACGGACAAGTCTTTCCTGGAGAAGGGCTTCACCTTTCTCCTATCGTTCTTTCTCTTTCGTTTTGCCATTTCAACGTAGCTCTTCTTCATGCTGCGACGTTATCCGCGACGTTTATTTAGTGGATTCGTGTTCTCGAGGTGACCACACGGTCATGTGCATAAATCTTGTTAGTTGTTCGTTCTTCCCCACCTTCGTCACATCATTTCTATCTGGCCATTCGCTCTTCTAGGCTGTTGCGTCTTTCCGTCCGATAGGCGTAGGGATCTCATACTGATTAGAAAATAAAAAAAAAAAAACAAGTTGAGGTACTCACCATCAGAGATTAGCGGAAGGGTGGATTCATTTAATAATTTCTACAACTGGGAATTATTGGAATGTTATTCCAATGAAATGCTTATCTTGTAAGATATTTACTGTCAGATTATTTCTTACTTGGTTATTATAAAATTATAATATTTCATATATTGGTCTGCGAAAAGAATAATTTACTTTGCATGATGGCATGGAAACGTCATTCATAAACCGCAGTCCAATGGAAATATGCAGTGTTATAGGCATCATTCAAGACAATACTTCAATGTTTATATTTATATTTCGCGAAGAAAAATGCATGGTATTTTTTAAGAAAATTGTATTTCCACTTTGGTCACTTCTTATTGAACGGCCAGTTATTTTAAATTATGTCTATTCAATACTTAAATGAATAAGGTTCTTCCTTTAAATAAATAAAGATGTTAGGTTTCATCCAAGTTTCTCAGTTTTGATTGATTCTAAATAAAATGTATAAAGTTTTAAGAGCATTATATCATTAAAATCTATGAACATTATGAAACATTTCATGCGGATTGTATTAGGAGGATCGGAAAGTAATACGAGTATTGTTGCTTTACATTAAATTCAAACAATTAAATTTGTAACAAGTTTTTACTTTTAACGAATGATGTAACCAGGCTAGTTATCAGCAACCTTTTTCCATATAGCATAAATTTTCAGTGTCGGACCGATAAACTTCAACTGGTTTTTGAGCAAAATAACGGGAGAAACGACATTACTTTCCTGTCCTCCTAATATTATGTACCGTGCGGCTCCACAGCCGTGTCACCTAGGAGGTAAGCCTGTTTTGGCAGAGCCTGATTCGCCAGGCGTCAAGCGTCATGCCTCTTGTCACATGTACACGAAGGCACTTGACGTTCTACCTCGCGATTCGTTAAAAGAGCTACACAAACAAATCGAACTAAAAGACGAAAAGAGAGAACGCTGCAGATCGAAGCAAGGGAGACAACGCGATTTGGGTGGCGACAATGAGGACATCGGCGTAGGCACCAGATTTCTAACATCTCTATAGTGAAAACAGAATAAACTCCGGCAGAATTACCCCCACCACATGGGGAGATTCTCCTTGATGAAACGAAGCGCGCGATGAGACAACAATGTAATACAATGTCTCGCTCCTCCAGACAAACTAATAAGAATATTTGAATGCTACGACTTTGTCGGGTGCTTCCTTTAAGAGGCTGAGCGAGTGGACTCCAGGTGACACGGATGTGGAGCCGCACGGTACTTTGATGTCACAATAATGTTTCATTTTTGTAATGAAAAAAAAAAGATGGAAAGTGGTAAATTATGAACGTCTGTAGTCACTGGATGTTTAACCCTTTGTCGGTCGGTGTCCCCGTAGCGGGGACATTCAAAAGTCGCCATGGAAGTTAGCTTGCTAATTCGCTTGTTAATGAACTTCTAAAACTAAAGTTCCATTTAACTGGTACAGTAATGTAGGATATTGGTAACAATATACTTATAATATGAATGTACAAGTGGAAACGTAAATTTGTAGTAAAATATAGGGAAACGCACACTCTAAAACACACACACACTAAATATAACTAACAAGTAATATAAAAATATAAACTATAAAGTCCGCCTGCTCATTTATGCGTCTATAGTCTACAGTTCGTCTATCGTCTATAGTTCGTCTAATCGTCTATTGTCTCGTTCGTCTATCCTCCATTTCGTCTACTCTATAACTCGTCAAACTTGTCTATCGTCAAACACGTCTATCGTCAATCTCTACTCACGTCGATCTGCTCTCTCGTCCTCGTGTCGTCCTCGTGCAGTCCACGTCTCGTCGTCGATCGTCTTTTCGTCAGGCAATTGTCTTTCTTCTAGATTCTTCTCGCGGGATGTATAAAATCCCCACAGTAATACCAAAATTGATTTTTACCTATTATAAGTATTATTAAATGAAAAGGAGACCTGCTGGTACTGCCAAGAGCGAAATCTGCCAAGCGCAAAGGGATAAACAAAGTGACCGTAGGTAGCTTTACTCTCCTTCATAATCTTCTTGCATTTACCTTCAAAGTTTACGGTAAGTTTTCGGTAATTAATGTCACTTTATTACTTTCATAAAGGTTTACATGAATTCATCAGACAAGAGCAGAATATAATTTATGTTTGAAAGTCATTTAGCAACACGCTACCTAAGTCCTTCGAGTTGTATATAGGTTAAACGTTATGACTTTTCAACACATATTGCTTACTGTATAAAATTTAGGATTCCTTTTTGTAGTTGTTAGTACGAACTGGTTTCCTTTTTGCACGATGTCAATTAGTAGATGAATGTTACAGTTGTTATAAATGCATATTATTCATACATATTAAAATTGCCAGTAACCAGTTACGTGTTCAATAGCCTTAAAATTACTTGATACTTTGTAAAGTAAGAGGTTTCGTAATTACGATAAATCGTATATCACCTTAGCCTCAAAAATTTGGCACTAGTGAAGTGGCGGTGTTCTGCTAAAAACTTAGAACTAGAATTACTGACGTTAAATCTATTTCGATATATTAAATAAGTACTCCAAAGAAAGAGGAACCAAAAGGTAAAAAAGTTTATTAATTTAGTACTTTTTGTTTTATAAGATGGACGTAGAAGGTCGATTTTATGACGTCGCTAAGAAATGAGGAACTAGTACTGTGACTGCCTTGGTAGTTAGTATTTACATGTATGAAGTGGAACAACATTTGTCCTCGAAATATCACTCGATCTTGATATAAAAGTAAAATCACTAAACATATAGATTGCGTAATAGAGTCCACATATTACCAGGTAGTTTATACGTAAGCACCACATTGTCCCCTAGGGACCAGTACTACACTTTTCGTATAGACGAGATCAATCTCCAATGACCGGCTGATTTTTCGTTTAAGTTAACACATTGTTGACCGGGAACGTCATATGACGTCTTTTGATAACGATACGTTATTGACCGGGAACGTCATATAACGCCCTTTGATAACGATACGTTATTGACCGGGAACGTCATATGACGTCCTTCCTCGATAACGACGAAGTATTATACATTCAAATTGTGGTTACTGTTAACACATTGTTGACCGGTGACGAGCTAACTCGTGATATGTTTGTTTTGTATGGTGGTCCTCCTCTCTTATTGGTAATCATATAACGCGATTGTTGGTCACCATGATAAAACCGCGCTTTTCGCTTATCAGAGCCGCCTTGTTGCGCTATTTGTTGCAAAATTTAACAAATCCAACTAGTTTATAAAATGTCATCATCAAAGAAAAAATAACACTAGATTAGATATGGTTATAAAAACCGTTGTGTTTATTACACGTAGGTTGAAGGAACCGACGTGGCTCGGGCCGGCCCCAGTTCCTGACTGGGCCCAACCACACCCGGTTGAGAGGGCATCGGCCGTGTACGGTGCCTCGGCTGCGGCCGGTCCGGCGGAGAGTCCTTCTGTTCCTAGGAAAGGGTGAAATGGTAATTAACGCGCGCTGCGTTTCGTCCTGGGCCTGTTCGTGGACTCGTCAATAGGACTGACGAACAGGCCCTGCCCTAGACGCTGTGCCCAGAATGGGACGATGGTGTCTGTCGGTCGTCTGTATATATAGACCCCGATCGCAGATGGTGTACCAGCGGGAAAGGTCCCATCGAAGGACACACGGTCTAATGGCCGATACTTAAACTAGAGGCGCAAGAGTAATGGCGGCCGATAGATCCTTAGCGGCGAGCGAGAGATCGTATCGCTACGTAGGTGATTGTTATACTGCTTATCATATAAAAAAGAAATAATAAAAGTTGAATAACAAATAAAATTTATTAAAGTTTATTTAAGGTAAAGATACCAGTAGTTGACCAGTTAAGAGAAATTTTCGATAGAAACAATGGTAACTACTTACTCTGTCAATAACTGGCGAGAGCCGATGCTTGGAGATGTTCTTTGAACATTCTAGATTATGTACCAAGACCAATTTTTAAAAAAACATAAGTTATAAAAATTTGAGAAATGTATTTAAAAATTCGGCAAACGCTTCAGTATTTGACCACTTTTGAGATCGATAAAACTAGTAATTAACCACCTTTTTCCGTTAGTAGTTGACCGCTTATATTCGAAGCAGGGTTACAGTATTAACGCTGAAAATCACTTTATTATCGTTTAATTTTAACAGTTATCAGTACAAATTGTCATTAATAATTAAATAATTAAAGAAGAAGAAGAACAGAGTAGACATTGGACACTGATCAATAATTGACCGCGAATGCAGTTAATAGTTGACCGTGTCATCGACTAAAACTCACAATCAGTATACTACAATATATCGATTTACATTTTGCATTTCTAATAAAGTGCGATGTAAAACGGATACATTATAAATCGTAAACAAATTTAAATGAGTAATCTCGGTAATTAACCATGCCTGTCAACTTCTGAAAATTGTAAAGTACCAAATCCAGAAGTTGACCATTAAAAAATTATTGCATTTTGTGGTTAAAATAATAAAAACGATGTATATATTACTTATAAAACGTTGCAAGGTCTTAAACAGCAAATAATTCAT
Source organism: Cerceris rybyensis (assembly GCA_910591515.1). Taxonomy (NCBI): domain Eukaryota; kingdom Metazoa; phylum Arthropoda; class Insecta; order Hymenoptera; family Crabronidae; genus Cerceris; species Cerceris rybyensis. The sequence goes on along the minus strand of OU342789.1, from coordinate 20,968,131 downwards.
TTGCGAAATCTTCACAATCTATGAATTTTTTACCTGAACCGTACAGCCATTCTTAACAGAAACGTTAAGGAAATAGAGATATAACGGCATATTACTTACCTTATTGAATTCAAACGTTCGCTGTTAATAGGTACACTTCACTTTACATGTAATTGTTTCAAAATATACTTGTTTCGAAATTCACTTTCATCGAAAGTGCACAACTTATGCAAACCTTATTTTTTTATGTTTTCTAAAAAACGGTCAACTACTGGCACATGGTCAACTACTGGTACTTTTACCTTATATTGTTTCACTTACCTACACATCTAGTTACGAAATAATAGCTGGTGTCATGAGATAATTTTTCAGTAAAACTGCCGGTTAACAGTGTGTTAACAGTAATCAAGAAAAACCAACGATTGGCTTTTCATTTAATCTACACTATTGCGCATCTCCGAGCGATAGTTTCAAGTAAGAAATATAACATTTTACAAAAACTGAACGAAATTTATTAAAACAATTTAGAAGGCAGATGCGGATATCGCAAATCGGCGTCGCACAGTGGTCGATGTCGCTGAAATCTTGGCCAAAACCCCAAGGAGTTTTTCAATTTAGATGAAAATTGGTATATTAGTATTATTTCGGTCGCTGATTAAGAATCCGAACTCAAAATATTTAAAAACAAAATGACGGATCCAATATGGCGGACATCCGTATAAAAAATGTTTGGTTGCGCGCCAAAATTGGTATTCTAATGTTTTTTGAGCTACTGCTTACGAATCTGAAACTAAAATTTCCTAAAATATACTGATAGATACAAAATAACAATAAATAAAACACGATATCCTGGTCTGAGGCCATACATGCACTGCTCCACGGATGGCGGTCAGTGGAAGAATCGTACGGAGCTACTTATTGCTGTCTCACAATAAAACTATCAGACTATCAGTCTACTTTGAACCCCATTTCCATTACCCTTACTACCCCATTTGAATTTTGAACCCGACGAAATAAATATATTATTTTGTAAATTACCAGAGTGCCTGTAGAGTAAGATTAACAGTATTCATTAAGTAAGGCACGATAGCCCGGCCTTATGTTATAAATGCACTTCCCCGAGCATGGCGCGCGTGACAAACAAATAACAATAACTCGAAGAATCGCAAAAAGTCGCAAGAAAACTCAACGAGGTCTTCTTCGGGAAGCTTCAATCTTTAATTTAAAAAAAAAATTACGATGGCATTTTTCAGCGTTCACAACTATTTCATTAGCAAAAGGAAAAAAATATATAGGATTTACATTCTGTACCATCACAGTTGTAAAATATTAAATAAAAAAATGAAACCAAGATATTTATAAATTAAAGGTATGATAAATAGCTACCAATACTGAAAAAGTGGATCAAACTTTAATTTCACATTGAAAACGTATTCTCAATTTCGACGTGAAAACGTTACATTATTGAAGTGCCAACTTTGACATTGCATATCTCTCAGAGTATTGTTCAATAAACATTTTTATTAATGGAAAACGATGCTCCAATATGTTACAAATCAAACGCAATTGCTAGATTTTGAAAATCGTGAAAAAAATTGTTAGGGTTTTGGCCAGGATTTCGGCGAAATCGACCACTGTGCGCTGTTTATAAGCCAGCGCCTTTATAAGCGTAGTATGGGAGTATTGAATTTTGTTTTTTGACATATTGTATCCGTCACTTTATTTTTGGTAATTTTGAGATTCGATTATGGCCAGCGACCCAAATAACATTGCATTGCTAATTTTTGTTCGGATGAATTTTTTCATATATGTATCCGCCATACTAAATCTGCGATTTTTATTTTGGACATTTTCAGCTTACAATTAGATCCATAATTACTGATTAAAATAATCCTAATATAGCTATCAATTTTCGGCCAAATTGTAGCTGTTTTGAGGCTTTGGCCGGGATTTAACTTAAATCGATCAATGTGAACCGTGCGGCGAGAATGCGAACCGATGCAACACTGGCATGGTGTTTAACGTGTTGATTGTTTAAATAATAAAATTCGGCATGACGAATATAAATGTTTATATGGAACCATTTAGAAACATCCCGAAATTTACCGGCAATCCAAGTATACCGAGACGATCATATTGTTCATTATAAGTGAACTGCATTATCCGACACAGTACCTATATGTTCGCGATGTGAACTACTTATTTATGTACGCCTGTACGCATGCACTCCCGTGCGTGCATGCGTATAATTCTGTATACGTGCAATTATGATGTGCACATGCACTTTGAATATACACAGCGATGTTATTGTATAATCGAGTGGACTTCTCACTGTATGAATCTACTTCTCTTTTCATTCACATGCATTAGCATTCAACGGACACGCATTGCTGCACGTATTTGCGGATATAACTCAAATAAACCAAGCGAATGCGTTCAGTGCATGCGTTTCTCTCGTCACGCGCCTGCTGTTTAACGAGGATATTGTCTTTCATCTAAATTCTACTTTTCTAGATAGAACTTCTTCTTCCGCAATTATCCGTCTCGTTCAAATCGTTCGTTGTTGTTGATATGTCTCTCCTTGATCCATCATTTTCTCTGCGTTTTTCCACAATGTACCGCGTTGTTTTCTCTTGGCCCTCTTTTCATTTTTTATTGTATTTAGCTTTGTGCTTTCTTCTCGCAGGGCGGTATCTTCCTTCGTGATTTCCTTCTTTGAAATATTTCTGGATCTCACTTTCTGACATTAATTTGCGTAGAATCGTGGAGAGTTGACGCGTAGAGGTAGTCGATCGAAATTACTGTGACAGAGGTTTACTGTAGACGGAATATCAGTGTTTTTATAAATAATGTGAAAGGATGAATGGTCACTTCCACGTTATACCTTTGTAGCGCAAATGCGAATATGTTCAGATGTCTAGTGCAAAGGAAAGTTTCGGTGACCCTTGTAGAAGGTATTTCAAAAGTAGTTCTCATGGCTTTCAGGGGTTATTCTACACCCTTAAATCAATGGAGGAGGGAGCCATAGGTAAAAAACAAACTATTCTCATGCAAATTAACTTTTAATTGTGTCTGCGCGACTGAATTTTAGCTGAATAAATCAGGCTTCCAGGTCTCCGGCCTTTCGGATAGACACATACGAGATATCCTTAATACTGCTACACGAAATAAAAAAATGGAGGACTACATCACCTCTTCATGTGATGTCTTCCACGACCCTCTTGTATATCTTAAGCCCGTAATGGTTTAAACCATGGCTCAAGTGGCATCGGCTCCGGCGACTCAACGGTTCATTTAAACATTCCATCTCAAGTGTCTAAAAATGTATAAAAATTAGTGTAAACTTATTGTAAGTCTTTGTGACAAAAATTATCTTGTGTCCTATTATCGAAGTGTTTCACATCTCCGCAACGTCTCAGTTTGAAATGTTGCAAGAAAGTAAATTGAACAGCTATCATCATTACGTGAAACAGTTACCGAATTAAAAATTTCTTAACTCCAAGAAACGTTGCTGAAATACATATATACAGGGTCCGTCAGCAAAATTCGGACAAAATTCTATTTTAATTTCCCGCTACATGTAATCTCAGCAGTAGATGTTTCTTTCTTTTCAAGCAAGGCATATGTATATAGAATACGTATGTAACATCCAAATAGCAGATTTGATTAGATAGTGTTCGGAATATATTCACAAAGCAGCAATAACTGAAGCACTTCGCGCGGAACGTTCAGCTATTGAAATTATTCGATTCTTTAGATACCCGAATTCTACTGTTTATGATATTGTACGAAGGTATGCGGCTGTAGAGAACTTCGTTGATGGCTCTGCTAATCGGTCAAGGCGAATTTATTCCAAAGAAAAGTCTGTAAGCACAGCGGCTGCCGATGAAAGAGCTCAGCATTAACAATAAATTGTACCTCCGGATCATGATTTCGTTAGTGAAGCCAAATATGGAAAGTGTAGCATCTGGGAGATCCCACATTTTACAATAAGTTGACGCACAAGCTCATCCGAGTCATTTAATGCAAAACTGGTTTGGCGATAAGGTCGAAATATTTCGGTCCTAAGACTTCTGGCCTCCAAATTGACCAGATTTGAAGCTTCTAAGTTATTATGTTTGGAACGTTATTGAAAGGGTGTCTAATAAATCCAGGAACCCCATCGTGGCATGCCTTCAGGTGTCTATAGACGCAGCATTCGCGAATTTGGACAAGGATCAGGTGAAAAGAGCATGTTCGCGCTTCCGATCATGAATCCAAGAAGTGATCGCAGCGGAAGGAGGCTGTACTGAATGATAAAACTTAATAAGGATCCCCTAATTAATTTACACATTTTTTTTTCATCAATACAACTAATTTCTAACTAAACAAGTGTTTCAATGAAACTCTTAATTTTGTCCGGATTTTGCTGACGGACCCTGTATATGTATCTACAAGTGATCAACCTAATACCGATGATCACCAATTATTAGTAGTAGAATTTTAATTTAAGAAATTTCACATCTATCTTCTAACGTTGAAACTTAATTACACTTGAATACTTCCGTAACCCTCTATAAAGCCTTCGTTCTAGATTTCCAACTGTCCCCTCCTCCATCGTTCATTTTTTACGACACGACAGGGCTGGAGGAAAGAGAGTCGAAAATCGCGGCTGAATTGGCGAACGAATATGGCAGAGCCGGAAGTTCTCTGCAATCTCGACTGCATTGTACGATATAAGTGCCGAAGTGAATCGTTTGGAAGAATTCTTGAAATAAAAAGGAGCTCCTTTGGGGGTGAGCAGAGGCGCGAAAAAATTTTAATGCCCCGTTTTTTCCTTTATGAATTTTTTAGGAAGGACATCAAATATATACCTGTTAAATTGAGAAGGAATATACGTTTCATGAAATTATATAATCAGTGATAAGAAAAAAAAAATAAATTGAATAAATTAATTTTATTTTATACTATTACGACGCTATGCTACTTGGGATAGCTCAATGCTTATGGTTTTAATCATTATACTCAATAATGTAACGTATTGAATTAATAAAATAATAAACAATTTCAATTTTATCAGGCTTAGCAATACAAATTATATAGCCAAAGGATAAAATAGTTTATTCACGATTCTGTTTCATTTACGATTATTACTCATGGAGTTTATCATACAAAAAATTACTTATATAAAATTTTTTTAGTTATAACATATTATCTCAGCACAACTGGTATCGAACAATAAATAAAATCGAAAATGATTAACAATTCTAGTTTGGACCCTGAATCGCGTTTGGTAATATTTAAGTGTACTATTTTATAGAATGAGGTCGGTATCCAACACGTGTCATATTATTTTCCTGATAACAATAATTGTTAAGTGAATAAACACGGCCCTGTATTTTGCGTCTCCGATCGAGCAAAGACAAAAGACGATCGCGAAGGTTCTCTCGCGTTGCAAATACAACACGGCATCCCATAACACGGTTTCGCTGTAACACGATAAGAAAATTGCAAAAATTTGCAAAAATTTTAATTTCATCTCCGTGGCTTGAAAACAAAAGTATTTCACGCTACTGATCGGCAGTTTGCGTCGAGCTACGGTGTGTCAAAGAATAACTTTTTCGTCTTTAAGATATTATGAAGAAATTAACATTGACTCGGTAAGAACCATAAAGCAAAGTAAAATTACAGATTTTTTAAAGAGGAAAGAAGAAACAAAAACTTTAAATGAAAAAAAATGTTCTGAAATTGAAGGCGATATCGTTCCACCAAAAAGACGTTCTCGATTGATTATACTGAGCCGTGACGATGAAGAAATTTATTAAATTACAGTTGCATTAAATTAAAATAATATTTTTTGTTTTGTATTGTACATACATTAATATTTTTAATACAAATTAAGTTGTTTATGTAGAATTTAAAACAAAATATTTGTTTTTAATTAGTTTTCGGAACGTAACCCCTCTTTTTGTAGTGGCTCTGGGTCTCATACAACACGGTTTCACACAACACGGCATTTTCTAGGAACTTATCTACCGTGTTATACGAGGATTACCTGTATATTAAAATATAATAAATTCAACGGCGGTAGTTCTAGTGTTAAAGAGTGTAATAGTTGTTTTCCCTATACGTATATTTTTAATTTCTTTGGAATGCAAACACCTAAATATGTGATGCTAAACATAAATGGACTTATGTCACTTTAAAAATATTCCACTTTGAAATTGAAAACTGACATATAGGTACGTGACAGGTAACATGCTGAATATCAAAATGTTTTTCCAAACTGACCTTCTTATCTCATCGGCTTTCTCCGGTGTACACCAACACTTTTTTATCCTCTCATTCCTATGTCTCATCGCATCTTGTGGGCTACCACCGACGTGGCCATTTATACCGAAAGCAGACAGCGAGGCGGTGAGGCGGAATAAATCGAGGCTCCTTTACAAGTGCTGCCAACAGAATAGAAACATCGCCTTCGCCTATCAATTATTTGCCGTGCAATTTACGACGGCCAGCGACGGACGTCAGAGAATCGCTGGAATAGAAGGAGAGTGGCGGTGGATCGAGAAGAGGGGTGCAGGCTGCAAATAAACTCAGCACCAACGTGTACCAGGGAGATGGCATCTTTACTGCGACCTTTTGCTACTTCCTGCCTGCCTGTCTGGAATCCTCTCTCCTCGTCCTTTCGAAAGATCCTAAAAGGGGTAGAAGTTTCTTGCTCGATTCGCGGACGTGCACAGTCCAAATATTTCCATCCCCATATTTTAAAGATGAGCGTGTCGATTTATAGTTTGAACGGCTCCCTGTTTGCGACTTCTGGACTCCTTGGATAAGGAGTGTTCTATTTTTCGATAGCCATGTCGAAGTTTCGTCCAACTGTTTTTCTTGTTTTTTTTTTTAGTTTTTTCGTGCGATACATAAAGTTAACAAAAATGTAATGTAACTATCGTCTGCGTACGCAGTTGTGCTATTCCTTCGTATTTCATATTATTTGGATAAATGTTGACAATTTATGTCGTTTTTTTTTTTTGTTTTGGTTTCTTCGCTGTGCACTTGTTATAAGGCCTATATCAGTGACAGGAACTAATACGTGTACCTTAGTATCCTATTTCTTTGGGGTAATTCAAAGACATTTCTGATATCTAGTTTAAATCATTGAAAAAAGGGGGCACTTTGAAGGAGATATAATTTTTATACTCACTTTTTCAAGAAGTTTCTATTCTATATTGCAGCAAATGTAAAAATACATCAAAGTACGGGTTATTTATTTCAGAGGATCTTGAACTTATTGATTATATCATAAAATTCGCAAAGCGAAATCTTTTGCCGCCTATTCACGTTTTAAAAGAAACAATGACAGAACATAATTTTCTTCCATTGTTTTTTAACACGACCAGAAGCTGTAATTAGTAAAAACTTCATTGTATTTTGGCTTATAGCGTGTTAAATCTAATTAAATCGGATTATGTATCGTTGTAATTCTGTGTCTTTTTGTTATTTTAAGGAAAATGCAGATTTTGCTTAAGCTCATAGCGCAGATTATTTGAAATTATTTCAGTATTCATTACGAGATAAGATAAAGAGAAATAAATATTTTTATATGACGAAGTGCTGAAAATCTTGAGCAGATTTGAAGAAAAGTATTAAAATGCCATTTTCCTCCTTTGTATTTATTGTTGAAAATATTTAAATTATGCTTCAAATATTTTACGCATCATAAATAAATCAAATATTTAATTGTTCCCCTTATTCGGGCGCGCCCTGTATAATTTATATTTGTTATAAAACTTATTAGTACTTGATCAGCCTTTTTTGTCATGTTTAATACGTTATTGTATTTTTCCTTATCACTTTAGATTCACTTAATATTTATTAGTAATTGCCGGTAGTGCTGAGATAGTTGGTTTGTTGACATAATTTCTTATTGGATGTATTCTTATTTCGTAGATTCTTATGAAATTACTGTAATATCAGCAGCACATAACGTATAACAATTTCTTCAAATATCAGGTGACAGAGACATGATAGAATAATTAAAAATCATTCAAACTCGCAAACGAACACTCCTCAAATATGTTGTTACTCTCCTCCTTTTTTTTATTGCAACAATGTAGTTTCGTTTAAAATACAATACGAATAAGAACACTATATCAAAATTTAACTCAATTATGTTCAACAATATTTTATAACAACATAGTACAAATATTTTCATCGATAAAGATTTTCCGAGAACAAAATTAAAATTAAATATCCGTTTTGTGTACACTCAATTTCCTCGTACTATTTGGTACGATTGGAAGGGAACAAGTTCATAATTCCATTTTTCTACATCGTCATCAATATCATATAAATCACTTTTGTGTGTGTAATTTAAAGTATTGGAAATTTCGGAACATTGAAATGCGCATTATCATACTTGTATTGTTACAAATGTTATATTTTATTCTTACACATTATGCACGTCCATGACTAATGAATGATAATACTTGACTATCTTCTTTATGAAGGAACAATACTTTATTTATAATATAAAACGAATCGTACAGTATTAAATCAATTACGGATATTATGTAAAGCCACGATCGTCATATCTTCTAATCAATATTTTTATATACAAATAATGTGGATGTTGGTTATTAACTAATCATTGTAATAATATAAGAATTAACATATAATATTTAATAAATCTTCATTACAAATTACACAATATCACCAAATTATAGGCGCTAAGCAAAATCAACAAACTTCAAGCCACACACATTCTTCGTTTTTATAGGCTCTCACCTCATTTATTCCTGTTAATAAAAAAACATCATATTCACATACATCCCCTTCGATTTTATTAACTTTAAACCTTTCTTTCAATTAAAACCGATCATCCTCACAAATAAAACCATCTCTTTGTTACATTATATAAACACGTATAATTATAATGTTGATAAATACATGAATAATAATATACAAAAGTTATGTCACATATTTAAACACTGAAGCCTCTAAAATGTATCATTTTCGTATATAATACAAGAACACGGGATTTTATATCATTTCCATCGTGCAAATCAAATATTTAAATTACAGAAATAATTAAAACGTTAATTATGAATTTCCTTAATTTCCTCAGGTTCAATTTGTGAATAGATGTGGCAGGGTAATCAAACCTGCAACGTATCGACATTTCCAAACTTTCAATTTCCTGTCGACACTTAACGACGGCAATTCGTTAATCGCGCGTTAAAAAAAAATTTTTTCATCGAGCCACGGCCGGTTTTTACGCGATAACGCATTAATTATCGCTCAGGGAATATTTCGCATTAGCGTCGGCTCGTATTAATTTCAAAAAGGCCGCTTCCATGAAAAGCGCCATTCAGCCTAATTACGACCTACGAGAGACAATGCGCGCCGTTCTCTCTCTTTTTTTTTCTTCCTAACCTTCTCTTGCTGTTGGAGGTCTCGTTCTCGCAGGGTGGCTCTGGGATGGGGTACGGTGGTTCGGGTGCAAGCCCCATTTTTTGCTTACCAGCTTCCTTTCGGTATTTTTGCGATCGTGAAAATGGCACCCTGCAGAGTGGGAATGTTTTTACAGCACGCTGCGTAGTTCAGAGAAAAAGAGCAAGAAAGAGAGAGAGAGAGAGAGGGGGAGAGAGAAGTTGTAAGCAGAAGAAGGAAAAATAAGATTCTTTTGACTGGATGAGTTCAACGATTAAATTCTGCTTTCCCTCCAGTTTTTCTATTAAACATACCACGGCACTGTTTTTATTTTCATTGCTTTCCCTTCTATTTTCTAATAATCGTGATTTTTCTAACTTTTCCTTGGACAATTATTTACATCGAAAGATTCAAAGAAATGAAAAATCAATATGGGCTGTTATTTATAGGGGATTCCAATTATCTTAATTTGCTCTTGCATGGAAATTTTCACACGTAGGTTTGATTATAATGAAACACGATGAGAATAATATCCAGAAGTTACAACGTCGATCAATCGAAAGTGTTTGATTTATGGTGAAATTATTAATGAGATATTTTAACCGAGTAAAATAGATTACGTGTCGACCGTTAGTCGGAATAATCAAATTGCCCTCTTGGGTAACAGCCAAAACAGCCGATTCGTATAAATACGTTAATTCCTACGAATTTCGAATGAATAGATTTATAATCGTAGCCCTCCCAAAATAGATTTGCATCAACGGCTGGTCACGTGCCATCACTAATGAATCGAAGATATTAATTTACCGGCTATTGATAATGGCAATTCGCGAAATAGGTTAATGCCCTTTAATACCCATAAATTAACAATTAAATACTCAGATATTGTGAAAAAGTATATTAATACGTAATCAACACTGTATGAATATAGCGTTAAATGCATAGTAACTAAATGCACTCTCTTAATTAAATCCATGACAATAGACATGTTCCACTTGGCTTACCTATTCTTTGGTACATTTAACACTGAGAGGTGTTGTACATAGATTGTCTTTTTCATTCTTTTTAATTTGAGACTAAATTATGTAAAAAACTTTCGTTCGTTTCTAGCAGTTAATAACATGGCGTTGTTTGCTGTTAACAGATTCTTAAATCTCTAATTTACAAGTAGTTTATGTTTAAATATGTTTTCGTTAAAGTGTAGAGCCACTTATTTCATAAAATAACTAGGTATTTCATCAATTACGTAACTAACAATTAAAGGGTTTAAAATTATTTTATTCTAATAGTTTAAATAATATTTTGCAGAACAATGTTTACCCTATTGCTAAAATTTTAAAGACGGTACGTGAATGATTTGAACAAAGTTTTTGTAATATTTACTTCAGTAGCGACAGTTCTTTTAGCAGCAGGTAAAGTAGTTTAACTTTTTGGATAATCGTAAATCGTAAAATAAAAAATTCAGTTAATTCAACACGACTATGGCATTATATTCTGTTATTTTCTATTATCGTTTAACTAATTTAGCCAAAATATTACTTAGAAACTTTAACTGATTCAGTTGAAATAAATTACCTAATTCTTCCATCAAATAAATTAAGTATACATTTTAACGGTAGAATATATATTATTTTCAACGAACTCGTACACCATTTTATCAGAATGTACTTCTGAACTCTATACTTAGTGTTCCTACAATCCCTTATTTTCATAGAAATCCCTTATCTTTTATATCCCAAGTCGATTCTAATTTTTACTATTGAAAAGTCTCCCATCACGTTATTATTGCAAAAAAATAGCACAAACAAGAATAGAAAATATCTTTTGCAAACCTTTCACATGGACATAGCAAAATTTCTGTATACAATATTGACAATACCATATAAATGAGTGGTGTTCACATTTAACCTTCCTCCAATCGAATTATTTAAAGTAACGTTAAATATAGGAACCAAATATCATAAGCCTTCTAAACAGAATATTTAGCTTTCCCATCTATACCAGTTTAAATTATATACGTATTCGGTGCTACAGAAGCTCCGGCTCGTATCCTATCTACTCAATCCACGTTCCGTCAAAGTGAAAGACAATTCATACGCATCCATATTCATCATCATTAGCATTCCAATTAATCTTTCGTAGCCAGGAAGTGCACTTTGACACTAGTGTTCTGGATTTTCCAGTTTTTCCAGTAAAATTTCCAACTGCTGCGGATAGGATTCACTTAAAAAGCAGTATGGGGGTGTATACAGAAGGTTCCGCTCGATGCGGCATGAGACCGTATACTATAGCTGGTAGCGAAACGACTGCCATAAATCCAGGAGCGAACACATGCTTTGCATAATATAAGCTACGCTTCCTCCGTTGTGCCTCGTCGCCTCTCGTTTTCCTCTTTTCTCCATTCTTCTACTCTCTTATATTCATCCTCGCCGTGTAGGGATGACACTAATGATACGATTACGTATTTATTCGTGCTAGTTCATCCCGATACATATAGTAATTCGCAATATGAATCGAGCTGTTAGAAGACATATAAATAAAAAGATATTATAACATTGAAGATCGTGATGTCTTGTTCATTTGAAAATCTGGTAGTTTGTAAATTGAACGTAATAACGTAAAATATAGTTCTGCAGTATTACGTAAATGAAATAGAAATGCATCGTTTTTTTTTAAAGGAGCCTAAATTCATTCTTGGTAGGAAAACATACATTATTCACTTAATAATTGTTATTATTTTAGTAGAAATTGCAAATTTTATTCTCTTAGATATACTTAATGTGACACTTGATATTCTATACGTATATTACTATGTATCATTGAATCGCGGAATTTTAAATATATTAATTTAAACATAAATGGACTTATGTCACTTTCAACGCAATCGGCTCAAATGTCGTTTATTAATAAACGTTGTTCATAAGAATGAAAGGATATAACATTATATATTTTCTCGCAATAAATGTCGGACATGACAGACTAATTAGATTCTAGCTATTTGTAATAAATCATTTCCGAAATATCCCATCAGGCACATAAAAAAAAAAACATTTCGTAATATAGTCATCAGCTATTTCATTCTCTATTTATTATGTTCCACCGAAAAAGGATCGAAATAAGGATACACGATTTTTCAGGACAAATACTTATACTGTGCATTTTGTAAGCTCCAATGTAACCGTAATACTGTCAAATGAACGAATCGAATAATTAATATTCTTACAACTTTCGTTTAATACACCAATAATTCTTCCAACTAACTGATAATCTATTGAGCTACAATTGTGTTTCTGAATTATTTGTGACCAAGTTTGATATCATTTTTCATGTCTCATTTTCGGTACAAGAATGTTACACATATCTTCAGCACTTTTTGAATAAAATTGTTTGCTGTGTGAAGCCCCAACCGTTCAAAATGTCTTAAAAAATCTTAATCTAACTACAATAAATTAAATCTAATAACTTTGGAAGTCACGCAACGTGGACATTCACGATAAAGTAATTTAACCAAAATATGAACAAAAGTATTGACATAAAACCAATGAAATAGGTACATTTTTATAACACGCCCTAAATAAAACGTTAATTTCTTCTAATTATCTAAATATCAATAAGTATACTACAATACACTATTAATCATTCTTTACGAATAATAGGGAATATGCATGTATTTTTTTATATTTTTAATTCACTTTTTACATCGTTATAGCATAGTAAAAAATATAAATACTGTTACAAATGCTAAAATTTTTTTTAAACAATATTTAAAACTGCTTAAATTTGAACTGTTTGAACGCCGCCATTTTTCGCGGGCTTTGAATGACGTCACAAGCCATGTCCAGTGTTTGTTTACTATGAGATTAACAGTTACTTTTGGTTATTTTATACGGATTTTTAGTTTTAATAGCTATTCAGACCATGAAAAAAGCTAAAAAACCGTTTTATAGATATTGTCTTGTATCAATGTGCAAGAAGACTGTTATAAGTACACCCGATAAAATGTTTTTTCCTGTTTCAAAAGATGCGAAAACGCGAAAACATCTAAATTGATATCTACTTCTCTATCAAATAGTTGTTTTTTTTCAAAATTTACGAAAGATCAATTCCATTTGAGTGAATGTTCATAACATTACGTATATTTACTTATAAATTATTAGAACAGAAGTAGCAGCTTTAATGTCCGAAGATTATTTATAGGTTATGTTTAAGTAAGTACTGCTGGGTGCATTTATGAATAAAAACCTATATAATAAATTATGATATATCATGTATTATAACAGTTAAAAAAAATTAAACTCCTTTGATCTCAGCGGACGTAAAATCTGGATTTGATGCAAAATATGCTGTCATCATGAATGCATCTATTTTTGGTAGATTTTTCCGATTGTGCTTTGACAAAACCGCTTTCAGTCATCGTCCTAGATGATTTAATGCTACCAGAAATTACACTAGCTAATGGAAAACACTACAGAAACTCAAATAAAAACAATTTTTCTTTGAAACACAATATAAACAGCAACGCCGATAAATCCGAAAACGTGGTATGTGACGTCACGTTTCGGTGCGACCAATAGTGATGCTTTTCGCAAATTTGAATCTCGCTTGCTTATTTTGCATTTTTTAATTAATATTTTATGTAATTAAAAACAAACTAAATAAGGAACTAATGGTTTAAATACAATGTTAGGACAATATAGATTCGGGGGAAAAAAATCAATAAAATTTAAGCCAAATGCATATTCCCCATTAAAAAACATCATTTTCTAATACAACGATATCAATGATATTATCACTGATTTTAATCATCTCTACAGTATTTTTATTTCACCTTACCTTCTATATATCTCTATATCTGTCTGTCACGACACTTTTCCTTTATTTCTCTCTTTTATCCTGCGTTTTGCGTTTCTTGTGACAATCTCTTTCTCTCATCGAACTCCTAGTTCCTTTTCCTTCTATCTGTGAACGGTCCTCATTCCGCTCTCCTGATTTGCCACACTCAGCATCCCTTTGAACGAGTTCTACCGGTTTTCACGGAGAATCGAGCCGCAAAAAACGACTATGTCGTGAAGAGGGAAAGAAAGGAGACGGATAAATGGGCAACACAGAAAGAAAGAGAGGAAGAAAGTATAAAGGATAGGGTGGAGGTGGAGGATAGAGAGGCTACCGAGGGTAGATAGAATCTGCCGATGAGACACAGGACCTCAGCTTCCTTCTGAGATTTTCACGACGATAATCGTCCTACTCAAGATCCTCCAGACGAAGCATCGAAGGAGGAGGGTGGTAAAGAGAAGGACTAACTTCTCCAGCAGACTGGGAAATCGTCAACCTTGGTAATATTACGAGCTTTTAAGGGTGAGAGGTATCCTGCATTTTTTACTAAGCAATCTGGTTGATGACCTTCCTATAGTAGTTCCGGATGCTTTGTGTTGTTTAGAACATCTTTCGATATTTGAGAAATTCAAATCTCATTGTTGTTGTAATAATCAATAGTATAAATTTGTATGTAGGAAACATCAGATTTTGTGAATTTGTGTTTTTGTCTTTATAAGTTTAGTTTATTTGTTAAAATGAATTCCTAATAATGTCAGAACTTCGAATGAACTATGCATTTTGGTATATTATACATTTGCTGATCAAGTTTGCGATTTCAAATTTTTCACTGTTCGAAGGAAAGGAAAAATTGTAACAAATCCAAACTAAGATTTATTGGAATTAACATTAATAATGAGGCAGAAAATTTTTTTAAAAATTTAAGTTTAACGTGTAAGTTCAAAGTTACGGAGTCTCTAGATTTCGTTCTATATGGCTAATATTATTACTACGAGATAGATATTGTCGCTGGCAGTGAGTGTGATAATATGACATCAATTACTTATAAGTGTACACGTACGGTATGTGTACGTCGATTCAATATTTATTTAAACAATGATTTTCATAATGATGTGACCGCACTAAATCTATCATTCTTACTTATTTATTTATTTATTTACCGACAAAAAACAAGCCGATACAAAGTAATTACTCATGAGCTAAATCAGATACAGCTGAATGCTCAAAGGATTGTAGAAAATTGCCAAATAAATTTCTAGAATTACCGTAAATATTCGAATTTAAGTGTAGGCGATTGATGCCGTTGTGCTTATCGTAATATGTATAATGTATGATGATAAGGTATTAACTAAGTACATAAAATTTTAAGAAAAATGGAATTCGGAGCAATCAAAAAGATTGTTGAGCAGTTTGAAAGTGAATAAAACTTCAGATAGTATGCGCCTTTTCTCGAAAGTTAGGAGATTCAGTTTTTATAACATAAGTTCAAAATTATGACATGTGAATGACATAGGATAACTCGTACAATACACTGCGAGATATATTCTATTGCCTCTAACATGTGAATATAACAATTATAGTAGGAGTCGCAAATAATTGTTCTAAAGTCAAGATGGGGACAAACTAAAGGATAATAGGGAATATATTAGGGGTACCGAAAAGTAATCAAAATCTCTTTTGCTCGCGAGAAACATTTATTTAGTAAAGAAATAATAGATACTAATCAACAAAATAATTTCCATAATTTTCTAACACTCTTTGCCAGCGTAAAGATAGTTGTGCGCTTCCTTTTTTAAAAAAGTCCTTCGATTTTTTGTTGAAAATCGTTTTCAATGAACTTTTCGCTTCTCCAATTTTGATTACTTTTCGGTACCCTTAATATAAAGTGTTGACGTGACCGAAGAATTTAAAAGATCTAAAGACAAGGCTGAGAGATTTAAAATCTTTTTCAACAATGAAGCGAATGTAAGTATTGAGACAGGCACTAGCTGCAAAATGGATACCAAGATCATAGACGGTAAAGATAGAAGAATAATAAATAATATAATTATAAATAAAACGATTGTTGTTCCTATAAAAACAGATCGAGACTCATTTAGATGCATTGAAGTTTAACTGATTACGAAAACTCCATTCTTTTAGTCTACAAAGATGGCCTCGAATCAATAACTGTGAACGAGGATTATCAATTTTAAGAAAAAGTGTCAAATTATCTGCGTGCCGTTGCATCATTGATAAAAATGTTAAACAGGAGAGTTTCAATGAGATCCCCGAGATTCCCCCGAAGTACCAATTTATCTTGATAAGGTATGGTTATACTTAGCTATTTGAGTTCTACCAAATAAAAAGCTATTAATCCAAGGCAAAAAATTGTCATTGAGCATGAGAATTTGAATTGAAACGAAATGCAACGAATTCGACGCTATTTGTGGAACAGATAACTTGTCGGTTTAATGGAGATTGATGTACTGCAATTAAAACCTATACCGCTTCTATTATGGCAGCTGGTAGTCCTACTTCTATCACATTAAAACTCTATCTAAAGACATTAAAACTATTGACTGCCAGTTCAATATTAGAATTATTATCGCAAAGCCACGTTTCAACGAGAACACGGATATGGTACATAATCGAAAAAGTGAAAATTTAATCTTTTAAAATACACTTTCCTGCCTTTCATAATAATACAACTTAACATTCTAGCAGTAAAATTTACATATTCCCACTATATTACATAAATTGACACTAAAGAAACATTTTTTAACAAATTCGTATCTCCGTTAACAAAATGAATCTCGTTAGTATCACATTGCACTTTGACCTGTAACAATGCGTCATTTTTCGTGCAGGTGCACAACAGTAAATGAGAGGAATGTCCGCATGTTGCATAATTCAATTTCTAGTTGTCTCGTGCGCATGGCTCAGGTTTCACGGAGCACCGCATCGCCATTTTACTTAACTTGGATTACGCGTTACTCGCATTGAAACTTGGTTAAATTTAATTCGGTGTCGAGTATTACGTTGTCTGAAGTGTAACAGGAACGAGATGCGCAAGGCCGGCGTGTACGCATATTTCGCAGACGCAAATGGAAATGTTTTGACGAAAATACTGGATATTGTTATGTAACGGCGAATTGTGTGATTCGCGCTTAAGGCACGCCAGAATAAGAGAACTTATGCTTTTGGACTTTTATATGTTAAATAACGAATGATTTAATGAGAACTTGTGAGAGTCTTGAGTTTGAATTAAGAATTGGAATATAGAATTAGAAGACAACTCTCACAATTAGTTGAACTTCTTCTGAACCTGGTGAAAAGAGACGTAGCATTTTTAAAGGCTTTTGGAAGCGGAGTGGGAGCGGTGGCAATAGTGGATGTGAGCCGAAAGTCAAAGTAGGAAGCAGGATTTCAGACTTGGACGATGACTTGGGGATGAGTAAGAAATGGTGACTGTGTTAAGAAGTTAAAAGGTCAAGATGGAAAAACAGGATTGTTTGGATTTGAGGCAGTGAGTCAGTGATGGAATGGAATGAGGAATGTTGAGCGAGCCGCAGTACGAAATATTAGATAAACCTAATCTTTTGTACTACAATAGAATCCCTCTAATGTTGCTCCCTCTAACGTTGCTCTCTCGCTAATGTTGACAGGATACTCCCGTTACTGTTACTTGTATTTTCCCCCACTTGGACTGTTTATTGCCCAATAGAATTTTAGTTTCGTGGCGCGTTATGTAGGTTATGGATGTTTACATGAATCCTTCACTCAAGTTTCAACTCTGTGCATGCTTATGCGCATAGGGGAAAGTAAGTCATGAAAAGTGGGGATAGAAGGGAGTGTCAACATTAGCGAATGATTCTGGCCCGAATTGTCAACATTAGAGGGATTCTACTGTAATTGATTGGAGGGTCGGTATATTACAGTTACATGCATATCCTCATTCTTTTGTTCGATGTTAAAACAATTACCAAAGGTAAATGTATTTTGTTAGGTCATTTATATTCTCCCTACTTATTTAACCTTTTACCGTACAATAACGAGTAAGACTCATGATACGGTAAATTGGAAAGAAAGTAAGTTTTGCAAAACCTATCAAATTGAAAGTGAGAAGCAACACGATAACATTCTCTCTATAACATTAATATTACGTTAATTTATATAATATATCAAGAACCACTGATCAATTTTTATTTCACCCATATAATTCTAAATTATTGCGGAGGCAGTCATAACATAAATCGCACGAAATGAAGTTAGTACGTTGAATATCGTAGAAATCACCGGTGACGTAAAATTGCTAAATTCAGTAAAATGTCTTCTAACATTTGAACGTTAATGTTTCGTAATTCGCTAACCCGTTCGATGTTAAGATATTCGTGTAAAATACGGCAGTATTAAATATATTGAATGTAACTAATTATTTATGAAAATACAGTTTTAATAAAAAAAAAGTATCACCTCGTTACATATAACGAGTCTAATAAACTGTGACCGATATTCTACGTGTTAATGAGTGACTGCCGAGGGCTCAACAGTGCAGATGTGCTGATAGTATCATTTGTACGCATGGGATATTGCGTTTTGGTCAAAGGCATGACCGATTGAATGACCGATATGTACAACGAAAGTATTCCATCATTAAGAATTGAGCATTTGGGAAAAATAATATAATTTGAAAATTATACAAAAATTACTAATATTATGAAATTAAGTGTTGCCATTTTGTGTTTGACACTTCTGATAAAAAATTCCCTAGATTTCGTTTGCTATGTATGCAATTACTATGCTAAAATAAGATTTTTTTACTCTCAAGCACGTATCATCCGAAATCGCCATTCTACTAGGCGCCACTTACAGCAAAGTATCTTTTCACCATTTAGTCATTTCATACTCTTGCTCACAATAAGCTTTACATAAATAATACACGTGCTAATCAATTTCAACCAAAAATCTAACTATAAATAAATAAGGCGTTATATTAAAAGTGGTACAAGTCTCTTTCTTCTCATGTTAACATATTTGAGAGATCATGTAAAAGCTTTCATTCTACAACATGTAACAGCTGAAGCTTCTCGGACGAAATGATAAGCATATTTCATTCTGTTTACTTTGCCATTTAAAATATGAAAATAAGATGCCTATACTTAACTAAAACTAACTAAACACTAATCGTAACAGAACTTTATGGATACTTGTTTAATAAAGTAACTTATAAAATATAGCTCATAAAATAACAATAATATCTTCCTAAAAGTAATTTCGTACACTCAGCTTAATTCTTAACGACCCTACATCGGGTATGGCTTGACTTAATATTGAGCTAGACTCGACTTTATACAACGCAATTTCTAAAATAATAATGACAATAATAATAACAACGTCTGTTCCAAAACAACTTTTTACTATGCCCCAATTTTCATATATTTTTTAAATTAATTAAGGAGTTATTGGTAATAATTTACAATAATTGGCAATGAAAAATTAAGATGTTGAGAAATAACGTGCAAAACTTAATAGTACAAAAAATCACAAATTTTCAATTACAGTGAATCGGTCAATTGACCGGATATAGTATGGTTAGTGTTAAACTCACTTTTTAAAACATTTACTTATACTACTTTCAAATATAATTGGTCAAACGTCAAGTAAACCAAAATCCATCATTTGAGATTCTCATATTCTCATACATTTCAAACATAAATTGCTTATGAAAAGTTATAGTCGAAGAAAGCCATTATGTTAAGTTCCTCTTAAGTTCTCTTACTCGGTTGTAAAAACTACATGACGGGTACGTTTCACACGAAAAATTCCCATTGCCCCATTACTTTGACGTTTTTTCTAACTTGCCGCACTTTATTGCAGCCTATTGGTACGAGCACCTGTATTCACAAAAACATCATTTATATTCACCACACTTTACAGTATATTTTACCGTAAGGTTTTTATCATGGAATTACTTTATTGCGTGTTTATTAACAAACATATCCCTTTTTATATCAGCTATGCTAAGCGGGATTTGAATTAAATATTAATAGTCGCAGGAAGATGTTGAGCAATAATATTTCGCGTGATACGAGCTTTCATACATGTACTAGCCGTTTATTTTGGAAGTGGCATAAGCAACTTTACTGCAATAAAAACTAGTGATTTTTCAATGACTGTAAGAAATTATTTATACTGAGAAAAATATAAGTATTGAAAACAAGAAGCCGACGTAAATCGTTGTAAAAATTGGCATCAACATTTTTAAAGACCTCGCGCAAAAATTCAAAATAAACGGAGCATATATGTTCAGCGTTTCACATAAGAATGTGGTTTCTATATTTACACGTACTTTCGATGCTTAATCTAAAGAACGATAATTTCCCTACACTTTAAATATCTACTTATAAAGTGTTTGAGTTTGATGATTTTTGACACTTACAAAACTTTACAAGATTAAGTGCAAAGAATGATTTTAATTCGATAGATCCATTACCACATAGTAACAAAAGATGCGGTAAATAGTACTCTTATTATTTACTATGTAAATGTAGAATTCTTAAAAATAATATTTATAAAAGTTGACCTAATGAAACGAGCAAATCTATATTCCTGTTCAAAAATGTATGTTCTTTCACAAAGCAGTTTTAATATCATGGACGAAACCCCATCTTAGCTTGTATTATTTCCTTCACCGTACGCCAGATCACGAAATATTGTGTGAAATATCAAATAGTTGACTTCGCCTCTATAACTCAACCGTTCAATTCCAAAATGGACTGCTTAGAAAATTGGTTCTGTACTTGTTACTCCAGATTTTACTGTAATCCTGTAAAATTCGTGAATTTTTAAAAGATTTGAATTTCCCAAGCACCACCGTTGGCTGTGCCACATGTACTTTCATATACGGATAATCTGGATTTATTTGTTTTTCCACTTCTACCGTTGGCGACTTTCTTCATTCTTTTCACACTAAAGACGCTGTCGAAAACCATGAACGTGTGTAAGCACTACAGAAAGTAGATTTGGCGAGAGAACGAAGGAAGATAAACGACAAGATGTGCTCTTTCACTGTGAACCTGTTGATCCTGACGAAAAATTCAAGGAGCGATCATTGTCAATTACTTGTACCAGTAACACGAACATGTATTACAACTATCACCTTATTTTTATTGTGCTTCTGTGAATGGGGTAACGTTGAAGGTTACATTTTTTTCATGGTAGAAGTTTATTACATATTAAGTTGGAATTGTAAAATTCACTGATAATTTATCAATGTCTTGAACCTCGCAGCATTAACAAGACATTTCAGTTTTTCCTTGCATTTGCGATAAATGAAAAAAATAAAGCATAAAGTAAACATTTATAAGTTTTCAACTTACAATTAGTGCACATTCTTTCGTTGATATTATAGATGAAAGCATTTTTTACCAATAAATGAAATTCATTTTGTTCGCTAGTAAAACGGTTATTATTTCTAGTAGAAAAATTAAAACGAAATCATAAGAAGTAATATAAAAGTTTAAAAAATCCTATGACTTTGTTTTACTTTCATAGCAGTAATTATGAGCACAGCTTATAATATCAGCGATACTTCACTAGATAAGTTTTTGGTATTGAATCTTCCTTCATGAAAGAAACGACATACATGTTACAGATTGAATTGATACGAGATACATTAAAGCTTAATGTAGCTTTTAAAGATTCTTATTAATCAACATGCCTGAAAGCATGAGGGGATATCCACTGTTAAACCTCAGTGATACATCAATAAACCTATGTGCCGTATATCTTTCGCTACAACATCTACAGTAAAACCTGGATAAATGCACAGAATTCGGGACTGAATCAGTGCAGTTACGAAGTGGTGGTTTCTATTTTGTGTTTACGTTCAGGCTGCAGCCGAGCGTCAACTTGGAAAAGGACAGACAGTAGGAGAGACAGAGAGGCCCATCCTATAGGGGGATAACGGACCGAAAGTGTCGGTGAGGCAATACTAATCGGAGGCTTGAACTATTCTGTTTTTGATTTTTTTTTTTTAAACTTCGCCACCGTATTTGTGAGATTTTTATGATTAAAATAATACCAAACACGATATGTTTGAATTATCTAAATAATAAGTAAACGAATTAAATGTTAAGTAAATACTGCTTAAACTATGTCGTGTTGGGTATCATTTTAATCAGAAAAATCTCACAAATACGTTAGTGAAGTTTTCAACAAAAAAAATCAAAAACGATTAACAAAAAATACAGTCTCCGATTAGAATTAACTCACCGACCGATAACATCACGTTGCACTGCCTCGTCGTCGAACGCCGAGGGGGATCCCCTTATGTGGAGGGGATAGTCGCTGTGCATTTATCCAGGCAAACTCCTTGTGCGTTCATCCAGGTTTTACTGTACCTGGTTTGCGACATATCGCGATAGATTGCGCGCTATCCGCATGAAAGAAGAAAATAATCCTGAAGAGATGAAGAGAGGTTGGCACATTGAAGGGAGATAATACAATATAAAGGTGAATCGTGCATCCTTTCTCACTCTCTCTCTCTCTCTCTCGCGCGCGCTCTCTTTCTGTCTCTCGATCTCTCTTTCTTTCCTCCCTTTTCTCTGTCAACGTTATATCCTCGGCAATCGTCTTTTTCTTATCCTCCTCTACCTCCTTACTCTCCGACTATAGATGCTTCGTTTTCTTTTTCGTCTTTTGCTTCATCTCCTCATCTTCTGCGTCCTTCCTGTTCCTTCGGCTCTTCCCCTTTCCTCAAACGCCTCACGTGCCCTCTTTCCCCCGCCGTAATTTTCCACGTCGAAATATCCACTCTCGATTGCGAAGCGTGTCGGCGTTTAGACTTACTTTTATTGGAAATTGAATTGGAATTGAGACTCGGTACTCCCGCAGTCCGATCTCAGATGAGGTTAACTTGCCATGATTTCTTGAGCAATTCACTCTTTCATTCTGTTCTTATCTCTAGCCTTTTTCATTTCATTGTCAGTCGTATTCTATATATGTATCAGTAATTATATAAGATACTGATGTAATGATCATTGGAAATTATTTTCAAAAGTAATTGTAAAAAATGTTATTTTAAAATGTATTCTATGTTACGAAATTTAAACACCTGATAATCCTATCAGTCTAATTAAACGACTTTTGAATGTTGCTTCTTAATGTCATGGCAATTGAACCGAAGTCGTACTTGGATGTTAGGGATGGTGTCACAGTTATAAATGGAGGCAACCCTCTTATAACATAGTAGATAGGTTCCTAGAAATTGCCGTGTTATATCAGACCCAAAACCAGTACAAAAGGAGTTACGTTCCGAAAACTTAATAAACCATACATTTTTTTAAATATGTGACACTTTTTGCTGTAAAATCGGAATAATGTTATAAATGAGTAGCTTATAATTTATTTATATATTTTCATGTAAAAGCACTATAATTCATTATGCCTTTCCATCATAATTTAAACGTAATTTAATTTTTAAATATCTTAAACAAAAAGCACGCTATCCAGTGATACAGAAGTACAGTGTTGCATAAAGGTTTCCTCGTATCGTGTTAGAGCGAAACCGTGTTATAGGATGCCGTATTGTAAGAAGATTCCCGCAATTTATGAATCGTGTTATGTTGAAACCATGTTGCAGGATGCCGTGTTGCAGAAGGGGTACCTGTATTTTGAAATGGGCGCATTTCAAAATATTGTAATAATCAGCTTTTTATTAATCATTGGATTTTGTTAAAATTTCAGAGGTTTAATGATAGTTACAGATATTTGAAACAGTCTAGGTGCAACTAATTATATTTAAAATTGCCAAATTTTAACGTTTTATGTATGAGACGTTTCAATGAAAAATGTAAATGAAAATGTTAATTTATCCCTGTATTGAGGTGCTTAAGGGTTTATCAAAGACTTTTATACCGTAATATGTAATAGTTAAATATCTGTTGGTGAATTCATGACGATATTTTATCTTCTTTACTGTGTTTATGTAGTTATTTAAGATATTAAAAGAAGGCATCCATGTCTTGCTGAAACTAGCATAAACTAATTTTCTTCAAAATTGGACTTATTCCTTATACTTTCAAAAATAATGGCTTACATTAGTAAGTACTCTATATTTTACAAGTTTTCAAAATCTTTGTACTAAAGCAGACTTGTTGTGAAAGTCGTTATCACTCTAAAAATATTTTAACATGCTTGTCAGCTATTGTCAAAGAAAGTTCAACTTTAAGGAAGAGAACAGAGATACGATATACATTTTTATGAAGCACTTGTTTATTAATAAGAATGATTATGAATGGTTTGCAGATACAAAATAACATAGGAAAATAACTTGTATTTTACGTGATTGCGTTTGGCAATTAAATTGTCGGTTGGAGCGATGAGGATTAAAATTAGGCCATTTCGGGATTTCTTTTGTAATTATTCACAGTTTGAATAGCTTCATCTCAAACTCTTTTATCGACAAGATATTATTACTCTTCTTTATTTTTTATCTGTTTCAACATATTACCAGCTGTCAAAAGAGAAAGCTAGAGTGAAAGACAGAAATAGGAAGGAGAAAGGATATGCAGGATTATCCTAATTTGGTGGCTTTGTCGGAAAAGATAGAAAAGCAATCCATGTCCGGATGAGTCGGGGATTAGGAGTCATTTTCAACCGTTACGTTTCAATTCTCATTACCTTAGAGATGGAACAGCCCTTCTTATGGAAAGACGTGAAACTTCTGTGCGAGTACGGCCTCTTTCATTAACGAGTCAGTCTGGAGTAAATCGAGACAGAGGGGAATCGTGAAGTGGGAAGCTCGCTGAAATTGTCACAAACTCTGATAGAAAAAGGGATGAAGGGAACAAGAAAGTTGCATTGCGATAAAATAATGATATTAAAGTGGAACAAATAGATTCGGAATAGCGATTTTACAGAAATTGTAATTTTTATATTAAATGATTGGATCTACGTACTATTATAAAACATATACGAGAAACATTCAATCTTTAGTCATAACAGTTTTTGTCATAACAATTATCAGTTGGTATCATGGACTGCATCTTTGCCATCAGGCTGGACTCATGGACCACCAACTTTTATTCTTATAAAAGACACGGTAACATAAATTAATCTTATAGAAAGACGCGCTCCTTTAAATTAATAAAACATTGAGATGGACAAGTATTATAACAGAAATGACATTTATAGAGCTATAGAAATATATGCAATTTATGAGTGAGCCTTCTTTTCGTAACGCCTAGCAGATTCATAATAGAATTGAACACTTCTGTTCATATGTAGATTTCAGTTCATTATCAAAAGTATTTGCACTTTCCGCGAATAGGATAAATATAATAGTTCTATATTGTTCAAATAGAAATTGAAAGAAAGATTAGACAACGATAAATAGAATGTACCGGCTATCAGAGGAAAGAAGTCAGTTGGTATGTGGTACGGGGTACCCATCCCCCATAGCGTTCCTAGAAGCCTGAGATCGTTGAATGACAATCAAAAATAAAACACTTCTTTTATCATTGCCATGACGACGCCGACGTAACGAGTATACGGCGTTTTTGACCAGTCACGCATTAGAATCTAAAATGACATCACAAAGAGAGATGACTCTAACCATCAGGTGAATCTGAGCAAACCACTTATCAAGTCACTTCTTTCTGTAGGCCGATAGTATATTATACTGGCCATGAAAGATCTGATTGCGCACGGTAAATCAGTGCGGCAAAAGAGGCCGTTACTCATATCTCCTATTTCCGCCATATCGTACCTGGAAACCTACAACTCGGTCAATAACAACCGAAAATAAAACATTTCTTTCATCGTTGACATAAGAACGCACCGAATGTACGGTGTTTTCAACTAGTAACACATTAGAATCGAAAATTACGCGTGAACGAGGGATGTCTCTATTCGTTTGGTGAATCAGGCCAAACACTTCCTATGCGCCATCAGGTCCTTTCCGCTCGTTAGTTTTATGTAGGCAATGATGAAACTATAGAACAGTGGGTGATCTGCTAAGGGGGCATTTCTATTCTTTATGTTGTTTTTTTAGGCCTGCTTCTTGAATTTATTTTGAAAATCAGAATACTGCATTGTATTAATATTTTGGGCATATTTGCTAATGTGTTGCTATAGTAAATATAACTACATTATATTTTTTTAACCCATTCGAGACCAATTGCACACCGTGTGCAATGAATTTCCGAGCCAAAAAGACCGACTGCACACCGTGTGTGCAATGATCTTGAATTGCAATTATCAGTCATTATAGAAAAAACAGCTCTCGAAATAAGACTAGCTTAAAATAAAAGGTATCTTACAAATGTGTAAACATTACAATTGGTATTTGGTTCAATTTCGACCCTAAAGTAGGTGACCCAAAGCCACAATCATTAGAAATACAAGAAGTGGTAAATATAAAGCGAAAAGTTGTCAGTATTTCTGGATGGTCTCCGAAAAAATGCACGGTCTCGAATGGGTTAAGTCAAAATATATAAAATTATAGTAGGTACGTATCATTGAGGAAGGGAATCTTCTAATTGTAAGATTGCGATGGTTAACATAGTTTCGACCGTTGAGTTAATTGAAATAAAAAAATAATGAAATGCCATTTTCTTCGGTATTAATGTGGTTATAGCCTGAGCTAAAAAGTGATATTTCGGCTGGTTTCTCGAGATTTAACATAATAAAAAAATTAGTGAAAATATCATATTAGCTATGTTCGAAAACATCATTTCGGGAAAAGCGCGTTTAAATCTAACTGCGCAACTATAGGAAAAGTCAATGGAACTCTTCAGATATCTATAATATTCGTTATTTTTACATATTCCAGCGTACCTTTTGACAAGGGTGTTTTCGAAGATATTTACTGTAAGAAATGCAAAGCAATTCGATATTTTCAAAGTTTAAAATGAGAATACCGTCGTAACTCCTTTTTTGTATGACACTGTTAAGTATTGAATTAATTAAACCTTTCAAAATACTTCTAAAACTTTCTGGATTTTTAAATCTTTTACAACATGTGAGCAGTTTAGTTGAAATAATTCATCCTATGCGTGCAGCTATTTTAATGAAATTTTTATCAATGAATGATTAATAAAAAAACAAGTCAGTAAACATTTTTACTATTACTATTAGGACTTCGGTGTGATATATGCAAAGTAAAAGGTATGGATGACATTAAAGTACTGGAGTAGATAAAATTCTGCTATTCACAGGTTAAGAATTTCTTGCAGTGAAATTCCTGGCAATAATTAGATACTGTGCCAAGCAGTGCTTACTCACGAGACCAAAGACTAGTTAGATAGGTGTGTGCATTTTTCTTGTTCCAAGAAGTATTTCTTAATCAATTCTTCATTCCCGTGTAGAAAGTTGCATTGCAAACTTCAAATTTTCGAGGCTACCGGAACCTCGACCTAAAGTGCAAATAATGCAACCTGTTTAGCGCATCACGACAGCATTATGGTTTCAAAGAGAATAATTATTGTGAATCCATTGTAATTGTATTCTCTTCATAATTTTTCACATTCTATACTAGTAGAGATCATTTTCGATCATTGTATGATCTGCAATAACGTATGAATTATGTATGATCTTCAATAATATTTTAGGTGGCTGATAGTGAGTGCATTTGGGTGCATTCACATTTTTATACAAATCTATGATCTGTCAAACTACGATTGTCAGCCAAAGTTCTAATTTAGGAATTCGAATATACGTAAACAATGTTCTTTCCCTTTTTTTCCAAAGACAGTGATCTTTCTTGAAGGTTTCAATCTCACTGCATACCCAATAGAGATGGCAGTGTCTCTCTTTAGGCGATGTGGCAAAGAAAATACAATCTAACAGGCGCAAAAATTCTAACTTGGCTGACCGCCCAGAATTCATCAGACCTGATAAGGATTTGAGGAACTTTACAAAAAAGAAATTTTGCGTTAAAATTTATATCGCTAAATTTGTCGTAAAAAGGGGCTAATTTCGTCAATGTATGATATTACTCTGTCTCACATAGTTTCCAAGATATTCAAAGCAATATACTTCAAAACCTTAACTTCAGGGGCGGTTTTCACCCTTTTAACGTGGACGATTACCAATAAAAAAAAGTACGTATCAAAAATTTTTACGAGTACTACATCATACTTGAAGTTCATTAAAATGGGTGATTGGCACCTCGGGAGATTCCCTTGTGAGATTCACAATGACATTAATCCACAATACAGCAATAAGTGAAGAGACAGTTAGAGTCAGAGAAACAGAAGAGTTACAAACCCTTATTCGTCGTAGCAGTACAATTTTGTAAATAAAAATTGCAAAGTCTGCTTTAGAACAGAAGTCTGTTCGCAATTACAACAGTCTGAGATCGTACGTAATTGCGACCAGAATCAAGTAGACTGTTGAAGACAGAACTTCTCTCACAGTTTCATTCCCGAATAATTCCATAATTACATAAATTTGTGAACTGCATTATGCCTCCAATTAATTTGCCCAGAATATTTGACTAGTATGGCTTGATCACTTGGTATCCACATGTCTCGATCTAACCTTAATCCTTCCTCCTTTACCTCTTCGTCTGCCTAATTCGAGATTCCAGCATAGGGAAACTCGCTGGAGTGCTTCTAATCAGCGGCAGGACCCGTCAAGTTTCTCCACATCGAGTTACAGTTGAAGCAGAGGAATACGAGTAGGAGGAGAGAGAGAGCTTGTCTGGAGCCATGGAGTACATTCCCTTCTCTTCCGGTGTTCACTGTAACATCCCTCATCTCTAGCATCTTTCCGAGCTCCTTCAGGAGTTTGCAAGAACCGAGAACTTTGATACTGATTCCGGTTTTACCTCAAGAGAAGACCAACTTTGCATGAGTCAATTCCATTTCTCATTTATTCTTGTTTTTTTTTCTGATTTTCTGTATCAATCCAATGATACCCTTCTTCTTGGTCCACTATTTAGGCAATTTTAATAGTTTGAGGTGAATCATGCTAACTGCAGTTAAATGTAATACAAATTCGTCTTGTCTGGAATATCAAATGGGAGAACTGAACCACGAGATATATGGTAGGCTGAAAATCGTAATGGTGTACTTACGTCATTTTGATATCGTATTTTGTGAAATCGTGTTTCATGTTTATTGTATCAGGAGGATCAGAAAATAATGACGTTTTTATACATTACATTCAAACAAATACATTTTTAGCAACTTTTATTCATAATCAATAATGATATCACTCTTGTTATTAATAATTTTTTACCATCTAGCGTATCAATTTTCAATGCCAGATCGATAAAAATCAATTGGTTTTAGAGTAAAATATCTGGAAATGGCATTTTCGATACCATTAAAATTTTCAAATTTTTTGTCACACAAATGTGTTGTAGCGATTGAAATAACCACCTTTGACATTTACGAACGTCTGATGCACTTGGATAAATATCGGAAATTTTTCTGCCAGCAAGTCTTGCATTGCAATCCTTGTGAAACTCGAAAAGCATACAATGTCAATTATGTACTCCTTTCTGTGTTTTCACAAAAAATCAAAATTGCCCAAAAGAATTTACAATTAAACAAGTCACTTTAATCTTAAAATGGTTTTAACACAACTTTGAAGTACACAATGAGCTGATAAATGATAAACAAATATTTATATGCACGGAAATGATGTTACTTTTCAGTTCCCCTAATAAAACCTTGTCTATATTTACTGTAGTGGAGGTAAATAACATATCTCTATCCTTCTACTAACTGTAGCAAATATATTGTTACACAATGTCCAGTAGAATTAATGTTACTGGGTAACGAGCTATGGCAATTGCTTGTAAATAAATAAATGAGGATTCTACGGTCGACGGTTCTGTTTGACGGGCGTGTGCTCTGAATAAAACGTTCTTACTTTTTCTATAAATGCATACTTTATTTAATTATGTCCAGAAGGATTATGTGTGCGCGAACGACTCGTAACAGTATCAACCATCTCATTGCCTTTGTATTGCGAAAATTTATTAACATGCAACTCCACCATTCGGGATACTTTCCCCGTAAGCAAACACCTACTTTCATTACAAACATCTTTGCCTGTAACGAATTAGATTTCAAATCCTCCTATTAAAAATTTTTAATTTCTCTTAAATTATCACACCGTACGTCCTTTTTCTGTATTCTTGTCACCGGTTAGAAAACACAGAACAGTCATTATTAGACTGCGGATGTTTATGTAAATTTCGAGTTTCAGAAATGCAGGTGAGACAGGAAAACCCATCTAGGGATTTATTGTACTTAATAAATATTACAACAAATACCATACTTTGGATATTTTAGATATATTTTTATATTATGTTCTTTTTGTATATTTTAGGCGTATTAAATTTGTCATAAATGCATAAAAATCCGCAGTCTAGTCATTATACATTACATCGATGTATTTCCAAAGTGTCATCCATAATCGTATGATTAACCGTTAACGTTATAAGTCAACTTTGCGTAACTGTCAAGTTATCATTGGCATTTTACCCCGGCATAGGTGAAGTCATGGTGAAACGACATAAGCCGAAGGTAGCCGAGCGCGTAAATTAGCAATAAAGTTGGTAGTAAAACGTTAATAAAGCACGTTCAGTAGCTGCGCTTGCATCGTGCCTCCCCTCCTGGCATGGAACTTTGCGGAGGTACAGAGGGGTAAGCAAAATGGGTCAGGGGGAGCACTAATAAGTATGTGTACGCACACGTGTTGGATCGTTAGGCGCTTAACGTGGCAAACTGTCGCTTTTTATGTCGCAGCGTGTTTTCTTTCGTCCAACGCTACCTTCGTTACAAGCTCCTGGCAAATGCCATGGCCTCTGTTTTTTCACTCCTAATATTCTCTCCCTAAGAATAAAAGGCACAAAGAAACGTTTTCTATATGGGATAATTGAAGTTATGAAATGTAAGTATGCATAGTTCGCTGCTTGGAATAATTGTATTTACTTAGGTAAGTAAATTATATACTTAGGTAAGTCTAGAGGTATAACTTAGTACATTAAATGAGCTAGAATTTTGTGACTTAATAAGAAATTGTAAATCAGACATTTTAACTGCAAACTTAAATGGTTGAAGAAGAATATTTGAATAATTGTAATTGTAATTTGAGTGTCTCGTATAGACATAATTGTTACGTGATTGTTCTACGATTGAGATGTGAATTCAGGAGGAAAATATCTGTTTCTTATTCTTACCTCGAATTATTTGTATATACTAAGTATCTGATTTTTGGTTGAATATCACATTTCTTTGTACTGTTTAATACATTCTCTCAATTCACTAATTGTAAAACTGTTTTTAATATCTACCTTCAACTGGAACTGTAAATCGTAGATAAAGTGAACATATCACATCACAAAAATAGAAGGAAACACATCTATCATTGATACACATCTACTTTTGCAATTTTACGCTGATCTACCGTATCGCAACGTAACAATGCATTGAGCTTTTTCTGTTACAGTCATTCATGCTTTCATTCTCATTTTTACAATCACTAGTTCCTTTCCTATCTTGCCTTACTTACTGAGATTACATCGCACTCTGACCTGGTCTCATGAAAACTTCATCACCGTAAAATTTTAATGTTTAACCCATTCACTGCCAGAACGAATTAAGCAAATATTACTTTACATGTTACAATTAGCGAAAACGACAGAAAGACTTCGAAACATTAATTGAATGAATCAGAAATATAATATTAACATTTATAAAGATACGAAGAATATTTTTGATCCGAAATTACTATACACGCTCGGCTGTTATTGCTAAATTATTAATTCCAACTTATAGTGCAACCACGAGATATCTCGTAGTTGGCAGTGAATGGGTTAACCAGTTAACTGCGGAATTTAAATTTGAGAACTCCTCGCAGGCTATGGAATTAACGTGGAGCAATGACGTATATATACGTTAAATACAAATCAAATGCTTCTGTTATAAATTTTACGACAAGAGGAGAGCGAAATTTGGAATTTTTACATTTTTAGTCGATAAGAAATTGACAATTTAGTGTAAAAAGTCTACCGCAATAGAACTTTGGATTGACGTGTATACACGTCGGACGCAGTTAACAGGTTAAGACAATTTCTACCCTCACACTTAAAACGTTAACTGCCACACAAATTCCATAAAAATTCTTAACTGAATATATCCAACGAAAGAAGCGTGGAAAGATTCAGTTCTAATCCATTATTACTTCTTTCCACTGGCATTTCGCCGTTTGTTGATAAGCATTTTAACACAGCTGACAATTCCATTCTCTTTATAAAAATTGAAATTTCGATAAACATATTCCAATAAGTAAAGTTATAAAACATTTCATATGATATAGTTTTGAAATACTTTAAAATGATACATTTGAGATTCGTATACTCTGAAAAAAATTTTGATAACCCCCAATTTATTCACCTTTTTATCTTATTTAAAATAAATACCAAATAAAAGTTTTATGTGTATTATATAAGTTTATGTTAAAAAAAGATATAGAAACTTATTTTTCTTTCGATTTACGATCGGAGTATGGGACAGTAATAAACCTGAATCTAATTCCGAGCTGTCGTTGCCTTACCTAAAAAAAACGAATAGAAAGAGCCACCTTTTAATACTAGATCTACCAACGTGATCAAAATGGCTTGTGCTGAATATTTTGTAAGTAATCTTGAAATTTTTAACGCTGTTTCTTTCCCAAATTTCTACGACTATCTTGGAAACTAAAAGCGATTAAATTAATCGAGTTATTTGCCTTTTAAATGTATTTAAGTAATCGTTGAAAGATCTAGTGCTAAATGATTCCAACACAACTGAATTTACACTGTTAAAACTCAGTGTAAAATATTGAAATATTGGCATTTAAAATTCGAACATAATTTATATGTTGTAATTCGACGTTGACCGTAATTACCAACGCGAAAAACAACGTATTTTCGTTGGCGTAAGGGCTACACGTATTTAACTTAAAGAATAACAGTAATCTTTCACATATTCAGAACTGTCAAAGGGAAAGGTAGTTAGAGACCAGTTTAAAGCGATTCCACGTTGCTGAGCTAGTGGACAGGTGTTTCTGTTGACGCGTGCCCATTTACCATTTAGGTGTAGGTGTTCTACCCTGCTATAAAACAGGTGTGCTGATTAATCGCTAGAAAGTAATACCTCTTTTCCTTGAAGTCGTTATTGTTAATCAGTTTACCTTTCCATTAAGCCGGATGTCAATTTCCACGCTTAGTCGATATATAAGTGCCGTTGTATCAGTAAAATTAATTAAACCAGAGGGGGAGTTGTAAGGGAATTGTTCGTGCAATACACACGTAACTTCATTGCGAATATATTGTTACATTCTTTTCATTTATAACAACTTTAACACGTTAAATGCTAGGGGAGTCACTGGCGATCGTTGTTATTAAATTTAATGAAATTTCAAACGGTTTTAACCCTTAACACTCCAACTTGTAGGTGTGAATATCGACCGGCAACTCCAACTTATTCTCATCATGTTTTGGCTTACAAGTTTTTAAATGTTAGACTTTAAATGCTACAATGACTTGTAAATAATAATATTAAAGTCATTCAAAACCATCTTTATTCATTTCAGAAATAATATAATTTTGCTTGCAATACTTATATTATTAATTATAATTGATTAATGTGTGGTAGTTCTTAAAACAGTCATTTTGATGCAACTCAGGTTTGCGTTCACTGATCTCTTAGTAGAAAACGGTTTTGTTTTTTACCGCATTACGTCCTTTTGGACTAGTTAACAGTTACATCATTATGAATGCGAATAACAAAATTGTCATCGTCACTATCTATATTTTCCTCACAAAGAAAATTTATTTTCCTTTTCGACATAATTGAACAATAGATGGGTTTACAGTAAAACAGGTTAAAATCTGACTTTCTTTACTAATCGTTTGTAACTGCTTGAGGAGTACTATTTTTTATCTATAAACAATTATCGATAACGACCCGAACAATATCCGAAGTAAAAAGTACACTTGGAGTAACACGCTTCCGATCAGAGGTGCCTGATAAGCACACTTGGATTAGAACGCCGCACATGGGTGGTGCCTGAGAGGCACACATGGTGCGATAAGGGTTAAAATTGTAATATTTATAAATTTTTTACGAATTAAATATTTAAATATTAGCATTGGAAAGGTAAACCCCGCTGACCACATATGTATTTCTATCTTGAAGATCTCTGCTTTGTAAAGATGTCATTTTAATAAAAAAAAGTTTTACGTTAGTAAAAATGATGAAACAAGCGAAAAACCGGTAGTGTTCAACGTATTAAAAACAAAATGACAAAGGACTTAGGTTTCTTATAGGTAGATGAAAGCGAAAGTAGTTATTATTTCTGGTGGCGAAATATGAAAAATATAATATAATATTTAATTAATACAAAATATATCTTGCAATATTTAGAGAAATGCCGAAATTCGAAAGAGTTTCAAGTTGTATTATTCCATTGTCAGGTAATGTGCGGCAACGACATTTTAACGAGAAGTACTGGCGTTACGGCTATTATATTTAAATATACAGAGTAAGAACTTTGAAAAAAGAGAAAACAAGATGTGCAAAAAGATATCAAACAAGTAATTTAAAAAAAATTTAGAATCGGCCATTTTTACCGCCATTGTAGTTTTAGTATTAATAGGAGAAAGTGTGGAATATGAAAATTAAATAGGTCTCTAGAGGGTGAATTCGTTTCTTGAAGAAACAGACAATATTTCTTTATCATGAAAAAGAATTAAGAAGTTTGAAGGAAACCGACGTGGCTCGGGCCGGTCGCAGTTCCTGACTGGGCCTATCCACACCCAATTGAGAGGGCAATCGGCCGTGTCCGGTGCCTCGGCTGCGGCCGCTCCGACGGAGAGTCCTTCTGTTTCTAGGAAAGGGTGAAATGGTAGTTAGCGCGCGCTGCGTTTCGTCGTGGGTCTGTTCGTGGACTCGTGAATAGGACTGACGAACAGGCCCTGCCCTAGACGCTGTACCCCGGATGGGACGTCGGTGTCTGTCGGTGGCCGGTATATATAGACACCGATCGCAGATGGTGTACCAGCGAGAAAGATCCCATCGAAGGACACACGGTCTATGTAGCAGCCGATTCTTAAACTAGAGGCGTAGGAGTATTGACGGCCGATAGATCCTTTTGTTTTGTTTAGATTGATATAAGAGTTAAAAAATCGTCTTTTAACCCTTTCGGTACGAACGCTCTTTCCGCCGTGACACTCCCGCTGTACGAGATGCCGCGCCGAAAATGCGCATACAACACGTGGTCAGACCTCTTTTGTATAAAGATTTTCCTAACGGTTAAATAAGAATTGTGCTTAACCCCTTGCTCTACAATAACATCTAATGTGACGTTATTACATATTCGCTCACAAGAGAAATAGTAGGCCAAGAGTTTGATAAAACACTGTTCCTTCTAATAAGTGGCGTTTACAGTTTTAATACTAACCTTTTTGGTACAAGCGCCGGATATATCCGGCGCTCGTACCGAAAGGGTTAATGATTGACGTTAGAAGTAGCTTTACAATTTTTTTACAATTTTATTGATGTGAAAAATGGTGCAGTTATTTAAATTCAATCATTGACTTTCTTTCGACATTTCTTACCATTCTCGAAATATTTTAACATAAAGGAAATCTTGGCTTTTCTTTATGGCTTGATTGCACTTCAAAATCACAGCACGAACAAGAAATAGATCTATACTACAGATGTACCACTTTATTGTTGCAGAAAGTTTTGATTATTTTTTTTCGATTTCCGGTTTTCTTAATAAAGTGTAACAAATGACACTGGTTTAAAAAACTAAAGACATGAAATAAAAGGTACAATGTTCGGTATTGTTCGACATTAACCCTATGCGGTCCCGAATCGAGCAATACATGACATATGTAGCGTTTCACTTGATTTTATTTTCTGATAATTTCATATCGGTTTTGTAATATCACTTAAATATCCTTCAGTACATATGGCATTGATATGATTTTAAAAAAATGAATAATCAATGATAGAAAATGTTATGAAATTAATTTGATTTAGCTCACTACAAAGGTAACAAAATAATTCGGACAAAAAAGGTTAATATTACAGGCTTCTGTCATAGACACAGCTCTAACATCGTTAGAATTATTATATATTACTAAACTTAACCCTTTGCACTCTGAGCCATCTCTGACGTTAGTTGTTAGCAATTTGTCGGCACTTTATTATGTAATTGCTATTTTGTGCTATTTTAATAGAAAAATTCGGGTAAACATATATTTCTTAAAACCTTGCGGTGCAGTAAGTTCATCCTCTGCAATTACTAACAAATTTGAGGGTCCTCTTAGAGGGTGCAACAGAGAGATATACTAAACTTGCGATGTCCGCCTCAGGTGGGACATCGGAGTGCAAAGGGTTAAAATCGCACTTATAATTCGATTAATTTTTAGAAAGGTCATCCAGATAATCCATAATCTCAATATTTATACGCAAAAAATTCCAATTAAGAATTATGCGAAATAATTATATCTAAAATTTATTTCACTTTTCGAAATGGTATTTTGATAACCCAGAATTTAATAATAATAATATTATTATTATTATCAATAATAATGCTTACTAGATAGATGTCACTTCGTTTCATCTTAAATGAATCATTCTCAACGAGATCTTAACCCATTTCCTTGTAATCTTTTTTACGGCGATATAATACCTGGTACTTTCTATTTTGTCACGTAATATCGGTGATTAGTCGCGAGAAGTGTATCGCAAATTGCACTAGACGGCTGTAAGCTAATAAAACACAGGCGAGCCCCATGTCTTGCGTGTATCACGTCGGATATGCTGGATGGATAATATGCATTTCTATGGTAGATACGATGTAAGGAAACCTCACTGCTGCTACTGCCAGAACGGGAAGTTAGTCTTGTAACGTGGATTATTAATGGTTTAGCGGGGCCTCTTATTTCCTCTTTAGCTTGGCATTCCTTTTTCATGAACTACTTCCACCAAATATTAATTCTTCGAATTATAATAACAGACAGACCATTCTGAGGATTTTCGGATTTACAATTTTTCGTGAGTTTAATTTCAGGGAAATTTCGCAACAGATATTTATAACTTCTTGTCTTACAATTAGAAGGAATAAACTCTGTGTAGTCTGTATTAATAATATCAATATTTATGTCAACTAACAATTAGTGAAATTAAATTGTTAGGTGATAACCATTATTACTTACAATTAGAGGTATTTATAATTACCATAATTTCTTTTCACAATTATGACATAATGTTTACTCTATTTCTTCCGATAGCTTCTCTATATAATTCTTCCGTATTTATTGCACGCTGGGACGCAACTGTTTAGTATTACCAGGAACTATACATGAGAACTATTCATCTTATTTACACACCAAGACCTATTACCCTGTAAAAATGTAATTACTTGTATTTAATTGCAAATTCCCTATATGAAAGGTGGCACATGCGTATCAAAGACGACTCTTCTTTGTGTTGTGTCAAGTTGCATATATGTGCGGATACATACATCAACAAAGGCACTGTTGTTTTGTTAGCTACTTACCTCTACCACTGCTTTGAATTGGCGCTTACAAAGCGAATGGTTTAAAGATTGATGGCACAATTTGAATAGTGCAAACGTTGAAACTTCCATGGATTTCAATGGTTAGTTTGTCTTTCGTTCATCGAAAACTCTGCAGAATGATTTTGATCAATCCTCTTTAAATGCCATTTTTTCTCATTTTCATGTTGACCATACAGGGCGCGGAAGGATAAACTTTACAAGTGTGCACGAGATAATCCCTTATGAGAAAATAAGACAAAAAAATATAAAATAACATTTTTTGAAAGGCTTTGATTTCGACAAAAACGAGTTTGAAAATTCAAATTTGCAATACGTTACTTTAATACTTAAATTTCTGCAGCTTTTATAATACAGTTAAAATCTCTGTTAAAGATATGGAATTTTTAAAAAATATATATTTCTTTATGTGCTCTAGTTATCGAGTTATGTCAGGAAATGCATTTTCAGCCCTTAGTTTTAAGGGGTACTTATACTCATCTTCTCAATATGAACGATGTCTGAATAAAAAAATACGCATCGCATTTTTAATCCCAATGTTCCCAAAACCCAAACCTTAAATTAAAATATTGTATTCTATATTTTATTCTTATTTTTTCATATTGTATCACCGTGCGCCTGCATGTTATTCCACTGCATTATGTATTTATCCAGCGGAATTAAAGTAGAATTAAAATTTCCAAATAATAACTTCACACATGGGGGTCACAAGTGACCGGCGCTACAAAATTAAAGTAAAATTTCATGTAACATTTAAATTGCAATATTTATGAATTTTCAAACATGCTAAATATTTAAATATTGGCGTCAAAAAGATAAATGCCTGCTGAATATCTATCCATCAGTATCTTCAAAGTTTCTGCTTTATAAAGATGTGATTTTAATAGAAAAGGTTTCACGTCAGTACAAATCGTGAAACTACCGAAATACCAGTGGCGTTCAAAGTCTTAACCTTTGGTTAAAGAAATCGCTCTACAGCTCGTAAAATCTTTTTTGACCTGTAATCTATTTTCTATTGAAAACCAACATTTTTTACTTTTTTCCTACAATAACTGTGGGATCGGGGCGGGGAAGACCACCTATAAATAATCTTGTAGGGGTGACGGTTTACGATCCGGTCTCCAACATTGTATCGGCTTCGGGCGGCCGACTCTGCGCTGGGCCCATTTTGCTGCTTGTAATTAACACTTGCAGGCATTTTGGGACCTCGCGGGTCTAGGACCGTCCGAGGTAGACGGAGGTCGTGTCGTGAACCGTCGGTAAAGGAAAGCCATTGTCTAGGTGGGCACGTCGGCTCGAGGCGGCCGGGACCTCGAGGGGTGTTCAACAGATGTGGGAATTTTCCATATCAGAACGCCCCCGTGGTCTGCGGGGTCTCGAGGTGACTTTAACAGTTTTTCGGACCCACCTAGACAGAGACAGATAGAGCTTCCTTTCCCTCACCCAAACCCGCCAGAAGGAAGCACATTGGAAGTTCACGAAAAGGAGTAGGGAGGACCGAGAGGTCAAAAGGACGACGCACGGTTCTCCCAAGGTCTTTTCCGTGAAAATCCGTCGTTTCTAGATAGCGCGTAAAAATTCCAAGTTTTGTATTTGAAGGAAATAAACGAAGTTCCGAACATTCGTGGTGATAACAGTTAATCCTATAATCTTATTGTTAAAAGAAAAGGACGTGAAAGGGAAGAGTCAGCAGGGAGGGGTCACTGGCGCAGTGATTTCGCGCCGACCAAGGCGATCGTGACGTTAAGCTACTCAGGCCGAATTGCTGCCTTGGATGGGTTTGCGCGCGCCTCCCTTTCTTTTTCACGATCCTACAAAACTTTATTGAAATTAATATTGTTACGAGTCGACCGCGGACGTAAAATCCTTTTAGACGTATCTAAATAAAGTACACTTTTGTAACAAAAAGTAAGAAGGTGTTATTATAAAGCAAACGTCCGTCAACCAGGACCATCAACCGTAGAATCCTCATTTATTTATGTATAAATAATTGCCATGGTTCGTTACTCAGTAACATTTAGTCTACTGGGTGTTGTATAACTACTGTATTGTAACCCCAGGGACCGATAAAGGTTAAGAAAACTTTATCCATCCAGATCAGTCTGAATGGAGGGTCTCTGCGATTTGAATGCTGAATTCATCTTTGTAACCGAATAACGTATATCTAAGCGATTCGGAACGCATATGGCATTCACATGTGCAATTTTATTACCCAGAAACTTTACTTCGACCAATGTAATGCCGATGTTTGCCGCCGTAGCTGCAGTGTTCCTGTTGAATGGAACTAGAGTAGGCAAGCTGATACAGGGAGAGTGTTGCATCGGAAGGAGGTGAAATGGGAGGGAATGGTACGAGAGTGCACGGTGGTGATCCAAGAGACATGAGGAGGGTTGAAGGGTGGCGAACAACAATACTAGTAAATGAACCGAGGGTAATTCTCGAATGGCCATGCTTCATCTTTCGCGAAGCCTGCTACTCGAGATAGTGTCCTCTTATGTTTCCAAATAAAAATTAAGGAATGCTTCGTTAGAATGTATATTTTTTTTTCAACATGAAATTTTGGGCAGTATTAAAACAAACTATATAAAATGAAGACTTATCAGCGAAAAGAATTATTAAGCAAAGCCATATTTCTGTAAAACTTACATGTCTGAAAGTAATATTTAATTCCCAGATGCAGTAGTTACAGTCCATTGTGTATAAGAAAACGAATGCTCTTATGATTTCATGAGAATTAAAAAATAGAAATACAGTTTCTATGTAAGATTCTTCTGTATTTAATTCTGAATATAACATACAAATTTTATGATAAGAATGAATCGAATAAAGTAGAAAAACTGCTCTAAGGAAGTTAGATCATCCTTCGTCGTAAATTAGTATTTTTATTGTACTTTGAGCACATTTGCTTGCATGTAGGTATTCATCTATTTAATATTTAGGTTCGGCATGGGACGATTTTATTCAGCTACTAACAATAAGAGTTATAAATAATACAGGTAGAGGGCTTGGATAAAAAAGCAAAAGTATTATAATTAATTTACATGCACTGCCACGGTATAAAGTGTAACCGTAATATGATCTTTTAAATTTTGTGACAGTAAACACATTTTTAAATTTCGATATCGATAAAACATTACTTCTTATACTAGCGTTCCTTAAAATTTTTTTAAATGTTTAGTAGAAATCATTCATCTATATGATTCTTCTAAATGGAAGATATAAGTTCAGCTATTGCATGATGTTTTATTAATAGTCGTTACATTGTTAGAATTATTAAACAATTTGAGAACAATAAGACTCACAAATCATAAAAAATTCAGAATTATAGAACAAATACCTATGAACTATCTTAACTACTCAGATAAAGTTATCTGTTACAAATAACCTGAACAATATTATCAACGACGATTAAAAAATAAAAAATAGTGTAGGAATAAAACATTGGTATTTTCTAACTGTTTTAATTAATTGAATTTAACGGAGTTACTAATTTGTTACCGACGTCAAAACTAAAGCCTTAAATAAAAAAACCATACATTTTTTTCTCTCGAATAAAGTTTCTTTCATCGGTATTATATTTTATAATTTTCTGCGCTAAAATTAAGGCCACAACAATATACATGTTCAGAAAAGCAAAAATCTCTATACTTCATTTATGAAGTATAATTAAGTCTCTACATTCCAATACTTGTCCCTTCATTTTTGTCATTAAGTGTACGCTATAAGTTTCCTCCCTTGTTGTTCTGCACAGCTTGCTTTTCAGGAGTGTTCGGCAGAGCTGAGCTGCGGTTTCACGTGCATGCATACTCTCGCTTTGGAAATGCACCAGGCAGATCTTCATATGGAAGAACGTGTGAGTGCACTCGGTGTAGCGTTCCATGGTTGCAGACTGCTAGTGCTCGTATCGGTGGGTCCATAATTACGCGCAACTGCGATCGACGAGCGCGTTATTAGGCGTTCGAAGCTGCAATGTATTCCCGTACACCGGATGGAGTAAACTGACTCTGAGGATTCCCGAAGAGACATTAGGGATGCTCAAGATAACCTTGTATTTTGCATTATTCGCAAAAGAATGTTAATAATAGCAGAAAGAGAGTATTGTTGTGTAAAAAAGATTTACAATTTTGTTTCTGAATGTAAACGAAGCTAAGGATTATTGTGATATTAATTATATTCTTTAAAATTTATATTCTAATTTGTATTTTTTAACTTTATGGGGGCAGTTGTGGGGATATATAATATGAATGGGATTTGTTACTATTAAAATATGCAATGCGTTTTGTTTGACTGAAAAGGTAAAATACTTCATGTGGGATGATAGGTGTAGAAAAGTTTTTACATAAGTTATTTCGCATCAAGGGAAACTTCGAATGATGTAAATCATTTTGTGTAATGGTAAAAGTGGAGGGGATTTTAAGATAAACTTCACTCTCTGAAATTTAGGTATCTATTTATCCGGATGTTTGTTACAAAATATCTAGATGTATGTATTCTACTTATGTCTTTGATTGAGGAGATATTTCGATTCAAGTATTCGGATGTGATTAAGTAAAAGTTATCTGTGAATCATCTTATTTTTAATTCACTACTACTAGTACGATAGTTGAGTTAAAAAAGTTCCCCCCTTCAAGAACACCTCGTGGACTCATCGTTACCTTTGGTATGAAATATGCACCTTAACCCTTTGCGATCCGAATTATTTCGTTAATTTTGGTAGTGAGCTAAATAAAATTCATTTTGCAACATTTTCTATCATTGGTTATTCACTTTTTAAAATAATATCAATAACTATAGGTATTGACGGACATTTATATGATATTACAAAGTCATTATGAAATTGGAAAGTCAACATTGAATTGTAAGAAAATAAAATCAAGTGAAAATCTATTTCGAATACTTCTTGACATAGGACTGCAAAGGGCTAAGATAGATATGTTACCTACTTTTGTCACTTCTGAATAGTAAAAAAATGCAAAAACAATTTATTGATCAAGGTAGAGACAGATCGGCACCCCTTCGAATAGGTTTGAGTTATGTCTCGAGTTATATTATATTCGGTTCAGGTCTAAATATCCGTAGTGTTGCGAAATTGACTTTTTTCAGAATTATTTGTATCAGCTAGAGACGGTTAATCGTTAATTGGTAAACTTTACCAAAAGTTATAAGTGTACAATTTTTGTAAATAATATATGTTATAATGTACGATATAATCTTCCTTAACACTAGAACTACCGAACCGGTCAAAATGACCGGTACACAATTTTTTCAAAAAATTCTCCAAGTGTACATAAGAGTCACAGAATAAATATTCTACGTCTATATCAATAAACATAAATCACCCAATCGATCAAATTTTCCGCCGCTTGAATCCCCCTTTTTCGAAGTACTTATTTAATTTATTAAAATATGATAGATTTGAGGCCGGTAGTTCTAGTGTTAATTTGCAACTTCTTCAGCCTGATCTGTCTACTTACATATATTTTCACTCAAAAGTATAAAGGATACTTTTTTTATTCTTTCAGCTATTTGAGAAAAGTTAGAAAATCCTTGACAAATTCGTTGAAATTTCAATGTGCTCTAGTTGGTACGGTATTAAAGCATATGTTTTTGTAACAATTTAGTTAATGTCTCACCAATAATAGCTAAAAATAATTATATCGATGAAGTAACAAAACACCACTTACGCTTAGTGTTTCACGTTGAGGGACGCATTCAAAATGCACAATTCCATGAAAGTCGAAAAAACAGTGATCATCACTTTCACATTGAATCGTGACTAACGTGTTTTCTTGGGGCGTGGAGATCTTTCAACAAAATAAAAAGTTGAAACATGTCTGTGTCAGTCTTCCCCTGTTTAACGCAACATTTTACATTGCATCGTTGTTCCGGAAAATCGCACATTTCAAAAATTGGCACTACCACTTAAGGATGTTGCACTTAAATACAAATTGTACGAAAACTAAACGACACATTAACAATCCAAGAACATGTGATGACAAAATGAGGATTGAGTGACACAATGCTGCCCACTTCAAGGCTCAAAATGTCACCATTGACGGATAATTCCAAAAGGTCGGTTTTATTCTGAACAAACCTCGTACTACAGCTATGTACTTGAAATAAAAGATAAATGTACCGTCCACGCAATACCATACTGATCCAAAAAATAAGATATTATTTACTGAAAATAGCGGAACAATTCGAATGTTTAGTTTAATTTTCTTAGAAACAGTTACATATATATTCATAGTGGAATTTAAAAATAAATGTTGTGTAACAGCATTAATAGACATTCTGAAATACTGATAGATCTGTGCTATCCCTCGGGCTTGCTCCGTTTCGCCTGACGGATAGACACATCCCTTGTCCTCACATATTTTCGATTCTAATGCATGGCTGACCGAAAAAGCACTTAACGACGAAATTAAGGGATGCCACGATGGGGTGTCTGGATTTATTAGACATCTTTTCAATAACGCTCCAAACCAAATAACTTAGAAGCTTCAAGTCTGGTCCATTGGGAGGCCAGAAGTCTTTGGAACGAAATATTTCGATATTATCGGAAAACCAGTTTTGCATTAAATGACTCGTATGAGTTTGTGCGTCAACCTATTGTAAAATGTGGAATCTCCCGGATGCTCAAATTTCCATCTTTGGCTTCACTACTGAAATTATGACCCGGAGGTACAGTTTATTGTTAATGGTTTCACCGTTTTTAAAGAAATGTGGCGGGTTGCTCAGCTCTTTCGTCGGCAGCCGCTGTGCTTACAGACTTTTCTTTGGAATAAATTCGCCTTGACCGATTAGCAGAGCCTTCCACAAACTTCTCTACAGCCGCATACCTTCGTACAATATCATAAACAGTAGAATTTGGGTATCTAAAGAATCGAATAATTTCAATAGCTGAACGCTCAACGCGAAGCGCTTCAGTTATTTCCGCTTTGTGAATATATTCCGAACACTATCTAATCAAATCTGCCATTTAGATGTTACATACGTATGCCTTGCTTGAAAAGAAAGAAACATCTACTGCTGACATTACATGTAGCGGGAAATTAAAATAGAATTTTGTTCGGATTTTGCTGACGGACCCTGTATATATGTATATTAAAAATATTGACGTAACACCTTTTCTATTTTTTTGTGCATTTTCATGCTTCGCAACGAAAACCCAAGAATATATTGCACAGGAA
Organism: Cerceris rybyensis; assembly: GCA_910591515.1. Classification (NCBI taxonomy): domain Eukaryota; kingdom Metazoa; phylum Arthropoda; class Insecta; order Hymenoptera; family Crabronidae; genus Cerceris; species Cerceris rybyensis. Next base: position 20,923,138 of record OU342789.1, on the reverse strand, counting down.
TTTTCTGTATTCCCGAGTACCTTCGAGGCCGTACGACAACTTATCAGGTAATGGCAGTACAACCGCAATGCTATATTCGACCATAAATAGTCTAGAATAGGTCTTTGGGTTTATAGTGAGTTTGTGCAGTATTTATATCGTTCATCGACGTAAATGTATAAATGTTGCAAGACCGCCGTTTCCTAGTAGACGTCCATGCTCGTCGGAAATGTCGATCGAGCGGCAGGTGGTGTACGTCCATAGCATAAGGGAGAAAGTTATAGACGTGAAATAGGCTAGGAAGTGAAAGACTTCGATGATATTTGAAAGAGTTGACGATTTTACACATCTCGTCGCGTTTTTAACGGTGTTAGAACATGAAAAAGGGTGAAATTACAAGATCACGTTCACTTCTAAACATAAAACGGTTCGATATTTAAAGTATATGACTACTTCTGCCTAGATTATATTATATGCATATGTATATCATTAATTTACGTTAACCGTTTAGTTTAACCTTTAACCACATTATATTTTTATCTATAATATTATGAATGAAAAAAGAAATCTGTTTGAAACTTTTTATATTATAGTATATAAATAATAAAAGTATATTTGATAATATATAAAATTTCATGATAACACAATGGTTCTGTAATTACAGCCCACCAGAATTTCTGAACAATGTATAAAGCTTTTCTGACAATCACTAATGAAATATCCGTACAGAACAATTGCATGCTCGTTAGCATAAAACGTATGACTCTTTCTTGTCATCCGAGGAAACATTATGATAAATAATGCATAGGTGGCATAGCGTATGTTACACTGCATAACTATATCTAATATAGGACGATGGAGAACCAGAGATTTAAAAAAGTCTAGTATTTTGTTGTGTCAATGGTGATTCTTACGAGAATTGTTCAGACCAATTGAGACCTGTGATCCTAAAGGTCATGTCAGCTCGAAGACCGGAAATACGACTCGTCCACGGTGTTGTTAGATGGCAGGGATATAAGGCTTCTTTATACCTTCAGATAATTTAATGTTTTTGAAGCTAGTTCTTTGGTTGATGGCGTTTTTTTAGACATCGATAGGTTACTGTTTGTGGAAAACCTGGTTCGTTTGAGTTGCTTTAAGTAGTTTTGTATTCATCCTGAGACGATTTTCGTAAGACGGTCGTTTGAAAGCTGATTTTCTTCTGAGACCTCACTCATTTCTAAACGTTCTCGGAATAGGATCAGTGCATTTATAGAATTGGCGGTGGTTGACGGAAATGTACTTCACAAGAACATAATTTTTTCATATTTACATTCAATCGTCTGTGGATATGGTTTTAACTCATTTTTTTCATTTTGTTCTTTGAGTTTGTTGCAAGTATAACAAAGTAATATGTGGACAGCTTTATCGTTCGTGTTGAAGAGTTGAATCTGGTGCGAAACAATAAAAGAAGCAAGACATTGAAAAATATATTGAAAAATTAATTGGCCTTGCTTCTAATGTATTTTGTTAAATCAATATTTTTTCTGTTCACTGTTTCCTGTCTATTAACAAATATATTTAAAATACCTTTTTACTAATATAAAAGTATATAAGTTATTTATCTTCTCACGCGACGATCTATATACGGACTTCTACAGTTCTTCATTAATTTTATACTGTTATTGATAAAATCTATCATGAATTATTGCGCAAGAGCTATATAGGAAGTTAAAGTAGGTACATGCAACTAAATAAATTTCTTTTACAGGAAATTTAAAATGATTTTAGAACCTTCTTCAAATGGTTATTATAATAAAGAAAACGTAAATACTTCTGACAGGTAGTATAGGTATTTCTACTACACGTATTACATGTATCAATATACCGAAAATGGAGCAATACAGACGTACTTTTCCTACGGTAAATACTCTGCCAATGTCGTTCCTGCCAAGTACTAGTGCCTGAAATAAAAAGGATCAAAATGAATCCCTTCATTGCGGTTTTTTCCTTTCTGGCGAGATTTTTCTCGATCAACGATCAATGCCAAGCATATAACTCCTCATCCATACGTTTCGAATTTTATAGGCGATGGTCCCTATGAAAAAGAAATACCAGTACGAGGATGGGAAGGGGGCAACTGGTTGGCTGGTTTCACGGGGGTGGCTAGAGATGCAGTAACATTCGCTTTGCCAATGTAAGCAGAAATAAAATATTTGAAACACGCGCCGTTCCTGGATTTCCGCGCTGTTTCTTTTTCTTCTTCCTTTTTACATCTTTCCAACGGATCTTTTTTCTCTCTTTTTTTGCTGCAATTCCGCACTCGTTAATCTGTCGACAGGAGGCTGGTTATAGTGAGAGCTAAAGGCGAAGAAAATGCGCAGCCGTACAGAGAGAAAGAGAAGGTGGTAAAACCAGAGGAACATTGGAAATAGTGTTGAATACTGGTTTATTTATGTAATGGAAAATTATAATGCATATCAGTTTTCTCATTAATACACATCTGATATTCATGTTAACGGTAATTTGTAATAATACGTGGATCTGAAATATCATATTTCTTTATTGTGTTTTAATCCTACACCAGATACTCGACATTCCAATTTGATATCCGAATTACGTTTAGGGTTGTTATTCCGCTAATAATTACTTTAAATAATCAATTTGCATATGGTTATGTTTTATTACATATCTTCCTGTTTATTCGCTGTGTATAATAACAATTGAAAATTACCTTTAACCGTTTGAATATAATAATACAATTACTTCTTACTTTTCACCAAAGTATTTTGAGATATCTGTAGTGATTGTTATCGATAAATAAGCATACAACAGTAGGGGACATTCTGATCTTAATACCAGTCAATAAGTGATTCAAAAAATTATTCACATTGTAGAGTGCTATTGCTCTTAAAGGTTCCTTTTTTTTACTTCAATCGGTGAAGCACGTTCAATCTCATTCACTAACACTGATTGTAAGTAGTATTTACAATTCGAGGTTAGTTATCAATTAGCTTCATAATTCGCAATAAATAAATTTTTGTACGAGCTATTCGTCTGCCCACAAAGCTATTCCATCTTCTTCAACATTTAGCATCGAAAATATTATAATAGGCTTTCATTCGTTACAAAAGCAATAATTAGCCAAATTAATGATTGTACACGTGGAGTGACTTGAAGCTACTCAAATGATCTTATCATTGGATAAGCACGACATTGATTACACCAATAAAATAATGCTCAATCCCAACCTGAAATTATGTGAGGGTAACTCGTCTCGTTCGTACTTTGTCGCGATGTCGATGCGCCGATCTGAAAAGGGGTCAGTTTTTGCGGTGGGCTCTCTCGTCGACAGGAGACGCATTACATTTGGCAGCGATTTCACTCAGCGAGATTAAGCTTATTTTCGCTGGGCCGATTTTCCTGGCACCGTTCAACCCCCGTTTCTTCATTCGTCTCATCTACCCGTAGGCAGCAGTTCTTTGCCGGGTGGGTCTATTTATCTCTCTATCTATCTGTCTGTCTGTTTGTCCGTGTCTTGAGTTCGCTCTTTCTCTAGCCTGTTTTCCGGTTGGCGCTAGCCACTTTGCTAATCATAGATATCTCCTGGAACCGATCTCCGTCGATATTTTCGAAGCAGATAACATTTGCGGAGGTAGGAAAATGTAATGCGGAAAGAAGAACGCTTTAGTCGCAATTGAAAATTCCGCAGTGATGCAGCGAGTTGATATTTAATCTGTCGATCTAATACAATTCCTCCAATCGGATAGCGACCCCTCGGATGGAGTTATAGCTGTGGTGTCATCTGATTTCAGCTAGCTTAAATTGACGAGGTCAATAAGTTCAGAGGGTGTAATTTATTGAAGTATTTTTTATCTTATCGTTATCTAAGTTAGTTTTGATTGATGAAAATACTTGTGGATGTTCTTTGGCATTTAATCCTTTTTCGTTATCATATGAAGTAACATGATTTGAGAATGAATTGAAGAGCACAATAGTACTTTAAAGGTGACAGATTATGGTTTTATACAATTGGTTTTATACAATTTTGAACACATTAAAATGTCCCCTTTTACACTGCACATAACAATGAAAAGAAAAATTTGTGTGACAAATTATTTAAATTGCGCTGGTAGTCCTAGCTACCAAACTGTATCTCCAAAAGAGTGGTTTTCTACTTTCATTCTCTATATTAATTTTATTCACGTGTCGCTATATAGAAACGTTATTAATTTTCTTCGTGATCACCCATTGTATATTATCAGCACGTACCGATATTTATCTTATTACAACTTCTGCAATCATTGTGCTTAGAGGTGGATTTCATTTTATATTTTCTATTTTCGTCTATGCTATTCAAAAAATGATTATTCTCTTGATTTTCGTCCATTTATTTACATGTCTCTGTAACAAGTATACCAATGTGTCCATTGTAAGTGACTGCACGGTTTTTCTCGACGTACGGCAGTAGGTATTAACCATGAGTAAGCGTCATTGAAAATTTTACAAGTATCCAAATTTGCAGTTGTCCTATGTAGAGAAATTAAAGATCAATGATTTCTTCAACAGTCCTTTTCCTCGTTCTTCTTCTTCAAAATTGCTCAAAAACTGTTGAATAATAAACCTTATGAATTATATACATTTGGATAAACTTTTTACAAGTATCGTATTCAGAAAATTATTGGAGATTTTACTGTTGTCTTGTAGCTTATAAATTCTGAAAGAAATGTATTAATAGTTAAAACTATCAATAAGATATACATATTGTAGAAAGTACATATCCCTCAAATTTACAACTCGCATTAACACTAGATTTACGGTTGTTAACTATATACCTATTTTTACTGAAGTGAGCCAATTTGACTCACAGAAAAAGTTTGAAGTTTTGTGCAAAGAAAATAGTTCCTAATCAACCTAAATGAAAGATTTATTAAATTATTAGGTATTATTAATAGGTATACCCCATTCGATAATGCGAAATGAGGGGTTCTGCGGGGGTGAAGAATCAACATTTACATATGTTTCATTATGTGACTAAAAACCAACATATGTTTGTCAAAAATAATATTTAACTTTTTCATATAGGGTAGGGTGGGGCAAAGTGGGCCCCTGGGGGCAAAGTGGGCCCCTTAAAATTTTGGAGCCCAAAAGAATAAAGATATGACTATTTTTTGCTGAAGGGGCCCACTTTGCCCCCCCCCCCCCTATAACGAATAAAAAAAAATAAAGATATGACTATTTTTTGCTGAAGGGGCCCACTTTGCCCACCCCCCCCCCCCTATATAGTAATCAAATTTGCAATGAGTCAAATTGGCTCAGTTCGTAAATCTAGTGTTAAACAAGTGCATTCATGTTGTTCGTAAAAGTAATCCTGTTATAATCTCCTTGTTTCTTTAAATGCCATATATTTGTTTGTATCTTCCTCTATAAAACACCTTTTCAACTTTATCAGTCGTTATAACTATATCAAAAGTAGCAATCTTTTTTTCACACTAAAATTCTTCTAAATGAAACTGATCTATTATCTGGATTGCTATTATAAACGGTTAATAACGTTTTATCGTTTAGGTAATTTCCAAGCATGGAAAAAATCAGTTTGAATAAAATTTAAAAATGCTGAATGGAGTTATAGTAGAAATGAAATTGTTATCACGATAATCTCAAGCTAAGAGGACGCAGATTTGGATTATTGTCTAACGAAATTCTCCTTCTCGAGTGGATGCCATTCAGCCGGATAAAACCGGACCGGAAACGACAACAGTGAGGGTGAATCACAATTCGGACGAATAATGGATCAGCCATCTCCTTTGAAGTCCCCTTCAGAATTTTAGCGTTAATTGATTCGAGTCCGGATTTCGAAAGATCGTCCAGCGTATCTAGTCACCTCCATCGAGACCTCTTCTTTGTCCTCCTCTATCTTTAACGAGAGAAGATTATACCCGTTACGAATCCATTTTACCTTCGAGTTACATTCTGCAAACAGTAAAAAAAAAAAAAATCAAAATTGTTCTTTCTTTTATTCTTTGGATTATGTATTACTCAAGCAGTTTCTAAAATGGTATTCATTCCATTGTCTTTCCTTTTTTTTAAAGTTGTTTTTTTGACGACGCATGAACTGTAATTATGGAGTTCCTAGCGATGATAATAAAGATTGGAAAATAAGGCGGAGACAAAATTTCTTTAAATAGGTTGTTTGTGCAGTAATGCGCAATTTTAATGTTTGCCATTTTATCTAAAGGAGCTTGGATAATTCAGGAAAGCTTCGATCAAAGCTCACCTTCGCTTCGCTGAAAGAATGTCTGAAATTCTAAAGATACATGCCCGTTATTTGGAATTACTTGTCACACTATTAATATGAATTTTATCTCTATAGTTCGAATTCGGAAGAATTTAGTAATCGATAAGTCAAAAATCACTTCTACGTAAAATTCTTTGGTTCTGAGACCGTCAATTGGGTAACTTTGCTTATCAGTCTTCTTCGTAATAATTAATGAATCAGGTGGATTGTAGTAGAAAACTTCAAATACTAACTTCGGGGCTAAAGAGCCTTAAATAAGTTTTTATAGATGGAATGGTCATTTCATAAGTTTCCTTTACTCGAAAACTCGCTGAGAGAAAACTTTTGGCAAAAACTATTTATACCCTTGAAATTTGAGCAATTGTAATTGGAAAATGTGTAACACTTACTCCTAGGATAGTGAGCTCATTTAGTGCAACGGGTTTGACAAAGTATTATTTTAAAACCTGTATTATCACTGATCTTGTAATCAATTGTTTGATTACAAGATGGAAAACAGTAACGCGTAAACGTTTTTTTTTTAATTTTCAAAGATGTACTAAACCCTTTTCTTATTACAATTAGCATTAGATGTCAAAATTTTTTATTCCGAGAAGAAAGTGTAATCCAAAGAATCTTACATCTAAAACTGATTGACCTGTAAATTCTTATACAACAATGTGTATCAAATATCATAACACGCTAAATGATAGTAAAAAAATATATCTTTTGTAGGACAAAGTGACTAATATCGATTACGCGATCGATAATCGAGAATATTTTGGCGGTACCTCAGCGTGGGGTGCCACCACTTCCGATCGAACCTTTGTGCCTATAGATATAAGTTGATTCCATTGTACGTATAGATAGAAGTTTTTTAAATATATATTACTTAGTATCATAAATATAATACTGTGTGTGCTCATTTTACAACATTTGGTAGCAGAGCGTGGTTCGAAAAGATTAGATGCGCTTGTAAAATGGAAGATTGAGCACGATTAGAACCATAGAGGAGGTTAGATTTCCACACCCACGTGTTTGCTTCAAAGACTGACAACGTAGAATCCAGCAACAGGTACGTCCAAAATAGAAATGGCAGAGAATATTTCGCTCCCGATAAATAAAATAGAATCCTTAAACGATAAAAATTATTTCGTTTGGGCATTAAAAATCGCTGCCGTGCTAAGAAATAGAAAGCTTTATAAAGAGGTCATAGAATCTAACGAGCCGGCACAGGATCGGGATCCACAATCGGAAGCTGGAAAGAAAAGAACACTTTGGGAAGCGAAAAATGATGAAGCATTTAGTATAATAATATTAACATTGTCGTCGGAGCAAGCAGGTCAATTCCTTGGGGAAACAAATGCTAGAAAGGTGTGGGACGAACTAAAGAAAAGGTATTCTGGGAATATAGAAGATCGGAGGATAGATATCGGATTAGAATTGAAGAATATAAAAATGGGTAACAATGAAACAATTCAGGAATATGTAACAAGGATAAAAAGTATAGCGTCAAGAAGTGCGACACTGGGTCAAGTAATGTCGGATAGAGAGGTTACTTATCATTTAGTTAGAGGACTTCATCCTAAAATGGAAAGGATAGCTACGGTACTAAGGACACAAAGAAACCTAACAATAGAAGAGGTAGAACAAACATTATTGGAAGAAGAAAGTAGATTAACGCAGATAGGTGGTTCGACTTCCCATGATCCTCGTGCATGGAAAGGAGAGAAGGCGTATAGGGTAACAGGAGAGCATAGTAGAGAGCAAAACTACAATGCAGGATGTTTTATATGTGGGAAAAGAAACCATAAGGCTAAGCAATGTTATTACCGTCAAGATAGAAATAATACATGGAATGATAGAGGAAATAACAACGACGTAAAGAAGAATTTTAAATATAGGCAAGGTCAACAAACTAAGCAATATAAAGGTAGAAGGGAACAAGCTAGCGTTGCCACTAAGGAGAAGACTGAGTTCTCGTTTAATACGTTTGGTAATGGGCTCCCATATAAGCGAAATACGAAACCTGAACGGTCATGGACAATAGATTCAGGGTCGACGAGCCACATGACCCCATATAGAGATTGGCTAGAAGATGCGGAACCTTATCAGGTGGAAGTAAACCTCGCAGAGGAGAATAGATCATTACACTCAGATCTCAAAGGAGATGTGAAAATATCTACCTGGACAGAAGAGGGCACAAGAAATATTAGAATAAGGGACGTTCTTTATGTACCAAATTTAAGAACAAACCTAATATCTGTCAGTCAGCTGGTAGAAAATGGAAATAAGGTAATCTTTGATTCCAAAGGGGTACAGATCTTTAGTGATGGGGGCATTCTACTTGGGACAGCTATAGAAAAGAGGGGTATATACGCATTGCAAGCAGCGCCTAGTGAGAATAGTTACTCTATTACTAACAATAAGATGAATGAAGAGGTTGTAAAAAAGAGCAACAATCCAGAGAATGTCCATATAGAGAGATGCTATTCAATACAAGATAAAATGTTATGGCACAAGAGGCTAGGTCATGTATGTGAGGATTACTTAGATAACATGAAAAGACATAACGCAGTAAGGGATCTCATCTATACACCAAAAAGACTAGAACATTGTGAGGCATGTATTATGGGGAAGCTTTCGCAGCGTCCACACAAGTCAATCCAAGGTAACGACTCAGGTGAGGTATTGGAATTATTACATATGGATGTGTGTGGTCCTTTACCAGTAGATTCTATCGGTGGAAATAGATATATATTTGTGATCGTCGATGACTACAGTAGATATATTACAGTTTATTTTATTAAGAATAAGAACGAAGTTTACGAAAGCTTGTGCGAATATATTAATAGATATGAGAATGAGTTGAACAAAAAGGTTAAAAGGGTTAGAACAGACAATGGAACAGAGTTTATAAATCATAGAATGGAAGGTTTGTTTAAGGAAAAAGGAATACAACATCAGAGAACGGTACCATACAATCCTGAGAGCAACGGAGTCGCTGAAAGAACAAACCGTACACTATTAGAAAGGGCAAGAACTATGCTATATGATGCAAAGCTACCACTTAAATTTTGGGCCGAGACGGTGGGTACTGCGGCTTATTTGAAGAATATAACGTTAAGCAAGGGAGAGACAGAGAGAACACCATTTGAGAAGTGGACAGGGAGAAAGCCATCTGTGATTTACACAAAAATATTTGGTTGCTTAACATATTCGTTTGTACCAAAGAATTTAAGGAACAAATTACAAGTAAAGGCAAAGAAAGGAATATTCATAGGATATTCAATAGAAAGTAGATCTTATAGAGTGTACAACCCCGAAGATGGTAAAATATATGTAACAAGAACAGCAAAGTTCCAAGAGAGTGAATTAGGATCGACGCTACTAAATGCAAGAGAAAATAACGACGCTGGGATTGAAAAGCTTGGCTATGATATTCATTTAGACGAAAAGGAAAATGGAATAGAAAATGAATTTGTAATACATAGTAGTGGAAGCAACACCGCTAAACCAGTAGATAGTGGAGAAGAGGCAAGACAAGAAACAGCTGATACACAAGCGGAACAGCAGATTCAAGAACTCCCCACACAGAATGGTCCTGAAAGCAGGAGACCTAGAAGAACTAGCAAGGAAATACAAGAATTACATCAGATTAAATTAATGGAAACAGAAGAAAGACTAAGGAATGAAGGTGTTAGACGATCGGCGAGATTAAAGAAGAAGTGCATGCAAGTCAATGCAGGGAAGCAAGATACAATTACAGTCCCGAAAGAATATAATGAAGCAATAGAATCCGAACAAGGAGAAACCTGGATGAATGCGATGAACGAAGAAATGAATTCGTTGCGACAACATAGTGTTTGGGAGTTGGTGCCAAGAAAGGAAGGCGTGAAAGTAATAAAAAGTAAATGGATATACAGTTTAAAAGAAGCATCGGATGGAAGGATTGGAAAGTATAAAGCAAGACTTGTAGCAGTGGGATGCTCGCAAAGGGGGGGCATTGATTATGACGAATCGTTTGCTCCAGTAATAAAGCTGGAATCGTTTCGAGCATTGGTGGCCATGGCTGTTATTAAAGGATTACAAATAAAACAGTATGACGTGAAGACAGCTTATTTACATGGTGTATTGGATAAGCCAGTATACATGGAGCAGCCAACAGGATTTGTCGATGAAAAATACAAAAATTATATTTGTAAATTAAGTAAAAGTTTATACGGGCTACCTCAGTCGGGCAGACATTGGAACGAGAAGTTTGACAAGACGATAAGGAAGCTCGGGCTGGAACCAATAGCAGAAGATCCATGCATATACAAACTTCATAGAGACGGTAAGATTTTATTGTTGGGTATTTATGTGGACGATTGTTTTGTTGTAGGGACTGACAATAAGATAATTGACGAAATCATGACAAAGTTGGAGAGGGAATTCAGGATGACCCAGACCACCGAGGAAATAAAATTCTTGAATATTAAACTAGAAAAGGAAGGTCACTCTATAAAATTATCACAAAAGGCATACGTAAATAAAATATTAGAAAAATTCGGATTAGATGACTGTAATACAGCAAGGACGCCATTAGACGCTCAGCAAGACCTTGACGACTCACAAGAATCACCGCCCGTAGATAGTAAGGATTTTCAGGAGATGTTAGGATCCCTAATGTATTTGACGGTCGGTACTAGACCCGATATATCATTCGCAGTGTCCAGATTATCACAGTTTAGTCACAAACCTAGACGAATACATATGATAGCACTTAAAAGAATATATAGATATTTAAAGGGTACCATAGATTATAAATTAGTGTATAGTAAAGGTAGAATAGAATTAGAGATAAGTACTGACGCGAGTTGGGGGACGACGAAAACAGCAAAGTCATATAGTGGTTATTCGGTAAAAATAGGTGATTGCCTTATAGCTTGGAGAAGCCAAAAACAGAGGCTTGTAACTTTATCGACGTGCGAGTCAGAGATAGTTGCTATTTGTGAAGGAGTAAAAGAGTTAATATGGATTTACGCAGTATTAAATAGTTTAGAAATGTCTGAGGCATGTAAAGTTCCTATTACATTAAAGACTGATAGCCAATCGGCAATAGACTGGATTATTAAAAACAATGTTACAAATAGAACGAAACACATAGATAGGAAATATTACTTTATAAGAGATGAGGTAAAAAGGGGTAATATTAGATTAGAACATGTTAATACAAACAATATGGAAGCAGACATTTTAACAAAAGGTTTACCATATGAAAAACACCAAATGTGCGTAAATAAATTGGGCCTTGAATAAAATGGACCGATATTAGTCAAAGGGGGGATTGTAGGACAAAGTGACTAATATCGATTACGCGATCGATAATCGAGAATATTTTGGCGGTACCTCAGCGTGGGGTGCCACCACTTCCGATCGAACCTTTGTGCCTATAGATATAAGTTGATTCCATTGTACGTATAGATAGAAGTTTTTTAAATATATATTACTTAGTATCATAAATATAATACTGTGTGTGCTCATTTTACAACATCTTTCTTTTTCTTTCATCAAAATTTGTATCATTACTATACCTAGGGTACTTCATACAGAAGTGAGTATTAACCTACACCTTAAACATCTTCCAAAAAGCTTGTATATTTTACATCTACGTGTTGTCGTATCCAGTGTAATGGATTACAACACTTTATTTAGGACAACTTATTGCGTTCGGAGTTTTAACAAACTGAAGGTTTACATCGTCGCAAGTTACAGACTTTCAGTGGTTCTGCACAATTCCTGATTTAATCTGTCTGATTGTGATAACGAGAGTGATCTTTTATGAGTTTTACGACAGTGTGGTGGGAGATTCGGATGACCCCGACTTCTCGTGAATAAGGTTCCAAAATGGCGACCACTTTTCCTTAAAACCAAAGGTCTTCAAAACATATTTTGAAGGAAAAACGATGACGGAATCGGAGATAACTAAGAGTTTCCGTTTAGACTCTGAATCACATTTAGTAATATTTGGCTATTATATCGCAAAGAATTAGGTCGGTATTCAACAATGTCGTAAATTCTCATGTCAATCTTCCATTAGGAATTCATCTTCAATAAAACGTCATACTGTCGTGTATTACAAAGTAGTTGGCAAACGTATCGTTTAATTTTTGTCCATTGCAGCAGGTGCACAAAAGCTGTCAATAAAGGATAATACCAAAGTCCCATGCTTGTGTTAGTCTACAGGCGACTAAACTTCACGATCCAGCGCTTCGAAGTTACGACGTGTAACTGGATCCTGGTAGCGTTCTTTGGTATACAAGAACGTGGTGGTTCTCCTTCGCTACTTAACAATATAACCTTGGGCAGAGCGGGAGTCCAAATGGCGTCTCAGCTTCAGGAAGGCGAGTCTCAGATTCGACGTATCGCCTTTCTGGAATGTCGTGTAAGTTAGATGAATCGAACCGCAATTGATATCCCATAGTATCTTTTTCACCGTTTGTACCGCTGCTGATGTAACCTGTAGAGTCTCGATAGCGAGGAATGGTCCATCTAACTCTATAATAACTGAATATTTAAATAGTGGTATTGTAAAGCTCAGCGATAATTCATAATCAAGGATTTTAAAGTTTAGAAACATTTATTATCTGGTGTAAGAAAATCAGGATTATTCTTTATCTACCTCTCATTTCAGACCTACCTTCTATTGTCCCGACTAGTTTTGAATTTTCTCATAATTAAAAGAACTGAAAATTTTTAATTAACTTAATACTAAGCTTGTTGAGGATAATATTATCATGAATGTTCCAGAAGAAATTAGTACTTGGTGATGATAAGATTAAGTTGTTAGAGACTTAGTTTTTTGAGAGAATTCGAGATTTCAATATTAAAAAATTCAATATCAAAGTAAAGGTTCTCATGCTCATTTCTCTTTTAAAAAAAGCTCCATTGTTTTTCTTAATAACTGCGGGGGAATTTTCATTTCTTCCTCTCTGTTACCAATAATACTGGGCCAAGAATTGATTTATGTTGCCAAGAAAAGTTGATATTTAGCCAGTATTAAACTTCTTCAGTATTCGATTGAACATAAATGTATTGTGATCGATTCAGCCAAAATGAAATTTGATTTATGTAATTCCATAGTTGAATAGAATTCAAGCATTTTTACTATGGTGATATTTTAGAATAGTTAAATTTGATAAGCTGATATTATTCGCGCAATCATAAGGATGTCTGTTGTCACTGACTCGTGTTGCCCACGTCATTAAATCAAGACTATTGATTGACAATAGCTAGAAACCAAGGTTGCTGACAAAATCGTAACATAGGAAATATTAATTACTTTTAATCCTTTCGTTACTGTTATCTTTCCGCTGCCTAAACAAAGCATCAGTTTGAAAGTAAATATTTTGAACAAGAAGAATCTCATATACTTGGATATTTGATACAACTTGATACTCATATCCGTATGTTTAGTTTGAGAACAACAAACACGGAAAAACATAGAAACTATCAACTACTTTTAATTATTTCTTTACTAGTGTTTTCGCTACCTAAGCAAAGTATCAGTTCGAACGTGCATATCTTGAACAAGAAGGATCTCCTACACTTCGATACCTGACATTTCCTGATACTCTTATCTCTACGTTTAATTTAAAGAGCATCAAGCATGGAAAAACTATTACTGTAATAATTATGAAATAGAGTTTCAAGATAATTGCTGAAATTTTGACGCAAACCGCTACGTTCACGGATAATATCGACGTTCGTGTGCTAAGGTACCAGCATAAATGCGAACTAATGACGACATTACAATTGTGGTGCTAATGATGGAATTAGACCATATTTGACGTTCTATCATGCAGAATGTTTCAGATAACCGAGAAGCTTTCGTGTAATTTTAAAAAGTAAGATTTTTTGTGCACGAATGTCATTGATTCAGGGGTGGGTTTATCTAAATTAGTTACTGTAGAAAATGAAATAGAAGGCAAAGGTGACGTCAACGGCACCGTCTAACTATAAGATTGCTAATGACTCTAATTTGGGCATCTACTGGCGTTACTAACGCTACTGGAAACTTTCGTCATCTAAAAATACATAAGTGCTTCTAACAGATATTCTACGATTAGAGTATATAATAACCCTCTTACCTTACGATAGGCTTATGTTGTGAAATCGAAAAGTAGTATCCTTAAGGGAACGATGGAGCCACAACATATTGACACACCTCTTACTTGTTATAATCGCTGTCCATGGATTCACAAGTCTTTTAATCAGCCTCAGTATGATAAATATGATCTCAACATATTTCATTAACAACGTATAAAATAATAGTATTGATAGGAATTCTACTTTAAATAGCAGTTTTTCAGCTTATAGGCTATAATGGTACTTAAATTTTTTTAAATCAGTACTACTTTAGGTTATTTTCTTTTTAGTATTAAATAAGACAGGAATTTTCATATTATCCCTTGTATAAAATATTCATTGACGAATAAACATTACTCAATTTTAGAATTAAATATTCATATGCATTTTTAATACAATTCAACAAATTTTGTCATTATCCGTTAGTCTTTAGTTAAATGAAGTGTCAAGAACTGCATATAATATTTTTTACAATGTAATGTCAGCTGGCAATGTGCTAATAAATACTTCATCGTTTATCATATTCAAGCGTGAAATTTTGCACGTTAACAAAGAAGATATTGGAGAAATAATCAGCTATTTAATTACCAGTTGTCTTGAACAATTTAAGTATTGTCAACTTATTTAATGTTGTGTATACCTTTAGCAAATGTAAATGTATTGAAGTGTCGGAACGAAAATCAAATTATATTTTAGGTTTAATTAAAATGATATCGTGATGACAGTATTGCTAATGAAATTCTGACTGAACTAAGTAATGTCTTAAGAAACTTATAATTAACGTTTTAGAACGGCAAATACGAAAATTCTACTTGACTGTAAGCGAATTATCGTAATAAATAAATACACGAACACTTTCAGTCCACCAAGTTGGGAACACTATTTGAATGCGACGAGGAACTTCTGCAGGTCGAACACAATGCGAAGAACTCGAGAGGAAACAGGAACGCTTAACCCGGGGACTTATTGTGATCGTGTACAATAGTGTAAAACGCGCCAAAGTCCACAATCGCATAAATTAGGAGGTAAAGGCTACTGGTATTTGGCTAGTAAGGGTTTCACCCTCTGTTTATTATATGTCTTGTTCCTGACTATTAAGTTATTCCCGAATTCTCTTGTTAGTACATACTTCCAATTTTCTAAACCCAGATATATAAGAGAAGAGTTCCTTACCGAAATGTCATTTTCCACCTCCTTTCCAGTAACACGTGTAAACCTTCGCTTCTTTTCTACTTCTTGAGACACAGAAAAGCGAGAATTTTTTATTTAAATTTGAAATTGACTTTATCCAAATAGTGTTTCATGGAACCGTAAATTCTATAGGGTAGAGTTAATGTTTTAGTACAGTAAATAGAAATGCGTTTATTTCAATTTGTTATTTAACTACATATATGAAATAATAAACTATATGCTTTTTAAGAGCTTTCTAAGTATATCTTCAAACACATTGCAGAAACTGACTAAAACGAAATTCAAAAGGAATATTTTATTTTCATAATAAAATAGGAAGATACATTTTATTAATTTCATTCAAAAGAGTAAGTTTGCAAGAAATTTTAATGTAATAAATATCATCAACGAAAACACATGATAACAATACTGCACATAATTTTTATTTTTTCCATAAATTTTACGATTTATACCTATTTTTTTTCTTAAGGGGCACGATTTACGCAACCTTACCTTATGTGTGTAGTTAAATATATATAAACTAGCTAAAGGGAGTTGATATGAGACTGTGTGGTTGTTGGGATAAAAGGATAAACTTTAAAATATAAGAGGTATATTTGTAATGGGATATTTATAAGTGGAATATAATATAATGTTCCACAATGATCTGGGATGTTCCCGAACATTCCACAACATTCCACAATATTCTGTAATGTTGTGGAATGCTCTCGAATACTCTCGAATGTTCTGGACTGTTATAGAAATTTTTAAAGGGCGAAAATTCCAGCCCTTATATCTTCACGCCCTTTAGGTAAAAACCTTCTTCATGGGCGGTAGATAGAGGACTACCACACTATATAACTGCCTTGATCGTACCGGGACTCATTTCTGAGTTTTAGCGGGACGCACATTGTACACTTTGCTTTATAATATATATTGATATTGATTAATGAATTCAAATAGTAAATACATATGCAGCCTGTATTATAGACAATTTTGTTACAAAAGAAGTCTTATAATAACGTATAGGATTCCATATCTTTCATCATTTCTTTTCTAACGAAGCTTTTTCATCCCTAGGTATACTTATTAAAAATGGCTACAAAATTAGAATTATATTTTACAAAAATCCAAAAAACTATATTAACACAGAAATGATTTTATCCTTCAATTAAAACGTGTCATTCTATTTTTCAAACTGTATAAGTTAATTTTAACACCTCTGATTATATCTCGGATTGCATCAAGATCCTTGTCAGAAGATATAAAGATCCTCATTAATTCTCTGCGATATATTCCTAATGACGATTAACGAGGATTTTCAAGTGGAGCCAGTAAAAGAGATACGACTAACTGGAAATTTAGTTCTGATTACATTTACTGAAGTTCCTTCCCTCGCGGAGCACTCACCGTCTATTTCCACGAATCATAGCTATTTGTACGGTTCTTAACACATTTTCGGCTATATCCTCTACTTCCCCGTGTTTCCTTCTCTCTGATTCTCGACTAAGAAATCGACTTGAATTATCACGTGTCAGTTATTCAGGGATTAACGATCTTCTTGATAAATTTCGTCCTCGAAATTCATCTCTTCCCTTGAAACATTGCAGATGTAGTTAGTGTTCTGTACCGATAATGGTAGCTAGATATATCACGTTGCATCATAAAAGAGTGAACTAACATTTTTTCTTGGCATTAACACTAACCCGGTAGTTTATGTGTATCTCTTCTTATCGTCGTTGGTTATTCGACTAATTATAAAGTAACGAGTTCACAGTGGAATGAAATGGATAATTAAGGTGAAGAAAAATCATATGAGGAAATGCATTCTTAGTAGTTTTATCTTAATCTAGAATGTTTTCTAAGACCAATGAGAGGAATAATAACTGATTTTGCAACCATTTAAGTGCAGAAATCAGTCATTAACCCCTTGCCTTACGATTTCTTTTGTTACCGAACGCGCAATATCTCAGAATTAATAGTTGGAATAATGATCTATCACTGATTTCCGCTACATCGGTATAACTTGACATAACATTAATAGCATAGAACTAATTTCACCGTCTCCTGCCCTACGGATATTTTCAATTTAATAGTTTTTGGAAAGTTAAAATTTTTCTGGTTTATTTACCGCGTCACGTGTGCTGCACGTCATTGTAAGGCAAAGGGTTAAAAACGTCGAGTTACAACAGTGCGAAATCGTACAAATATTTCACTGGAAATGAAATGCTATTAGAGTAACTAATAATTTGTTGAGACCTTTAATTTTTCACCATTAGTATTGTCACGTCTAATAACATGCCGCATATACAGTCAGTTCAACAAGAGCGTGTTGTTCCTAATTTTGTCATTAGATGACGCATTCGTTTAAGATGTGGGTAATTCAATTGTTTGAACATTTGGCTTCGATGCTTTGTGGTTAAATTAGTAGTAGGACTATTATCTCCCTTGAGATTGAAAAAATTAACAATGAGAAACAGGAAGATAACGGCTTGAAAAATGTAAGCTGTGCATTCACGGAGTGGAAACGTGAAAATGGGATCAGGACACTTGATTGGCTCTTTCAATTGTCTGGGTTAGGACTAATGCTATGGAAAATGTGTGGGCAAAAATGAGGATTAATCTGAAGAAAAATCGAGTGTTCAATGTCAAGGAGCTAACACGTCACATCCGCCAAATATGACGATCTCTACCTGAAACAATGGTGAAAAATTTTTCCGAAAGCATGCCTAAACGGTACCAGGCTATAATTGGCACTGATAGCGATTAAACAATGTTTTAAGTAAATGCATTATAGTACAATGTTTATATTTCCATCTTATGCGTTTAATTAGAAGCAATTCTCTTTTTTAAAGAAAATATTATCGACACGCTCTTGTGGAACAAAGTGTATATATATATGCATATATACATCATACAGTACAAACATACAACACAGGAATGCATGAGGAAATGAAAATAGAAAGCAAGAAATCACATTCTAAGTCTCCAAAATAAAATTGTATACTTTTCTGATATTGCTCTATTCATCAACTTCGTATTTCTGTGCTGTTGTGTAGTCAACATTATATAGTAAAGGGTGTCCAGCGGAAATATTTCAATTTTAAATTATCGCTATTCCTTTTTTAGCGGGGCTAGACGCGCTGGACGGGTAGCGTTTGTTGCGCCATTTTTGCGGATTTGTCAGTCACCATGAGTCAGTGGTCGGTAACGCACTGCGCATTTTCGGTGGAACAATATCTAAAGTCTGGTGAATCGTTGGTTCGAGCGCGTCGTGCTTTCTGTTCCCACTTTGATATTCGGCGATTAAACGATGCTCCGATTACGCAGCTCATCTGGTCATGGTGCAAAGATTTCGGCAAGAAGGAACAATGGTTCCATCACCAAGATCATCCTCGCACCATATCTGCCCTACAAGAAAACATTCGCCATGAAATCGCTCCAATCAGCCCGACGTTTTGTTCGCGCGTATTTGCCAATATGAGAGTTCGCTTGCAAGAGTGTATTGAAGGGAATGCACGTCACTTGGAAGACATAATTTTTAAAAAGTAAAATCCGCAGTCCCCTGTTACATGTAAAAAATAAAATAAATATTCTAGAAATACTTGTTTATTTTTAATTCAATTTTAAAATCGAAAATTTTCCGCTGGACACCCTTTAGAATAACATGAAGCTGCGGCATGTTATTAGACGTGACAATACTAATGGTGGTATATACATATATATAAAATTGCGAATATAGAATTTTTTTCCACATTTCCAAGTACTTCATTGCGAATCTACAGATTATTATTTCTAATGGTAACATATCGTAAACTTGTACGAACATCCATACACGAAATATTTAGACCTATGAAAAACAATACAAGGTGTTAAGAATTTGGAGTTCATCGTTAATTAACTGGCTACACTTCGTTTGAAAATAAGATTTTATAATTGGAGCAGTGAACTGCGAAGAGTTTTTGCAAAATTATGTAGGATCGTGAAAAAGAAACGAGAGGCGCGCGGCAACCCATCCAAGGCAGCAACTCGGCTTGAGTAGCTGAACGTCGACAATCGCCTGGGTCGGCGCGGAACCACTGCGCCAGCGACCTCTCCCCGATGATAATTTCTTTTCACGTCATTTTCTCATAAGTTCTTTATAGGAGGGCTTCTCCGCCCTGATCTCACAATTATTTTATAGGTGGAGGTGGAAAGTGATGAAATCCGGAAAGAATCGATTGATAGATAGAGACCGGATTTTGATATAGTCTGGGAAAAACACTAAATTTTCAAACGTCAATTTCAGATTATTCTTTCGATCATGCGATTTAATAAGTTCTTTTAAATTCGATTCCACAATCGTAATCACCGTGTTTATTAATTTTCCTGCTCTGCAACGAAGGTCCACCTATATCCAGACGTCACTTTACTACCACTTTCAATCGACTGTGAGGCGAGTAAAGCTCATCTCTGTCGCGTTTGTCGTGGCTGCCTATTTATATTCAAGGGTCGTCGTAATCGCGTAAAGTGCGGAACACGAATCAATTCCCTCGCCTAGAGGGTCGCAAGGTGGCTGAATTCTAGGCTCCGAGAAAGAGGAAAGCAGAGGGTAATGGGTGGTTGTTCGTACGGAGAACTTTCAAGAAGTTGGGGAAAAGTAGCCGATCTCTGCTTCAGCCTCCTCTCTCTCTTTCTCTCCCACTTCCTCTCTCGCTTTCTCTACCTATTCATCTATCTACCTATCTATCTTGCTATCTCTGTATTTATCTCTATCCCATTTTACTTTCCTGTTTCGAAACTGATCGCAGGAATCTGCTTTCAACTGACGAAAGAATCAAACAAACTCCCAGCTACCATCGAAACTTTCTTTGATAATTGATTGTTTTGCTAGAACAGGCTTTCTTTTATCGTATTTGTCGATGTTTGACTGCTATTTATTTCGTGCAATGTATTGGAATGACTTAGAGATAAGTGGCTAAACTTTGACTATCACTTTAGTATACTTATTGTTTTCTGGTATTGCGAGAACACGATAAATGTTATCGGTTATAAACATTATCGCAGATCTGGGATTAATTGAAATAAAGTTTGACGGCGGCAACGGTGTCAGAAACAATTTGCAAAAGTTAATTTTACTAAATATGTTTTGGATTTCGGTTCGAATGAATTGGTCCTTCTAGTCTGTAACTTTGAAATTATAAAAGATATAAAGGAAGTTCCATTATTTATATTAGTAGGGCAAAGTTTTAAGGGAAGATGATTCATCTTTGTTGAGAATTCAAATACTCGCGCCCGAACACGGACGACCGGTGTAACCGGTGGACGACCGCCTTACCGGATGGTCGCGTACAAAAGACTGAACTTCCGTTCTCCATATTGTCTTGTCTGATATAACCCATTGTAACACGTTTTTTATATCTATTATATATCCACTGTATTAACTAATAAAGTGGAACGTTGTGGTTGTCAAATACTGTTTCTTTACACTGCGGTAAAACCCTGCTCTTCTATCTTCTCATATGCAATTTAGACTGATTCATTAAGTATTTATATGAAATATAATGTAATATGTCCCATTTAAATACCAATCGTATAGCATTCGTGAGTTGCGTTCATCAGCAGTGGAGGAATTTCTGCATTCCATTGCATCATACATAAGTTATATAAGTTGCAATATCGTTTAAACATTTATCTAACTCGCGTTAACTTCCACGTGAATTATTCAGAATTTCTTAAATTTCTTGAATTTCTTGAGTTATACAAAAGATAACGTGGAACTTCTCTTTAAACTTGGTGCTTTGTCTGAATTTCTTGCTTCCCATCATATTTCTATAACCACTCTCCATAGATTTACATAAGTTAAATATTACTATAAATCGTATTTCATCTCAGCGTTTCGCAACTACCCTCCCGTATATTTGCAGTAATCTTTTCTTAATTAATTAAAAAAGAGTGGAAAGTTAATGTGTTTTATCCGTAGACACTAATACGATAACATCCATAAATGAAAGGACGAAATTGTATTTCTTGAGCTGCCAACATGTATCCAGCCCTTTAATTACACTCTGGGACAAAAAGATAGCACATCGTATAACTTTTTGTATTTGATACTATAAACTTAACAAAATGAACAGTTTAATATGTTAACAAATTTGGGCATACCTGTACGTATAATTTATTGAATATCATCGACAACATTTACTTCGATAGAATTTTAGGAATGAAAACGTAAATAATGGGGTTCGCAGGCGGGACAAAATGATAGCACACTTAACAAAAGACGTGAAATATAAAACAATTAATCAATCTTATTCAATGCTTAAAATTTTGTAGAGCCACCTTTACATCTAATAACTTCAATCATTCTATTTGGTATAGATTTATACAGTTTTTTAATACTTTTCTGGCTCATGTTCTCCCACTCGTCCAAAATGCATTGTTTTAGATCATTAATATTTTTAAATTGTCTGCCATTTTGGTATACGGCTCTGGCAAGATGTCCCCAACAATTTTCGATGATGTTGAGATCGGGGGATCTGGATGGTCAATCCAAAACACGAATATTTTTTAAGAAAAAGTATTCTTTTACTGCTTTCGCCGTGTGGATTGTGGCATTATCTTGTTGAAAAATGTATTTTTTTCCGGCAATTTTTTCAACATATATGTGTAATTGTTCATTTATCATTTCAATATATTGTTTACTATTCATTCGTCCTTTTATAAATTTTATTTCTGCTTTACCTCGATATCCAATACCAGCCCAAATTATTACGCTGCCGCCTCCCATATGACGACGGCTTAAAAATAGCTGTTCTTTTCTTCAATCATGGTAGTAATAATTAAGGCCGTCCGGTTCATCCAAATTGAATTTCTTTTCGTCAGTAAATATGATCCTTCGCCATTTTGTCCCCAAAGGGTATAGCCGGTTAAGATGGTCAAATGTGCCCTTGAACCGAATTCAAATCGCGATGAGTCATTCGAAAGCTTATAAAAAAAGAATGATTTCTGCCAAGTTTCAACTTTGAATCTCGACCCGGGGGGTAGTAAAGGGTAAAAATAGAAAATCAGGTTTTTGCCGAATTTCTCCTATACCAGCGGATAAAAAATTTTGAAAAAATTCAGAGGCACTTCTGTTATCAGGGCACATATTAGAGAATTTTTTCAGATTTTTAAATTGAAAAAACAAGCTGTGAAAAATAAAAAACGCTAAAAAATGATGAAAAATGCCGATTGTGTATCGAAGCAGTCTTGGCACTATAATTATATTTTTACTGTAAGTACGTATCATTGTTACTATTGTCCTGAATTTTTTTCAGATTTTTCAATTTGGTGCGCCGCAGTTAAAAAAATTAAAAACCGATTTTTTCGTCGTTTTTTCTGTGTCAGAGTAACTTATACGTCGAATTGCTTCATGAAATAGGTATTTTATGCGATCTTCTATGTTTATACGTACAGCAAAACATCACAGGAATTAAAGAAACTGAAAAAACCGAATCATTTGAAACTGTTATGCGCCTTACATTGTAAAGTATGTACCGTATTTTCCAACGGCGTCGGTGGCGCAGCGGTAGAGTGTCGAGCTGCCGCTGCGAACTTTTTGAACGTAGGTTCGAGCCTCGAACTTCCAAGTCCCTTAGGCTAAGTTTTTTTTTTTTTTTTCGTTAATTACATATATTTCCTAACTTTACGACACAACGATCAATATTTACTTTCAAATGTTTTAAGAATATTTGAAAAACATATTAACCTGAAATATACGTAAATATGACTTTGGACTGCTTGTTATGCCGCCGTTTATCCTGTCAATTACGGCATTGTTTGAAATCTTTTTGTCCCGGAGTGTACATTTCAAGATCAATGGTAACCATCTTCCATTTTTATTAATAATAATATTTGTG
The DNA here is from genome assembly GCA_910591515.1 of Cerceris rybyensis. NCBI lineage: Eukaryota > Metazoa > Arthropoda > Insecta > Hymenoptera > Crabronidae > Cerceris > Cerceris rybyensis. The sequence goes on along the minus strand of OU342789.1, from coordinate 20,899,723 downwards.
GACAATATGCAATAGGAATTCAGGAAACATAATACGATCAGAATTTTCAAAATTACTCGATACATTGAGTTCCATCGATATTCAACCGATTAATTGAAAATATTAATACATATTCATGAAGTAAATTTACGATTTGTTTTTAAGGTAATGAATATCAACGAGTTCATTAAAAAATATTGATTGCTTTAAAAACCATTTCCTTTTTCCAGCTTCCACTTTTTATCTCTTTTTCTTCTCGCAGCAAATTTAAAGGTTGGACGTAGTCGTTGCTTTCTTATTCTGAAATCATTAAAGCCGTTTTCAATGCTAGAGCCGTACGGTACAATCTTCGATACGAACTTCTCCTTGAGAGATTTTAGTGCAAAACTTAGCGGTACGATACATATACATGCGATCGTGGCTTGCATTGGACAACGTTTCTTCGTGATTTTCGTCGTTTCCCTCGCTTAAACTACAGGGCGTTCCTCCCTGTATCGTGGAAAAATATTTACCGTAAACCGAGACGCGATAAGCCAATTTGAATTAGGTTATCGTGTTTATTCGCCGTGCATAGAAAATGGCTGGATTATAGAGAGGGGAACTTCGTGCTTCGAGAATCCATTAATGCATCCGTTTTGTCGATAAAAGTACTGAAATGGGGTATTAAGATCTCTCGTGATTCCGATAATCGTCTAACTTTTATCGTTTCATATTCCAGTTAGCGATCGTTTTATATTGTGCTCCGATGATTTCACCAAACACAGATGTCTTTACTGCAAAGAGAATATGCATATTTACCTTGTTTTAACAGGATTTAAAACGAGAAAGTTTGGAACTAATGTTTAAAATGTGTAGGGCAATATAATATATACTGTCTAGAAATTAAAAAATTAATGGGAGAAGAAATGCTATTTTGTTTTATTAATTTAGAAATCGCGATTATTTACACATTACATTGTTGCTTCTGCAACATTGTGAGTCACTCATTGTAGATTGAATAATACACAAACAATTTTTTTTTAATTGTAACATTTAATTGTAAAACAGACTTTGACAAAAAGTTGTCACAATTTTACGTGATATTAGAAGCAATAGCACTGATCACCAAAGGAAGTCATATTATCGAGAATATTTCACATCTGCTGATCTAATAATAATACTGTTTTTGCAAGTGACTCTATAATATGAATAGTAAAACATTTATTAAACCTAGTGATATGAGTTTTCGATATTCGAAACCATTGCTAGAAATTGCGCTAGAATAAGAAATGATCTCCATTGTTCTGTCTGTCAATTATGATAACATATAACGGACAAATATGATATATAGAGTGGAGAAATGTCGGTTTCAAGGAAAGAGTGACGGCATACCACATCCAGAAATTGCTCACCCAACATCTAAATAGCATTACGAATTATCGGTGTCGCTCTTATATGCCACTGATTTATGTATGTCTAACAACAATCTGTATTGTGGGGATTTTCTAAATCCTGTGAGATAGAACGATCTAGAAAGATCCGCCATAAGATAATTGACTGATGAAAAGACAAAGTCGACGAAACGTGGAGGGTACGAGGTCGACACGAGTACGAAATGACAGAGCCTAGACGAACAAGAGAGTAGACGAGCGCCACAGTAGATACACGTATAGATGTATAGAGTTAGAGACTAGAACGAGAGAGTGGACGAACGTGGATAGACGAATAGACGAATAGAGTTACAGACTAGACGTATAGAATTATAGACGATTAGGCGAACAGAATTATAGACGATTAAACGCATAGAAAGACTAAACGAGTAGACGGACAATTAGACGTAACTAGACGGATTTTATACTATAGTTTATATTTTATATTATTAAAATGTATGTGTGTGGGTTTTAGAAAAGTGCGTTCTTAATTTTTTACATTAAATTTAAGTTTCCACTTGTATATATCTACGTTAAATATATTTGTAATAAATATCCTACAATATATTGTTACTATAAATTTAGAAAGAGTGAATAGAATTTACCGACAACCTTTAAACCCTACAGTTAATTTGTGTAAAACAAGATTCTTAATTATAATTCATCCTTTTCTAAAATCTTATACTTACTAATAAGATATCGTAGGAAATTCATTCACCCTTTTGTATGAAGGTACAAATCCAATTAGAATATACGTATCTATACCTGATAAGTAAAACTCGAGTAGAATTATTAATTATCATACACAGCTTCATAGCTTCAAGATACTTATGAGTCATTTATTTTGTAAATGGCACAACTCACCTTCCTTTAAATAGAGATATTTGGCATTTACTTTTCAACTCGATGAACGCCACGGTATTTCGCTGGTTTCATAGTTTTCAATGAAGTGAAACTTTCTCTATTAAAATCACATCTCTACAAAGCAGATACCTTAAGGACATAATTAGATATGTAATTGATGCTGCTTTATCTTTTAAATGTAACTACTGAAACGTTGAATGTTACAGAAAATTCGGAAATATTGTAATTTAAAAGTCATATGACATTACATTGGATTCAATGGCGCCGGTAACCGTCATGGCGTTCAATATGTTAACACACCAAAGAATATCGATGTCAAGTTACAAGATAATTTACTTGTACTTGTTATCTTGTATACTTATATTTTTGTTAATATAATCATTAAAAATCATCGTTTTCGTAAAAAAAGTTATCCTCCATTGAATACACTCTACAATTTGTTTGAATTTTCATAAGCTCTTAACATTAGATCTATGGAAGCCGTCGATTTAGTGGGTTCTTATATTCTTATAAATATTTCTTAAATTTTGCAAAAGATATTTCATATGTATCTTGTAATACACGTATTATTTAACTGATCATCTTTCCTGTCGCTTGATCCTCCTTCCTTTAAAATACCTATTTCATATTTTTAAGCATCACCGATTTAAGCCTTGTAGACCTAGTTTTAATACAACAACCGCGAGTTTCAGGTACACTGTTACATTCGGTACAGTTAATAAAAATCGATGCCCTTAGCAAATTTCATTTTTATCTCGTCCCGAGTTTGTCAGGGTGGCGCGTTGTTGTTTTTATTTTTCGAGAAAAAATAAACAGAGGGTTAGAACACGTAGCCAACTGGCTGCAGGAGGGTGGTCGGCGTGAAGCGAAACGAGCAAATGTCGATAATGCCGTTATCAGGGCGCAGCAGTGTGTGTCAGTTCGGTAATGAGCCGAGGGCCGGCTTGCGAAGTCAATCATCGCAGATGGCGCGCTCACAGTGCCCCTGATAACGATTTCGGCGATTTTCAAGCGGGGTTATCTCTGGCGCCGTTCTATATCAAGCGACCACAAATTTTCTGTTAGTGGTAGAATATGATACTTTGGATTACGCGAATATCGAATGTTTTTATGTCACTTTGCATATCGATAATAATAATAAATGTGTCACATTTAGAATTCACCATAAACATTAAGCTGTCAGGATATTTGGAAAAATTTAGAATACGAAAGTTTCCAATGGTTTTAGGTGAAAATATTTATACATATGAATAGTTTTTGATGATGCTGCTCAAGATTTGATGATTTCAAAATTTAAATTGATTTTATGTTAGGTACGCCAGATTTTGATAATGAAGAAGGATTCCCCAACCAAGTTATTGTAATTCGATATAGAAAATCGGACACTTTGAAGAGTTGCAGATATATTGCCTAATTTTACGTTACATGAAGCGTGGAAGCGAAGCCATCTGAAACGACTTATTTTGATTAATTATGATATATTTTTATTAAATCATGTTACTTTTTGCCCGAGATATAATGAATCAAACTTTCAGTTTCAAAACGGACGTTTCATACTTAATGACCTAATAAATGTAACATTTGATTGTTGATTAAAAGTGGCAACTGTGTGAACTTACAATTGACATTTTTAGCTTAATTTTCAGCTTTAACGTAATAAAAAATTTTAGAAAGGTTTGAGATAAATTAACCCTCTGCGGTCCTGTATCGACCTAAACTTAACATCGCTATTCACTTCATTTTACATTCCAACTAGTTAATATCGACTTTTCAATTTCATAATGATTTTGTAACATGGCCTTAATATCCGTCAGTATTTACCTATAATCATTGTTATCATTTGAAAAAAAATAACTAACGGTAAAAAATGTGAAATTAATTACATTTAGATTAGCACGAAATTTAAAATAAAGTTCAGGTCGCAAAAGGTTAAGGAATTTGATATCGGCTATACCAACAAGTCTGGTGAAAAATACATTCAAATTTAAAGTCAATTGGACAACTATATCTTGAGATATCATGCAGTCATTTCCGAAATCATTATTTTTGAAATACTGGGTTAAAACTAACAGTGCAGCTGTGAAAAAGTCCGCAACGGTGATTCTAAAATATCTATATCTTCGTTATTTTTACGAATTTTGACATATTCTTCGACAAAGACATCGTCGAGGATACTTTACTGTAAGAAAATACAAAAAAGAAATCGACTTTTTCAAAGTTTGGAATAGGAATACCCCCGAATACAGATGTTATATACAATTCTTTAAAATTAACCTCTTAAGGGCAACATACACACACATGTGGTCAAATCTCCCTAGTTTTTGTCGGTGCATCTCTACACACTGAATTCATATATGCACATTGAAATACTTGTATGATTATGCAAATAGTAATTTATAACTTTTATGCATTAACACTCTAATTTTCTCATAGAAAGATGATTTTTGATCACTAAATGAATGATACTTTCTCAATATTCAAAACAGTTTTCATTCGCAAAGGGTTATATCTATATTTCAATCAACGTACTAAATGCTATGGTTAGTTCTCCCAAACAAAGGTATACAAGCAGTTACGTTTCGAGTATGTTTTATATAGCACCGTTCTGCACAAACAGCCTGAATCTCGTTCGAAAGCACGAGTTACATCTCGTTAGCGAAAGACTGCGTAAAGTGTACTTATCATTAGCGTATACCCCTTGCTTTATCGTCTCGATAAATGTTAAACTTGGTTTGTTTCAAGAAGTTAAGCGTTATTACAACCATTTCGCCTACACTGCGAATACTTCTGTTTAATCCCCTGTCATTATTCCCAATTTATTTTTTACAAATTACGAAAACGTCGAGGGTTCGTAACCAATTTACATCATATAACAATATCAAAAATATATCTTTCCTATGAAATTTCTTTACATTATATCTAATTATAAGTATAACAGTATGTCAAAAAGTAATGTTGCACTTGTTACGAGCTGGGCGAATGGCAGAAAATGCGACCGTAATGCGTAATTGCAATATTATATTCGTGAATCCAAGAATTGCAATAATATAAGGGTAAATATTCCGGGGACCGCACTAGCTTATAGCACTGCTATAAAGTTGCCGTTTTCCCGTTAATAACAAATGTACCTTCTGGTAATTCGCGTTAGTATAGCGGATTGGGATGTACCAAATATTACATACAAGGTTACCGCCACTAACTGGTATAAGGGTGTTGCAATCTCAAAGTTCTTGATTCTACAGTTACCCGTAACTTTAAACAATCTTATTCACACCGAGCGGCTTGAGTGAATAAGGGAGATCGTTGCTCGGTTACACGAACATTAAAGGAAGTAAATTGAAAATAACTAGAACGTTGAAATACGTATATTAAGTTATTAACAATGTATTGAGTTCAAGATACAATTACAAGAATTGATTATGAAAATAATTTATAAAGTTAAAGTATTCTAGGATCGTGAAAAAGAAACGAGAGGCGCGCGGCAATCCATCCAAGGCAGCAACTCGGCCAGAGTAGCTTAACGTCGACGACTTAAAGCGACCTCTCCCTGATAACAATTTCTTTTCACGTCCTTTTTTCCCTAAGTTCTTTTATAGGAGGGCTTTTTCGCTCTGATCCCACAGCATTAAAGTTAAAGTGTTAACCGAATGTCACGCGTCGGATCGCGGGGGTTTCCAAGTCTCGTAGACTTGGTAAATTCACCTGTCTGACTGACAGCGTGACCTTCTATCAAATATATGACCGGTAGAGGCAGAAAAGTGTCTCGCTTATATAGGGCTCCCTTTCGGGAAAGATTTGGAAAAATGAGTGGAGGTGGTAGGACTCTTACAGGGTACCAAGGACATATGGAAGGCATGTGGCAAAAGTGTAAAGTTCCATGGTTTGTATAAGTCTAGATAAGTGGAAAGTAGTCCTGTAGAGTGAAGAACACTTGTTCTTAAACCTTTCGTTTTCAAGAGCGGCTAACTGGCATCGAATGAAAAATTCTTTAAAAATTCTCTGCGTCGGCTGTAACACACTTTAATCAACGTATGTTGTATAAATACTTTAGGCTGTTCAGGTATATTGCTGTTCGCTCACAATGCAAATGCATAAATGCATTTCTGCGAGAATAATCAGAAAAAGTGCCCATTTATATATAGGTCTACGGGCGCTAACAAAAAAAGAGCGCAAGTGATCGCGGCAGTGATGCAATTGGAAATTTTGTCTTCGCCTTGGTGACAAAGAATATCGATTAAATTATTTCTTAAAAAAGGGCATAACGATACCTAGTAACAAAAGGAGATATATACGAGAGACGTTGCGAAAGTTTTTAGAGATAGAGACGTAGCAAGAGATCCAGTGACAGAAAATTGCGAGAAATTTGTGAGAATTAACGAGAGTGAGAGAAAATTGTGAAATACAACGAGAACTTTGTGAGACCTTTTTTTCGTTAAGTGTTACTATCAATAAACCTTTTGTGTTTTATTGTCTTTCAATTCTATTCTAAAGACCCCAAATCCCACATACATATATACGCTTGTGATGTAAATGAATTAATTGAATTGTAATTCTTTAATTTTCAAAAATTACATATTTACAATTGATGATGTAATTATCTGTCGGAATGTTCAACAGGACATAGAATAAATATCTCTATCTTTTCACCACGAAACGCTTATAAAGAACTTAATGACAAAAAGACGAATCAGAAGGCTGTAACATGGTCGGTTTGTGTCGCTATAAATGTAAGACGTCCGGCAGACCTCCCTGAAACGTTTCGCACTTTTTTTTCTCTCTATTACGCGCGGAAGGATTAATCGAGCCCGAAATAAACCGAGAACTCACGTTCTAATTGCTCTAATAAAGATGCGGCGGGTCAAGAAGTATTTTTCCCTCTTATGCGGCCTGGAATACGGAGAACCATACGTTGAATCGTGCGATTCATTGGAATTCCAGAGGTAGTGAATCCCCTGCAATTGCCTGGTAATTTCGAATATTTTCAATGGTTGCCCTCTCTCTCGCTGGATGCGAGCATCTGTGTGTGCTCGTCGTCTAACAATTCTGACCTAATTGGTAGCGTTGGAACATTTCGATCATCATCGTTAAATATTCATTGAAAATCGTGTAGTGACAGGAATTATCTTTACAGAATTAAAATTGTTTAAAATTTCCATGGTGATGGGAATTCTAAAAATTAAGGAACTTTCTCGCTATTTGTCATATGCACTAAAATACAGTTATCTTTCTTTTAGCAATATTTATGTGATTTAGTGAGATTCAGTCCTAAAAATTCAGTTGTGCATGATAAAGACCATGCATTTAATGAGAATTACATAGTGTGTCTCGAATATCAACATGCTCGTCTTCGCTTCGTATTCAAATGCTCGTTGCGATTGGTTGTTTTACAAATGTTCATTTATTGATCATTATTAGTTGCTATTCAAAGGTTCGTATATTTTTTACAATATCCATGAAAACATTCAAATCTTCATATTCTGAGTCTAAATTCTTGATATATTTATGGTAAAGATCATATTTAAGTGCTCGATATTTCAAATCACCCGTGTGATAATCCTCAAATAAAATAATAATGCAAAGTGTGCAAGTCTGTGCAAGCGTTTGATGTAGTTGTAGATTACCTTAATTTTTAGGTGATGATGCATTATTAACTATTCTTTACCTTCTAACAAGCGCTATTCAGAAAAAATATTATTTTATAGTGCTGCCATAATTTTTAAAATTCCTTAAAATTGATTTTACTTATACAAATACGAGATTGGCTATTATAAAGGGTATTTCAGTTGGAGCGATGGATCTTCTAATTGTAACAGCCGCCATGCTTGTTATTCTATTGTTAGCGTCGCATGTTATTTGTATTCAATAATGCTCGGCAAGTTATCATGAATAGATACCCAGCAGCTAAATGTGTTGAAATTATTATAATTTATTATCAAAGTTCTTGTTCAATTCGAGAAACGTTTCGTACACTTGGTTCACTTCGCTTTGTTCATTTCACATTTGGATGAATGGCTCTGTCAATAAACAAAATGGCCGAATTTGGGGAAATGATAATCCTCAATCAGTAGTTAAGCGATCATTGCATTCAAACAGTTTCTGTTTGGCGTTGTGATTTTACTGGCGGAGTTCTTGGCCTTTATTTCTTTGAAAATGACGAAGTTGCGACTGTGATGGTTACTGATGTTCGTTACTTTTTCTTCTGGGACTATGTTAAGTTCCTTATACATTCAATGAACCACAAACTATTAATGATATTGATGCAAACATCGTGTTATCGGTGAGGTATGACCTGATTTATGCGCCAGAGTCATCGAAAATTAGATTTATCGTGATCACCCCACTAAAGGCAATCGTGGTGGTCATTAAAATGATATTGCATTTCATGTATAATGTCGTCCAATGTACTTTGAAATAAAGTAGTGAGTATGTACTCAAATATTTTCCGTATTTTTAGTTTTATTTCAATTCAAAGTTCGACCATTCTTATTGAAGGATCCTGTATGTACATAAATAAGTTATATGAATGTATAAAATTCGATACAATCTTCTACCAAATATCAGCACTTTTAAGTTCATTGTTTCCAATTTTTTTTAAAGGGCAGCACGTGAAGTGCACCATAAAAAAATGCAAAAACAGAAAAGCTTACGACGCGCGACGTTTCCAAATTCCCCAGTACAACCATCGACGAATAGTAGCTTAAATATTCCCAGATGTGATTTGTTAGTACTTGAAAAGCTACGAAATATGAAATTCGTGACTTATTCTCAAGAGATTTGCCTTAGTGAAGCATATTCTAAGCTGCCAACGACGCGAAAAGTTGCCTGGAATGTCAAATTTCCAAGCATTCGCTTCAAATCAGTGTCCAAATAAACTATCTTACGGTCGACGTGGTAGTGGCTTCTCTTGGGGCCCAGCTTTCCTGCCCTCCAGGAGTCTGCTTCCGTCTTACGTACCTTTTTCTTCGGAATCTCTCCTTGCGCCGTTTCTAGTCTTCTTGCATCCCCTGCATTTTGCTTTCTGCTACCTCCCCCAGGAGGATTCAGAGGCGCCTGCTTCCACGTCGGCGACCATCTAACATCAACGACTGAGACGTCTCACTTTGAGCCGAGACGTAGGCTTGGATGTTGGAAAACGTTTTCTCGCCTTGGAGTTCGACTTCTGTTCCCGTCTTCCCTCTCTGTCAGCAGAAACATCCCCACATGACAGACGGAAATCTTACGGACCACTTGCTGCCAGAAATGCCTGACGAAATGCTTTCGTGTTCTCACTGTCGTTGGATCGTAAACTCCCTCGTCGGCGTTTATTTTTTCTTCTTCGCACACTTCACTCATAGATACGAAATGCCAAATAATGGCACGTCCTATATATTCGTGCATGCCCACTTATTCTTTTACCAACGTCGAAATTATACGTTTAGTAATGATTCTAAATTCTCAAGTACCTACCTATATGGAGTGTCGCGAAAGTCAAGCATCGAACAAAATGGGATGCTTGGCGAGGTCGTTTCCGATTGAAGAGTTCCTTCATAGTGTCTGGTATTAATAGATCTACCAACATTTCTTATATATCTATCTCTACCGACTTGGGTTAACAGGTATGTCACACAAAGAACTACGAAATTAGAAAACTTTGAAAAAAATGAAATTTAATGTATGTGTCTCGTTGATTTGATAAAAGTCAGTGCAAGTAGCAGAAAAACGTGTAAACGGTTTCTGCAATTTCCCTCAGGAAATTCGAGATGAGTCAAAATCACTCGCCCGGTTAACCCGGAATAAAAAAAAAAAGAGAAATGGAAGGAATGCGAATGGAATGTGAATTGGTTCACGCATTCAAATCGAACTGTATGGCGAAGAGAGCGAATTAATCATCAACCAAGTGAGAGAAGAATCGAACGAAAAACCCTTCTTACTGCTGTAACGTCCCATTAGCCTTGTTTCTAATATCGCATAGTACTAGTGTCCCATTTTTTGTTTGTTTCAAAGTTATAGTGCTTCTAAAATGTTCTTTAAAATCGTGCTCTACTTTTCTATTTATACACTCTTCAGTGATGCACCAAACCGAGAAAAATATTTTCATTAACCTAAGTACCATGTATTGCATGAAATAATTACTTTTGCAAATACCGCTGGTAACAGATAAAAAGTACAAACATTCAGACTTCCGGATACTTAAAAATTTTACAATTTGTAAGATTATACAATTGTATTAAATACAATTTGTAAAATGTAACAAATTGTAATATTTCCAGAAACTTTCTTCTTATAATTATTTTTCGAGAATGGTGGTGATTTGTAATTATAATCTTATGAAGTGTTAATCATTTTTTCCCAATAACAATTCCTGGATCTTCATAAAAAATTTAAGTACAAATTGCTACATCTTGCAAAAAAAAAATTATTTAACAATAGAAACGAAAAGCATGGTGAAAAACAATAATAATATTGCTTCGCGATTTTTAGTAACGGCGAAGCATAATAAGAAAGTTTGAAATTTATAAAAATATGAGTTCCATTTTAAGAATGATTTACCACATACAACTACCTACCTAAATGACATATTACGAGCAACTGTATCTTTTATAATTGTATTCATAATAACGACTCAATATTACTAGATTCTATAAATCATTGCAATATGAGGAATAACACTATTATGAACCAGAGGGGTGTTACGTAATATGGTCACCATCTATTACTTTCAAAGTATAAAGAAAGGTACTACAGTGATACTCCTAAATACTCGAGCCTTCGGGGACAGGAATTCCTAGAATTCGAGACTAAAAGTCCCCCCCCCCCCCCCCGTTACTACATAAACAGAGAGAGTAGATACTCTATTGTTTGTCATACCTACAAAGTGGGGGATGTAGAAGCGCGCCAAACTATAATACATGCATAATGTGAGGTTATGATTTCATTATTTCTATCTTTGTTTTTTCGCGCAGGTCGCGCAAATAGGAGAAGAGAAAACTGCGAGAGTAGGGGAATCTTAACCTCAGTCCACATAGGGGAAATCGATACTAATGTGTTCGAGTATTTAGGAGAATCACTGTACAGTCTGACAACCCTGACTTGGTTAGCGAGCGGCGAAGCTGCTGGTTTAACGCTTATTTCCGCCATTTCAATCTTGGAATTCCCGAAATCAGTCTCATAAAGTGAACACTCCATATAATCGTTTATTTTAGGAGACTGAGTTTTTTGGATTTCAAATACGGAATGGCGGAAAGAAGCAATTGAAAACGAGAAGTTCTACCACCTTAGACTAGCATCAAGTTAGAGTTCCCGGATTTTATCATTGACCCACCAAAAAAGTCACTTGATAAATGGTTTGTTTCGATTCGCTCGACGAATAGAGACATCCCTCATTCTACCGTCATTTTCGATTCTAACACGTAACTAGCCAAAAAATCGTTTAACCACGAAGCACCTAAGTGTTTAGTTTTCGGTTGTCATTCGTTGAGCTCAGGTTTCAAGTGCCGACATGATGGGAATTTGCGGTGCGAAGAAAGACTCTCCTTACCCTGTACCACAAAACAAGTGACTTCATTGCGTTGGCGACTTATACCACTAGGTTACAGAAAGAGTTCACTTGATAAGTGTGTTGCTCCGATTTGCCCGACCTGTAAAGACACCCTTCGTTCTCACAACTTTCCGATTCTAATGCACGGTTTGACGAAAAAGCACTTACGGATGAAATACATATTTAGTTTTCGGTTATCATTCGCGGAGCTCAGGTTTCAAGGTCCGATATGATGCTAAGAGGCTCTTTTCCGGTCCCAACTGAATTTCAAAGGGACCATATCCTTATCTTTATTTTCCCAAATTCCATCTATCGTATTATTCCAATTTTCTTTCCATGTCCCAAACCGGATGGACCTTTTTTCCTGTCAACAATCGCCGAACGCTGGATCACTACCGAAAGGGTCCTAGCTAATTTCCCTTTCCAACCGTCCACCTCCAGCTTTTCCTCCCCTAAAACCATCCCTCCTCCCTCTGTTAACAAAAATATAAAAGGAAGACTTTTGGAGAAACGACTCAGTTATAATACGATTCGTCCTGCCGTCACTCTACCCGTTTATAACTTGCATTAGCATATTCTAAAACTTTATTATTTTTAATAAAATATATAAACTTAAATCGTCTTGTGCGGTTCGACGACACGGTGCGAGAGCAGTCTCCTCTTGCCCCGTACCTCAAACTAAGTAACATCATTACGTTGGCGACTTATAGTGGCATTCGTCGACACCACAGAATAAGCTAATCGTTCATCAGACAATGATAATCGTTCGTATAAATCCGCGAGATCTCGTTTAATTCAATTAAACAGCCATAAAAGTGGAAGGGCTCGAATTAATTCCCGAAGCAACATTCAATTCGGATCCTCTGGATCTCTCTGAGCAAACCCTTCGTAGTCGGCTTCTAAATCAAGAAGGATCAGTACTTGAATCCCCGTACGTCAGAATTCAGGAGGGAAGAGAGAGCCGCTTGTATACGTGCGTGCAACTGCAGTCACGCGTACTCCCGCGCAAATCTGCTACAGTATGACGGAGGTTAGATGGAGTTGGAGGAGTTACATTGCGCGTGTAACTGCATCGAACCTCCAGATATATAGAGTGCTTCGAAATTGAGAAAGGTATTCTCGATAGGATACATAGCATATACTTTGGCTTATATGACGATGGATGCTGGTGTTTTATTGAGATGATTACATGATAATTGTCATGTTTTGTTGCTAAATACTTCAGTTTTGTAAAAAGAAAACGTTATGTTATTTGTATTAACAGATAAAGACACTACGTCTGAATCAGTATTAAACTTCTACGTTATTTTATCCTTTGCATAAGTATAATTTATTATATCGTGACACTTAGCAGTTTTTGTAGGTGTTCAGATGTACATAGATCGGAAATGAATATACTGCTGTATCATTTACTGGAGTTATTTACTGATTTATATTCTCAAGTTCGGAAGATGGTTGAAAGTAGTGGTATCTTGTTAGCGTTTCTTGAACTTTGAATGTGCCCAAGAGGCTCAAAGAGATCAGAAGATTTGTATCCGTATTTTGTGTGTTTTTTAAACCCTTTAATAAGTCCCATGTTACAATAGATAGGGGAAGGTTGCGTAAATCGTACCACTGCTTAAATCGTACCTTCTAAATTATTAGAATTCCTTTTTAATATTAGGCGCAATATCATGCTAACTGCACCTTTTCCGGCAAAACGAGTTACTCCCTAGTAAATCATATTGTTTCGCATTATATTCATCTCCCGCCATTACCGTAGAATAACTTTTACTGCCTGTTTAGTAGTTCATCTTGCAAGCACATTATTGATAAAATCATGCGTCATATTTTCAAGTCATGTAGTAGCATTTAAGGAGTTGTTTACCGCAAACAAAATCGTTTTAGCTTTATTCAGTTTGACTATGGTCATTAGAATTATAAATTGTGCCGTATCTTAAATCGTACCTACATGAAATTCCAAAATCGTACCGGTACAACTAAGAAGTTTACTATTTATTATTACATAACTTTGATTGAACCCTTTCGGTAATACTGCCGCCCATTCACTTTGCTTTAGAATCGTTAATAACACTCGGATTTGTAATATTTGTGAGGAAGACCGTGAGGAAAATATGATCCAGTGCCTAAGTTGCAAAGGATGGATACATTTATGTGCGGGAGTTGACAAAAAAATTAAAAATCTGTTTATCTTTGTGATCATTGTTGTAACTAAATGTATAAATAATGTAGGATTATTATTTAGGATGAATAATAATCAATTTATTAATTTAAAAATATAGAAATAAAATATAAAATAAGAACAATGACACACTAAACAAGGTAAACACAAAATACATTTAAACTAAGTTACGCTATAATGGAATACGCTCAATCGCTGTCGCTGTAGGTTCGCTTTCGATAAACACACTGGGCCTCTTAGGCAATGACTTTTCTTTGGAGGCCCTGCACCCCACAAATACAAATGCACACCGATATACACTCTCTCTAACTGCATCGGAGATACGCTGTCCCACGCACTCACTCTCTCTCTCTCACTAACTCTCTCTCTCTCTCTCTCTCTCTCTCTCTCTGTCATCCCTTCACGTTCTCATACATAGTTCCTCACTTTCCTGCAATCCTACAATAAATGAATCAAGAAAGAGAAAGTTTTATTATAATTGCCCAAATTTAAACGTCGGTACGATTTAAGCTATAGGTGGTACGATTTAAGATACCGATTTTCTAAATCGTATAAAGTGCGATTTCATACATTTTATTAATTTCATCCAAAAGAGTAAGTTTGCAAGAAATTTTAATGTAATAAATATCATCAGCGAAAACACATGATAGTAATACTGCACATAATTTTTATTTTTTCCATAAATTTTACGATTTATACCTATTTTCTTCTTAAGGGGTACGATTTACGCAACCTTACCTTATATGGAGAACGCGCGAAAGCGAAGCGCGTTGGTTTGAACTCGCACTATGGCCGCATCAGGTCGGCTTCTCAGCGCGAAGTACAAAAATTTTTTAATAATAAGTATAAAGTACATTCGCAGGTTTGAAATAATTTGAATTTCGAGTAATTTTGAATTAGCCCCAAAAAATTAAATGAAGTTGGACATTTTGAAATAAAGGGCAACCGTATATTGTGTCTTCTAGTAGGTCTGGCAATTTCTTGTTTACTATCATTTAATCCTACGCATTAAACTTAAGTAAGGGATAAGAGGAAGGAAGATATATTAGACATTTATAGATTTGGATTAAACTGTCAAATCATTTGGAGCTAGAAAATCACTGTAAGCGCCAAAATTGGACAGTTCTTTTTATTGAAAAATGTTTTATGTGACAACTGAAACATCGTAGTATTATGACAGACATTAATACCAATATGTCCAAACATCGCATTTTAATAAATCGCCTCCAATGACAATTTAATTAATTCATAAAATTTTGTCTCTACGATACATTACTTCCTGTGCTATAATATTTAAGGTTACATTTTCACTGTTTATACTAGATCAAAGTTTTCCTAACGCAAATTTGAAAAAAGTAGTTGCTCGCACAAAGTGCAGAACATAATTTTCCATTGTTGTAGCGCAATTCGGAAATCAATGTTAACCCTTTACGGACGAATGTTACCGCACAGATGACATCACATTTCTTGTTGATGTTCAACGATATTGCTTTTGAATAGCTTAGCGAGAAAACGATGGCGACATTTCTGAGAATGTTTTGTGAAGGCAGAGGCGCTCCTCGTGCAGTGGGCCTTTCGCCCTCAGTTCTACAGTTATAGTCGCACAGAGCAGACGGAAGTCCACTTTCTTTTTACATTTATATTATATTTTTGTTGTATCTTTATAAGTCATAAATATATTAATTATAACAAGTTTCCATCATTTCTATTAACACTTTTCGTGCCGCATGGGGCATATACGACCACTACTGAACTTTCCATTCAGGCCGCTTGCATTTCTCATTGCAAAACAAAGAGTTTTATTGTGAACAATTTATTCTAGAGTTAAATATGGGCATCTTAATATCATGTATACTCCATTTATTATAACGTGGGGCGTTCACGCCCAATTATGGTTTTGTTCTATTGAAAAATTGTAAGTACATATAAGGAAGGATAACACAGGCATAAAGATATCACATCCTGCTTTGGTTAGGTATTTAAGTTTGCATTTTCTAAAGTTACCTACATCAGAATAGTTCAAGAAAGATGAAAAGTAACTCGATTTTACTTCGTTACTCCCCCTCGAAAACCTAACATGCCTGTGGGGTATTTTTTCGAAGAACTTCACATTCTGAGAAATTACAAGAACTAAAACGTAATTGCATATTTTAAAATAGTAATAATGTTGTTGTTTTTTAATAAAGTTTAAGGTTCCGTTACACAAAATATTTTCCAATTAACTTCACATATTTAACACTTTAGTTGTAACGGCGAATAGGGTTATTCGCACTTCCAGAATCCGCCAAGAAGGAGAACTTGTACTTTCCAGAGTTTTGTATTAAATATTTGGGCTCGGTATAACAGCGATTCGATGTGATTTACGAATGAATTGAATCTGATGAGGACTTGTGAGAGTTTGAATCAGAATTAGAATTTAGAACTTGAATTGAGAATGATTCTCACTTGAACTAGTTATGACATAATTTTTTATTTTAGTTAATTGCGCGGTTGTCATGAGACTTGGTTGTCATGAGACTTGGTTGTGAACTTATTATGAGGCGTCATGAGAGTTAAGAGCACTGGTTAATGAGAAAATGAGAACCTTTAGTAATGAATCTTCGTAGAAAGAGATATGAGGTTTTTAAACGTTTTTGGAAGAGAAGTGGGAGCGACGATGACAGTGGATGCAAGTCGAAGGTCAAAAATGAGAAGTGCGATTTCGGACTTGGAGCAGTGATTTCGAAGATGAGTAAGGAGCGGTACCTGTGCTAGGGAGTTGAAAGGCCGAGACGGAAAAATAGGATGTTTCAACTTAGGGCAATAAATCAGTGATGATTATGGAACGACGGATGTTAGGCGAGCCGCAGTACAAAATATTGTATTTGTGCTTATAAAATATTCGCTAAAGCTACCTTATGTACTAATTAATCGAATGGTCGATACATTACATAGTAAGTACATGATATTACCTTTTTCAACAAAATTTATTCAACTCATTGTCAGTGAAAAGCGCACTTGACAAGCGCTCGTCCGCAAAGAGTTAATAGAAATAAGATCTGCAAGTTTTGTTAGAATATGTGATCCTGTAAACAATTTCTGCATACATATAAGTGACGTCTGCAAATGTCGATATATAGCTGATTGATTACCTGTTTTATATCGTGTTCGAAACGTACGCTTGATTTCCATCGTGTAGCAGTACAAAGTAGTAAATCAATAATCAAACCCATACAAATAGACGTCAATAGTTGTTATTTCTTACAGAACCTTCATTACACTATTGTTCTTTACTTCTTATCTTTCCGTAAGAGAAGATTAGTAAATAGTAGTAAATGTAACACACATTTATTCGCAAATTACTTAATACTCGTCATCTTTGAATGCCACCCATCATGCGCCAAACTTGAATACGTAATTTCAAATTTTTAACGAAGACTCAGCTGATTCACACTTCTATTGTAAGCAATGAATCACTCAGTATACCACGTTGCATTGGATGCAGCGTGTAACACGTACATTGAACATGCACGAGCTGTGTATAGAATATATACACAAATGCATCTAAATACAGAAAGCACATTCCGAGTCACCTGCCGATGTCCGCAGTGCGGAGCTGGCGTCATTCAGAGGCCAGTCGAACGCAAATGCTGCTATTATTTACACTAAATTTGTCGTACGTGTGCGAGAGAACATCTACAGTGTGGTGAAATACAGAATACAAAATGCTAGTTCTGGTGCAGCAGGTAGTGCAGGCAAAAGGAGGAGATTATGGGTAGAAAGGCTGGGGTCGAAGAGAAAAAAAAATGAGAAGATGGCAGGGAGTGATGTTGTGGTATGGGGATGGAGGGGAGTAACCTGTAATATGCAGCGGCGGGTTCAACCGATTGGAAAGCAGGACCTCAGTAATCCCTCGAATTGTTCGACGTGTTATTTTCTGCTTTCGTCCAGCAGAATGGCTCGACCTTTGCGTATTATCTTCTCGTCTTCTCTGGAACATTTTTCTTTGGTATCCGCTGCCATTTCCACGGGTCTCCTTCCTTTTTTTTTTTAAATTTCCTGAACAATGTAATCTATTTTTGTCTAACGAATAGGAAGTCCAATTTCAAAGACAGGCATGTCTTTCTTCTGTCTGATTTGTTACCTGGAAGGATCGAAGCTTTCTGATCAGTCGTTGCTGTGTGAATACTAATGTACCATTGGCTCATTATACCGCGTTGAAATTATTAATATAAACAATGTTTTCTAATAAAAATACAAAGAATAGAATAAAGAAGAACGTTGCAACTATACAGTGTACATATCTTCAAATAATAATAAATTCTTTAACTCATTGCATTCCAATAACGAGTCGCAATTATAGCCCGCGAAAATGCGATAGAATTGTAATTTTTACAATAATTTTTATTGCGTTTAAAAGAGACGCAGAATTGGCTCAATTATAATATCTTTATTGTATCATTATGGGCGAAATCATGGACTTTCCAATGATTTTCAGACACTAGTAAAGTGAAATTGGTATCTACCACTCTAGCTAGGTCTAGAGTTCAAAAACTCGTTAGCATGCCTGGCAAACAAACTCTGTACTTGATCGATCCGGCTGAAACGATGTTTATTGCCAATTGATCAGTGCAATATATATTACGATTGTACCTGACTTATTGACCTTATTGACTGCTTGCTAGAAGCGTTGTAAATTGTGAGATGGGCGATGCTGATACTATAGCAGTGGTTGCGTGAATTTCAACTTGCATTAGAGCATACAACTGAATGTAAATATAAAATGAAACACGAAAGCAGTCTTTTTGGAATGTGCACATTGTACACAATTGTATTACATAATTTTGTAAAACGATGAAAGGCTGCTATT
This sequence comes from Cerceris rybyensis, assembly GCA_910591515.1. Taxonomy (NCBI): domain Eukaryota; kingdom Metazoa; phylum Arthropoda; class Insecta; order Hymenoptera; family Crabronidae; genus Cerceris; species Cerceris rybyensis. The sequence continues at coordinate 20,880,923 of OU342789.1, read as the reverse complement.
TTTACTATTTTCCTGTTGCATAGAATTTTGTTACTGTAGTATATGTAATAAAATTTGAATAAGAGAAGGAGAAAAGGACATAAATGAAATAATAGAAATATATCCAATAGTCTAATGTATAAGATGCGGATAAAGATAAACGATAAATCGAATTTATTTAAAAATATATTGTATTTGTGCGATAGAAGTGCGGAAATTGTAATGTACCACCACTCGAAGGTGGTGCCGCCTGGAGGAACATTAACTAAAAAATAAAGGTCACATTATCCCTTCTACCGCTTTGGTTAGTCACCCCCGAATTCTCTTATAACCCTTTGCCTTATCACTTACCTGGCCGAAATCCGAAGTAAAAGTGTAAAGCCAACGCTTGCCATCCAATTTTCTGACAATGAGTGTTAACGCTTTGCAATACAAAATAAAACCCAGAAATTATCACATTGTTTGTGATATTCGTCCGGAAATTGTACTATAAGCCTCATTTGTGATATTCGTATTCAACCAGAAATTGTAATCATGAGTCTTACTCATGGCATTTGTGTTCTGCCCGAAATTGTAATCACGATTTAGACTCGTTAAAGTGTTGTAAGGGGTTGAGATATGTGTGTATTACGTGATATGGTTCCATTCGGCGTGCGCAGACGTTCTGTCCTTGGTTAAAGCAAAAACTAAAATACATAGTAACATTTTTGATGAATGAAAATGCATTCATATATTGAACAGATAATATGCAATATAAATGATTACAGTTGGCATTAAAATAATTAGTACCTAATATTTTGATTTTTCTGTTACAGGTGCGTAAGAAAGTGCCCTTTAAAAGTATCAATAATCCGTTAAAAGGTAAGACAAATTATCCACAGTATGCGATGCATTTAGAGTTGCAGATAAACTTTGTGTGACCCGGTACTTGGAGAACACGGACGTTTTACCCCTTCTCTAAAAGAAGGTTTTATAAAATAACTTATCCTCAGACACAATTTCTTTCGACCTGATTTTGTTAAACATAAAGTTGATATAAAACGTTATAAATTTTTATTTTAAACGTAAATCATTTTTATTCAATTGAATCAGTTTTCTAACAAGTGTCTATTTTTATAAAATAGGTTGTAGAACAGTAGAAATACGTTCATTAATTTCATGGTATGTTGCACAAATGTCGTACCTGATTCTCTTGTTGATAGAAATAGGAATTATACATCTGGAAGAGAAAATTGATTTTTCGAGTCTGACTAATCAAAGTGGTGCAAGTGGTTAATTCATTCCATAGGACTTCTTTCTAGCACCCTATAGTATATAGTGTGGTGAACAATGTTTGACCTAGCTGCGGATAATAGCGGCCGATGGATTGGTTGCAACTTGACTGATCGTAGCACGACATATTCTTCGACAGTTTTTAACTCTTGACGAGTAATTTTATTTCCTGATTCGATGATATTCGTTTGACATAGGTTTATTGTTTTTTGGCTTTCGAGAAGAATTTTTTAACAAAATATTATTTGTTCTACATTTCATCATAGTGCTTCTGCAATTTGACTCATGGAGAATAGTTGTGCTGTTTTTGATTTCCGAAACGTATTTTAGTAAGTAGTTACGTTGTATCCATAGAGTAATGGATTAAAAACGAAGGAAAACATAAACTTCAATTTCCTTTATAAACACTATTTTTCTTATAGACAAATTACTTTTTCCAAAAAAACATGATTTTTCGAGTTATGATATTGTTCAGCTATATCGAGGTCGCAAACATTTTTATCAATAAGATCTCTCCAGAAATATTACGCTGTTATCCCTAAGGTAATTTTATTTCTTAATTTTTAATAAAAAATTATTATAAAATATGGTATAGCAATGCAAATAACATCAGTCAGGATAACTATTTCATCCTTTTCCACGGTGCTTACAGTCGCCATATCCCTCACCCATAAACCAAATTATCGTTGATAATTGCTATAATGTTAACGTTATTCAAAAGCACTATCCCATAACTGCCGTGCCTCCATATATTCTGTTATGAAAATACCTATCGAGTTTTGAATGACCAGGACCGTCGAAAACTGCTACTATGCTTCTGCCTCGTTATTGCGTGAAGCATGCCAGAATTTGATTTGTATAGCGATTTCATTGAGGGTGTCACGGGCGCGTTAAAAGAGATAGCACGCTCTACACACAAACCCCTAATGTCGGTCGAATGAACGCAGGGTACCAAGAAAGTGATACGAGAGGGTGTCATTGTTTTTACGCGTTGATAAAGGCCGTGTTTAATGGCCCGTACTGTTTTCGAGCGAATCGTGATTTGTCCTGAACTTTTACATTGGCACCAGGGGTAATCTACTATTTCCCCGTTGTCATTGTAATCTCCTTTTATCGTACCTCATAAATATTTTTTATTTGATCAGGGAGGAGTAATATAATGGCCTTTAACGGCGCTAAATGATTAACGCTCTATTTAACAATTACCCTTATTGTTTTCATGTCAAGGCATTTCCTCTACTAATATATGGTGTTTCAGCCTTTTCAAATATTTTTATAATTTTCATATCAACTAAAAATTTAATTAATTTTGTGAAAATTTCTACGTTCATTCTTCATTATTTTCCAACGATGGCAATAATTATAGGTTCCGAGGAATATACCAGGAAAGACACAAAACTGTTATTAAAATTCTAACAATAAGTCGATATTATGTCGGTAGAAAATACAATGATCTTGAGACCGGAAACTGTACGGTATAGCTTCGCATAGAAGTACAAAGGGTTAACGATAACATCTTGATACCGTCTATTGAGGATAATATTTTTTGCTCGATTAGAATAAGTATACTCTAATACCATTTGGAAGTACCAATTAATTTTTCTTCAATGGAACTACCGCTTGCAATAGCTTACATCTAAAAAATTATTACAATGATACTTATTTATTTGTTCGCTTTATGGACGAATGTTGATCGAACAAAAAATCGATTCGTAATGTTCAAAAAGAAATATGCATCAGTTGTGAAAAAAAGTTTAATATGGATTATGTTACACAGACTGCGCATGATTTTTAAATAAGGAAAAGATCATCTGAAAAAATCAAGGCGATATGCACGCTGAATGACTCGTTTGCAAATACAGTTTAGTAATATGTCGGACATTTAAGCTTATGAATCCTAGGTCACAACAACGATTTTTTAAGTTAACAAACCAATAAATGAATATACTACTAAATATATTTCACTTAGCTCTTATATCTTTTTATTTCTATGAAACTAGTAGAATACTATAACGAAATCTTGACATTCGGCATCATTATATGATGTCTGTCACACTATTGTCTTTACAACGTAAATAAGTAATTACTCTTATCAGTTGGTATATGTGTTATTAACGTAGTTATTTTCTCTCGATTCTTTTTCTCACTAACATACGTTGACTTCTGTTTATGGTGGTTCGTTCATTTAGAATGGTAGTTCCATAGTTTCCTAGTTTCGCAGTATGCGTCGCTGCCAGCGTTCATTTGTATCGAGTAAAACTGCTTTGGAAACTCGAAACCCTGGATCCTGGCCAGGAATTTATCCCTTTTCCCTTTACTCGACCTCCTCCTCCACAGTACAGGTGGACTCCGTGTAAACGCCATATTTATTGCCTTGTTCCCAATGTAAATGCGCGTACCGTGGATTATTGGGAACTGATCTTCCAGTCTCGAGGATAATTCCTGTTCTAGGTGCATAACAGGATTGCCACCACCATCGCCATCAGCAATCCTCTGAATTTCAGAAAATGGGCTAAATACGTGCGACTGGGCTGATGCAAACGTACACGAGCAATTGCCCAGGTGGGCTGAACGAGATAATACATCACTTTCTGATGGTGGCTAGGCTGATACATACCTAATCGTGATATAGGATTGTATCTCTGGCTGCGTTGAGATCAATTCGTAGGCTTACAATTAGATAAAGTGATCGTTTAACAAGATCACGTAGATAGAGACTTTGTAAAATTAATTTACTTATTGCCTACTGCTTTTAATCTACTTATTCAATACTTATTAAATTATAGTTCGCGTTGTAACCGAAATTCAACAAATTTAATTAACATTTTATTTTATATTCCTGGCGCTAAAAGCAATTGGAGGTTGTTGATTGTATAGCAATTTATTGTAAAACAAATTAAACCTAATGTAAATATGTGCATTTTTTAACGAGATTCCACGAGATATTAATGTTAGAAACTGAGATGTTTAATCATTTTTATTATGTTGAGCATTATATAATAATGATAAATTTAGCGCATTCAATAATGACGATTTATTGATGAATACATTGTACCACTAATAGTCGAGACATTGAAACTAAGACTTTCAAGTCAGTCAGAATTTTTTTTATGAGGTTCCTAATTTTTTATAACAAAATGTTTTAAATTTTAAAGATCAACATACAGTAGATATTTCATGCATATGTGATAAAATATAAGTTACAGTATTGATCATCTTTTTGATTTCTTCATTCCGATATTTCCAATGTAGGTACTTATTCATTATATTTGTAAAAGAGGAAAAATCGGAACAAAATCTATTAGTTTTACAAATTATTTTAATAAATTTATAATATAAACTAATTAACGTAACCGAAAACAATACTTAGCGCATAAAAGCAACACAATAGTACTTAAAACATAAATTGTAACTTTAAACACATAAATAAAATATCTGTACTTAAATAATCTTTGTATGTTGCCTTCTAATCTCCATAAGCGACTGACTCAATATTTATAAAAAATGTGGCTCGTCGTTCAGACAACAAGCCAACGCGAGTCAGTCGTCGCAGCGGCGACGAACATACTTGGTGTTATATTAAAATACACATTAACACTCTTACATATTTGAAAATAATGGATCTAACACCAGTAGTTGTAGTGTTAAATCTGCCAAAAATCTGTAGATTCGATGACAATACCACTTTGAAATGTTCCAAAGCCCATCGCGACTTTACAATCGACAAATATTGTAGTTTCGACACTCCGAGCCGCGGTAGGTAGGAATCCGATATTTTCTTTCGCCAAAAAGCTCACACACAAAATCGTTAACACCAAATTACGATACCACATAATATGAGACAAGCGATACGGAATTTTTATAAGGGCCTAGTTCCATATTCGAGAAGCTATCAAAAGCTTCTGCGCAGGAGATTCAAAGAGATAGTCAGAACAAGTTTCAGAACCACAGAATCAAATATTTCACATGATTGCGCATAGAACATTTTGTAAGCCTGATTAAGAAATTACAACATTAGGTTACAGAACTTTGTTTCTTTTTTTACTTATTTAAGTAAGTAGTATGAACTTTGACGAAGACTGTCAAGACATTTTGTAGTCGATATCCCGTGTGAAAAGATACTTGACTATAATATTATAGTAGATCGAGATATTTTTCTCTGTATTAACGTTATCGAGACATCTTCTCGGTATTAACGTTCTTTTGTTTTACAGCGTGACTCCAAGGCAACGCACAGTGGTCCCAAATCGCTAAAACGTGCGAAAAACCTCAATAATGAACTTTTCGTTAGGGCCATTTTTATTATTGCATTTGGTACTCAGATAGTTTGTCTATGAAAACCTGGAAGGGCAGGGTTGTTGTACATATACCTGCGACATTGTCGCATTTTGAAAAGCGCGTTCATTAGTCCCGCAATCATCGTTAGCGTAACCACTGTTTTGCTGGCCGCAGTATAAAGTGAATAACTTTTGTGAAAGTGAGTCTATTTCAATTCTGCAAAATGGATGGAATTCATGGAAGTAAGTACAACATTTATTGATAAAAGAAAAATTAAAATTGGTAATGGTTATGTTTTAAAACTGCAATGCAAATAGTACGAAATATGAGGTCAATCTTTATGTGAGAATTTCACGTATGTAGGGAAAGAGTTAAGTGCTCCACAGTGTTCCACTATGATTCTTGTTTAGGCTTATAGGTTACACTTTCAACTTGCTGTACCTCCAAGGTTTAGGTGCTATTAGGCGCTATTAGGGTATTTTTGTAATTTTTTGTGCAGCGGTGTACTCGCGTTCTGAGCTTACAAGCGCGTTTCATCGACAACCGTGCTCTCTTAAATCGAACCAGTGAGATTTTACTGGTTCAACCAGTGAATACAAATCTCACTGACGAACCAGTGAAATTTGTGTCCGCTGCCGCAACGCCATGCGCTGTGTTTTATTTTTGAATATGCTGACGAGTGAGATTCACTGGTAAACCAGTAAATTTTGATGGCCGCCGAGATCACTGGCGGAACCAGTGAGTGTCATTGGTAAAAAAGTGAGTTGCCACTGGTGAACCAGTGAAATTCTACTGGTTCGATCTAAGAGAGTGGACGATACAAAAAAAAATTCTCATATAAATTTTATACGATTTGAGAGTAACTTATTATTCAATCGTAATACATTTGTTTAAACTAATATACATAGTTCATAAAAAGGTAAAATTAATTTTTTTCTTGCAAGTATAAGTGTTACGATAGCCATTCGTTTTATTTCATTAATATATATCAAAAATGTTTAAATTCTTTCTAATATTTATTATTATTCTATATAATTAAATTATTGAATGATTTGCACCAAGCAAACATTACTTTGAGGGATATTTGAATGTGAATCTTGGGAGCTTTGAATGCGAATATTTCTATTTATTAGACTACATGTTAAACTATGTTTTTTTAAATCTGTTATAATCACTAATGCATCATTTTGCGACTTTATTGCATTTCAGCATCTGCTGATGGCGAACAATTTTTCAAAGCGAACAAATTTTTCAGTGCCTCGAGACTATTTATTTGAAATTCACTGCGTCAACGAATTTATTGGAATTACTAAATAAATTGTTCACTTGTGATAGATTTTCTTGCTTATTAACGAAAAATATTTATTGTTACATATTTAATTACTTGTTAGAGTAAATATGAGTTGCATACTAGCTTTCGCGCGAAACCGGAAATTTTTAGACACACGCGTCGGCCATATTGAAACCGCTATTTTGTTTTTGCAAATTGTAAGGTCAGATTCGTATTCAGCGATCCAAAAAACATTACCATATTAACTTTTGCACCGAACCAGCAGTTTTTACATACACGTATCCGCCATACTGAATCCGCCATTTTGTTTTTGGAAATTCTAAGTTCAGATTCGTATTTAGCGACCCAAAAAATATTGGGATACTAACTTTCGTGCCGAACCAGTAATTTTTTGATATATGCGTTCGCCATATTGGATCCGCCATTTTGTTTTTGTAAATTTTGAGTTCAGATTCGTAATCAGCGACCCAAATTACCCCGGTATATCAATTTTCAGCTAAATTGAAGCACGCTTTGAGGTTTTTCGCATGTTTTGGCCATTTGGGACCACTGTGCAACGGCCCGTGTGCCAGCCAAACAGTCCGATTTACGCGTTGGCGCGACAAACATCGACTCGAGAATTTTATGTTTTGTTAGTTTACGATCTGCTATAATATTTATGCGTAAAATGGTGCCTGATCTTTAAACAACAGTCTTCCCATTAAAACGTAAAATATTTTCCAGAAATCTTGCGCTTTTCGACTTACAACAGACTAATTTGCAACATTCCTGCTACTGTTCAATAGGTGTTAAAGCCAGCATCGTTCTTATACGAATATTTCGAAATCAATGTAACGATGTCTACTGACGATTGAAATAGATATCGCAAATCTTCCTCCGTTAATGGTGTAAAGTGTATGAGCACTGTAGCCACATTTTCAAAGTTGAACGGCATTTTTCCGACTTGAATGAAAACATCCTGCTTCATTTAATATCAATGCAACGTCATGTTCTTTACTCTCAACTAGTTCTTGATATACAGTTTCTGCGACATTGTTCGTTCAATAGGAATTCCGCCCAAGTTATGAAAGATTCACTGGAAGCGGGTAGACTGGGGTAGTGCAGTGCGTGTCGTGGCAGGCATCCTTCGTTGTTTCCACAGTTCTTGTAGATCAATTTCAGCAGAGTACATTCAGTAACAGTCCCCATGAACTGACGTTAACATACCACGGGATTGTCAGGGAGGTACACGCGGTTGGCAGCATTGCAATACGCCGGAGACCCGATGTCTGCGGTTAAGTCGAACTTGTGGATATCAAGAATTCATGTTTGACCTATACTGTCGTCTCTACATGACCCGTCTGGGTTCGAATTGCGATACTACGTGCGTAATTGCATGTCGTTTTTTGTTCTTTTTACGGTTAACAACACCTTTAGGATTTCACCCTCTCGGAGTTGTTCAGACAATGACAAGCTATTACTGGGTACTTGCACTTCGTCGTTTTTAAAGTGCATAACGATTCTATTGCTTCGTCTATTCGTCGAGGATTCAATCGAAACTGATTCACTCGATTCAATGAAACTTTTATGTTATGGATGGACTTCCTTCGGCAGACTCTACTTATGACCTTTTGAGAAGATCGATCAGCGTCCCAATCGAATAGCAGAGCTTTAGTTATACCTTTTATTTTGCATGAAATTTTATATCATGCTTCCTTATTGGAAAATGGCATATGTTCTTTAGTATTAAATTTAGTAAAGTATTGATTCAATATTAAATACAATGCTTTCAATATGATGTAATTTAATGAAAATTGTGTTACTTTAACTTGCTTCAGACTTGACCTATTTGAAAGTATGTTTCGTTTTAATAATTACAATTGGTAGATAACTGGATACGAAATAAACGATGTAATTGAAGAAAATAGAAAAAGATAAATATTATTAACACTAAACGTACCAATATTGTGTATATATATACCTATTTTTCCGATGGCGATTAAATTACCTCTTTTCAAATAAATGTTACATTTGAATAAATTCAGCTAAAATAATTTCCATATAATAATTGTATAACTTCTTGTATTTTTGCCAAACAGTTTCAATGTTCCGATTGTTTTTTCATATTCATTTAAAGAACATTCTCTTGCGTCCCTTACGCGTATTCAAAACATTCTCTTTTCCTTCACCTTCTGTATTTACTCGCTCATTTTCAAATATACTATCTTCACACTTGGAATTCTGCTTCATCGATTTCAAAGCATAGTTCGCTTATATTATATATTTCCTCAAACAATTTTCTGTGACTCGACATTTAAGGTATTTTTTGCATTTGTATTTGAATACACACTAAAACTGAAATACGAAAGTTATAACCAGCTGTTATTGATTATTTTCTTACCCAAAAATATTTATAATGTTCTGTACAGTATCAACGAACAAATTCGAATGAATTTTCGTTATCTTGCCTCACAACCATAACCAACGTCTTCTAATCGGCACGTGGCGTGTTTCTAAAATGCAATCAGAAGACATTTTCTTAGAAGAGAAAAATTGTCAATAATTTGAAGAATTTGGGATAGAGAGCGTTATAAAACTTCATACATTTCTTTCGACCGCTCATGGTACAAATAGGCGTAGCGCATAAGGTTGTCAGGTTAAACGAAAGAGAAATTGACATAAATATTGAAAAATAAACTAATTACAAATTATAGAAACAGTTGTACAGTAAGTTCAGGGAAAACCAAACACTTTCAGTTATTTGACCGCTCTGATAATACTAAATAAGTATTTATAGTATAATTTCATGTCATCAAAGTCGTAGCACTTTGGATTCTCTTAAACATTTTTAGATAGAATAAGAATAAAAAATAATTTTTACTATTTAAAAATATATAGGTAACGGAGGACTATTTCATGGAAAAAGTATTTCGCTGTGCTGAAGTAAAATAAGAAAAGTTTTTCGAATTCCATTAGCGAAAAAAGGCCATCGTAGAATGAAGATTTTTAAAATATTAATTGACTGGAAGTCTCACACTTGAAATGGATTACTATCACAAACGTTGAATACTTTTACATTTTAAATTGACTGGGAAACTTAGTTCTTCTGTACATATGTACCTGAAAGCCACAAACATTGAATAAATGTTAGTACCCTACTGGTATTATTGTTTTTCCGATAAGGTGGTACATGAACGTATTTACCATAAAACACAACATATAAAGATAGTAATCAATGAAAATTGGTTTTGTTCCGCTGAAAATAACACAAAAAGTGTATACATATATATAACATGGAAGAGTGTCGGATGATAAAAACTGACGTCTTATACCGCCAGTGAACGAGCCGAGATCAATTTACGATTTCAACCTCACGTTTCGCACTGAAACTCGGTCGAAGTCCCACCAAGCTAGATCGTAAATAATGACCGGAAGTTCCCAACAGCGGAAGATCCTGATGGCAGGTCTAACAGTTTGTCAGAGACGGATGATACTGAGCCTTTAGCTACAATCGAATCGGCCTGTGATTTACGATTGGATTTTAGGATAGCGATTGTTCTTGTTTCGAAACAATTTCGATTGATCAAAATTACGAAATTGAGAAGAAATGCAATTCTGTTGATGCCTTCATTCTTTGTGCATGGATGAACTGCAAGGACTTCGAGATCCATATGAACTACAATCTATCAAGATTTGATGAAGTTTAAGAGTAAAATGCTGACGAATAACAATTTTTAAATTTGTCGTTAGAATTCCTATAATTTAATAGTTTTGAAGTAGCTGTACATTTTGCTAAATGCCTAACCGCGAAGTTTAATGAAGTGTGATTCTGTCAGTGAGAGCTGATAGATAAATACTGTTATAGAACAAGTAAATAGTCCGTTACATCAGTTACGATTGATTGAAAGTAAAAGGTTTTTGTTGTAAGATATTTTCTACCATCAATTCCATCTGTGATTGAAATTAAATTTTGGCGGAATATAAACTTTTTACGTCCAGATACGATTTGAATTTAGAAGCCCCAGAATGAGGTAATACTCTGCATTGTTCCAATAAATATTATCATTCAGGCGATTTCCTTTAGAGTCATTAGGGGTAACCGTGCGCAGTGGGTAAATGTGCGCAGCTTTTTTATCTACAAAGGGCAGAGGGGAAAGTTGTGATATGCGTAGGGAACTGAAAGGTATGATGACAAGGACTTAATTTATCTACAAGATTGCGACATCGTCTCGTCCATTTATTTTTAAATAAAAATAAATAGAATTCGGCGTTTAAACTATAACTTTTGTCATCTTGACAAAGATTGTCACATCAAACTGAACATAGTTACCAAGCTAAATCAATTTTTTGTATATTTATGATTTATTTAAGTTTACTATTCTGTATATGATTTCAGGTTATGTTCTGTATGAGTAAAGTTATGTGAGCATCTATCAAAAATCTCAGTTTGGGGCAAGTGTGCCTGTTGTTTTATGTGCGAAAGCAATTAAGTTGTTGCTAAAAAAATCAATCTCAACAATCTCACCATTTCCAAAGATGAAAGAAAACAGACGTCGTACGAATCGAGTTGCTATGAAATCTCAAATTATTACTTCTAGTCCTTATAAACAAGAGTTGGAAGAGAAAAAAAGACTTGAAGAAGACAAAAAAAACCTAACAAGAAAATTCGTAAGCCAGCATTGAGCGAGGCTGAGCCTTTGAGGCGTAAAAACAAAAAAATTGTACCGGCAAAAAAAAGTCGGGAGAAAAACTGAAGGCTCCCAACTCTAACTCAAAAAAATATTTTTGCCTACTTTATAGGGAGCAATACAGAACCGCCTACTGAGGAATGGATTCAATGCATTAAATGCATGGATTGGTGTCATGAACAATGTACCTTTTATGAAGGAGGTAGTTTTGAATGTGATCGCTGCCACGAATATTCTGTAAAATTAATAACTAATTTTAAAGTTTCTTTTAAAGTTCTAAAATTTCTTTTAAGTTCAATTTAGTCATCTGATTTTATGTGATTTTATATTTATAAGTCGATCTCTCATTATTTAATTATCTAGTCTTCAAGATAATTCTTTATTAAAAAGTTTATAACTATTAAAAAACAATGCGCACACTTTCCCCAAATGCGCACACTTACCCGAAAAGTGGGTCAAGTGTGCGCATTTTGAATTTTTCTCATTAACCATTTTTTTTAAATGCCAAAGTTCTATGTGTTATTACTTAATTATAGTCGCAGACGCTGAACTCTTTATGTCTGGCAGTATCACTTTCTACTTACATCATTGCATCGCTTATTTCGTACTACTTACCTCAACTTGCCTCGATATATATTACACGATCTGCCGAGGTCATTACGCTTTTGTCGGTCACCTCTACTGTCATTATTATTAAATCCTGGAGGATACTTTGCTCTGTTATCCTGACATGCTCTCACAATATAATGCATTTATCCGCGAGTAGTGTAAATTATATTGTATTATCATCACATGAATAACATTGTTAAAAGAGCAAAAGTATCCATATATGCAAGGTGAGACGGAATAACATGTACAGGGTGTAAAAAAATTAATGGTCATGGCTTTAAGGGATTGTTCTACACCTCTGGATCCATGGAGATTTGCGAAAAAAAACGTCTTGTTACGTAGGTAAAATGTTTGAAAGGAACCATGGGCCAGAAACGAACCGTTCTCTCGCAAATTAACTTTTAATTGGGCCTTCCGATTAAAATTTCGCCCATACGGCAGCCTTCGAGTCGCCGACCTTTCGAAAGGAAACACATGAGAAACACTTGCTAGCTCCAATAGTTGAAACAGAGGCAACATAATTGAAGAGAGAGAAAAAGACTAGAAAATGTCAATGACCTGCGTTCGGTGTCGGGTTCACTCAAGGGCCCACCCTTTTCTCTTCTGGTTCGGTGACACAGTGTCCTATTTTCTAGCTTCGTTTACGTCGCCTCTGCTTTAACTATCGGCGAAATTTTAATCGGAAGGCCCAATTAAAAGTTAATTTGTGAGAGAACGGTTCATATCTGACCCATGGTTCCTCTCAGACATTTTGCCTACGTAACAAGACGAATACGATGAGCCAATAAAAAAAATTTGCTACCCTTTCCCGAATTTTGCGGCAAGTTTTTTTTGCAAATCTCCATCGATCCAGAGGTGTAGAACAACCCCTGAAAGCCATGACAAATATTTTTGAAACACCCTGTACAAGCGGGCTTGGTGTTCGAGATATTGCGTTTGATAACTCAAGCTTTGAATACATTATTCAAACAAATGAATATGGGCTATTTATGCTATGTTGCTAAATTCTCTGTTAAAAAATACGCAATTAGAAACAAATGTATATTTTTTCTTGTCCTCTAGCTACTGATCTATCCCAAGAAATACATTCTCAACCCTCAACTTTGAGGGTATTTTCAACCTCTGAGTATGGCTTGTGGCCCATAAGAAAAAATGTGTATCACATACTTTGTCGAGAACTATATCTTACATAAGTTTACGAATAGTCCATCGACTATCTTCTTCTTATCGTAGCTTATCTGTGTCTTCACTTAAACTTTTCTGAATTTCCCAAGACTATTTTCGATATTATGTGCGTAGTAAAAGGGAAACGATTGCTGTGAAGCGATGTGTTACGAAAGCAGGCAATGATTGTGAATTCACACGGCTCACTGAATCTCCATCACGTACGTGTGCAGCGGAGCGATGGAAGCACAGCTTAACGATTTCGTGACGCAACTGGGGGACTGTTTTTACCCTTATGTAAAAGAGTTTCGAGGAAAATCCGTACTCTCACTAGGTGTATGCATACGCAGAACCGAGCCCGTCTCCCTTCCTCGAATTCTATAATAGTTTTCTGCGTCAGCGCGTAGATGACAGTGCCGCGCCCATTTAGATTTGGAAGTTGATTGAATTCTTTTTTCTATCAACCTGAATCTATTCCGGAATTTCCAATTTTATTATCCTAAGAGTTTATACGTGCTGTAATATGATAATATTTCTAACCTCATGGTTTCGAATCAATTTGATACTAATATTATCGGCTTTAAATACTTTTTTCAATATATTAAATAAGAACTTTGGAGGAAGAGAAATTAAAAAGTGGAAAAGGTGGTCGATTTGGAAATTTATGTTTTATGAGTTGGATATAGAATATATACAGTCTGTTCCACAAGAGCGTGGACGCGATATTTGTGAAATCTGATACGCAATTTGTTAAAGACTGTGCTGGTCTAAACATACAAAGTGTCCCCTAATATGCAATAGGTCCAATTCTTTTAATATCGTTTCTATCTCTGAGAAATTCAGTTCATTTCGAAATGAGTGCTGTGTACGCTAAACGATTCGAAGCGGTCTTCTTGTGCCAATACCCGAAAGGTCCTAAAATGACTGTTAGAGATGCAGCAAAATATCTGCATAAGCCTCGCGCATTCGTAAATAAGTGGGTGCAACGCTATAAAGACACAAATTGTGTCGATGATCTCCCTGGTCGAGGTTCGAAACGGGTTACGACGAAACGGGAAGATAAAGCGATTTGACACCTTTTTTCCAAAAATCCGACGCTTTCCTTACGTAAAGCGCAAACAATTTTAACTAAAAAGGGCATAGATATTGGTATATTAAAAAGGTATATTATAAAATTACTAATATAGGTATATTTGTATCGATGCCGTGTTTGTACGGAATGGAAAACACAGAACGGTATTAATGTGTTGGATTGGCCATCTCAGTCCCCCGATGCCAATCCAATCGAAAATGTTTGGTCTGTTATGAAGTACAAACTCCGAGAAAAGCATATTGTCAAATTGAAAACACTAGTTCGTCGAATTCGAGAGATATGGAAGTCTCTTCCTCTCTTATGCTGAAAAGTTGGCTGAAAGCATGCCGAGACGTTGTTAAGCGATAATCGCTAATGGTGGAGATTGGACATTTTATTAAGGAAGTGCGTATCAATTTTTTAGATGTACTTTCGATTTATATGATATTTCTTATAAAAAAGTTTTTTCCCACAGAGATATCGCGTCCACGCTCTTGTGATACAGACGGTACTCTAGTGCTCTCCTTTAAACTTAAAACATCTTTGTAAAAAATTGGATATCAGTCATTTTGATCTTTTTAATAGTTCCTGTGCTAAAAGTGTAGATATTAGACGAAATGCTTGTCTTATTTAATTGTACCTAATAACATTACCTAACGATATTACGGTGTTTTTATTAGATTGATTACCGGCTATTAGGTGAGTTGGCGATGTGTACAAAAGACGCAAATGACCAGATGGCACGCGCTGAGTATTTTGGACTGATTTGCCAGACGGAGAGAGACATCCTTCATTCGCTCATCATTTTAGATTTTAGCATGGAACTCGCTGAAAAAGTCGCACATTCGTTATGCCGTCATGTGAACAACGAAAGAAGTGTTTTATTTTTGGTTGTTATTGGCCGAGCTTCAGATTTCTAGAAACGATATGGCGGAAATAGGAGATGCGAATATCGACCCCTTTTGACTCTCTGATTTACTGCGTGCCGTCAGGTCGCTCGCGACCAGTAAGTTCATCACTTAATATGAATCGCTAAAAACCTTAAACCAGGATTTCCTAGAAGAGATGAAGAGCAGCGAGCGGCATTATCTGAGCGCTGTTATACATATTTCTATTATTGGTGCAGAGAAAGAAGTCACTTCATAAGTGGTTCGCTCCGATTCGTCCGACGGATAGAGACATTCCTCGTTTTGACGTCATTTTTTATTCTAATGCGTGGCTGGCCGAAAAAGCCGCACACTCGTTACATCGTCAGGGGAGTGACGAAAGAAATGTTTTGTTTTCGATTGTCATTTGTCGATCTCAGGTTTCCAGAAACGATATAGCGGGCAGAGGTGGTGCGAGCGACACTCCTTCGTTGACCTGTACTAAATATATACATGTAGGATCGTGAAAAAGAAAGACAGGCGCCTTTATATTTTACCATTATTTATATGATTATTGATTTTGTGACCTAGGATTCGCTAGACATGTCCCTTAGACGCTCATAACGGATCAAGAAGATAATGCGAAAAATAGATATTAGTTACCTCGTGTCCTGAAGTTTCTCATTTCCACGAAACCGTGGTTTAGAAATGACTTTATTAAATAACAATGCAAGTTAATTAACAAGATAGGATTGTTCGTTTTTCTGAAATTCATGGCATGATCGCGATAGGTTCTTTTTTAAAAAAATTACTCAAAAATCAAAAATCCCATCACTTCACGTATGTCGTAGCGGAAGCCCTTCAAAGGTTCGCGCTGGCCACATTGTATTAATGGTAGAAGAATTTAACTAAGCAGTATAAATTTTTTGAAATTTACATTCATACATTCTAAATAGTGCAGTATCGTAATTTTTTAAAATAAGAGATAGCTTTTAGTTAGTGAGTATGGATGGATTTTGTGTATGTGAGAGTGAATGCTTAGAATACGCAATTTGAAAGACGACGAATTCGAGAGTTAGAGTGAATGTTTAGTCTGTAGATAAGGAGAAAATGAGTGAGAGCAATAGAGAAAGCAAGCTGTGAAAAAGACGAAGAATGCATGCTGTGAGAAAGAGTATCGCGGATGGATGCGTGTGTGAATTTTTGGGAGGGTTAGTTGAGACAGTTGAGGCTTGGAGTTCCCTTGCGAGGAGAGATATAGTGGAGATATATACAGAGTTTAGTGGAGATTATTAGGAATTAGAGTTATTTATTTTAGTGAGTGTTTCTATTTTATTGTTTCAACATTTAGGCTATGATATTGTTAGTTAGTTTAAGATGTTAATTGTTAGAGAAAAGTATGTAGCATAAATTTATATAGATAGAGATAGAGGAGATTCTACAATAGCTTCCTCGTGTTTCCGATTATCTCTACATCTTATTTTTCTTCAGAAGAATTTTGTACATATCTCCAAAAACAAGAAGATTCTAATTATTAAGTTCTAAGTATGTACAGCTGCATTTTGCCATTTAAAAACGCCGAGTGTGAGTGAAAGAGAGAAATGGACAATGCGAGGGAGTACCAAATTTCTTTCGTCTACACGCACCCATGTGCGGACACTCTACTCTCGATGTTTGTAATTAAAGCAAAAACTGGATGCAATTTGGCCCCTTGCATCTACGAACCGTTTAGTTATTTGTCGACTATTAATTGCTCCCTATCAAATTGGCTTGCAAATTACTGCTAATGTTGAATGTGACGGTTAAAATGGTGAGTGCAAAAAAGTCTGAAGCACTACGCTTCCGCTGTTTCGCACTTGTGCGTCACTGATGATGATTTATTCAGAATTAGCCCTTCATAAATGGTGTTTCTGCTGACCTACAGAATGAAAGTTATCACTTGATAACTCGTTTCTCTTATTTATCCGATGGATAGAGACATTCCTCGTTGTAACGTCATTTTCGATTCTAATGCTTGATTGGCCGAAAAAGAAAGAACGACGTAAGAAGTTTGTCAATTGTCATTGGTCGTTCTTCGGCCTCCAAGAACGATATGGTGGGAATAGGCGATGGGAGCAATATTCTCCCCTTAACTTTATATACGAGTTTCTGGACATTCAAACAGTAAAAGTGGAAATATAAGAGCTTTGAGGTGCTAGAATCAAATTTCATGGGATGGCACAAGTGCAGGAAGAGTTTCTCTCTATGTTCACCATTTTGCACCTTCAAAGCTATCTATCATAAATTTTAACATTCAGGCCCTTCATGTTATATAATGTATGATAGTACCATCTCCATATGTATGGGGACCTACAATGTTCTTTGATTTACTGAGAATATGCAAAACCGTAAATACGTAGATTTTGCGACATTAAGGATGATTTGTTGGTATATTAAGACCGATGAGAATCCTTTGAAAAAATTATATATTATTCTTATGAGTCTTCTGAAACGCCACAAAAAATTAGAAATGTTTTCACAAGCCCGTTCAAAAGTTATAACATTTTTTAATTACAACAAATTTACACGTACTTAAATGGAAAACATTTTATCAGGACAAGTTAAAGTAAAAAAAATCATTGAAAATACGATTTAAATTAACATTTAGTGGTTTCAACATTATTTATAGAGAAAAATAATAAAAATGAGTGATATTTATGGTATAATTGAATGCAGAGCATAATTCACAATGAAAACATGGCAACCTCGCAAACAGCTACGGGAAAGAAAATTAAACTCGACTATAGCAAATTAAAAATATGCTATAGGCTATGTTACAGCGTGAATTTAAATGTTACTAAAATGCGTCGCAAAGTTGAAGCGATCAAAATCGAATCACTCACGACTACCAACTATCGAAATGTTGCGATGTTGTCACGTTTCATCAGATAAAAATTTAACTTATTTTATTTAATTTACTTAAATAAAATAAAATTTATGATTTTCTGTGGTATATATCTGTCTTCTAATTTTTATTTAAATACATTGAGAAAATTTGTATTAGCGTTTTTTGATGTAAAAAATTTACGTATTTGTTTTTTAATAGTTAAATTCAGGGTACAGCCACTATCAAAAGTTTTTTTTATGATTATGACAAATATTAAAAATTTCATTGAAAAATTAATTAAAATCAAATGAATTTCCATTTTATTACAAATTTGATATTAAAAATAAGCTTGGGAACAAAAGACATTTTGTTAAAATGCCATATTTTAAAAGATATTGAGAGATATTGGTTTAATCAAAATTTCACATACTCATGTCTCCGATTGTACCTACAAATCATCCTTAATGTAGGGATTTTATAAATCCCGCGAGAATGATCTGGAAAGATCCGCCATAAGACAATTGACAGACAAACGTCGACGGAACGTGGACGGTACAAGGACGACACGAGGACGAAAGAACAGTTCGACAGTAGACGAGTTTAATAGTAAATGAGTTATAGAGAAAACAAGTTATAGAGTAGACAATTTAGAGAATAGACGAACCAGAGAGTAGACGATTAGACGGACAGAATTACCTATAGACGATTAGACGCATAGAGGAACTAGACGGATTTTATAGTATATTTTATATTTTATATAGTTAGAGCGTGTGTGTGTGTGTGTATGTTAGAAGAGTACATTCCCTATATTTTACATTAAATTTAAGTTTTCACTTGTATATGTAATTTTAAGTATATTTATAATAAATCTCTTACATTAATCAAGAGCGCTTATGTGCTTTTACAAGCAGTGAAATGCCACAAGAAAAAACGCTTACCGTCTTGGAAAATTAAATTCATTTTGACGAGATTAAACAAATTCTGCGATATAAGTTCTTGAAGTGTTGGTTCTTTTCAGTTCAGGTCTTTCGTACTTTCTGTACTCTATTTTTGTCGTGTATAGATAATTTCAGAATTAAGGACAACGAAAACGTACAAATTTCACAACATCAATATTGGTTATTTTTTTCATAAATATGTCTCTACTGATATGTTTGTGTGTCCAGTATGCCCACTTATGTTTAAAACCTACATATCTGATGTATTTTAGGATATGTCACAGGTTATTCAAAATATTTGCAAATTTTAAAGAGCAAGAATGAAACTATGAATTTTACCTTCCAATCTCAAAAACAGCGAGGTCGTAAGGTCCGCGTCATGAATCTAAAGCGAATTTCAGGAATTAAACCACAACCTTCACAGGCTTTACGAGACAATTACACTGTTTAGTATATCCAGAATCTCCCGTGCAGCTGAAAGCTCAACTTGTCTTCTAATTACTTATCCTTGAAGTACTTCGATTTAATACAGCTTAATCAAATTCTATTAGTTACTGTATAAAGTTAATGAAAATCGGGCATGTAGTGGCTCTTGATAACAGTTTGCAACAGAAAGAGAGGAAGTGTAAGGTTAAAGGCTCAAATTCAATTGATTCGATTAACTTCATTAATTAATGGTATCAACTCTAAAATTAGAAGGTGACACTTTTGTACGGAGAACTCGACAATAAGAAATTACATTATTCTCTATATTGCAGTAAATTTTTAATAGTCTCTTCCATAGTTTATCTGTAGCTTTAATTTTCCTTTTAACAGAATATATAAATATTGCTCTATCTGATGACAGAAAGGGACAATCTAGAATTTCTGGCAAAAATAGAAATTTACATTTAACGATGCAACTAAATAAAATAGCAAAAGCAAAAATAAAATGTTCCATTGAAACGCAGAATCAGGATTTATTTCTGTGTCGCATGCCAAGAGGATATTGCCATACATTTTCTGGAAGGAAGGAAGGTAGGGGGACTGAATTTTGCTCAAGGAATCAAATTATGGTCACAATGGAGACAATTCGATTTCAAAAATTGTCCTTGCTGCTCGCCAGCCATTTCCATATAGATCGAAGATATAACTTCGTTGGAATTGAGTTATACATTGAAATCTCGGTTTAAACTCTTGCGAAAGAAGCAACTTGCCTAGGATATCCCATTCACACGGAATTGGCGGGAGATTCGGGCCTGGATAATTTCATCGAATTGTTACAAACAATCACAGAATTTATATGGAAAATACTGTGTACTTCGGTTGAACGGATTTGACACTCTTTTTTTCTATGTACTAATAACATTTTTGGTATTTGAATAGTCATATATTAAAAACATTTGGTAGCACTGATACCCCTTTTTTGTCCATTTTGAAGATTCGAAAATTAGATATCTGTCTCTTTGCATATAATATGGTAAAATTGAAGTTTCAAAGTGGCTCTACTCGTCAGTGCAAAGCGAAGATAAAGTTTCCGGATTTCGTAAAAATCTCCCGTACATTGGTTTGCTCTTTTCACTAACTATTGATCGGAACATTTATTTCAAACTTTCGAGGTACTAACCTAAAATACAATTTCGAAAAAACTTATATCTAGCATCCCGAAAATGATTCATAGTGACTTACGCCGTTTATATTCGGCATTTGTAAAATGACGCACGGTGGCTAACGCTGGTTATATCCGGTATCCACAAAACGATGCACATTGCAACGCCACTTCAGTTTTGCAAAATAAACTTACGTCGAAGAAGCATTTTTTAATGCGAGCAAATAGGATTTATACTTCTACGACTTTTTAAAATACCGTGTTACACAAAATGATTAGATGTAACGTTACGTATAAGAAAAGTGGTATGAAAAATTCTTAAATAGCTATATCCACAATCCTTAATCCTTTGCCTTACGATTTCTATTTTAACTACGTGTCCAAAAATTCAAAATTAATTCCCGAAAAAAAATCTTTCTCTCATTTCTGATATTTTCGGTTGTCTCGTAACTGATTGATAGTTTAAATTTAATAATTTTTGGGAAAGTTCAAATTTTCCTATTCCATTTATATCGTAACTAGTGTCACAAGTTGTTGTAAGGCACTGGGTGTATACGTTGAATGTTATGGGGTCATCGGTGACTAGTGCTATTGAATTGAATGAAATTTCATATGACATTTGAATTGTAACATTTGTGAATTTTTTAATACCTCCAATAATTAAATACTGACGTTGAAAGGAGACAGTCCTCCTGAATATGTATCTATTTACGTCTTTAAAGTTTTGCTTTCCAAAAATGTTACTTTAATAGAAAAATCTTCACTTTTACTCTTCACTCTTATTTCTTACAATTAGTAGTTGCTATTGTAATGTGAAACCTCTTTGACGCCGAGAATCGTCTATCACTGACCATTATCCTTACTCATCCCCGACTCTCCGTTCCAAGTCTAAAAATCTTACTTCCTCTTTTGATCCTTTGACTCCCAAACACTGTCATCCTTTAGCCACTCCTTTCTCTAAAGTTTTTAAAACCCTGCATTTCGTTCTACCGACACTCATTTGCTCTATTCTACTCATTTTGTTCAATTCAATCATTATACTCAATTAGATCATTATACTCATTTTGTTCAAACTCTCAATCTATCTCTCAATTGTAAATCTTCAATTACCAATAATATCTTACGCTATTGTCTCGCTGCATGAAGTATCAAGACCGAAATAAGCCAATGTTTAGAGTAAAAGTTCTCGCCTTTGGTTACTCCGCGAAACTTCGTGTTTACATTACACTATTCATACCTAGATTTTAATTGACATTCAGAGGTAACTTTTCACCGTGCATTGTGGTAGTCTTCGGTAATTATTGCTGTTGGATTTTTCATGAACAATATACAATTATAATAAGTTCAAAAACAACTCTCTGTTCTAGGAATTTGTAGACTACATAGAACACTCTCTGCAGTGCAAGGGAGAGCCATATAAACATTTTTATTACTAGCAATAAGTGCCCTTAAAGTAAGCCTTAAGCCTCTAAGCATTTTATCTAAGCCTTATAAGAAAGTAATTTTTAATTTAAAATATACGGATTTATTTAAATACCCATTTTCAATAATTACGAATATTAAAAAAAAACGAATACCAATGATTCATCGTCTTATGTAATTGTAATTCATTTTTGTTCATTCTGAGACAGCTACTACACCGGATGCCGAAGTGCTACTGTACGGGCTCGATAAAAACTTTGAAGAAAGTTGCGTCCCGAAGAAATTTTACACTAAAGTGCCTCTATGGTAATGCTTCTCGAAGGACCACCCCGTTTTGTTGGTAAAAATGGGGAAAAATAAATATTTGTAACTTGTGCGTGAACTATGAAAAATGGTTGTACTGTATTCGTTCTAAGCTCAAAACGTTCTGACTGACAAGCAAAAAACTGTATGTGTAAGCGGTGCAATGCGCCCCTCTCTTCGAATCGTGTACGAAATTTCTGATTTTCGATGGGGGTGGAGAATCAGGAAAGTAAGCAATTATTGGTTACTAGAATAATTTTCTCCACCCCCTTGAGGGCTAGAAGAGAGGGAAGGTGACGACATGTACTCGGTACCTGATGGAGGATTTCAAAACTTCCATCTGCTCACGAGCAAGACCCAAAGTCCCGTTAGAGTCATCGGTAGGTATGCAAAAAATTCCTTACATTAATTATGTACAAATAAATACGAAAACGTGCGCACCCTGACCGAGCCCCAGTCGCGCCTTCGGGTTTATTGCCGAAGACAGATGTCGACCAGACCTTTGCCGCTCCACCAGGCCCAAGGTTTATGATTCCTTAACAGCTACCGTGAAATTGTAAAAAGTGAAAACATTTCTTCCTCCTTTCCTTTGTCATCATCATAATTTATCATTATCGCTTCTATCGTGGTATTTTGTTCCTGCGTTATTTTCTTGCCGCGGGTAAGACAACCACGACAGAAATGCAGCAGTAATCTGACCCGACACAATCCAGCAATGCGGCTGTGATGCGTATGTAATTTCAGATCGGCATTTGCTTGCGATTTAATCACTTCAGTGTCTCACTCACTCCTGCTTTCTCGCTCATTCGCATCTCAAGTAAATTAATGCGACTCCACCAAACATCTTGCATCACGTATCGTGGCGATCTAACTTGATTTTCGAATTCCATGAGCTTTATATTATTATATACCGAAAGTAACTTGATACTTTTAAGAGTTTTTAAAATACCATGTTACATTAAATGATTAGCATTAACGTTACATGTAAGAAAAGTGGTTAGAAGAATTCTTAAGTAGCTACATCCACAATCTTTAACCCCTTGCCTTATGATTTCTGATATTTTCCACAATCGAACGCAATATTAATATTTTAAATGAATAAATTAACACAAACCGACTCACATTATATTTTTGTAAGATCCAATTTATTTTTATCACACTTTTTTTCCGACTCAGCCAAGCAGTAAAGCAACGCTCCTTCCCGTATCTTGTAATAAATATAATATCGTAGGAATACTATATAGGTATTTACATGAGCTTTGAACTCAAAATATTGCATAACTTTGGTTCGACACGCAAACCTTAGAATTGTATCTAAAAACGTGTTGTGATTTCTTGTGCATCCCTCGCAGACAGATTAAGAAAACGAAAGAAAAAAACAAAAAAGACTGTTGTTTGGTCAAGTTTAGAGCAGGTGTTAGTGTTTTAGTGGATACAGACGCTATCGTTTAGTCGCCTTCTTTAGAAGAAATTTTACTTCACCTCGATGTCTCTCAGTTTCTCGAACGACTATACGATTATTCTGGGGTTAAATCTCATTTTAGAAAGTGAGTAATAGAAAGAGAGAGGGACACGGGAAAGTCGTGTAAATTAAGCCGAATTTGACATGGACTCGACCCATAACTGGGAGAGTGTGTACAGAAGCTGTACCAGAGCCGAACTCCACTTAAATTAAAGCAATCTATCGTGCTAAAGTCTCGCGTTAAGCTGGCAAGCTAAGCGACTGATTGTGAGTACTTCGAGATGCCGGTAACTTCGTTTTCCTGCCCTCTGAAGGAAACCACGTGACTTTCTTCGTGATCACGTTGTCACATCGTCATAGAGGATTTACTTTCGCATGATTTTGCTTTCTTATCCTCAATACTTCCGATCATGTTGTTTCTTTTGTGTTTGTTAACAATGGACGAAGGTACTAGTAGCAGGAATGCTGTGCGTTACCTCAAATCTTTAGGGTAGATTGCTGTGTATAAATGAAATGTTGTTAGGTTTAATTTTTAAGCTGGATAATGGAGTTTCATTTTGAAGTAAATAGGTGTGCGGCAATAAAATTATTAAGCCAGCTATTTATTACCATAATTGTTATTGCAGTAGTAGCAATAATCCTCTTGCCATCTATTGATGTAATAAAAAAAGTTGTAATGTTCAATTTTATTAGGTATATATTTGTTGATCAAATTTCTAAAGCGAAATTAATAATTAAGTCTGATCTTTAAAGTAACCGTCCACTGAAAATGTTGTGTAACCGGTGAGTTGTATTTTGTGTTCTTTCTTTTCCTACAATGTGGCACTTTTCATTTTAGTATTGGTAGCCACGAAAGTTTATTACTTTCATTATTTGGTGTCTTGTTTTATTCATTTTCTAATGATTTTACTAAACGTCACGGAATTTGTTCATAAAACTCACGGAAGACATACCGAGAGCTACTGAAAATATTACAATGTGTAGATAGATTTCACCGGCACACAAAACAAATTAAGTAGAATGTGCATTTCACCGGACCTACCTACGGGTACGTATTTTGGTCCGCTGAATCCGAATTCGAGGTCAGTTTGACCCCTACACCCTCGAAATTTCGAGAAAACTTCAAAAAACCGTAAAAATGATGAAAATTGGCAGTTTTAATGATACAAAAATTTTTTGGAACTAAACTAAGCGTGATTTTCATGTATTTCGATCCGCTGAATATGAATCGAAACTTTATTGAGACCACGAGCCGTTCTAAATGTGAAAAAATCACACAAAACCCTCGAAAATTCCGAAAAAATATAGTTTTCATGATAAAAAAACTTCTTCTGGTCCAATTCAGATAAAATTTTATATCTTTTGATGTCTTCAATTCGCATCTTAATTTTTTTAGTCTATTCACCCTCCAAAGCTGGAAAAATTCGAAAAAATTATAAAAATTACCATTCATAACAGAAAAAAAATTGGTTGAACATGATTTAATGCCTAAAATAAATACTCTATAACGTAGATATATCAAATAACTTGAAATCTGTGAAAAACATAAGACATAAAAAGATAGAAAGAAATGATTTTTACGAATCCTAAACTTTCCTTCGTTTGTATCGCTCTCTTTTATCCTCAAATGATCTACGTAGTGGATTCCTCTTTCGTTTACGATTTTGACATTTTTTTCATTTAAAACGGCTCGTGGTCTCAATAAAGTTTCGATTCATATTCAGCGGATCGAAATACATGAAAATCACGCTTAGTTTAGTTCCGAAAAATTTTTTTATCATTAAAACTGCCGATTTTCATCATTTTTACGGTTTTTCGAAGTTTTCTCGAAATTTCGAGGGTGTAGGGGTTAAACTGACCTCGAATTCGGATTCAGCGGACCAAAATACGTACCCGTAGGTAGGTCCGGTCAAATGCACATTCTACTTAATTTCTTTTGTGTGCCGGTGTTTTTTATGATGACTACTTGTCACATCACTTCGGTTTGCTTCTACTATACTATATTTAGAACCATTCACGAATTATTTCTTTTGCAATTGTAGCAAAAGAAAGATTATTATTACTTTTATGTTAGGAATTCCTACATGAGAGAATACGATTTTTTAATCAGCAGCAATCGATTTTAATGCAATTGACAGAAATTCCAACTTTTACCCGCGAAATGTTGCATCCACAATTTTGACATTTAATATGTTCACCGAGATAATGAATTTTGAAAAGTAACTACCACCTAATACTTACGATACTTCCGTATATTTAAAGTGCATAATCTTTATTCTTGACAAATTGAAATGACGTTGAATTAATAACAAAACAACGTTGTAACATATTAATCGCTTGTACAATTATAATTCTGATTTAAGTATCACTTACGTATGTTTTAATCTGCGGACCACACTTGATGCAATTTACAAAAATCTCTGTCTTCCACGTGTTACAAGTCTTTAATCCTGATAGTCAATGAATTAAACATTAATTCAAGTTTTCTCTCATATAAATTTGATTTTTCCTATAGTTAGTGCTTCAGCTAGTACAGGTTTCGGTAGAAAAATTAAAAAGAATATTTTTATTAAATGATTCACAATCTCGCTTTTCTTTCTTTCTACTACAACTTAAACATATGAAACTTAACATCAATCTGGGTGTATGTGTCAGCGCATTTTCAGAAATGTAAAAGTTCATGCTCCAAAATCATATATCATTACATCCCCTTTAAAGTATTCCATTAACCCCATAGAGAAGTTTAAATGTTTGAAAAGGACTGAAATTAAACCGAGGACAAAATAGCATAGAATTCTAATAAATTCTCATCAAGCAATGCAAGCGATACGTGATGATATCGTGCAGGTCTGAAAATTGAAACTCGTAGAATGGAAGGGTAAATTAAACCAAATGGAACGCCAGTGAATTCATGTCCGCCGATTCTCGCTGTGCACCGATCTTCGGATCATTCGATAACACTCACGGAAATCCACGAGAATCAAATATTTATACAGGAAATTCAGTTTTCGGCTATGTCCGGTTCAGTGGTTCTCAACACGATTTTCAAAATGATTTGAAAATCACTCAAATGAAATATAAAGCAAGATAGTTCTTTCGACTTTTTATTTCTTCTACTATAATAAATTATATTTCTTCTATACGGTTCTTCATGATCTCCATTGCTCATAATTTCATGAAAAAAGTCCGGAAAGTGTAGTTAGTTCAATTATACACAAGAATAAGAAGTTATTATAGAAGTTATACACAAAAGTATGCGTTTATCGATGCGCAGTAGTTTTAAATATTTAGGATAACTTCACTATTCGTTCTTGTATAATTTATTTCTGCTTGCTTATGTTTTATTTAGTCTATTTAGAAAACCTCACTGTTCCATTTTCTCGATAGATTAATGATTTATAATGTAAATCATTGTTTTTTGTTATATGTTTTTATTATTGTACCTTTTAACACATTACGGAGATACTTTTAAGCTTTTCAAGAGCGTTATTTCCCCGTGAATGTTGTAAAATCTAATAATGGGTATAAATAATTGGTTAAATTGTGGCTCACTTAACTACGTACTATACTCTTTGTAACGATTTTTGCGTTACTTATTTCTTATGCATTGCAATTTTATGCACTTCTCATGTGCTGGTTTCTATTAGAGTGTGTGAACGCACTGAATTTTAGCAATAAGCTGCCTGTTTTTTCAAAAGAGAACTTATATTTTAGATTATATTTATATTATACAACTTAATAGATAAATGTGACGTGCATCTTTGCCGCTGTCGATCGGATATCAAAATGCGACAAGTCTCGAACCGTCAAAAATTTTGTTTTATATAAAATACGATCTTCACATAAAAGTATAATTTCAGCATCAACGAGAACAAGTAATGTTTAATAAAGTAACATCGAAAAATCTCAGAAAAATTTGTCAAACAATTTTAGAGATTTAATTACATAGTATTTATAAACATGGAATGTCGAACCTTATGCGGAAAAATTCAAATGCCACAGTTTCTACAAAAGGTATGTACTAGATACGCCAGGTAAAAAGGTCACGTCCCAAGAAAATTCGCTTATATGTTTATACTGAAAATGCATATAACGTAGATGCAGTATTTTCCACGATCCAAATATTGATCCTACTGTCGTTCTTTCTCTCATTGTTATGAAATCCTATCAACTTTTTTTATTTTAATCTTGCAGTAATATTACTTCGCAGGAATGGAATTTCGATATATAAATAACACTCTTGATAATACATCGCAATATTGAAATTGATATAAGCTACTCACACCTTTGGAAACACAGTCTTAACTATGCACCTACTAATTGTAAAAACTCAAAAAAAAAACAATTCCAGTAACCGGCAACGTTTTTGCAATTACATTAAATAATCACTGAAATTGACATATATAATAATAAGTCGTAGTAGAATTCGCCCTTTGATTTTGTTTTTGTGTGTACCTTTTAATAGACTGTAGAACTTTAACAATATATTTACAAACGTTAAAAACTAGTTGATGACTGTCGAGGTGTTAATGCAACACCAAGGGTAAGCGAGCATTCCTTATATGTGTGACGGGTTGTCACTGCACTCTCCCACTCTTTTCCAAGAGCCAATCAGAAGACTCTGATATTTTGGTAGAATGTAGTGACATCGTCGTTCAAGGGGGTGTGAAGGCATCGGCAACGCTACAGTACTTCCAGGTTGAAACTCCTCACCCTTGACCTCCGAGCAGTTCGTAAAGGTGAGGTCGGGTTTGCCTGGAAGCGCAGCTATTACGGCCTGCTGGCAAAGGGGGTGGCTATACTGTGAATTTGGGCCGCCTTGCCAGCGCCTCACCAGTTTATTACACCGCAATAACTATTGAGCCTATGTCAAAATATGGAAACAATCAAACTCAAAAGGCGAGGACGTCTTGCACGATTAGGTCCGCAGATGTGTCCAAGAGTGCACATCTGCGTCCTTTAAAATTAATTAATACTCAAAAATAGTCGCCAACTCGTTCGTATAGTAAACCCGGTACCTAAGCCAGTGGTCGGCAAAGTGCGGCTCCAGAGCCGCATGTGGCTCTTTGGCTCTTTAAGTGCGGCTCTGGCACAAATATCCACAGAAGACGCAATAATATTTTCATTTAAAAAAAAACTTGGTAAGAAAAAATTACATCTTATTTTGATAAATTAAAATTCTTCTATAAATCGAGAACATGTATAATTGTTTGTTTAAGTTAAAAGATAGATAGGTAATTAAAATTTTATATTGTTGGAAAAATATGTAACGAACATCGAGTTTAATTTTATTAGTTTTCGTAAACGTAAACACAAACCATGTACAAACTACCGGCTGAAATTGTTCGTATGTTTTCGGCGTAGGGGAGATCGGGGCTAAAAGTTCCGATTTTTAGTTAACTTCAAAATTTGTTAATATAATTGCTTTTAGTATTCATACGATGCGATCAAAATCAACTTACATATGTAACTTTGATATCAAGACAGTTATTTGGGTCATTTTTTGAGAGATTCTTTTATTATTAATTTTTTAATGCCTAAAGTCGGAAAGTAACAACTTACCCCGACTTGGGGTAAGTTGTTAGTGTAATAAAAGTTTACTAAACAAGCAGATTTGACTCCCAATTTTTTTTTAAATTGTTGTAATGTTCATATTTGGCTCTTTGGCTAATAAGTTTGCCGACCACTGACCTAAGCCAAGTTCTTAACAGCAGCATTATCTTTACTTTCTGTGTGGATCATTTGTTGTCAAGAACAATTTTAATAAGTGATACAACTTCCTCTATATGATTTACAAGCTAAGTTCCCGGTTATTGAGGTAAAATTTCGCATGACACATACAATAAAATATCTATAATAATTTTGTTAATTCTACTTTACACTAAAAATGATTGATCTTCGAAAAGAAATTTCCTTTCTAACCATAAATGTGCAAGAGTAAAAATTTAATTTACTGCGTACCAAAAAACAATAACACGTATAATAATAAAAGGTATGGTTGTCGCCATAGAAAACAATTTTTCCTACGTTTTATCCAGAGATACTCATAAATATTAGGGGTATCGAAATGTAATAAAAATTGGATAAATGAAAATATAATTGGAGTCGTTTTTCAACAAAAATCGAAGGACATTTTTAAAAAGGGAATCGAACAAGTACCTTTACGCTAACAAAAAGTGTTTGAAACTTATGGAAATCACTTCCTTGATTAGTATTTAAGATTTCTTTAATAAATAGATGTTTTTCGCCAGCAAAAAAAATTTTGATTACTTTTCGGTAGCCCTAATATATTGAAAGATCTTAAGTTATCATTTTATTTGAATAAATCACTACATCAAAGAAAAACATGTATTGCATGTGAAATCTGGCAATGTATCCTTTTTTATATTCGCTGAGAATACAATAACACGCATTGGTTTGCCAAAAAAGCTACGCTAAATTTATGTTCATGTCAGTAAAACAGCGATCAACAGACATGTCTCTACCCTTGATGCCCTTTTTCCCGAAAACCTCAGTGATCCGATCTGGCCAGATTAATGATCACACAGCACGGATGATCACACCTCGCTAATGGTTACTGCGATTGACGCGAATTTATCGCACATACATGTAAACGTACACATATGGAAGAGTGCCAGGGTAGAAAGCTGTCTTAAGCCTCCGTTTTTACATAAGCCGCGTTCAGTCAGTTGGAAATTTGTAATTTGTGGATTTCGCTGATGCCGCCTGACACGTGACAAATTTTATATCCACATGCTGCTTTTACAGGAAACATTTATATTCCCGCGGTAAGACTGACTCTAAGCACAGATTATTTTATTTATAACGAATAGGGCTGCTTCGATGAAAATTAATTTACTGGAGTTATTAAGATAGATCATCGTATTACTAAGTTTTTGTAGTGAATATCAAATCATGAGTATTATAATTGAAAAATAGGTGGTTGTAAATGTGGTTTTTATTATCAGAAATAGTATTTGATACGTGTGCTGTTTAAAATGATCATGTGATGAAAATCGCAAAAAAGTCAATATATCAAATGCTTTATAGTGATATTGCTTCCATTTACACCCTTTATGAGTTGTTTAATGGAAATTGTTAGTGGTATAATGCACTGTAATATTGCACGTGATATTTTGAAATACTTTGTGGTTGCCTGATTTTAAATTGCAAAGATTTGTTTCCAAATGCATCTTTCTTTCTTCATTCTCTTATACGCTGTTTATAACCAGTCAGTTTTAATTAACAAGGGCAATTAGAAAACTAGGAATTCCAAGAACCACCAAGCTACTTGTACAACTAGAGTAATTTATACGTACCTAAGGGTCTAGTCGGGTAAGAATGGAAAAAGTCTCCTCAACGTAAATTAATTGGAGGCATGCCGTTCGATAGGCCTTTTAAAAAAAATTTCCTGCAAACTAGGAATCTTCTACCCTTTCCAGAAGGATAGTTATAAGATAAAACGTATTTTATAGTTTTTATCCGATTTCTCCAGTTTTGCTTCATAGAAAATTCTGAACAAAATCACAATTATTATACCCATTAGTGTGCATAATACCAACTTTTCCAGATTCTTCGGTTGGAAAAATTTTTTTTTATCAAATACCGAAGTTTAAAGACATTAAATTTTATTGAAAATATGAAATGACAATTTTTATGTTTTTACAGTATTTGCATCGTACAGAAATATCACTGTAATATTTCAAACCTTTAGGAGTGGTGGAGCATAGTTGAAAAAAATAAAATCTGATGTTTTCTTACTTTTCGTACTCAATGCAATGATACAATCGAGATCGAGGTTTTGAATACGCATTTTAACTTACTTTCCTTAATGTAAGCTATTGCCCCTGGATCTCCTAATTATTAATAATTATTGGAAACCAGGCAGTGCGAAGATTCGTTTGAGATGTTATTGGTTTATTAAACTTATAAGCTGAAGCTCATTTCTAGCAAAATTTGAGAATTGACACGTGATACGAGTAAGTGACAAGTTAGAAAGGTCGAATTTTCGAGAAAGACGAAAACTCGTCTGAGGTATTATTGTTTAGACAGTTAGTCAGGACAGGAGACAGGAGGTCCTGTAAAGAATTATTTGTTTAGCAGCAGAAAAACAAGATTGGTAAGAGACAGACAGGACAGGCAGCAGAGAAATAGGACAGGTGGAGAATAGCCTGGGGTGGCAAGAGACTCGCAGAACAAGCATGACAGAGGCAAGATGGAGGCAGGACTAGTAAGATGCAGATAGAGCAGACAAGTGAAAGACAATACAGGCAGGGGGCTAGCAGGACAGACAGGACAGATAGGGGACAGCGTATTATGGCACAGGATAATACAAGGCAGTGCAGAGCAACGCAGGACAGCTAAGACATGCAAAAGACAGCTAGGGCAGTATTTATTAATTAAATAATTTGTAGTTTTAGAAACACACAAATGTGTTTGATGTATATTATATTAAATTCATTTGTGTTGTGCAATACAAACGATGAATAAAGAGTTTGTCACATTGAAAACAGTGTCAAACTTTTTTATCCGCAATCTTTGTTCTGTTCCTAAAATTCCATATTCCCTACAAATACCTAACGAGTTTATCATAATTATAAGGTCCCTAATAAGGTATACACCAGCTTGCGTCGCACTGTCACGTAAGTATTACGAGTCAGTGATAAGTCAGGCAGAGCGAAAAATATGGAATTTTAGAAATGGAATAAAGTAGCGGTTAAAAAAGGTTATCACTGTTTTCGATTTAACAAATTCTTCATTCATCATTTGTGTCACGCAACATGAACGTATGTGATACAAAATTCAAGTGTAATTGTGCATTTCTAACTGTTATCACCCTTAGGCGTGTAGTAACGGTTTCGAGGGTCGAGCGCAGGCGGTTCATTGTCTCGCGGATTTTATGTTTAAAAATCGACATTGCATGTTCGGGAAACCGTAGCATCTCAGGTTGACGGGAGGCCCGTCAACCGTAATTCATCATCTTTTCGCAAAGAAGGAGGCCTCAAAGTCCCGTTCCAAACACCTAAGTATTTTCCTGGCATGCAGATGTCTTTTCGTAGAGACAATGGGCTTATGGTGCGAGCAGGAAAGTTATTTTTGAGGACTACCTGTAACACCTCGGTGCCCACTTGCGCACCAAACTCAACACCTTGGCTCACTCCTTCCGGCCTCAATAGATAATAGCCGCACCATAAAGCTTCGCTTGTGCTGGCAAGTCTCCGGCCTCACCACCCTCCTCGACCACCCTCGGTCCCTAACCGAGGTGGCGTCGCACGGGCCCGCACTCCGCAGGGACTCGACCGCTATCCCCTCCAACCGTCCAAGGGATGCCCAAGGACATTTCGCTAGGGAATTCGCACCCTTCGGAAATAGTGAGAAACTATCTCAGGTGTTGACACACACCACTGTTTCCGTTGGCGTGCGAGCCTTATTCTTGGTGGCGTGTCCGGACGGTGGGGGGGAGACTTTCGCTCCAGGAGGACTCTTCCAATTTTGGAAGAGTTAGTCACTCCGTATCACTCAAAACAGTCACTCCGGAACATTCAATCATCAAACAAGTCTTTCCACTATCAAACATTACGTTTCCGCAATAGTCAGTTCTAAGTTCTGTTAAGTTTTTCTCTTTTGTTATATCAGTTATACATTCATTTTATTAAAATCCGAAAACCCAAATCGGAGTGATTCAATCAACCAAGTTCCTTCCACTCTACCCCGGAAAAACCTCGCGACGCTTATCAACAGTAAAAATCGCGGGGAGCGTTGTCAATTTACGTACCGTGCGGCTCGTCAGACGTGTCACCTAGGAGGTAAGCCTGTTTCGGCAGAGTCTGATTCGCCAGGCGTCAAGCGTCATGCCTCTTGTCACACGTACACGAAGGCATTTGACGTTCTACCTCGCGATTCGTTAAAAGAGCTACACATGCAAATCGAACTAAAAGACGAAGAGAGAGAACGCTGCAGATCGAAGCAAGGGAGACACCGCGATTTGGGTGGCGACAGTGAGAACATCGGCGTGGGCACCAGATTTCTAACATCTCTATAGTGAAAACAGAATAAACTCCAGCAGAATTACCCCCACCACATGGGGAGATTCTCCTTGATGAAACGAAGCGCGCGATGAGACAACAATGTAATACAATGTCTCGCTCCTCCAGACAAACTAATAAGAATATTTGAATGCTACGACTTTGTCGGGTGCTTCCTTTAAGAGGTTGAGCGAGTGGACTCGAAGAAACAAAATGGTACGAATAGGCGGTTGAAAACGAGAAGCTCCGCCGCCCAGGTGACAAGTCTGACGAGCCGCACGGTACCTCGTGGCAATCAAGCGAGGGTTCGGCCTTACAACACGAACAGGTTCAGCCGAGGCCTGACCGCGTACTTTTGACACACAACACTAACAACAAATTATTCATTTAGTAAATGCTGCCTTGACAATCCTATACATATCCTGGCTGTCCTGTGAATGTCCTGGCTGCACTGCGCTCTCATGCGCTGTCCTGCGTTGAATTGTCTTGTTCTGTCCTATCCTGTTGTGTCTCCTACCTGTCTACCTTATCTCCTTGCCTATTTTGGAAAAAAACAAACATTACAATTTTATTTTCTCTATGGTGCTCTGAAAGTTTGCCAATTGATAAGTCAAATTTGTGTTAAGTGTAATTTATCTCTAAAAACAATTGTTCTCGAGTTGTTGTTTATTAAAAGTGTTTTCGATTTAACAAGTTCTTTATTGGCCATTTGTACTACAGAACATGAACATTTATGGTATAACATTCACAAATCTACATGACTTCTCTTATTCGTGTGCTGCTTGTCCTGGGCATCACTACCTCTCCTGCGGTTGTCCTGCCTGTTCTGTATCTCTACTGTATATACTTCGTCTGTACTCCATGTCCTGCATTATTTGTTTAGTCCTGAGCTGAAGCTCATCTCAGGCAATAGGTCTAGTGTCTAATCTCAATCCTTCAATAAATATAAATAATTAGGACTTCAAGTGACAAGAGGTCATGTTAAAGAAACTAACTTAAAATGTATATTCAAATCCTCGATTTGCAGAGTACCATTGATTTGCATACGGAAATTAAAAAAACATAAAATTTCATTTTTTTTTAACTATATTCCACCACTCCTAAAAATCTGAAAAATGACACATAAAATATTTATGGTACGATGCAAATACTATAAAAATATAAAAATGATTATTTCATATTTTCAATAAAAGTTACTGTTTTTTTTTGGTTAATTGTTTAAAAATTGTTTTATCAAACCAACCAAAAATCTGAAGAAATTCAGTACTATGCACTCTATTAGGTAAAATATCTTTGATTTTGTTCAGAATTTTCTATGAAGCCAAACAGGAGAAATCGGACAAAAACTGCAAAATACGTTTCACCTTGTAACTATCCCTACGGTAGGATTAGCGTATTCATACTTTGCAGGAACGTTTTTTTTTTAAAGAGACCTATCGAATTGTAAAGCCTTAAAGTTAAATTGCTTTGGGGGACACTTTTTCCATCCTTATCCGACTAGTTCCTTTCTATTATTCGTGCCACAATTCACTTTTTGGGTATGAAATTGCTTTTCGAAAAGAAAGGACAATTTTCTTTACAATTAAATAATTCAATAATATTAAGAGACAAAAAAAGTGATTGAGCAAAACTTTTTCCGTATTTTTATATCTTCAAAACCCAAAGGAGGAACATAGGGAAATATAGCGATACCTATGTTATTTTTTTAAAGTTAAATGACGTCAATTCAGGTTTGATATGGAAACTTGAATCATTCACCGTGTGAAATAAATGTCTTTCTGTATTTGCCAAAATATTTTGCAAGAATTGTGCATTTACGCCATCGTGGTGCGTACGTCATCGTGACCTTTTCCATTTCATGAATCTTCTCGTTTCTGTATGGGCTTCATCGTCATTTAGGTCTCTTTTGGCCATGGCCGCTAATCTCTGTGCTATAATTGTCGAAAGTAACGTGCCAGATTATCTTCTACCCATTCCATCTCTCTGTCCTTCCGTTATTCTATTCTATTCTCTATCGCTTCCCCGCACAAAGAGGATTAAGACCTTAGGACTTTATCTGCAAAACACACTGTGCGTCATTTAAGCGTTCGAAATCGACCGAGATTTGTGAGTTGATAGCTAGTGTTGGTTTTCAAGAAACGTAATTAAAGTTTGGGTGAATAACATGGATTGTTTAAGGTGAGCCATAGTTCACGTATTTTGTTATAATTTTTCGGCTTTTCTTCCGCGGAGGAAAACTGTTAAAATCATTATACAACGTAAGTCGTAAAAATGTAAATAATTTAGAAGGCCACCGAGGAGTAAATATTAATCACGAAACAGG
The DNA here is from genome assembly GCA_910591515.1 of Cerceris rybyensis. Classification (NCBI taxonomy): domain Eukaryota; kingdom Metazoa; phylum Arthropoda; class Insecta; order Hymenoptera; family Crabronidae; genus Cerceris; species Cerceris rybyensis. Next base: position 20,844,798 of record OU342789.1, on the reverse strand, counting down.
TAATTTTTGTATATAATTCCAAACATTTGCAATTACCAGAGGAACTTAAGAAGTCTCGAATTTCAAAAAATCATGAGACTCTATATACGAGTAGTGTAATTGGTACATAGCCCAGCTTTGTATTTGTAAGTACCGTGCGGCTCCACAGCCGTGTCACCTAGGAGGTAAGCCTGTTTTGGCAGAGCCTGATTCGCCAGGCGTCAAGCGTCATGCCTCTTGTCACATGTACACGAAGGCACTTGACGTTCTACCTCGCGATTCGTTAAAAGAGCTACACATACAAATCGAACTAAAAGACGAAAAGAGAGAACGCTGCAGATCGAAGCAAGGGAGACAACGCGATTTGGGTGGCGACAGTGAGGACATCGGCGTAGGCACCAGATTTCTAACATCTCTATAGTGAAAACAGAATAAACTCCGGCAGAATTGCCCCCACCACATGGGGAGATTCTCCTTGATGAAACGAAGCGCGCGACGAGACAACAATGTAATACAATGTCTCGCTCCTCCAGATAAACTAATAAGAATATTTGAATGCTACGACTTTGTCGGGTGCTTCCTTTAAGAGGCTGAGCGAGTGGACTCCAAGAAACAAAATGGTACGAATAGGCGGTTGAAAACGAGAAGCTCCGCCGCCCAGGTGACACGGCTGTGGAGCCGCACGGTACTTTAATGTATTTTTAGAGAGTAGAATTATCTTTGGTAAAGTGCAAAATATTCTGTGCACTGCAACATTTCAGCAACTGTGAAAAATATTACAAAGTATTAAACAAAAATCATAATATTTTATTACATCTAGAAAACTGTTTTTCAAAATTTGTTATAATATCATATCGATAGTTATACGCATCACCAACTATTGTAAGCATATTTAGGTCCGGTAGTGTCGCAAATGTGAAACAACGATTATATAAAGTATTTTTGTTTTCAACTTTTTTTGGAATATCCCTCCTAATTTTTCCGATATTTCAACATCAAGAACATTTTTTTAACGGGGAAGTTTACCTTCTAAAACCAAATTATGAAAGGAAAAAACAATATATTGATGATAGGTATAAACTACTGTGCTTGCACAGAATATTTCATAATTTTCGAAAATTTCAGCATGTCTCATTTTTCTAAGATAATTTTCGATAAGAATATCAGAAGTAATAGACGAGATAGCAAAAACCGGTAATAAGCAACACGAATTCTAAACTGCTTCATTCATGACCTTTACTTAAGTCTATTTACTTCAGAATTATTAAATACAACCTTTCGAAATCATCAATATAAAGTTATTTAATATACAATACAGTATATAATTACAAAAATAAGATACAGGAGTATATATTTTTGAAAATGATAATATTTATACCCGACCATCTGATATTTTTCTCGATCAATGAACCACTTCCTTCTCCATCTTCATTACCTGTTTTTATTTTACTATTTGCAAAATTGCGTAGAGCTCAGCGGCAATATTCGGCAATGAATTTGTACCACGACAGTTATTGTTTTTTAATTGAAGTCGCGCACGCGCTGCGAAAGTTTCCTCCTACCCTCTTCTCCTTCCGCCTCCGCCTCCGCGTGAAAGGCGGCACTGGTACCCCGTCGTCTGTAAAAAAAAGTTGGCTTGGAAATTTTTTCAATTAAAAACCGTCGACGCGTACCGTCCAACAAGCTCCAGGGCCCGGTGGAGGGAGGAGTGGGAGACAGGGGGTTAGTTTTAATTACTGTAGCATCGTTACGCATGGCCTGCTTCAGTGAGACAAGGCTAGAAGAATTCGCAGCTGCAGCTGCGACTGTCCGTTTATAATATGACATGTTGCTGTGCAGCCTGCAAGAAATGTAAGACGATGAAGATTGTAGAAAGAAATTAGGTGGGAATATAATTGCGTTTCCCAAATTAGTCGCATATGAATTTTGAAGTTAGATTAAAATGCTGCTAATTGTAAGTGGAACGAGCAGGAAGTCTTTTGATATTTTATTTATTAAAGAAACTTTTCAACGGGTAAAATTCTTTCATGTATCTTGAACTTTAGAATCTGTGGGGCCATAATTAATATATATGGTGATAATGATGTATTCTTTCGATGTATTACATTTGGCGATGTGAGGAACTGTTCGGATTTATCAGCGGTAAATTGAAAATATTATTCCATAATAGTTTTCCGTCGCATAGTCACATCTTTTTTTTAACTGTAGCAATGGCTATAAGGATATTTTAATGAAGTGTAGAAAATTATTGCCGAATTTTAAATTAAACAGTAATTTCTTAGAAACTATGATATAATATTTACATTGTGTATTAAAAATACATATATAAAGTTTTACTGCTTTCATGGGTCCTATGGTGGCAGTGTATCTAACTGTTATTGAACGACGTTTATTGTTAAATTGTTTTATGAATTTATCTTTAGTTCAAAGAGAGTTAAATGGAACAACTTAATTATACGCTGTGAAAAAGTAAAAGTTTATTCTTTGCATCTGATATTATTTTATGTCCTTTTATATGTAGCTATGTTTATATTACTTTCTTCTTTTATTTTACAATAAGGGCATCCCTTTATTGTTTTAACTGCTACTTTTTCTGTACTTAAATAAACATTTAGAATTATGCTTTAACAAGAGTGATTTTCGAATTTAACTACTGCGATCATTTCGTGTAGGAACTACAGTTTTAAGTGAGTGAAACCGAAGTAATTATAATAATAGCAATCAAACTGTTAATAAAAACAGAATATAATATTGACATCTATTGAAAAGATATTGATACTGGTAGGATTTATGAATAATACATATTGCAGATAAAAAATTTCTCGTGATTGACGCAGATTTCAAGTCGGACTCACTAATTAGTAAACTAGAGTTTCCATTCCCACCATGACTCTTAGAATCATATCTAATTATAAGTACTGTACGACGTACTGTACATCTTAAGAAAATTATCTTGTACAACCTTTCTATAAGGGATGCTGAATGTACTGAAGGTCGTTCAACCCTATATCACTTATGTTTCGAGAAGCATTTGGAATGAACACGAATTTATTCCTAATCAGAAAAGTTCTAATTTTTTAAAAGCCAATAAAGTACTATTCATTTCGTCAGCTCCAATAGCTTTCTGCCATTAAGAAAGTCATTCATTCTTTGCAGTACGACTTCTTTTTTCTTTTTTTCGTTAGTTAATAAAAAATAAGTCCGCAAAATTTTCTACTGTTAACTATAAATTGCTATCTGATTATGGAATATAACATAATTTCATTCTAGTACATTAAAAACATTTTCGATAGCACCATGCGTTCAAGTTAAAATTATACCGCATCAATTTTCCAATGTTGTCCAGTTTAATTAATTTACAAACACGATAAGAAATTTAGGTCACAAAGGGCCAAGGATACTTACGAAATCTGATAACAGGAAGTATAGTTGAAGTGATCCATAAAAGTTTAAATAAGCCATTTTTTTCAGGTAGGTACGTATAAAGATTTCGGTAAATATGTAACATCATTGCCATAGTCGTAAGGTAATGAATAAAACATCAATTTGAATAAGAATCTGTATTGAGTACAGCTCAATATAAGATTGCAAAGGGTCAAACTTAAAAACTAAAGCATACCATAGATTTGAATCATCCAAAATTCGTCGCATTAAGAAACATTTATACCCAACGATTCCCAACATAGAAGTCACTCTATCCCAAGCTGCTATTGGACGTGCCTCTGAAAATGTACATGGACAGATAGGTGAGGGAAATAAAGATAGAAAGAGTGAGAGAAGGAGAGAGTAGGCACATACACGGGAGATATTTATAGCGGGAACCGGAGGTCGTCACGTGGGAATAGATGCTCGGCATCCATTGACGCGATGAATGTTGCCGTCAGCCATTAACGACGCTCGCCTTGCCTCATAATCAATGGAACCTATTCGTCCCCTTTATCCCTTCTTCTGGTTCTCTGCCTCAACCAGGCCAGTCTCCGCAGTGTTCACAGAGTCAAGCTTGACAAATTATTTTTCTCCGTTTTTCTGCCTTCCAATTACCGTGCTGCCATCGGATCATGTTGTATTCCGTAGGATGGAGTAGAGCGTGGCTGGGGGTATTAAGTAATGGCTCCGCTTGTGAAATTTCGGGGTACTGAATGAAAGTATCGTAACTGTTAAAACGTCCTGCGATGACATCAAATCTGTTTATTGATTCATTGTTTTCTTTCATTGTAGTTATACAATTAATTAATTTGTTATTAAATGGATAGCGTAAAAAGAAAGCTCGAATATCTTAAAGCATGAATGTGATTCTAAACTTGTCGGTGGATTATTAAAAAATTTAGCCCTACTGTTAATAGGAGTATTGGTATTTATTCGTAAAGATCAATGTAGATTGTCAAAATGGTAAAGTCTTCAACATATATCTATGTGCTCGATTGTCTGATAATACTGTTGTATTATTAATCGTAATGTTAAGTTACACTAACTTTCGTTTTTTGTCGAATCGGAGTATATATTCGATTGGTGGACAGGATAATTTCTAGAAATAACAAGGTTGTCTCAAAATCTGGAGGTATTCAAGAGAGAACAATTTGCTACGATTGACCGGATTTAGATGAGAAATTCTAAAAACTCACTCCTGTAGTCGCAGCTACTAAACACAATAAAGAAATTATTAGAGCTTAAAAAATCGTCAAAATGTTATTCACATATGAAACTCTAAGTCAGTTGCCTCAATATAAAACTATCAGATTTCATTTTTGCATGCTATTCTTTAAAATCATAAACAGTCCCCAATACATTTAAAATGAACAGTATTTCGTTCCTTTCTTTGCTCATATGTTCGAATCGTTGAAGTCATGTATTTCAGTTCTACACTGTTCACGTCAAAAGAGAAAGAAATGAATCAGTCGTCTAAATTATGTAATTTAAATCATTTATGTAAATCCATTTGGTCCAGGTTAGAGTATTTAGTCATATCTCTATACCAGAGGTTCCCAAACTTTTTTCTCTCGTAGACCCCTTGTCATGTTTTTCAATTTTAGATAGACCCCCTGCTGTGGGTCTATCTAACTATATTGAAGTATACTTCCTAACATACAATCATATAACATACAATTTCTGTGTCTTCGTTAATCCAAACAAATCGAACAATCTGAATGAGGCCTGAGAATAAGATATACGGATTACAAGGGTTACACTGTAATACATAAAAATACACAAAATTTATGAGTTGATGCGATGAGTGGCTATTTTCGCGCGGCTTTAGTAAAAGCACCGATCGTTGTTTCTCTTTTAGAAGACTCACAGCTCTGTGGAGTGAGAAAAACGCACACTGCGGAGTGAGTGAGACGCTAAGTTAGGCGCGTACTATGGAGAGAGTGAGACGCGTATAAAATGCTCCGAGATCAAGTGAAAATAGTTTTAGACCGACGATATTAATTATATTAATAATATTATATTTTTGTAATTTTTTTAATGTCAAAGTTATATCAATTATACTGTTTTTTGCAATTTTTGAAATTTCTTGCCATTGACCCCCATTTTCATTTCATAGACCCACAATTTTTTTTTCGCCCACGTAGACCACTTGTAGGTCTTCATTGACCCCTGGGGGTCGATATAGACCACTTTGGGAATCACTGCTCTATACCATAACATTTAATCCTATGGAGTATTCAACCATCGGAAAACGATCCATTAGAGTGAAACGCCGGCGTCTCAATGGCAGAACAGGTTCTACATCTGCTTCTTTACGCTCTCCGCTTCTGTTATACGCTTGTCCAGCTACTTTTTTTCCCCATCTTGTCTGCCTCGTTTTATCACGTGTTGTTGTGGTTGTCATCAATGCGGGCGGTTCTTAGCATGGTGAGTTTATAGGCAATATTTGTCACGTCTTATCATCAAGATACATCTTAAGTAGGAAGAATTAAACGTGTAATCGTGTTATTATTATCTTGCTGACTGCTGACGGGCGCTCTCTTGTCGCTTGTAATTGGTAGTGCGCACTGTCCTAATCGAATCTGATCTTAAACAGTTCTTTCTCTACCTTGCAACATCTGTTTGGCGAAAATTGTTTCGCTAACTGTCATTAAATATGAGGATTGATACTTTATTACTGCATGGGTGTTGTGATTAAATATCACATAACACTAATTGTAAGATTCTTGTTGGTATGGGCATATCATTGGTCATTATTTTTTTTTAAACATTTTTTATCCTTCGCAACTCAATTTTAAAGTTGATAGTAAGAAAGCATTACCTTGTTTTGTATATTATTTTGAACAGCACAAACATTATTCTATCACTTTATGATGTTATTTTCAAAAATATCTTTTTATGAATACTTTATGGCGGTTTGTGTACTGAAACATTTTGTTACATGCACAGTATCCATAACAATTGACCCCTTAGTCTACAACTATGTGTCGGACTCGTAGCGCGGAAAATGGAATAGAACATTTTGAAGTCTTTCAAAAACTATGAAATTGACAATATGAGTCGGTCACGAAACGGTTTCATTACTTCTATACTATTAATATTACATTCACTTATACGAAATATCAGAAATCAGTGATAACTTTTTATTTTAGGTGTTGTCTTTGAGTCTTTGCACGCCCTGTCAGAAAATAAATCGTAGGTCAGAGGGTTAATATTATTTGGGAATAGGTCGGTGGACAGTTGTTATACGGGTTGTCGCAAAAATTAATCTTGAATTTGAAATGCGATTTAAAATTTTTGTATTATTTCATCCTATTTATTGCTAACATTTCTTCTGCAGTCATTTACTGCGGAAGTCAATACGTCACATTGAGAGAAACAGCACTGCTGCAAACTCTACACGTTCTGTTTGTTGTAGGTATGGCTTTCACTATTGATTTCTTGCCTTTAATTTTTTGTTATTCTGCGTACAGAACCTAATAATCTACAATAAATTCTTGTCAGCATAAGCACTTTTCATAAAAATGCAAAGTTAATGCATTGAATATATGGGGGTCTGCCCTTTTTTAACTTTGATAGTTCTTTGCAACCGCTAAAACGAATGTAATATTATAACAATTCGCACTTGTATACTCAAAAAACTCTCGACTGCTTGTGAAAATAAACATCAATTTTCAGTCTCTTTCACACAATAACTAGGAATTATGAATTGCAACTATGAAATTTTTTTTTTTTTCCAATAGAGGAGACGTTGAACAACATAAATTATAATATGTGTATTCATGGTGAATTCCTAGGAACAGAATGCCTGATTGTAATTGTTGGATTTAGAGATGCGAAAAATGGCTACATGAGAATTCAAATCACTTCGACGGAAGCACATCACCATCATACTAATATTTTTTTGTGTCACCTTTTTCAGTATTTGCAAAGTCACCAACCGTCATCTAAACAGGTTTATTCATGTATCATAATTTGATCTTTGAATGACCTTTACCCCAGAAAAATGGAATAGATGAAATTCAACGTGTAAGGTTCATATTTGTTTTATCTTCATTATACTTTATCAAAATTTAGATGATACATTTGCAGAAATATGTCGTTTTCTAGAGTATATTTTACATTCACAAGAACAATAGTACCAATTATTTTTAGCGAAAGATCGTCAAGAACTGAATGCTGCCGGGGCATTTAAAAAGCGTGATCGTCAATGTTCGATGATACAGTGCATCAATTTTCAGTATGCTTCATAGGTCTTTGACCAAAAAGTGATTTCCCATTTTCTATTTTCACCTTTGATTTTAAATTTAGCTAAATTTAGAAATATTTTCTTAATGTATTTTTTAACACTATTTTTCACCAACGATTTAGTAAGAAAGGTTATCTATACGGTGATACATACAGGTGATGCCAAAGCAAGCAGCACACCATACTTCTTCTTGACGATCTTTCACTGGAAGTAGTTGGTTCTGTTGGGTTCTCTGCAAATTTGTTATCAACACTTCGATAAGGGATAATGCACATAGAGCAAATAAACCTTACACGTTGAATTCCATTTATACTATTTTTCTGGGTTGAACGTCAAGATTCAAAGGTCACATTATTATAAATAATTGAAATCGTTTTGATCCGCTACAATAATACAAGGCACAAAGTATATATGCAATTCCATTTAAAGAAACCTTGGTGACCTTAAAAACAGCGAAAAATATGACACAAAAAAGGTAATACTATGATGGTATTCTGCGTCTTCTGAAACCGTTTAAATTCCCATGTAGCCATATTTCGTATCTCTAAATCCAACAAAGATATTCAGGTGTTCTGTTTCTAAAGACTCAACCTGTATAAGTATCTAGGTGTATTACTAAATGAAACGGGTTAGAAGTGAGAATTTCATGCCTGTTTGTAACGATGTAATAGATAGTTTCCCAAGTATACGGCGAATGAATGTTTAATGGAAAATGTGATTTTAGATAAGTTGGATAAGACCTTACGTAAATCTTCGTGTAACTTGGTGGATTAACCGTATAACTTCTAGGCGACGTTTGAGTGAAATTAGCACTACTTCAAGATCTTGATCAGTATCACTGGGTTTGAAACATGAAATTATTGGTTAAATCTGAATTAAGTCCAATGTTAACTTAGTTGGCAATAGCCTCGGTTTCGAGTTTGGTGGATTAGCTAAACTCTAGTTTGAAACTCTGTAGACCTCAAGTGATCAGCAACATGATTATTGTATTAGATCAAGTAAATGTGTATTATCGATTCTGCATTACATGAATATTATATAAATCTTGTCTGATTTTACTTTGTTTTTCTAGTAGATTAAATTCAAGTATAGTCTAAGTTTCACGTTTGCTCTGATTTAATTTACTGTTATAAGATTTACATTGTTAATATCCTACTCAGGTTCTTCAAATATATGGTCAAAGATAAATTTGTAATAAGCATACATTATTGGGAGTTTCTCTACATTTTTATTGAAAATATTGGTTTTAATATCAACGTTATGTAAGAAGAGTTTGAAATTGGCACAATACTAGAAGATTATATTGAGATTACAATTGGTTGCAATGTTATCTGGAAATATACGGTTACTACATAAAGTCACAATTAAACATCGCCATTTTTTATAAACAAATTCTGTCAGTCTTGATCGCAATTCAAGACTAATTATAAATACAAAGACTTACTACATTTTAAATTGTATACAAGTGTTTATTACTTGAAAGATAGAAACCACAGTAAATCAAATACTCTGCATAAATTTTAATCGATGGTCTATAATTTGAACAAAAGTCATAGATTACATTTGCTTAAATGAAGTTTATTTGATAAGCCCATTTTAACGATGATTTTCGTTTTTTAAAAATGAATTTAAACGACGGAGCGAGCGCTATTTTACTCAATTTCGAAAAAGTGCTACCACTGCACTACATACGACCTGAAAATCCACGGGATAGAACAATCAAACGAGTGAGCACAACGCCATCTGAATCCAGAACAGGCGGCGGGGTTGGGGGATTCGCGGAAAAGTCTGCAGCAAGCGGCAATAAAATGTTACGCGTCGCATCAGCTCGCAACGACTAATTGCCGCAACCGGCAATAATCGGGTGCGCACGCGCATGGTCACACAACGAGCAATTATTTTTACGATAGCGATGATATTGTCCATTTATTTAGCGTAGGTTGGCGCAAACGCAGAGTACCGCTTCCCTGCCAATATCGCGTTTACCCGCGGCGACGGTAACGGCGCTATAAATTCCTGTTATTTCCCCTGACGCGGATGGCTCTATTCCATACTCTGCAAACGTTTCTTGCTTAATTTGCGATTCTAAATTTCTGGTTAATAAATAAACTACTTATTTCAACGTTAATTCATAATCGTATCTGGGAAAGATGTTTCGTCTAATTTCGATATTCCTTAACACTATTTCTACCACGATTTCCTGTATACCTATTTCGACCAAAAGGTGTCGAAAGACACCTTTTCGTTTGAATGAAAATAATTGACAAAACTGTTGATATTTCAAATTATCAGTTAAATGTAGATAATTTGAGCAATATATTTATTGATACATTGATGTGTATTTATTAGAAATTATTTAATCAGTTTGCAAATTCTAACAGCGGTGTGCAGCTAGTTGTAAAGTCACTGCAGCGGTGTATGCTAAAATGTAACATGTCGGGAAATAAGCGAATATCAAAGCTATGCCACAACTCCAGTATTTTCTGTTACAACTGAAATAGGGATTCTCTAATCTGATTATAATTGATATGATGCTGCAAAATGGTGTTGATATTTATGTGTAAAACGGTTTCAAATTAGGCACTGTCATGAAATCCTTAAAGTATCAAAAGACACCTCATTGTAGAAATAAGTATACCATATGCACATTTTTAGATCTAGGATGTGCTGATGGAAAATTACATTGCTGAATTAATTTAACAGCTACTGTATGAAAAGTCAAAAAATTAATTGTGGAGAGATGATTCAACGTAGAGAATAATTTTAAGTTAAAATTTGAAAGGTCTCTTTTGACACCTCTTGGTAGAAATAGTGTTAATGCACTTTTGAATTGTAACTATGTTTTTCGTTGTCTTTTTTTTCAACGAGGGGATCTATGAAGCTTTTATAAATTTGTGTTATAGAAGAATAGCTTGATTGTTATAACATGTGATTTTTTCTTCTCGACAGAAGTATGGTCACTTTGGAATATGTATTACAAAAATATATATTATTATTTTGATCTAACAATAAGTATCAGGTATGATTCTATATAAACAGCTAAAGATATTTGACTAGGGCAATTTTTCTATATTATTTTACAGTTAGATATAAATGTCAGTGTTTAAAATGTTATTGGGAAACATTGTTGTACACTACGTCACAATGAAACACTTAGAAATTTTTGAATTTCTTGGTATCAGACCTTAAAAACTTCATATTTCAATGTAAATGTTATAATGAAATACGCTAAATGTTCTTTCCAGGAAATATCAGTCTTCTGTGTGTACTCATCCCTCATCGTAAACTCTATTCTGTTAGAAGCTAACAGCTATATACTGACATAGGCATATTCTGCTTTAACCCTTTCGGTACGGTTGGTACACATAGGTACCACATAAGTTTAAAAATATCTGAACAGTTATCTTTATGTATAAAAGCAATGCGATATACCTTTATGCAAAAATTGTTTTAGGCTTTATCATACTGTATCATAAATTGTATATATATCTTTTGAAGTGTACAATAAAACAAATTCATAATTTGCTGAATTGTATGGTTTTATAGGACTGTTGGTACAAATATGTACCAACAAAAAGTACGGATGGTACAATGGTTTACCAGTCTCCCCAGCTGTCCCCCTATTTTTTTAAATTATTTTATTTATGATTTTTATCTTAACATATACCACACATTAAAATTATTATACAAACTGTTTTTTTAAACAATTTTTTGAATACCGTCCCGAAAGGGTTAAGGCTTATTCTCCTTCAAGGCCGACTCTAGTCACTTGTAATCGAATGTACAATAGCTCTTTCCTTCTGGTAACTATAATTACTCACCACAATTTCTCCTGCACTCGCAATTTTGTTGGATCCTCTCTCCTGACAACAGTTTTATGTTTGACTCAGCGTCGGGAATCGAGTACAACATTTTTTGCTGCTAACTATGAAGAGCTTTATTTCGGAAGTACGAGAGTTCACGTGTGGGAGTGCGTCGACCGAGATTAGTGTGTTAGAAATTTACTGTGGATTGTGCAAATAAGAACTTGAACCCTGAGTTTTAGGAGGGTTTTTATATGTATTGTAATACGGATGGATGACGACTTCAACATTATAATTTGCAACTCGAGTACCCTTCTGTATTAGTCACCCTTAGCTTAATATTATCGAGGAATATGCTGAAAACACATGCAGTAAGCAAGACTAGTATCACTGATATGCTCCATTTTATAATTATCCTGACTTGTTACTTAGAATAATTATGTTATTGTTGTTGTAAATATTACATGACATTTGCGATCCGAATTATTTTGTTAATTTTGTAGTGAGCTAACTAAAATTAATTTCGCAACAATTTCTATGATTAGTTATTCTTTTTTTTAACACTTTAATGGCCGCACGTCTACGCAGTCAAATGTTGCCAGCGACCGGCAATATTTTTGAAGAATTATTTAAAAATAAGTTTATTAAAATGAAGAGAACAAAAATAAGATCAAAGACGTAGCAATTAACTACGAAGCCAATAGCAATATCCACACTTGTTTACATTCATAATTCATCACACAGAGAGTGTGATACTAGCCAATAACTCTCGGCGGTAGCATTACACACATGTTGTGTGAGCGGCCACTAACAGTTTTTATTTACCCAATAAAGAATGCAAATATGGGTCATGAAAAAAGGAGAGAACAAGAGATTAATAGGTAGTATGAATCCAAATATGGCAATTAGGTGGAAATTACCCATGACTTCGAAGTACCTATCTGTGTCGGACGTGAATCAGTTGGTGGTCAGTTGGGGTGAAATGGTAAACTGGGGGTGAGATGGTAGATTGACAGTGTCGATGGCAATGGGCCACTGGTTTCGTTAAGGTTTGCTCTCAGTGTGTTTTCTTAATTAAAAGTTTGAGGATCCCGTCTACAACTCTGGCGACAATGAGATTAAAATGGAATGAATTTATCAAGTCTGTGAAGAAAACGTGCTTTTTCAAACCGACAACTGCTGAAGTTGTAAACTTCCGCCGCCTAAACTGTTTGCGTTTTAAGTTTTTACAGTAACAATTATTTTTCCATATTATCGTTAACGAAGCGTAATTAGTTTTTTGAGATTTTTCGCTGCTGGTTGATCAGTTTTAATTAATGGTAGAATTAAATGTAGACTGAGGGGTATTTACGTTAAAACACAAAATTTTTATCAACAACAAGATAATTACAATACTAAATTGTTCGTAGAGCTAAAAATTCAATGTGCGTTCGATGATTGTTCATTACACGTACGCTGATTCGTTCTTAAGTTAATACTTAATTTAGACAGTAATGGTAATATTAGTACATCTCCTCAATTTATATCATTTTTACGTTATAGCAATGCATTTGTTAAAGCTGGCTACCTGCGTTCATATGCGTACAATAAGCCTTAATAAGGAATTTATGATTTTATCCAACCGAATATCATGAAGCTCCAGTTAGCATTTAGAAGTTGGCACATGTTAAAAAAGAACACTTCATTTAAAGGCATTTCTTGACACTACCAATAAACTATTTTCGGTTACGTCTTCCCCTAATCATTGTTTTATTTCTCCTCTACAAAAATGAATTCATTCATAATTATCGTGCGTTATGACAAAAATTTCAAATGTGCTGTAGTCTAATTAATTTACATACTCAGTAAAAACTTTAGGTCACAAGAGGGCTAAGATATTTACAATATATGATAACAGGAAATGCAAGTGACTATTCGTAACTTCCAAGCTTAATAGGCCGCTAGACCTTGAAACAAAACGCTTGCATTTTTTCAGCGGATGATGTTATGCTCTAAAATTAAGCCATAGTATAAGTGAAAAATGAACGAAGATTTTACATTTTTTAAAATCTCCATCTTTTCTTATTTACCTTCTCTCATATTCAGGTACTGAAGGTACTTTCCTTTTGAAGTTCGCTATTTTTCATCAAAACTGCAAAGCTCTTCTTGTTTCAAGATCTCTTACTATTTCGAACTGCTAACCAGTATATTTCATAGATAAGGATCAGGATCCTTATTAATCTATTTAATAAGTTGAAAATAAAAGGATTAAGCATTCACGACCGGTGAACGTCTCGGAAGGATTTCTCCATAGAGTCGGCGTGCTCGAGAGTGCAGCTGTAAGTAAGTGGGTGGTAAACTCCATTCAAGGCTTCCACCTACTTCCGACCACGACTGTGCATTCATAAATTAATTCCAGGATGATCAGTGTCGCAAATTGTTAAACCGAGGATAACTTCTCAATGATTAATTTCCAGCAACCATTTATATTTATTTCCCCTAATCTCTTTTTATTATTACCTTACTAACGAGGCAACGTCATATAGAGAATGATGCATCGTGAATAATCGATTATTAGAATGCCAGACCTAAATTTCGACATTACTAAGGCTGTGCCAAGAATATATTCGGAGCCGAAGTTATTTTTTGATTTTGACTAATAGCCGTGACACGTAGACTTATACCTACGAATATATAGAGAGGGAAGTAGACAGAGACAGAGTAAGAGGTACAGAGAGAAAGAGAGAGAGACCACGTGTAGTACCTATTTTACGAACGATTCAAAATAGCATCAGACTGCAATTGCATCATCAAATCATATTTCCTTCGTAAAATACAAACTAAAGTATTTTTTGTACGAGTACATTTAACCCATGAAATATTGAAACATCGAGTGCCATGCTTTGAAAATTCCTGACCTAGCACCGATGCTCATTAATAAAAATTTGTGGTCTTTAGAGCCCTTCGCGGTTACTGAACAGCGCAGGGTTGATTACATGAGGTAGAGATCAACGTAGAAAAATACAGGTAGTCTGTAACTAATGTTGTTCATATAATAATAAACCGCACCTCGTACATTGTTTTTAAACATTCAATGTCACAAACTAAAGGAAAAATGAAATACACAATATTGAATCGTAAAACGGAAGTGAAGAAGAGAATAAAATTTGAGGGTTATCCTCGATAACGTATCACTGATGAAGAAGGCGCATTTTCAACAACTAATTACTCGGTACTTTATTTTATTTGATTTGAGTTGAATATAAACATCATCTAATGATTCTTCATAATTATGCACCTCTCCTTCTGTCGTGAACTAAAAGTAGGGAGAGATAGTCGAGATAATCCAGCCATAATAACCGTTAAATATAGGCATTTTACAAAATAAATTTTGTAGCTTTCCATTCATGTCTTATTTCCTCTGAAAGTTGAAAGGATATAAACTGTCTTATCAATACTGTAGAATAATAGAAAGAAGGCTAGTAGAAGTAATGTGAATGGAATGCGAAGATTGATTCACACATTCACATTGGACTGCAAAATGAAGAGATTGAACTAGTCACATCAAAACTAAGAAAAGGCTTGAAGAAGAATCCCCTCTTGCCTCTGAACCGTCCTGTAAACAATCTTTCTAACATCCCACAGTTGTTTGCCCTTTGAAACTGTAGATGGATGATATGCCTTTCATGATTTCACATCGTCAAAACGTATTTCCTTTATAAAATTACCAAGCAAAGTATTTTTTGTACGACACCTCGGTCACTGTGTGCATCGGCACTCAAAATGGTGCAATGCACCGGGTCAAAAGGCGTCACGAGAAAAGACTCCAAAGATTAATCGTCACCGTCAGATATACATCGCCAAAGCGGTGCTGTCATTTGGCTTGTGGTACGAAGTAAGGTGAGACTGTCCTCGCACTACCTATTGCCATCATATTGGCCCTTGAAACCTCAGCTGAACGAATAACAACCGAAAACTAACACTTATTTTGTCGTTAAACGCTTTTTCGACCAGCCGCGCATTAGAATCGAAAGTACATACATCAGGACGAGGGATGTGTCCATCCGTCGGGTGAACCGAAGCAAACCACTTATGAAATGACTTATTTCTCTGATCCAATAATATTTGTCTGTCCCAAATTCGTGTAAAATAGCAACCACGTTAGTACGTTGTTAAACCTCTGATAATATTTAATTCCTTAAAGACGAAAAAATGTAAAATTATGATAGTGGGTGATATATATATATAATGAACAAATCAGAATCCTCTTGTGAGTAAGTAATGTCTTTGTGGAAAATTGATATGTGCTGTACGTAAATTTCTAAATTGCTATTTTAAAATCACATTAGAGTGTTCAGTGACTAACAATAAGTGAAGCTATCATGGAAATAGCAGAGTGAAAAATGTTCAGGTAAAAATGAAAGTCAGAACAATACCCACTGTCGAGAAATGTAATATCCCTATCCACTTTCTTAGAATCCCGTATTGTTTCTGGTTCTACTGCGTGTCTTAATTTGCTCACATTGAAAAGTACACCAAGAAACTGTAAAAAGAGACGTTCGGGAAGTGAGACTGGAACGAGAAGAAGGAAGCCACAATGCTACGTGTCCTGTTATCGTTTGTCTATTGTGTGCTCTGATATAGTTCTGCCTATTGTTAAAATATAAATGCACCTTTGATGAAAAATTTATATTGGAACAGGAACCGTATCAATATTTTAATTATACTCATTGTTTCTTCAAAGTATCATGATTTCTTATAGGTACATTAATTTAAAAATTATTTCTCCAATAATGTATTTAAATAATCTTCAAACCTGAATCAAGTATATAAGTAAATGTCGTTGATATGTTCTCATTTTATGACAGTACATTGCATCATTAGCATATGTATTTTAATTATTATTAAACCATAGTGAAGATAGACCAAATTTCATACTTTCCGATTTTTACGGTTCAAGCTTACCTGTACGACTTGACTTCCTGACGATCATGATTATGCATCACATTTTTTATACTGTGATGTCCTAAATTCAGCAAATTCATAATGGTATACCTCCCAAGAAGATAAACTATCCCCTAAACGGAAATAACACTTGGCACTTTTATGTAAAATAATAAAAACATTGTCAGCTGGTCAGTTAGTAGCCTTTTGACTTTTTCCTCACAATAAGATCATTCTACTTAAGTCCACGTAACGGCCATTATGAAAAATATCTGTTGAACCATACTTGGTTGCAATACAAATAATTATTAATATCATATTTTGATATACGGTCACTGTTTGAATTTTCAAGAAAAAACTAAACGTAACGATGTTCCTAATGGCGAGAAAGCATTTCGGCTGCGAGTAAAAGCGAAAATGAGGATCGACGGTGCGCTGCTGGCGCGCCTCTGTTTAAACAGCAGCCGTCGCTATTTGCATGTAATTATCAACCTGGCGATTTAACATCAGCAACCCTGCATTTATACACCATTGGGCACGGTTGTGCTGTTCGTTACCATTTCGTTACACTATATTCGCAATCATTTTGTGTCAATCACTGTCATGAAATGACACCGTAATTACTGTAACAAATTCGAACAGTGAGATATGTTAAAATTTTTATTTACATATCACTATTCGTTGGATTTCTTATAGCAAATTCTTTCGAATCGTACGAACTGAATTCGTTGCTAAACTTTTGCTATAAAGAATTGCAAATTTTTTATTCCAAATTTTACTTTATTTTAATACTTACTGATATGAAATATTTTTGTAAGATGCATTCTAAAGCGACTCCGATGCCAAGACAGGACGCACTGCTTATTTTCGGGCAGTTATCGCTTTTCCTAAATGTTTTATACTTATCAAGAGATGTCATAACAATAACGTTTGCCTGTTGGTAATGCTAGTCACGAGGATCCGTTTTCCTAACCACCCACCACACCAATTTGGAATTCTTAAAAGGACGACTTTGGGCCCGGAGAGAACACAGTTTTTAGTTCCGAATTCTGCTACGTAGTCATACCGCCCGTCTGTGTTTCTTATCACTCACGTATTCGAAGGTTTAGATTCTTTTCCATATGATATAAAATTGTTGGACCTGTATTACGGAACCATTTATATATTAGTGTCTGAAGTGGGATTCCAACAATTCGGAAGTCGTGAATGGTTCAGTAGATAGGTCAGGAACCAGAGCATTGTAATTCATGATGTTATCTTTATATATAAAACTAAAATCCAGGGAAAGTGAAAGGTCGAATCATTCGTTGTAGTCTAGCTGTATTTTCCTGTGTACGTAGATGTATGCATGTATATAACCATATGTAAAAATTACTGGTAAAAAGCAAATACCACTGTATAAGAAAGAATAGCAATGGATATTACTAAATATGAGCTTGTGTGTCTAACTACTAGAGATGATCGCTGTTAGAGAATTCCACTTCACATGGAATTCAAAGAATTTTGCTAATCACTTTGGAAGTAAGGACATGAATTAAATTTCTCTGCCAATTACCTGCCAGTCTCCGTAATTACTCGCGGCAACGCGATATACAATAGTATGACTAACAACCAATAGAGTATACTTTGAAAAGAGATAAAAAACAAAAGAAAATTCATTAGTTAATTCACTTACACGTTAAAGGATAGACATTAATTATTATAGGAATTACGTGGTTAACATTTTGTAGGGGTCACGGTTTACGATCTTTGCGCTGCGCTGGGCACATTAGATATTAGCAATTTAGAAATTTAGCAAATTCCTTTTGACGCTTTGAGTCCTGCAGGTCTAAAACTATCCACATAACTGGATACGGGCCGAGTCCTGAGACGTCAAAAATTCGGTATTTATCAAATGTGAAATTTTCTATTCCAAGGATACTCCTAAAGTTTACAGACATCTCGGGATAACTTTAACAATTTTTCGCGCCCTATGTAGATAAGGATAAAATGTTAAGCTTCCCTTACTCTCGAACAACGAGACTAGGGCTGCGAAATCACAAAAAAGAGTAAGGAGGACCAAGATGTGCAAAAAAGCGACACACAGTACTCCTAAATATTTTTGAAGAAAAAGCGGTTAACAATTCATCATAAAGTACCTACACTGTAAAAAAAAAAAATAAGAGAAAGAACACTACCTCCAAAATTTCTACAATTAAAAGGTAATTTCTACAGTTAAAAGTATGGAATTAGTAATTTTAACAGCGTTCATAGATCTAATGTCAAACATAATTTTATCAAGTAGTAAGTAAGGTGAATAGTAATCGTTACGCGGCAGCTAGAAATATAGTGGAATCGTTCAGTAATTTTGTGTGATCACTTTTCCACCTCTTGACTCATGAACCGAGGAAGAGATAAAACGAGCAATATCGGGGTACAAAGAATCTGGCTAGTCTGCAACGGCAGCAATGTGTATGGTTGGTCACGTTAGTCCCGGAGCAACGTTCTCATTGGTTCAGCTAATTTAAGCCGTGTATACAATTGGTCAATCCACTGGATGATCTTCCATTGACCGATGCAGCTGTTACCAGGATCTCAATGGGATGAGCGACATCGTCAGGTGTCTCGTTCACTCTTCCATTCTCTGCCCCCCTCTGTCTTCTGTTGTCTTTCACCTGCAGCCGTCTTTTCTCGCTGTCGAGTTTCCTTCGTAGAGCCACTAATTGTAAGTTAGTCTTCGTTGCAATGTTGGTATTTATATCTCAAGAATGGCGACTCCAACTGAGAGTATATCGCCTGACACTTCTGCGGCTGAGTTTGGATCCCTGCGAATTGACCACGCCGCTTACAAATGCCGACAGAATTACGAGACACGTAGGATCACCTTGAATGTTTACGTTGCATCGGTTGTGGGTCACCTTTGAGATGAGAAGGATGTTTATGGGATGTTGATGCCATGGACGCATCGCATTGGAGCATGTTCTATGACATAGCACTGAACTGCGAATGTTTATGGAAGTATCTTATATTAGACATATACTCCGCGGCAAAATGATAAGATATCCTTGAATTCTTCGTGTTTCTCAAATTCAGTGATATTTGCAAACATTTGTGTAGGAATGCAGATTGGATGAGTGAGTGAGAAAATGAGTGAATGAGAGAGAACGAGAGTGGATGAAAAACAAAAGACGAAAAGACAGGAGAACGCGAGATTCGGAGTTCGAGAAGAAACGTGAAAGAGTAAAGACGCGAAAACCTGCTACGTCCTATTTCTTATTATTTTCATGTATTTATACTTACCATAATAGTATATCTTTCATTTTTAGTTTTTTGTCTTTTATATTAATAAATCTTTAGTTAATTGGTAATAAATGAGACTGTGGGTACCATAACAAACAGTATCCTTACATTTGGTATATACATCTAAAAATAGTACCCTCTCCTTTGTAACATACGAAGAATTCGTTCTTATCCGTTAGTATTCATATTTAACACGTTCCGTACACGTGTACCATAAATATAGACATATTTATTTAATGTGCTGAAAACATATTTTATGACAAATTTACTTTTGTAAAATGTATTTCCACTAAAAGAAATGGAGTTCAGAACAAAAACACATAAAAGCTAAAATCATTCTTATGTATACTATGTTAAAGTTTTGCATAAAGGGTTACTACATGTTGCCATTTTTATTAATCGAAAATTTTCGAACTGACTGACTTTCACTGTCGAACTGATCGCAGCGTCACGTGTACCATATATGGTACATATATTATTGAGCAACTGCAACTTACCAAGCATGCGCTTAAATCGATAATTTATCATGCATCGGTATGTGACGGTAATCGAAAAAAAAAATGTTATTTCAATACAAAGCCGAACTGGTCATATAAGAAATTTACTCAATTCAATAATAAGAATCTTTTGGTTATATAAAATTTCCCAAGCAGTCAAAATGACTGCTTTTGGGCAATATAGGTATAACATACATATATAGTAGTAAAGGAGGGCGGAAGTAACTACAGTTATTAATAAACGCATTTATATGTTGTTCAAAAAGTTACGAAATTCTAAGAAATTGTGTCATAATATACATAATTGTTTTTCTAATTGAAATTAAAAAGCAGTCAAAATGACTTCCTTGGGCAATCTAGTGTTAAGAGAACAAGGAAGGGAGGTGCGCGGTAACCCATCCAAGCAGCGTATTGGGCCTGAGTAGCTTAACACCAGAGATCTCCTAGGTCGCCGCGAATCTACTGCGCAAGTGTCCTTTTCTTGATGTTAATTCCTTTCCTCTTCTAGACTCATAGGAGGGTACCGCCCCGATCCCATATACATATATGCTTGTAGTTGCATATGATTTTATCACGTGCTATGTGCTATAGATATATGTCGACAGAGAAAACAGCGGTTAGGACTTCATATATTGATGCCACTTTTCCATTGAGAATATCTTGTAACATGAAAACAATGCTTCGAAACATATAGACTGTAAATAATTATGATGGTGTCAATTTCTTAAACAGTGTTTATCATTAAAATAATCTTGTGTTTCCTATTGCTAAAAGCTATAAATGTGCATGCATCGTAGTTGAATGAATATATCTACCGGTTCAGAATTTTCAACGTATAGGGTGGAGCAATAGTTATGTCCATTTTGCATAATACTGCAACTTGTAATAGTATGAAAAAATGTTATATATATAAAACTGATATGATACATAGGTGGGCATATTGTGATAGAAATTATCCGGTCGTGTTGTACCATAGAAAACAATCCTCCGGCCTCAACCTCTGTCCGGGACTTAATCACATGGAATTTTCATGGAAACCTTATCTTCAAACCTGATCATTGTTCTCCCGATATCCGGAATTTTACTTCCTACCACTTTAACGCTAATGAAATTTCAACCCTCTTTCCTTTTTTCCCAATTTCCTTCCATCAATCATACGTTGAAATAATCAAATGCGAACTTCCAGATTCTTGCTTTTATTTTAATTTTTTCCTTTAACTCTTTGAGGCACAGTGGGTCTAAGTGCCCCACGTCTTTGATGAGTGAAGATGCATGGTGGAACATTTTTCGTCCCACAGTGAAAATTTATATCGTTATATGGCTTTGCCAATAAATATAAACCAAATTTATTCGTTTAAAACAAAAAATGTATGTTCAACATGGGTCATTCTATTTTGTGAATTCCTGTGCCTCAAAGAGTTAAATGAACACAAAATGCTCTAATTATATTTTCTTAAGAAGTTAGAATATTCAAGTTTAAAATGTCTATATTAATGTAAACGACAATATAGTAATACCATTCTAGAGCTAAGAAACATTCATCTAACACTCACACAAAAATTATATAGGATGTCTCAGCCGGTTTTGACATCTTGATAACTTCGGTATTGTGGTATGTAGCAAAAAATGTTTCATAGGAAACTGAAATGGTATCGATTGGAACATAATTTGGTATCATTGGTTTTTCCGTGGGTGGACATGTCAAGGATATATGAAGGTCAACTTTGTTTTTTTAAATAGAATGAGGTACTTTTTTATGCATCAAGCAATGCAGCTAGATATTCCTTATAAAACAGTACTGGCCTATGTATGTCGAAAAGCTAATAGTTTAGAAGATATTTCATTATAAATAATTTAAATACAAAGGCATCATTCCTGCCGCAGTAGGACTTGAGCTCTGTTTATCTGTCTGTCGCCTGATTTAACGCTGTTCTGACTTTTTCTTATGGGGCTATTTAAGTACGAGTGCTCTTTCTCGCTGTACGAGGTGCCGCGCCGAAAATGCGCATATCGCACGTGGTCAGTCCTCTTTTGTGTAAAGATTTTCCTAACGGTTAAATAAGAACTGTGCTGAACCCCTTGCTCTACAATAACGTGTGATAGTCGTGACGTGATAGTGGAATAGATAATTATGAGATGTTCTAAACACAATTTATATTGAAAATATCAATGGATCTGGAAACGTTCAAATTACTTTCATACTGTTGATATTACGGTAAGTTACACAGTATGAGAGAACTCAGTGATAGTTTTGTATTTTAGCAGTTAATTCAACGTTATTACATATTTGCTCACAAGAGAAATAGTAGGCCAAGGGTTTGATAAAACAATCTTTCTTCTAACAAGTAGTGTTTACAGTTTTAATATTAACCTTTTCGGTACAATATATCCGGCGCTCGGACTCGCAGATCATCAGATGGATGCCGGATATATCCGGCGCTCGTATCGAAAGGGTTAAAGGATAAAGTTTACGCGAAAGTTTCAACTACAGTGAGTGATATGAAGTAGCATATTACACCGGCACACAAAAAAAATTAAGTAGAATGTGCATTTGACCGGACCTACCTACGGGTACGTATTTTGATCCGCTGAATCCGAATTCGAGGTCAGTTTGACCCCTACACCCTCGAAATTTCGAGAAAACTTCGAAAAACCGTAAAAATGATGAAAATCGGCAGTTTTAATGATAAAAAAATTTTTTGGAACTAAACTAAGCGTGATTTTCATGTATTTCGATCCGCTGAATATGAATCGAATGATGGCAGATTTTTGTTGGATGTTAAAAAGAGAAGTACCCGAAGAAAATCGTAAACGAAAGAGGAATCCACTACGAAGATCATTTGAGGATAAAAGAGAGCGATACAAACGAAGGAAAGTTTAGGATTCGTAAAAATCATTTCTTTCTATCTTTTTATGTCTTGTGTTTTTCACAGATTTCAAGTTATTTGATATATCTACGTTATAGAGTATTTATTTTAGGCATTAAATCATGTTCAATCAATTTTTTTTCTGTTATGAATGGTAATTTTTACAATTTTTTCGAATTTTTCCAGCTTTAGAGGGTGAATAGACTAAAAAAATTAAGATGCGAATTGAAGACATCAAAAGATGTAAAATTTTATCTGAATTGGACCAGAAGAAGTTTTTTTATCATGAAAACTATATTTTTTCGGAATTTTCGAGAGTTTTGTGTGATTTTTTCACATTTAAAATGGCTCGTGGTCTCAATAAAGTTTCGATTCATATTCAGCGGATCGAAATACATGAAAATCACGCTTAGTTTAGTTCCAAAAAATTTTTTTATCATTAAAACTGCCAATTTTCATCATTTTTACGGTTTTTTGAAGTTTTCTCGAAATTTCGAGGGTGTAGGGGTCAAACTGACCTCGAATTCGGATTCAGCGGACCAAAATACGTACCCGTAGGTAGGTCCGGTCTAATGCACATTCTACTTAATTTTTTTTGTGTGCCGGTGTTATCGATGAATATGGCAAAATATCAGCCGATACATTAAATAACGTAGGCCAGTCCTTACTTCATCGATTTCAAAAATGCTGTGATGCAAATGATCGTTATATTGAACCATACCTGTAAATAAACGCTAATGTAAGTACGGATTTTAGAATTACTTAAATTGAAATATCTCTTAAACTATTAGCTTTTCGACCTACATAGGTCAGTACTTTTTTATAAAAAATGTCTAGCTGTATGGCTTGATGTATAAAAAAGTACCTCATTCTATTTAAAAAAACAAAGTTGACCTTCATATATCCTTGACGCGTCCAGCTACGGAAAAACCACCGAAAAAACACCAGATTATGCTCCACTCGATAACATTTAAGTTTCAAGAAGTTATCAAGATGTCAAAATTGGCTGAGACACCCTGTATATCTACTAAATAATTACGTTTAGATCCTATTCCTATCAGGTCCTAGTCTTTTTACATGAATTTTATTGAACAGTTAGAATTTCACCTGTCGTTACGGAACACCTTGTATATACGTATATAGACCGATTCTCAATTTAAAAACGAGGTCTAATCACGCGATATCAATTTTCATCAGAAGAACGTAGGGAGAGGGTGGTTGAGAAATTTCAGCGAGCTGACACGGCAGATTGCATCGGGGTTGGAGGGGAGCGAAGGAAGGAGTTTTTGTTGGACGAAGGAAGAGGGTGGTTCTGGCAACCGTATAATTCATGCGGAGGTAATAAAACTCAGACTAGCGGGGGAATAACATTGGCTAAATTATCCACAATGAGATGCAATACTCTTCGCGGAATCTACTGCCTAATGCTATTTATGTAAATTAAGAATCAAACGCGTAACCAATTATATAGGCGAGGTTTAATTATTCTTTAAGCTGTTAGCAAGCTGGTTACGCGTAACATATGGAGGATGGAACATTATTTCGATTATAGTTATCTTGTATTTTACTTCGGCTGATATTTTGAAAGTTACATTTGCATTATTGTAACCGGATTGATTTTCTGTCTTATACACAAGTATGCTTCTCGTTTGGAAATTCTTCTTGTGCTACTAGAAGCATAGATTTTACAAAAACCATTTAAAGTGTGACAGAAAATGGGTTATATTTCAAGAAATTATATTTCCAAAAAAGAATTTTTGCTTATCACTTTTCATCTTTTGTCAAGCTACATTTTCCATTTTACTTTATCTTCTATCGGCCTGATTTAAAATTTGGAAGCTGATAAAGGTTGGCTATTATTATTTGAGTATCCCTCAGTATTCATACACATTGATATCGGACAAAAAGGAATAAATAACATAATTGTTTTTCAAGGAATTAATTTTACTTCTCTCACAAATAATTGGTAAAGTAATTGAGATCGCAAAGGGTTAAAAGAAAGGTCACTTTAATTTCATGCCTGTTGCAATATATTGACTATTCATGAAGTTTTCTGTTTAAAAAAATACTTTCATTAAAGATTTAAAAAATTATTTTAAAGATTAAATTGGTACAAAAATCAAAGATTGTGCTAGTAGCTGTAGATTTAATGCAAATATTACACGATTTTCAGAATTTTTATTTGGCGTTTATCGCTCAATTGAAAGTATAAAATGCACGTTATATTAATTATATAATGCATAGTTTAGTCAAATGCTTGAAGAAATGTTCCAGCAACGAAGTATTCGATGATATGAAACCATAAATTAAAAATCAAGCAATGAGCTTTCGATGGATCATTTCCTACCGATACACATTCTTCAATTTTGTTTTAAACCGCGAAATTATTCAAACCTTCATTTCCGCCGAATTGTTATGATTCCAATTCGAGCAGAAACGTGTTATCCGGCTTGAAGTTTTCGAATTTTGAAATCATTCGTTTTGCATTGCATTGTAATGGCTCGTGTTTTTAGATCATCAAAAGTGTTTAAAGGTAAAGGCTTATTTGAAAGAAATAATTTATATTTGGTGTAAACTATAAATTATAACTAATTCTGTAATGTCGAAAATATTAATTTTAGTTAACCTCACATGGATTGAGTGTTCTTCCACGATATACACGAAAATTTTCAGTTCGATCTCTAAATAGAAAACATTTTCATATTTGCTTCTACGCTAAAATTTAAAATTATTATTGGAATGAAGTAAACTATGGTAAATATAGAATTGAAATTAATTCAATCAATATATATTATTACAGTTACTGACTTTACTATTTAAATAGCTTTTCATTATTTAATATATTTTGTGCCATAATATGATCAACATAAATCATGTACAGTTGTACATATAAACACACATCATACATCGGATTTGAATTTAAAAAAAAGAGAGACTGATGAAGGTTAAATTTACATGTGTCTCTCTATAGATTTTAGTTGTCTGTTTCTACAAAATTTCCCATGGTGTGCCGATATTTTCACTAATCAAACTTTCGAGGATTGACGTGGTCATCTATGAGGAAAGCAGATACGAAATTACGAGAATTTAATTAATTTGAAGTTCGCCCCCTAATCACCACCCAAGGAGCGATTGTTCTCGGATTAGCGCAGAGTATCTCCCTCAGTTAATTGAAACGCGCTCTTGGGTATTAATAGAGCCGTCGAATTTATTTTTTACTTCTCACAAGTCGTCGAATGGAAAATTCTATTTATTTGCGAACTTTGTTATATTCAACTTTTAGAATTTGAAGATCTATATTTGAGAATGTAATTTCAAAATAAAGTTGATTTTTACAGATACAAAAATAAAGCTACAGATAACTTTGTGTCAGCTTTAATGATATTTATATCTCATATATATAATTTCAATTATATAAAATCATAGCAGAAAATAAATTCTGTTCAAATATTTACCGTGCAAAATATCTTGTACTTCAAATTATATACAAACTACATTGAAGTATTTGAAATATTTTACAATTATTTCTCGGGTATGAAGAAACATATCTGTTAATCAGAATACAGTTTTTATAAAGCCATTGTACCTTGAGCAGATAAAACAATAGTATTTTTCTGGAATACCGAGAGACTTTTACTGTGCGTTTTAAACAAAGTAATATTGCACTTATAGGTACTAGAACTCATTAATTCAAAAACATTTTGTTGTTAAGCGAAGGGATAAAAACCAATGAAATATTTTCTCTGCAGCAAAATTATAGTAGAAAGTAATTTAAATCGGAGCAAGACTAATTTTAAGAAAATCATATGTACGATGCCATTAACCAATATTACACGGTACTTCTATCGTTTGCATAGTTCCATACTGGATAATATTTAACCCCGTGCCGCGCCATTTTCTTTTTGACTGCCTCCACAATAATTCAGAATTAAATTCGTAAAATAAACATTGATCAGTGATTCTTGACATATAGTATAATTTAACGTAATATTAATATTATAGAAATAATTTTATCGTGTCGCATCTCACTTATATTTTCAATTTAATAGGTTTTGTAAAACTTGAAAATTTCGCTTCCAATTTATCGTATCACGAATATCACTCGTTATAGTACGGCAAGGAGTTAAATAGATAATATTAACCCCTAAGATTCCATTATCCCCATTTGGGGGTTTATTCATTTTCTAAGTCTTTTAGCATTCAAGATAGATGTTTGACGTGCTTCTGATATTAAATGTGTTTAAAACAGTCTGTTTTAGTCGTACTCTTAAGAACTAGTGTTCGTGAATTATTTTTAAATTTACACTGTGACAATACTAATTCCAGAAACAATTAAACGAAGAAAAATTTGGCAGGGAAGGGGTTAAAGTGAATTTGTAAATATGTTTGTCAGATTTTTATTCCTGTGCGACGTATTGGTAAGTAACAACCTCGGAGGAAGTAAAAAATTGGCAATCCGGATGGTATCTCATAGAATTTTTTCAAATTATTACATGAAACGTTAGTTTCTAATAGAACGTGAAATGTAAAACAATATTAAAAATTACATTAAGATCTCATAATCTTAAATTATGAGAATAAAATTGATCGAAATGTTTATACCTTATAATTAATACGCAAGTACTGAATGTTAATTGCAATATAATATTACACACTTGAAAAAATGTATGTTTTGCATTTGTTCTAAAAATCGGGGCGTTTTCTATAATAACTGAGTGAAAAGAATTAAACAATAAAAAAAAAGTTGAAATTATTTCCTTAAGTCATAAAATTAGATTTAGTCAAAAATTCATCGAGACTATTAGGATTCTCATTAACTATAAAATTCCAGTCTAATTGTGTGTAATACGTGTCGATACTTATAATCAAAATATTCTCTGGCAATAAATACTCGCTTAAAGTGTAATTTTTAATATCTTACGATTACTCTGAACTATTTAAACAAGATTTACGAACTCTTCTTAGATTCGACTGTCTTAAATAGTGGCCTCACTCGTCGAGTAATAAAGTAGGTTCTACCCCTGGCTCCTACGGTGCTCTTAGAATACCCGTGGCAGAGGCCATCGATAAATCAAGCTGGAATTCGTATATTAAGTGAAACTGAGTTCAGGCGCTGCAGCGGGTTCGCTGCAATTAGATTGCACAGTTATCAGAGTTCACAACGTAAGTGTTGGAACTCGTATAACATCTATGAAGAAGGACGAGAATTTTACCTTCTATATATAAGTGTATATACTATATGCCTACGCATACGGGTTACTCGTAATAACAAATTTTGGAAAGCTTGTGTTCAAACATTTATAAAGTAATCAAATGATATAAGTAAGCATGCTTTTTAATCGACAGAGTGACATTTATACAGATTGTACGATATTTTTAGGGGTACCAGAAAATCTCCCCGTTCGTTTCTTTCATAACAAATTTGAACATTTATAAGAATTTAATTTACAAACATTGATATAAAATATAATATCTTTGATATAATCTTTCTCCATTGGTCTGGCAAAGTTTTAACACATCACTAATAAAATTCACTGGATTTTGATTCAAAATATTGAATTAGTTCTTTTTTCACGACGTCATGTATTTGAAAAGAACGACATAATTTTCCAGTACCTCCATATGTAGGTGACAGGAGTATAGAGGTGATGAAGTTCTAAGAAAGTACGATTTTTTATTTAATATATCTGCCAGGATTATCTAATGTGCTTGCTAGGGTGTACTTTTTGAACTGTTATAAATGAACTGCAAATTTCTTGGTTTTTGCAATATGATATTTTGATAATGCGAAAGAACGATGAAGAATTATTACCTGTGTCTGTAACTGTTATTTAAAATACAATGTATCTTACGTACATTGATACACGTTTAAATGAAGCGATCAAATTTTGGTAGTGAAATTTATTGTATTTCGCTGTAGCATATTTTGTACGTTCCTCAGTCAAACATACTACTCGATAAGGATATCCTCCCCAGTGGATCAATGTCACCTTCTCATTATTTACGTAACACTATTGGATCTCTCTCATAATTATTAGATCTCAAAAGTAACTTTAGCTCCAAAGCTTATGCTGTCACTGATTTCAAGTATTCTAAAATTTGTATCTCAATGCAATTTCTATCGTCCGGTACATCGAGAGATACAATAACGTTAAAGTTTTATAATTCACTACATATTCCCATAATACTTAACCTTTCTTTTTTAAAACTTATACACATTTGTATATGATACTTTTTAAATAAACTACAACATTATGGAAAGAAAAAAAATAACATTTTAGGAATTTCTTATTGCAAAGATGATTCAAAAATAGAACTCGGAGCAATGAAAACGATTTCCCGACCAAACACTATATTTGAGTGTCGTTGTATTATGCAAACTATTAATGGAATCAGGTGGGGATGTCACTATCAATGGGTATGTCCCTCATTAATGGCTCCGTTCCCAAGTACTTGTTACACGTTATATTCAACGCACAGTTGACGATAATTTAAGTTTTATAAATAAAGCAAACTGATTAAATTTAACTTATTCAAATGTGATAAAAGTCTATGAACTATATATGTAAGATGTATGTATTCTACTCCATGGTCCATTCACGACTAACGTTGGACACAGTTCAACCGTTTTACGTCTAAAAATACACAATATAAGCGTAACAGTGAGCGAGATAGATTTTACAGCTTCGAACGAACGGAATAAAAGCAATATGCCATTAAGCTTCCACCTTGTCAACGGATTTAAAGCTCATCATGGTACAGGCGATTACACAGTGACAGGTGTATCTTGTCCGTCATGCGAGCTACACCCGGAAGTGGCGAGTGACGTGCAGAATAAGTTCGTAGGACGTTTCGCGGCCCAGAACGTGCTCATATAGCCAGAAACCTTATCGCGATATTTGACTGGGTCGACGCGGCGATTGGTCTCGAGCCAAGAATGGTGACCTCTTGTCCACTCACCTCTACAGGGTAGTTTGAGAATAATCGAAAAGTTTTAGAAATACGTTTTCAAGCAATTCAGACCTGGAGAATGTATTTTGATATATGAAATACCTTTTGGGGATGAAATCGTGTGATATATCTGTAGCTACGAAAACGTATTTAATAGTACAGCTGCCACGGTAGTCAAATGACTGCCCGAGTCGAAATATATACCTAACTCCATTTGAACCTATTAATGGTAAAAAAAAAATTCTAAGGGTTTATAGCGCTAAGAAGAGTTTTAAGAAGTATATATTTGAATTATACAAACAAACGTCATTATAAACCTCCAAATAGCCGAAATGTCCACATTTGACATTATAAGGTTAAAAAAGACACTTATAAAACTTTTTTAACTCTCTAACTTCTTATTTCCATAAAATCACTAATATCTTTTTAAGTCTACAAATTCTGAAATAGTCTCTATATAACCCAATAAATTTTCTTTTACGAAGATATAATTTACAAAGGTTAAAAGTAAAATTAACTAATAATAATTATTTTTCATTGCACATGAAGATTTTATTTAAAAATTCTAAAAATATAAAATAACATTTTACTATTACCAAATGAAAAACATACGTAACGAACAGCCATAGCGAACTAAACAACACTTGTCACGCGTCGTCATGTCGTTAGCGTCCGATGGACGCTAAGCAAGGAACGCTAATTATGTGTGAATTAACGATATATATAGAAATCGGCGTGAGAAGAACTTGCGAGCAATTCTTTTAAAAAAGCACGAAATCTAGTGGTCGATCCTTGAACTAGGCAAGAGGGTATGCCATGCATTTTACATCTTCCTCAATGTGTTAAAAACTTGGGACCGTTATGGGCTTATATGTGTTGTCCATTTGAAGATTTAAATGGATGATTATTAAGTGTTATTCACGGTACTCGTCATATAGACTCTCAAGCTACTAATAGTCACAGTCAATTATTAAGTATGCAATGGCATTTAGGTAGACTTTCTCCAAGAAGAATTAAGGATTTTTGTTTGGGAAGACGACATCAAGTCCTTATCAATGAAAAAATTTATGATGGATATTATAGTGTTGGTAGAGATAAATTAGAAAATATAAATAATTTTCCAGATTTTATTCATATTGCTCTCAATGATTCATTGTCCGGTTATTCATTTAGAAAATATTTGCGATTATTAAAAGATAACAGACTACACATATCTGAAGAATATTGAAGAACACTTCAAACAAATTCTTCACATGTACTTTTTGAAGATGATACAGAATATTTAACTGTTTCATCAATGCGTCGAATTGTAGATATCAAAATGCTTGTAATTGTCAAAATGTTCATTATGCTATTATACAAAAAATAATATCACTAAACTCCTTCAGAGTACAAGGTGATAATGATGTTAACAAATGTATTTCTTATTTCCACCGATGCGAGAAAGAAGATAGTTTTATAATAATTCCTGTCCAATCAATATTATCAATTTGTATATCAATTGTTATTGACGAACAATTATATTTAGCTGTACCAATAAACACTAAAGAATTAGAATAATATATAAATAATTATACTTAATTATGCTTTCTTTTCATCAATGGCAACTCACTGTTTGTGTAAAATTTGAAAATACAATTATATTTAATGATAAATGTATCAAATTATTGTGATGAAAGTCACGTGAATCCACGTAAAAATTTATAAACTTCTTGATACACTTAAATCTCTATTTGAACCTATATCATATATTTCAAGAAATTTGTAGAGTTATTTGGAAGTTAACATTTTAAATTTAATATCTATTTAAACCTTAAGCACCTACTGAAAGAAGTATTAGGATAAAACAGCTACTTACATTCAGGCAGCAAAAATGAAGTTCAAAGAAATAAGTATTTGTAGAGTAAAATGGACTGCTATATTTCGACTCGGGTGGTCTATGAATTTCTAGAAAGATTCTGTAAAGTTAAATTGATTCAATTTTTTTTTGCTTTCTGTATTTATCTTTTACCTAGTATTCCTTTTGTATTGATATATTTATTGACTGTTTTATAGATTTATTTAATTAATTCTCGGTACTTCTAGTATTAATAAGATATACATTAAGTTGGTCAGAAAGTTCTTTTGATGTTTTTTCTTGGATTCATCATGCTGTATTTAAATGAACAACTAGCATGATTTTTTACTTTTTGATATTACGATCTCCAATGATCTGTAAATTTATGTTCGATGTGAAGTATGAAGGATCAAGAAATGCATGTGTGGCCCACAATGTTTCATTTTGTTTAAAAATGGCTATAATTCTGAAAATAGGATACATGATAGTTAAAGAGGTCATGCTATATAACTGTTTTAACTGTTCGTAATTGAAAGTTAAATAAATTATAATATTTAAGTAAAGTAATTCAAGCATAACATCAATGAATTTTTTTTGCGTCATAATTTCATTTTGCGGATTGAAAACACTCCTCAATAGGAGATCAAAATTTTGTCTGTAGCGCGGTATTAAAAAACAGCTATTTGAAAAAACTGTGTCGCTTTTCGTATACTTGTAGGTATTATGTAAAAGGTAAAAAATATATAGTTTGTTATAATAAAAGTATAGAATAAAGAATATATGTACACAAGTATGTAAAAGAAGTTAAAGGAATAATCGCAAGGAATAACATCGTCGTACGTCTTTTCGCTTCGCTCGTTCACAGTTGACTCTCTCGATAGATTCACTCCACGTGGCATTCGTCCTTACGCCGATCGTTCATTCTTGTTCGATACACGATATCACACCTCACACATACACACACACATACCCACACTCATGCCTCACCTACTACATACTTATATATAATTATCTAAACAATTTTTTGTTAAAGCTTTGACGACTGGAGCATCTGACAATATATAAACCAGATAAATGTACAAATCAAATTTATATAAAATTTCGTAATTTGTTCATTTTTAGGATCACTAATTTTCTTTGTTAGACACGTAGATATCTCGTATATCCAAAAGCTTACGTAAAAAATTCTTTGATTACTAACAATTTTTGCAGAAACTGGAGGGAAGATAATATTCTTACGAATTCTCTAATTATAAGTAAAACCCCATAAAGCTGTCGAATGAGTGAACTCTTAAAGGCACCTACCTCTTCATTTCCTCGTTACCTTCCTAGTTGTTGCAATGAATAGATTATTTATTTTTCTACTTGCAATAACAACGTCGTCGAATTATAAATGAACGTAATCTCTCACTGAATAATTACTAATATATCTGATTAATTAATGATAACAAGGAGTAAGTGATCGTTTACCAGCAATTGAAAGTAGATTTGCTAGGTTTTGGCTGGGGTACGTTTCACAGATTCTAAGTGAAGAAGGAAAAGCGGTTTAGAGAAACCTGAGAGAAAAAGATCTCCCGTTCCTACAGTTCATTCCGTCTGCAGGATAGTGCGGACCATTCAACAACGGATTCCTATCACGTACGCTCGTGGAATTAGGTTCTGTTTTCACGGTGTGGCCAGCTACGTATTATTTGCACGCAGCGAAGTTAACATCGCACCATTACTTTCCGACGCGATAACAAATTCCGTATTTGGGTATCATCTCATTGTAATGTCTCTAATATCTACTAATGTCATCATTGAAAAAGAAAAATGAAAAGTCTTAAATAATTTATAAGTGCAATGAAAGGACTATAGACAGAATACATTGACTTTTATTGCGAGTATATTCAAATTTAATTGGTAATGTAAAGAAATACTAAATGTGCTCATTTGTTAGCTGTATCTTATAATCTCTTCAAGAGCTGAAATGCTATTCGATTATTTTAACTATTCTTAGATTTTTTAATAATCTTCCCAAAGACAATGATTTAAAGATACGAAACGTAACATCATAAAGAAATCATGTTATTTTCTTACAAGGAAGGTATACGAAGTGGGGACTCACGGATTCGAATTGAAATTTTGTGGGTTTGTAAAGTGATCCAAGACAAGAATAATGGTATATTACATTCGTGCCCAATCGCCCTTTAAGGACATGAAATTTAACCTCAAAGAGAAATCGACACTGGCACTTCCTCGCTTATATCTCCTAAAGTACAAGAGGTAGAAAAAAATGTTTTAGGTAAAAGTTTAACGGTAAAA
Source organism: Cerceris rybyensis (assembly GCA_910591515.1). Taxonomy (NCBI): domain Eukaryota; kingdom Metazoa; phylum Arthropoda; class Insecta; order Hymenoptera; family Crabronidae; genus Cerceris; species Cerceris rybyensis. The sequence continues at coordinate 20,810,683 of OU342789.1, read as the reverse complement.
GGAGCGCTATAAATTTGCATTAACAAATTTTTATAAACAACTTTCCTTCTTGAAAAAAAAATTTGTTTGCGTTATTTTAAACAATTTTTAAATCTTTTTGGTAATGAAAAATGTGTCATTTTTTATTCTGAATTCAACCATAACAATATTTTTATCATACACCGCTAGGGTTACAGAGATACACGACAAAACGTACTCCCTAGCGCGCTAACAATATATAAAGTTACATATTAAAAATGCTCATTTTCGTTGCAGGACATAACTATGTGACAAAGATGGGCGTGGTAACATAAAAATCGCAAATTATGAAATATTACATAAAGATTAATGACTTATGATATAGATCGTACTATATCGTATATACATAAACATTTTTTAAATATGACAAATTACAAATATACTACAAATATGAACAAATTTAAAAGTACCCTTCGTGTCAGAAAGCCAAATTACAATGAGTACCTTTAAGCGCCTTCAGTATCAGAAAGCCAGCCAGCGTCAAGCGCCTATAGGCGCTCCTGGGTATCACTAAAACATTTTTTTCTATCTTTTTGAGGTTAAATTTCATGCCCTTAAAGGGCGATTGGGCACGAATGGAATATGCCATTGTTCTTGTCTTGGATCACTCTACAAACCCACAAAATTTCATTCGAATCCGTGAGTCCCCACTTCGAATACCGTCCTTGCTAGTTAGAAAACTCTATTGATTGTAGGCGTAATTTAGGTTGGAACGGTAATTTTTTTTTACCCAACAAAACCATTTGCGTTTTATGAAATCAGGAATTAACACTCAGCAGATACCGTTCAATAACTTAAAGAATGCTAGGGAACTGTGAAACCTGTTGGACTGCACCATATCTTTAAAAATTTGTTTCTAAATCCATTGACCATTTTAAGTAATTTAATTTTACATTATCTCTTCCAAGAATTCAATGCTTACCTGATTCAATGCTTTCTTGAAGAAGTATAAGTACATTTTTATAACAAATATATCCAGAGGTTTCTAATGAAACGCAATTTCAAGAAGAAACCACACCAGCCTTTTAATCGTTTCGTAAACTAAATAAATATGCTACCATCCCTACTAACAATAAGTCTAATCATTTACGGCTACGTGGATCGGTGTACTAGACAGCTAGAGGAAAACTTATGACTTTCTCCAAAGGAACTTATTAAATTTCATAGAAGTTTTATTCCACTTCTAGAGTGCGCTGATCTAGCTCGTGAGATAGCAGTTGGATCTATGAGAGAAAAGGGAAGGGGCACTTTGTAAGTGGCCACGAGATTAAAGTGCCCTCCGAATGGCATAGTTTCACGGAAAGAAAAGTATGATTAAAAGACAGTCATGAAATAGTGATCTCGCATTATTGTATATTTCTATTTCCTTAGAATATTGAACATTTAATTTACATGTATAATGCAGGTATTTGTTGCATTTGAAAAGTTAATAAATGTAATTGTTACGGTGTTACGTGTAATGTGTATTTAAATATTTGAAATGTGTATTAAAGAATATCATTAGTATGAAATTAAATGAAATTCAACGAATTTCTGTTTATAAATTATTAATTATCTTATTAAATGTTAAATTGGGGGAGTATTATAGAATATACATTTTTAAGATTTGTAAGAATATTTATTCACTTATTAATCCATGATACTTTATCATTATGTTAATGTTAAAAATCTGATAACGATAGATCTTCTATGTTTTCAGAAGATGTTTGGATTCTTCAAAGAAATACAGAAAAAATAAAACAATATTTACGTCTATTCTGGTGATGAAAATGATCTTCTTTGAAAGATATTACGTGATATTTACCTTGTTTTTTTTAGACAAATTAAATTAATCGTTTCTTTTTCTTTGTTTCAGGTGAGCTATGATAATACTGTTCAAACAAAATATTCAACCAATTCTGTACGTAAGTATAACCGTAAAATGTACAATGAATTGTACAAGCAATGAAATTTATTTCGTGCACTATTTTACGTCACGGCAAATTTGTATTTATTGCTAAATTAGGATGGTAATCAAATGGCATGTATGCCTCTAGAAAGTGCCTCGTTTTACAAGTATCTCCCACTAAATGAATATTCTTCTTGTCTTACTTAAGAGTATTCCAAAGTGTTTAATATCCTGCAAATCAAATTATGTGTTATCATATGATAACTAATGTGGGGACATACCGAACCCGTACACGCCGATTTTGATGAAAATTATGTGGTAGATAGCTTTCGAAGAAATATTTGACACGTGTTTTTTTTATATCTGCTGTCGTCCACATTGAATGAGTGAAAATAGTCCTCAAACTTTGGGGTCGAAAATGGTTTTTGCGAAATATCTCTACAATTAAAGGGCATAAGCAAAATTTTTTTTCTCGAATTGTGCGTGTAAAAAATTATTTGTTTAAACAATATACTAAAATTTCGAAATTTTTGTTAACTTTTCGTTAGTTTGTCGTACTAAATGTTGTTCTTTTCTTGTATAAATTTATATGTGTAAAGTACAGACAAAATTAGTGAATACGTGTTTTTGGAATTTTTTATTTTCTAACATTTAACGATAATTATTTAACGTTTAATTTCATCAAATACAGCGTGTCCGGGTTCGGTATGTTCCCTCGAAAGTTTTGAATACAAATTTAAATAAGAAACTTACTAAATTCAATGAAATTTCGTATGCCTTTTAAATTGTAACATTTGCAATTTTTTTAATACATTCGATATTTACATATTCCCATTACAGAAGTACAGTTCTGCTTATAATACACCTGCTTATAACTGTAAGGTTTCTGTCTTCTAAGCACGTTGTTTTAATGGAAAAAGTTTCACTCCAGTAAAAATGATGATACACGCGAAATAGCCGTGGCGTTTGTGTTAAGGAAGTACAAAAGAAAACACAATTACGAAAGAATCAATGCTACCATACGTCTTCCAGTAAGAAAAAAATAGTTTAATTCACCGACAGTACATAAAGGTATTATTTGCTCCTTATACATAGCCTACACATTGAACTACAATAACCAAAACATGTCTTTATTACTCAATTAGAAAGTCAGGACTTACAGTCTGTACCACAAGAGCGTGGACGCGATATTTGTGAAATCTGATACGCAATTTGTTAAAGACTGTGCTGGTCTAAACATACAAAGTGTCCTCTAATACGCAATAGGTCCAATTCTTTTAATATCGTTTCTATCTCTGAGAAATTCAGTTCATTTCGAAATGAGTGCCGTGTACGCTAAACGATTCGAAGCGGTCTTCTTGTGCCATCACCCGAAAGATATTAAAATGACTGTTAGAGATGCAGCAAAAGTACTGCATAAACCTTGCGCATTCGTAAAAAAGTGGGTGCAACGAAATAAAGACACAAATTGTGTCGATGATATCCCTGGTCGAGGTTCGAAACAGGTTACGACGAAACGGGAAGATAAAGCGATTTTACACCTTTTTTCGAAAAATCCGACGCTTTCCTTACGTAAAGCGCAAACAATTTTAACTAAAAAGGGCATAGATATAGGTATATTAAAAAGGTATATTATAAAATTACTAATATAGGTATATTTGTATCGATGCCGTGTTTGTACGAAATGGAAAACACAGAACGGTATTAATGTGCTGGATTGGCCATCTCAGTCCCCGGATCGCCAATCCAATCGAAAATGTTTGGTCTGTTATGAAGTACAAACTCCGAGAAAAGCATATTTTCAAACTGAAAACACTAATTCGTCGAATTCGAGAGATACGGAAGTCTCTTCCTGTCTCTTATGCTGAAAAGTTGGATGAAAGCATGCCGAGACGTTGTTAAACGAAAATCGCTAATGGTGGAGATTGGACATTTTATTAAGGAAGTGCGTATCAATTTTTTAGATGTACTTTCGATTTATATGATATTTCTTATAAAAAAGTATTATTCCCACAGAGATGTCGCGTCCACGCTCTTGTGATACAGACTGTATGTATCAGTATCAGATACTTATTATCTAAAATGAAAGTAACAAATAAAAAGAGCAGTCAATTACTCCTACATAAATTCTGTTACTCCAGTTAAGATAAAGTAATAATAGAAAATTTTAAATATGTACAAAATCCTACAACATTTGTTAATAAACCATGGGGAGTATACACGAGATAACTTGGTTTTATAATTCTACCGAACACCAAGACAACCATAGAGAATGGTGAAATTTTTCGACAAATCATCTAGTAGCTTGTCCCAAGGTGGCAGAAAGACGAGTAATTTCCTTCTGAAAGTCAAATTCGTCATGTAAGGAGGATCAAACCGAGTAAACGGTCTGAGATACGTACGAAGGCGGAACTCTCACTGTAAAGAGGTAGGATGGGGAAGAGTTAAATGCATTCGAAACGACTGTCAGACGCCGGTTCGGGAAAGATAGATTGATGAGAGCCGCATTCGCGTTCCCAACTTCAACTCCCTCGTTCGTTTCCGCTTCGCTTCTGTTAATGCGCCACTGTCCGCTTGAAATTAAACTGCCATTCGAGGAATCTAGACCTCAGGAATTCTTTGATTGTCTCATGGATGGGATCTAACTTTTGAAATTATTGATACGTCATAAATAATATCGTGCCAACCGCGTTTAGTGATGTTCTTTATATCAACAGATGGTTATTTTACTGTATTGTATCGCTACAATTGAACAAAGGCGCCTTTAAAAAACGACCGATACGATTTGTTAGTTTTAGCTGACTCAATTTATTACTTTTCAAGTATTTATTACATTTTTTTACAAAAAGTATCTCACGTGAGAAATATTGTCATGAAATATTGGGATACTTTATCATTTCAGAATGAAAATATTGAAAAGTTTGTTTATTATTTTGTGTTTGACAATATTTTAGAATCAGGAAATTGGTACATTTCCATTTCAAGATACGAAAATTAATTTCGTTATTTCATATTCATTTATACTTTTCCTTTTGTAAGTCTTATTATTATGATTGCGATAATTATTACTACAACGTATTAAAAAATTTGTACTCTGTGCATATTTCATTATTTAGTAAAATTGTTAGAAATTAGTCAAGATGCCATCTTCAAGGTTCTTTTGCAGACAATAAAATTATTCAAGCAAGAAATAATGATAAAGGAATATAATGAGTCATAAAGTAAAAAAGAACAATTATAGATGCAATGTAAATTCTTCCATCCCGGCACACGTAGGGTCAAGTGCTTTTTTTCTAAACCAGGAAAATCATCGATGTGTAATAGTTTAATGTTTTCGATTTCACATGTACAGTGGCAGCTAAGGGTATGTATAAATATCCAAAGCATAATGGAAGCTAAGAGGAATTAGTCGTTGCTTCATTACAAGTCTATTACTAGTTATTACCTTCTGAAAAGGGAGCAGTGACAAGAACGTAACATCTAAAACACAATCTCGTAACATCTCTCAAGGGACATATGGTTACACATGAACTCCCATGTAGGAGGTTAACATTTACCCAAACAGATTCTTATCCCAGAAATTCATTGACACATCAATATTTATTCCCTTTTTTCCACTTTCAGATGTACGCTTATCCTCGCCCTTTCTCACATATGTTTACTTCTGCAATTTTTTCGAATGTGCCTACCTAGATACACCAATCATACCTCAATGATTACTCACAATATGAACATTGATAACTGCACGCCAAAAAGAAATTGTCCAACCCATTTGGAATCTTTTCCTGTAAACCATCAAATCTCGTCTCCGCTAATTTCAACAATAGAATTGCATCGAATTTCTGAAAGAAACGAAAAAGAAGAGATGCGGAAAAGGGAAGGAGGTTTCGATTCCTTTAGCCATGGTCGATGAGGGTGGAAGTAGATTTATAAGAAGGAACCCTGCTTGAAATCTCATGCAAATCAATGCAGAGAGTGGAGGTGGCTTTGAAGTGGAGAGGACGGGAAAGGTGGAACGTGTTGTCGATCGTTCTCTGCAGATACACGTAGATACAGGTCGACCTGGAGAACGTAGGAGGAAGACCGTAGATGTGTGACTGTATTATATATCCTCTATCGCTGGTTTATGCAGCCATAAATAGCGTTTATACGCTCGGTAAAGTATTCCCGAAGCACCGGCGGGCCTGGCTTCCCGCCTATCCGCTATCTATTCTATTATGCCTCGACGTAGTACCTTTACCTATATCTTCACCCCAATAGCAGCAAGTGCACCCTTACCATAGATTTCCATCTCCACTTCGTTCTTCTTTTTTACTTCTTTCACATTGCCAAATTCTATCTTTCGGTAGAGTGTTTCAGGTAATATTAAAATCTGATCTGTAGGTGGACTGTCATAGGGATCGTTATGTTTCTAGCATGAACTTGAAGTTTGAAATGTTTGAGTCGCTAGGTATTACATTTCTGATAACGAAGATATTCGTGGGCTATTTCTTTCAAATTGAAGATTCTGTGCATCATTGAAAGTATCGAGTTGTTCGTAACTACGTTGCCACTTATCAGAGGGCAGTACTCTCTGTGTTCGTATGTAATTTGGAAATCTTGTAAAATTCGTATTACTAAATTATTCTTCTATTTCGATTTCCTAGGGAGAGATAATAATTTCGAATAAGCGTTAAATACAAATACTCATGGGACTGACTGTACATTGCCAAATCTACAAAGTCGTTGTGAAATATGAAAGTCAAAATTAACTTCAAAGAATATTAACTATACCTAAGGGTAACCTACGTTAAATACAACTCTATATAGAACTGCAAAATGTTATAATAAGAGTGCTGTATATTTCGTTATTAATACTCGCACCATATATTCTCATTCTCTATAATATTACCATTGGATCTATGTTATAAAACTGTTTGAATCACCAAGTGTAAGTCCGCAACTGGGACATGATTTTTCATAGATAAAGATGTTATTTCCGCACTATTAAATCTTTTCTATATTCTATTTCTCTTTTTCTTTCACTTTCTGTAAATATTGTTTCTGCAAACGCTGTTGTAAGCTTCTGTTCGGTGAATGGTCCTGTTACAAATTCATTCAGCTTTCACTGTGATATAATTACTTATCATTTTTTTTTATATATTTCAAATGATGTACCGTTCTTAATGACGATCAGTCGCAGACATACACTATTCTTCATGTCCTAGCTGAACGTGAAAGCTGTATCTTAAACGATTAACCTCAAAGGGATGAAGCGGAGAACTGTATGAGATAGGTCCTCTGTGATTGCCATGAAACACGCGGCTTGGCGTGATTTTGCTTCGTTCGCAATTTAAGCGAATTTGCACTTACTTCTGAGTACACTTAGTTCGGTTTAACCTTGAATATTATGACTGCTTGTGTAGTTATAATCACTACATCGAGATGTGAGAAGTGTAGAACGCATTCAATATGATAGACATTGCGTAAGTGTCCAGTTAAGCCCGAGGTTGAACGTAGTTATGACCTGTTGAGTATTCGCGTTCATTCATATATCTAACTGTGTACTAATTGTAAGAAACATTGCTCTGTTTCGGTCGTTTCCGTTTACATACAACATTTTTTACGTGCGCAGGAAAATGACAAGATTACGCAAAAATGTTCTTGTATATTGAATTATAACATGTCGATTCCTTTTGATAATACCATATGTGGACCGTTTATGTTGAAAGTGGTGCAAATCCATTTTCTGTTGTTTCGAGAAAATTAAAGGTTAATATATTTGTCTGCTAAAAAATATTACTTAATTATGACAAGTCTGACAATGTTTCTATCAATTTATCAATATGTGGTTTGATTATATAAATTTACGGGCTACAAATGGACTTATGGTAAACCACTTTTATAATTAATCGATTGTAAGAATCAATTAATTTCAATTTTGAAAACTCAAGTATTACTTAAAATGTATTTCATATTAATACAATTTTGTTTATAGATAATAACAAGAAATAAAATAGAAGTAGTACTAGATAAAAAAAATAGAAGTAGTATTTTGAACGTTAATTATGTTTAAATATTGTTAAACTCAACATAAGATATGGTATTATTTATTTATGCTCTTCATGTGACAGTGTTTTCAAAGTATCAGTAACAATATCCTCATCCGATGAAACTTCCACCTCTATAATTCTTCTCCCTTTGTTACGTTTCATTAATTTGTTTTCCATAGTGGAATTATATTGATCTTTCGATTCTCAGATTACTCTTTTGTTCATACTCACGAGTTTCATTTCTGCTTGTATTTATTTAAAATTAAATAGAATAAGTATTTTAAATTGTCATAAAATAATATTGTTATAGCATAATATTGATTTACTATTCCTTGTAATCTATATCACTATTTAATTTTAATATGAAATTATTCATTTCTGGAAGAAAATAAAATAAATATGCTAAAATTGCAAATTTCGACAGCGGCCACTTTTAAATTGAGTAATACATTAACATTTGTTAAGATATTAAATATGAACTACTTAGTTATAAATAAAAAGTTTACATGATATTATGTATGTATTGCGTGATACTTCATTTTTTTTAAATGGGCTTATACCAAATGAAATGTCAGATTTTTAAGTAAATATATATGTAAAACTCCATATCTCTTTTTAAAAGCTGTTTATTTCATCAAAATGTGCTTAAGGAAGTTCGAGCGTAACTAATGACTCAAAATAGTAATTGAATTTTTCTGTAATCTCAATTCTTGTAATAGTAATAAAAATTCATTATTTCAATTTATAATAACATATCTAATCCAAAAATTGTTAAATATTATTTATTTAATTAACAAAAGTAACGAAATGACTACGTGACTTTTGACTCATCCGTTTGAATAAGAAGATCTGGCAACATTTTTATTTAATTTGAGGTTATACTCCCGTTTACATTTTACATACTGACATCGAATATTTTAGTTTTTAAAAACATAAACACAGTTGATTTTCTTTATAATATAATTATTGTGATATTATTTTCATTAATTTATAACTTTATATATTTTATTCATTCATTTATTCAAGAACTAAAATTATTCTAATTTGCTTCAAACTACAATTTTTGAACTAAGGTGACAATAAATTTTCTATCTTCGCTCTTTCTCTCTAACTCTTTTTCTATCCTTATACTTTTCTCAGCTGTTCTCGCAGCGTTGCCAAACGTTCAGTTATGTGTACGGCTACCAATAAGCATGAGTAATAAATAAAGTTTACGTTAAATTATCAACGAAACTACACCGGTAAGGTTATATTATTGAAATCTAATTTTATTCTACAATTATTCAAGTTTATTACTCATAGTTTTGTTTTCCTTAAAGTTGGGAGGTTAATATCGAAAAAAATCGAAAAAGACGCGAGTACAGCTTGTCAGCCATAAGAGCCTGTGTATAAGGACTTAAAAAATGTAATTTTCAACATTTTTTTTCAAAGAAACTAGACGGAGGATCGTTTCAAAATTTTTAGGATATATCAATCGAATATTTAATTACATGTATACAGAGTTTCAAAGCTTAAAGTTGGAAAAAGTTTTTTACATTAGATTCGCTCGAACTTCCTTAACACTTTGAACGCCACCGGTATTTCGCTAGATTCATCATTTCTACTGAAGTGGAACTTTTTCTATTAAATTCGTATTTTTGCAAAGCAGAAACTTTAAAGATACAGATAGATAGATATTTGGCAGACTTTTATCTTTTTAATATCGATATTTAAATATTTAATATATCCGAGAATTCATAAATATTACAATTTCCAAGTTACGCGGAAATTTAATGAATTCAATAGCGCCGGTCACTGGTGACCACCATGGCAGTCAAAGTGTTAATTTGCTTCAATAGATACACTTTTCCCAACGAGATGTTAATGCATAGATACCTGTTTTAAAAAAATTCTGATCTTTAGAATGAATAAACTTTGATATGAAATTTGTCAAACTGTCTTCATTTTCATACTGTTTAGCCCGAAAGAACTGTTCTAAATGTTTAAGAAAATGAAGCCCGGTTGACGAAAGTTCCGGTGAATAAGCTGGGTATTGCAAAATTTCATATTTGAATTCATTTAATTTCGAAACTGTTTTGTACAACGTGTGCTTCCGAGCATTGGCGTGGAGAAGTGCTGGACCATGCCGATTAGTAAGTGATGGGCGTACAATTTTCAATTTTTCATGCATTTCATCAATGTACTGTGGCAGTACTTTTCGGCTGTAATTGTCTCCCCAATTTGAAGGAATGAGTAGCGAATTACTCCACACACATTCCACCAAACTGTTGTTACAATTTTCCGTGGATGAAGTGATGGCCTTGGAGTATGAGCACAAGCCTCATTCTTATCGTTCCACCGAAAAAACGTTTTCCTATTGTCGTAAAGAACCTATTTTTCATCAAAAGTAATGATGCGATCGAAAAATGGCAGCTTTTGCCACATTGTTAACAAGTTTACACTCATGTAATTACACGAATATCAATTGAATTCATATTGGTATAAAGTTCAAAACAACTAACAAAAGGGAAAACTTTTGAGAAAATCTTCTTTGCCGAAATATAACTCTGGCAATGGACAATACGACTATAAACGTGGTTATGCCAAAACCAACAGCATAATAAAGACAGGGAGACAAACGTTCACATGCAAAGAAAATCCAATATTTCATATGCACCAACCTAATACTTAGAAACTTTCGTGTATAATCCGAGTATTGTTTAGTAATGCAGATACATTTCCTGTCCATGTCAGAATGTGGTTTTAGGGAATCAGTTTAATCGTTGAGAAAGTGCAACATTTTTGAAAAGTATGAAAACATAACATTTTAGAAAAGTATGAACTACACTTCAAGAATGGAGAAAGTTAATAATTTATAATAATGATTTTTTGAAAATATTTTCAAAGTGTGCATAATGTTCATTATTCTTAAGATATTTTGATTATAAAAATTTGTTTGTTTGGGTTCAAGGGCTCATGTCACTCTCCAGAAGTCTGATTAGGACTTACATATATGTAAATATTCTGAAACTAATAACTGTATTGTTTTGTGCATACCTTGCTCTATTTAAACAGCAAGGATCAACTTTTTGATTTCCTACTTTCTTAATCTCTTTTCATATATGTTCATTACTACATTCTATAATCTCCATTATTATGTTCGTTCATATATTTTTAATAATTTTTGTAACAGTATAAATTCTATATAACTTAATGAAATTTTTATTTTTTTACAAAATGTGACATCTATGAATTCTTGTATAGATGGAAAACTTTTGTGAACAAAATATAAGATAACTCTTTATCCTCATATCAATCTGAAATTAATGTACCTGCGTATCTGATCATAATTTTTTTGTGTCGATTCATTCGTAACCGAATATTTATGCTCGCACTGGTGGAAATTCGTGAAATTTTGCAAGATAGATATGCATATTCGAATGTGATATAAAATCTTTGAAAATATCGAAGTTCCAAAAAAAACATACAGATATTTATAAATTGAACAAATATTCATAACAGTTCATCAGACTTATAACTGAAACTTTCGAAAAAATATTGTTTTAATGTTTTCTCTTAATTCAGAAATTTACGATAACATTTTTCAAGCTAAATTCTTTCCATATCTAAAATTAATTGAAGGAAGAATGACAGTAAATTTCATGAAACTGTTTGAAATGCTTTTACGAAAATTATGGAATAAAAAAAAATTTTCAGTTTCTTCAAGTCACCAAATATCTTTAACACTAGATTTACGGATTTTGATATATATATTTTTCTAAAGTGAGCCAATTTGTATCATAGAAGAAAGTTGAAGTTTTTTTCAAAGAAAATAGTTCCAAATCAATTTAAATGAAAGATTTATTGTTAAAAAAATAACCAACCAATATATTATATTATATATAATAGTAATCAAATTCTGAATGTGTCAAATTGGCTCCGTTAATCTAGTGTTAATGACGTTTCTAAAAAATACTCGAATCATTTATCGTATTTTCTTTGAGATTTCTGTCTAAGCATTTAAAAATTCATATTTACGTCATTTCATGATATTAAAATTCAAAGACGCAAATGCGGTTATGGTGTTTGTGAACTTAAATTCTCGCTTCTCCAACGTGATATATAAATCATAGCTTCGGTAGTTCCTAATCCATATAAAACCTACAACTGTAGGGTCTACGTAAAATAATTATAAGAATTCAAGCCAAAACACACGAACGAACAACAATATACCATCATCCTAGCACTACAAGAGAACTCACGACAACAATATTTCTAATTACATTTACATTATCATTATTTTTCACATCAGCCTGACAATATTACAATCAAACATCATTAAGCATTTTTAAAACAGCCATCTAAAACAGAATTCCTTTTTTTGCAAAAGCTTTAATTTTTGCTTATGTTCTACATCAAGCTTTTTCCATTTTTGCTAATGCTGTACGTTGAGTTTTCTACGAACGGTGAGTGTGTAAGCCTCACGTAACAAACGAAAGTTTTGCAAAGTGTATTCGTGTGAGCGACATACCTTCACGGTTAACAATCGAGTTGGCTGGTTAGCTAGCTAGCTGGCTCGTTTGCCGGTTGGCTGCGCCTGGTGGTTTTGTTATTTTAACTCTGTTTCTTTGAACAACATTTCGTCATGCTATCTCTTCTCTTTTTTCCCAACTCAATCCTCTATACTTCTTTCTACATCTCAGTACCTCCGTCTTTTTCCGTCACTTCTGCTATTATCACTTTTTTCAGGAGTACATTATGTTAAGGCGTAATTACAACGTGGGCCTTGAGGTTGTGAGGGAAAGACTTTTAAATTCTATATCTTAATTTCGCAGCTGTGTAGACCCGTCCATTTTGCAACCACCTTCGAATATTGAGGGATGGCACGTGGCTACCAGACTTGCTCTCAAGAATTCCTGCGCTAGATTTATGACAGGTGTCATAAATCTGGCAGTTTTCATCCACACCTGGGTCACCCTCGCGGTCCAAGGCCCCCCTCTGCCTGGGCCTTCCGTGGGTTTTGACAAAACCAATGCCAACGCTGTATTTTGATAACCACCCAGGCAGAACCAATAACATTTCACCTGGGCCCAACATTCTCTGCCCCATCAAACCACCCCTTCCTCCTCGTAGGGTTTGCCGACAGAGCAAGGGGTACTTGCAAAACTGATAAAGGACCGAAAGCGAGCAAATCTTCAGATTCTCTCCAGCAACAAGATTCTCTTCGTAACAACAAGTTTCTTCACATACATTTGGCTCGCTCGTATTTTATATTTGTTATTCTATTTTGTTAATCTCTTTTTGTTATCATTTGTTTCCGTGTATATACTAGTTCTCTGTTACAATAAACAAACACCAAAACCATTGCGGGAGTGTAGTGTTTATTAATCTCCGAGAGAAGAAAATAATTCAACTCCAACGACTTAATTGTCCGAGGAGTTAAGACTGTGTGTCTAACCTGCAACGAGGCAAAAGGCACACGAGTCGCAACACATTATGTTATAGGTACATGACGAAAAATATATGCTTTTGAATCTTGCATTAAAGATGAGGAAGAAAGTCTTGTTATGGTAGTTGCCGGTGAAAGTCTCTTTTTATAGAAATTCAAACGATAATATTAGCAGTACCAGAAAAGAATGTAGTTTTTTAGATAAATGGTGTAAATACTTATAAAAATGTATAATTTATAAATATTAATCAAAAATATAATTTCCACAGTTTAATATAATCTGTCTTTTTCGATCTGACAAAGTTTTAATACCTCACTCAAAATTCACTGGTTTTTGATTCAAGATATTCAATGAATACTTTATTCACGCCGTCATGTATTCGAACAAAACGACATTATTTACTGGTATACCTAATATATAGTTTGCAGGAGTAGGTACAGCGGTGACAAAGTTCTAAGAAAGTAGGGGAAAGTCCTCCAGTACCGTTACCTTAAGGTTAATCGACAAAAAAATCAAAATACCTAAGAGAGTCAGTACACAAAGGGCAAACTGACTCTTCTTCAATCGGTCTGTGAGGAAGAGGTAGGTTGTCGTTTCTATTTTTCTTGGTTTTCTGACTGACATCTCTTCCTCACAGCAAGCTCTTACCTTTTTTAGTAACATCTTTTCCTGAAACCTTACTTTTCTTGCTAACATCTTTTAAAAACGAACTTAAGGAATGGCCAGTACTGCAGGACAACGTAATGGCCGGTACTGGAGGAACCAAACAAAAAAAATATGTTCGATTTCAGACAAAAACGAACGTACAAATGTTGATTTAATATCCATTTTTTTATAGTCATATAAGCATACTATACGTACCAGAAGTTATTTGTTTTAAATTGAATCTGTGTACTTCGAAAATCCCCGACAGAATTTTAATTACGTAGCGCACGTTTTTCGCGCGCAACAAAAATCTTTGATTTGCCAGTAAACCGGTCACGATAGGTCGACGTCGAGCGGGGCATATACTTGCATGAGTGTATCGCACTAATGGCGGTAAAAATCTAAACTTCATCTATTATAGGATTATAGAACTTACAACTGACCGGTACTGGGGTACTCTCCCCTACGTTTTTTCTATTTAATATATCTATTATAGATTATTTAATGTGCTTGCTGGGAAGTACTTTTAGTGCTGTTATAAATGAATAATAAACTTTTTTTTTTAATACAATATTTTTATAATGCGAAAGGACGATGAAGAATTGTCACATGTATCTTACGTTTATTGATATATGTACGTATAAATGAAGTGATCAAGCTTTGGTGGTAAAATTTATTGCATTTTGTTGTAGTATATCTTGTACATTCCACAATCAAACATGCTACTTGGTAAGAATATCCTGCCTAGCGGATGAATGTGGCCTTCTCATTATTTATGTGACATTACTGCATTTCTCTGTCATAATTATTAGATCTTAAAAATATCCAGCTCCAAAGCTTATTCTGACACTGATTTCATGTATTCTAAAATTTGTATTTCAATGCATCTTCTATACTCTACTACGTCGTTTTATTACCACGTTTTACATATTACGGTACTGGAAAGGAATGCTGTTTTTTTTTAAATAAACGATAAAAATACTTCTAAGAATTGAACTTACAAATATTAATCTAAAATATAATTAATATAGAATAAAAAATATTATATAAAAACGGATTGATATAATCGTTTTCTGTCGATCTGGCAAAGTTTTAATGCCTCCCTTATTTTTACACGTCTTGATGTGTTGAGAAAAAACGGCATTCTTTTCTGGTACCCCTAAAATGGTGAAAATGAACAATCGAAGTTAAGAGACTGATCAACGAAAGCACGACAAATGAACATGATCGTAATGATGAACAATGATCATGTATTCGTTACAATTTTATTATTTACTGTTTTCACTTTCTTGCGGTAAAACTCTTAAGTGGGACTAATTGTAAGAATATCGCCGGTTTGAAAAATACTACCTTAAACGCATCAAATTTTTCAAACTTCGCAAAATATTCTCATTAAATCTCACAGAAACGACGAAATGATTTGAACTTAGGCTGTCGGAATTGTTTGGGCAGGCAGGATAAACTTTTCTATGTAGCTCGATCGGAAACGCTCGATCCTATAAAGCTTCCAGAATTGCTGTTTCAGCTTTTGACAGCTATGGATCCTAACCTTGTCTCTTCTTATGTTGAAAGAGTAGCGACTATCTGGCATTCCGTCTCTTTCCTTTTTCATTTTGCACGCGAGGAAGTCAACTTTACACAGCGCGGGCCAGAAATGAAGTAGTAGATCGATTCATCACGGTGAACGCGCATTTCTCATTAAGCCTCACCACGGTGAGAAATTATGAAGTGAGTTTAATTGTTCCAGCCGGTGCTCGTTCAATAGGTTTCTATAGGGTGTTTAACAATTTGCAATGCATTCAAGAAGACCTTGATCCCTCCTTAAGAGATTCATCGTTGATTTTCAAAACTCGGA
Source organism: Cerceris rybyensis (assembly GCA_910591515.1). Classification (NCBI taxonomy): domain Eukaryota; kingdom Metazoa; phylum Arthropoda; class Insecta; order Hymenoptera; family Crabronidae; genus Cerceris; species Cerceris rybyensis. Next base: position 20,794,816 of record OU342789.1, on the reverse strand, counting down.
AAGTTCATCCAGTCTACCCGGTTTAGCTGTTACTATAAATTGTAGCTTATGTTTCCCTTTACCCTCATTCGCATTAGAAAAATTAATAACTGATTGTTAATTTCTTTATTGTATTTTTATCAGTCGTACATGTAAGATTCTGAATTGAAATATAATTAAACTTGCTTAATCTCTTCTCTTACAATGACGTGTGACACTTGTGAGACAGTGAATGGAATAAGAAATTTGGAAGATTTCCAAAAACTATAAAATTGAAAATATCAGTCGATCACGAGACGATCAAAATATTTCTATACTATTAGGTATAAGGGAAAGTTCTGTCGTTTTTGAACACGTGCACTTTTATGCGTTGTCGATCCTCAGCAAGAATTCTGATCGGACTGAAATCAGTTTAAACACTTAGATTAGTATATGATTGATGATTTAGACACATTTTTTTGTATTTTAGTCAGTTCTTTAAACTTGTAAAACTCTTAACATGAGTGAAAAAAAGTGCACTTAAGACATTGCACGTTGTACGAGTTGCAAGAAGGGAATAACGCGATGGAGGCAAAAAAAAACTTGTGTGACGTGTTTCGAGAGGATGCAGTAACAGTTCGAAAATATTTTCGAAATCCTAATTTGAGTTCATCTTTCAAAGAAAAATCACCCGAACGAAATTTCGCAAACCATCTTTGACATTTTCGAACTGTTACTGCATCCTCTCGAAACACGTCACAAAAGTTTTCTTTTGCCTCCATCGCGTTATTCCCTTTTTGCAACTCATACAACATGCAATGTCTTAAGTGCACTTTTTCTTCGCCCATGTTAAGAGTTTTAAAGGTTTAAAAAACTGATTGAAATACAAAAAAATGTGTATAAATCATCAATCATATACTAATCTAAGTGTTTAAACTGGTTTCAGTCGGATCAGAATTTTTGCTGAGGATCGACAACGCATAAAAGTGCACGTGTTCAAAAACGACAGAACTTTCCCTTATACCTAATAGTAGTATTGCATTAGGTTATGCGTTACATAAGAAATCACTGATACTTTTTTATTTCAGCAATTAAGTCTGCGTTATTGCGTGTACAGTCAGAAAAGAAATCGTACGACTTAACCCCTTGCACCTACACTGACGAGTGACACTCGTAATAAGATAAATTAGGAAATTTACAAGTTTTCCAAAATCTATTAAAATGAAAATAATAATGATACGTGACGCGATAATATTATTTCTATAACATTAATATTACGTTAAATTATATGGCATATCAAGAATCAGTAATTAATTTCTATTTTAGCAATTAAATTTTGAATTAAAGTAACGGCAGTCACGAAACACATCGTAGTTCAAGGTTACTAGGGGTGATTGCATAAAAGTTGAATTTTAGACTGACAAGTGACTGTTTGTACAGTCTATCAAGCAGTTAGCAGTTTATTAGAAAAATGACTGTCATTGTTTATACAACTTTGTACCTTTGACGATTTTAGGTACTGTCTTAACCTAAAATAATGCTGTGATTCTCTTTTAAAATAGTAATTTCAGTTAAAAATAAAATATATACATATGAGATTTCAATTTCTACCAATGTTCATCTTATATTAAATTTCGTGTTTATGGCAAGTAGCGATTGATGGCAACTAAATTGATGTACATTAATATCAATTAGGAATATTCAATTTTCAGTGAAGTGAATGAAAGCCTTATTTCACAATTCACAACAGCAACTGCGAATTATTAAACACCGTTTATAAATATATATATCCTTATCGTTTCTGGCACTGGTTCCTTCCACTTATCATTACATACCGTTCGATTCGCGATAATGACTCACCGAAGATGAAATTCCACAATCCTTACTGGAATGAACAGCATAAGTATGTAGGAGTCCACGAGCGCACGTTTACTCTGTGCAAGCGCGAACTTTTAAATTGATTTGGAATCTCGCCAATCGCAGCCGATTTTCTTCCAACTCGATTCTTTGCTCTTCTTTTTTCGGTCCTCCTCCTTCTTCTAGTCGTGGAATGGTTCACGTTTTTCTCGCTGCGCATAATTGGTTTTATTATAGCCGAGCTGATACCACAACGACTGCCACGGTGCGATAAGAAATGTATAACGAGTGTCGCTGCCAAGCTTTCTCGCCATCGATTGAGCATCGAATAGAGTTACGTACCGCGAGTAATTTTACCTCTCTTACTCTATCCCTACTAGCACTTATGAAAAATTCTGTTTTCAATTATCTTAACTAAATCGTGATTATTCGAGTGAAACCAAAGACACTTAAAAATGTAGTAGGGTTTTTCTGATTTAAGCAATTCTTTTTCAATAAACAGATATCGATTTATTGTTCATTAATTAAGAGAGGTTCCAGTATGGACCACATATATAGTACTTTGTAAAATGTGAATCAGCTATCGGTAACGTTGCAAAGAAATCAAATTGTCATCTTTATTAGGCACATGTTTTACATGCATCTAATCAGCAATTTAAGAAAGTTGAAATAAGGTTTTTGAAGAATTCAGCAAGGGATTCCTATAAACACGTGATTTTAAGTATTTCTACAGATTTTTATATGGAAATGTGCCACAGATAAATGTCAGTTACTTAATACATTCTCCTCGCTGCATTAATCTCAAGTAGAAAATAGTGTTATAGTTTATTAAAAAAGATGCGCCAATAACAACTTTTGTCATATTACCACATTAAAATGATATTTAATCATACATATCTTCGGTATAAAAAGTACTCTTCCATGTTTGCATAGTCATGAAATTTGAAGATTGAAGCCATAAATTTAAAAGAAAGATTATTAATTGCAATAGGGGCTATTTCAAAACTTCAGCTAAAACGTCAAAAAAGCTGAGAAGGAATGTTATAAAATCCTAATTTTAAAAATTATGAAAGCAATACAATAGGATGATGCACATATGTATGTGTATAATAGAAATTCATTATTTTTGTACCGTAATTTAATTTTGAAATGAAATCACTTCTTCAATAAGGAAAATCTTGCTTTAATTATAAATTCTCGTCACAAGAATGTTGAGAATTCCGAAAGAAAAAAATTGTACGAGTTTTGTATTATTCGTTCGCATACACGTACTAATTTAAATATGATTTCCTACTACTTCATATATATGAAGGTATCACCGTCACCAATTTTCAAAATTGAATCGTTCAACGTTGGGCTGTTATAAATAGGTCATGTCTACAATGTAAATAAAATTTATAATTTTTTCAACAATTATTTTATATAGATAGCTAGCAGCATGCCAAATTCACGAAACAGTATAATACTTATAATCAGTGAAATTAAGTAAAAAGTTGGTTACCCCAACAGCATTACTTCTTAAATATATGCTACATTCGCATATCAGATTATTGTTTCAATTAACAGAATAGTGGTCAGTGGTATCGATTATCTCTTAATCCAACGAAACCCTCTGTTTGCTCACGGATATCCAAACAAAACTACGTTCTCTTAACGATCGCAGGAGCTCGATATTTCTAATGAGCCGTAATTACGTATCGTTCGGTGGTTGGAGCAATAAATTCAACTGATTCGTCCACGAGATAAGGAAGGACCTCCGATACTACAGCTGGACAATAATTCACCAACTGCAGCGACGTTCATTGCTGAGAACATGGTCAACAAGTAGCTACGAATACGTGGAGATGTTCCGCCTGGCGAAAAGTTGCTCCTGCAAAAAGCATTGCGTTAGCCAGATGCCATGTTAAACCGACAACCAGGTCCTTTGATCGTGCACCTTTGATACCGAGAATGATATTCTGCTTTGTTGCTTACAATCAGATTTGCTCTATTTCTCTTTTTCATCGAAAATCAGCCATGATCTTGTTTGAAAGTTTTGTTTTCAAAGACTAAAGACAAAGTTTATTTCGAAAGTGGCATGAGCCATTTTCTTTTTAGATCGGTATATTTGAGGGTTTGCGTTTTAACGTGTTTGAAAATATTGATGATCATTGTCGAGAACATTTACTTATACTTGTTATCTTGAATATTTATATATTTCGTAGCACAAATAATTTTACGGAACCATTGCAAAGTTATCACTTTTATTACGCTAAAACTTATGCTATTTGTAACATGTTTCCTATGTCGTTAACTATTAGGTTGGTAAGAAATTAATTTCGGTTTTCGTGCTTTCAAACTTTGGCGCTTAATCTTAAGATATCCATTTACTTGAATTGTTTATTAGTCCAGTCAAATAAGACTTTGAAGGTTACAAAAATTCCCATAGAGCTAAAAATTGGTATGGATGTTCAGAATACTATTATAAATGAATTGTGAAAAGTCCCCATCAATCCCCCTTGTGCAACAAATTTTATTGATGGTGAAAGTTTGCGAAAATAGGGTTTTCGCGTTTTTCAGTTAAACGGTGAGTTTTACAGCAAAACTAGTTCAGACAAAAATTGTAGATCATCCGATTCTCTACAAAAAATGTATCCACACTTTTTTTCATAAGTATTGCCATTTCCGTGATACAGCGGTTCAAAGAACTGAAAAAATTATTTTATTCGTAATATGCACACGTTTCCACACCACCTATGAGGTAGTGTGCTTGGCGCTTTTTTTTAACGTGGTTTCCCCGGTAGGCCTATTCCACGATCTATTGTGATCCTATTGAATTCAAATTGAGTATTGAAAATGATGAAAGCTGTGTAAATTATGTAATATATAAATGAAAAAATAATTTGGAAAAATTATTCGTCGGATTCATAATAATCCAATGGAACTTCTAGTGTACTGTCTTCGTTTTCATCATCTTCTTTTTCTTCATCTTCCTGCTGGATACAAATATGTTCTAAAAGTGATACATCATATGTCTCATCACTGATATCGTAATTATCCTCATCTAGTATCGATTCAACATTGGAGCACGACTGTCCTTGACAATTGGTACATGCTAAAGAACAAAACAGTCCAACCTTTTTACAGCCGCATTTAGCATTGCAACCTTTTTTGCAATTGCAAAAGATTGTGTTAAGGAGTTTTTCTGGTGCAGGTGGGAGTAACGTATGAATTGGTTCCAATGCATTGTCAACTAACTTCCAACCCCAGTCTTCTGGATCCATTTTATTTCCAAGCCACACTTGAACTTGATAATATACCCGGAATAGATGTTGTTGAGCAGCAGCAGAGGTTGGGGGAAGACAAGCTAATTGCACTTGTTTTTTATTATAAGTTTTTTTTTGCAAAATATAAGTATCGGAGTTTATCCAAGCAGGTAACTTTTTTTGGAGCTCCGTACATAGAAAGAAGGAAGTGAATTCCATTAGTGATTATAACTGCACATGAATTTTTACAGATGTCTGGTCTTTCAGGTACTCCGAAAACTCATCACCTCTTTCAATACTTGCATCAATTAATGCTTTCATGCCGCGATCAACAGTAACAACTCCACTTTCAGTCAAAGGTTGACTACAAATAAAGCAGAATTGCGACATTTTTTTTTAAAAACAGTAAAATGCACAAACTTTGTTACAAAATATAAGCGATAGCCACGAGTTGTCACTACGAAGGAATGCTTACGACTAACAGTATTTTGTTGAGTATGAGACCTTTGAAACGGAGCAGGTATACGAGCATCGCCACGCTGACAATTGAGTGGAAGACAAATGTTACTCAAGGCCATGGGACTAAATTAAAATAGGGGCGGAGTTTATGACGTTCATTTATATTCTAAGAATTTTATAATTTGTATGTATAAGACATAGGGACTCATATTTGTACTCGTATAACGGTTCAAAAATGTATATAAAAGTACATTAACGTGCATATTACGAATAAAATAATTTCTTCAGTTCTTTGAACCGCTGTATCACGGAAATGGCAATACTTATGAAAAAAAGTGTGGATACATTTTTTGTAGAGAATCGGATGATCTACAATTTTTGTCTGAACTATTTTTGCTGTAAAACTCACCGTTTAGCTGAAAAACGCGAAAAACCTATTTTTGCAAACTTTCACCATCAATAAAATTTTTTGCACAAGGGGGATTGATGGGGACTTTTCACAATTCATTTATAATAGTATTCTGAACATTCATACCAATTTTTAGCTCTATGGGAATTTTTGTAACCTTACTTCTATTTTAATGATTAATTTGACTGGACTATATCTTGTAATATAGTTTTATAGTACAGATGTTACTCTACACCGATTACTGATAACCGAAAACTAAACTCTTATTTGGTCCTTAAGTGTTTTTTCGGTCAGTCATGCATTAAAATGAAAAGTTTAATTAGAGCACACTTATGAAGTGACTTCTTACTTTGCACAGTCTACATCAAGTGACTTCTATTAGCTAGGCCACGATACCTGGAGGTCTGTTGAAAGTGTTTTAGTCTGAATTGCCAGAAGGATAGAGTCATATCTTGTTCATATGAAAAAGCTGCACATTTGTTATGTAGTCATATGAATGGCGAAAGAAGTGCTTTGTATTCGGTAATTATTGGTCGAGCTTCAGATTTTCAGGCACGATATGCCTTGATTATGTCATGCTAGCGCCAGTCTATCCTCACACCTCTGTAATACCGTAAACTATCAAGTCGTTTGCGACCAGTAGATGTAAGTATCCTAAAGATGAGAATAGCGTATACAAGGGGTACCGTGCCTAGCGGTGGATACGAAAAACATGAAAAGCTGTTATGTTTCAAAAAATAGGAAATAAAGTAGAGATAAGAGTCAACGATTAGGTTTTGAACTTTTAATTAAAATTAAAATTGAGGGACATTTTCATATAACTTTTGAACCATAAAAGATATCGTGATGAAATTTGCACTGAAAATGTTTTTAAAACCTTCTTCACGTTTATGCAGTGTTTTCTATGAAGTACAATATTTAATTTTACAAAAAATAAAAACAAATGAGCCTAAACAATCTTACCACATTTTTTATGTTGCAAAGTTATTATTTAAAGTTAAATAACAATTAACTTGTTTATTGAAATATCAAGATATAAAACATAAGAAAAATACACTAAACACAAAGTACTACGCGACACTGTTCAAATCGCTGTTCGCTGCTATCACTCAGATACTCTGTTCGCTCACATTCTATTCTGTTCGCTGTTACGCTAACACACTCTGATGGAACTGTTAGAATTGAATGCAGACGAAAAAATAGAAAACATAGCCCAAGGCTCATCTATACTATAGGAAAAACATTTTGTGTGGTCTAAACGCTTACTCAAGTAAATTCTCAAGTATCTGACAGTCCAGATAACAACTCGTTAGACCGCACGCTTTAGACACAAATAATTTTGGAAACAGGAACAAACAGGATGTGATTTTTACATTTTTATATAGGGGAAAGCATGCTGAAAATGTACTAATATGTAAAAATTTTGAACTATTTGGAACTTAAAAGATGCACCTTACCAAGTGAAAAATATTTATCTACTTTTTTCATTATGTTCAATATTATAGTTTGAATACAAAATTAACGATAATCTGTAGTCGAAGATGCTTTTACTTAACATTATAGAATACCTTTCATATAAAAAAAATGGGATTAAAATATTAGATACAGATGTAAGAATACTTCGCAAAAGGCAGGCAATTTTTTTCGTAAGAAACGCCGTCTTTAAAATATCTAACAATAAGTTTAAATATTCATTGTAATTATAATTGTTGTTAAATCCTATTAATACCTTTGGTTCCAAAACTCATAAACATTTAACAATCTATATGTATTTAGTAAATATTGATATGCAAAAGTTGGTTTTTCGACAAAATGTCACTAAATTTCATGATTTGAACCACTGTGGGCCGTTGCTATACATAGTCACATGGCTTAAAAAACCAAAAGAGCGTTAATGCAGGACCGCTTAGAGAAGATATCTCGATCTACTACAAATATTGCATTAAGTTCTACGGTATATCAGAAATCATAAACAATTTATTATTTCAGCAATTTAATTCCGTTTTATTGTGCATGTAGTCATAAAAAAATTGTAGGGCAAATGATTAAATCAACGTTATCTCATATCAAGAGTTCATTTCCATGAATATTTAAAAAATAAACTATGCTTCATGCATTTGAGATACAATATGAGAAAAGAATAAGCGAACCGCAAACAATTCGCTGTAATTTTCTCTATTATTTCTGTATTACATATTCTGTACTATAATTTTTACACCCAAGTTACATTATACCTAACAAAAGTACTTGTAAGTACCAGAGTCGAATTCGATTTCCATATATATGATTGATCGTCAAGTAAACATCGTCCCTTTGGGGTATAATGCCTCCTCGGCTAACCCTACGGCTAAGTCTACGAGCAATCCTTCAATCTTCTCAGCCTACAATCAGGGTGATAACCTTGAAAATGTACCTATTAGAAAATAACCAAGATTTCAGGGATTAGTCCCCTTTTATAACTATCTGCTGCTAATTTTACTTGGAACGACGTTCTGCTACATGATCTAGGCTCGATACAACCGTTGATCCGACATTTTTTGTGATTCTGATTGTTCCCGTCAGAAAAGTATGTCTTGCACACTATTGCATGTAATAATCGCTTTTAATAAACTCTGAGCAATAGTGACATAATAAAGTGTATATAATTCTCACGGTTTCAATTCAAGAGACCATTATTAGAATTATCAATGAAATTATTCGATCACCATATTTTAAATGGGACGCAGAGGATCCTAACAACTTAGTAAAAATTGGTACACACATATACCGTTACTAATGGAAATAATTAATGAGCCATTTGATTATACGTACAACGATTGTTATTATTTTTGCTGTATGCAATATTTTGTCGTTATTACAATTAATAAAGTCTAGTTTCTATCAGCGATGCACACTTCTAGTAATTATTAGTATTCTACGATACTATTCTACAATTTCTTTCTGTTAATCATTTCCTTTTACTGTTTCCCTCATATCTCATTTCGTACATAGAGATCTTACGAAATAAAGGGAACAATACAACAGCCATGATTCGACAAAGAGAGGAAACGAAGGGTTCAATCTACGATGGTGGTAGTCGAATGAAGTTAAGTAGACTGGGGAATTGAGGATTATTTTAATGCTTGGTTAAATTGCGTAACTGTGAGTGCTGAGTGGATAAGAGAGAGGAAGAGGGAGAAAGAGCAATATATTCAACGGTGATTTGCCAGAAAGGAAGGAGAGCCTGGAAGATGGTGGTGGAGGTTTGGAGGCTAACTGAGTCTCGGTTACGTTCGTATTTACATGAGAAAGTGTCAGAGATTTATCCGTATTAAATTCGCTTTAGACGACGGAAAACTATTATTGCATTTGGAGAGAAAGAAATCCGAGAGAGAAAAAATGAGTAATTGACTTTACAAAAAATATACACTGATCCAGTTCGTCTACGTTGTTTTAATATATGGTAACAAACTTCGAATTTTGGAATTTTTATAAGTATTCATGTCTTATAAAAACGATGTGCCATTTAATTGGGCTGGACTACTTAGCGATTGCTATGCAGTTGTAACCACACTTTCATTTATTTTTGTTTAATTGGCTTTAAATAGGTTCGTTGACTTTACTTAAGTTATACGTTTTACTGATACACATTGCTATATTACGTAATACAGATATTTGATAAATTCGGTTATGCTTTACAATTAAAAACAAAGTTTCATGACTAAAAAAGTGCTTCCTTAACAGACGTGATAAATTTCTAAAAATCGGGACTAAACCGTAGAGTAAGGAGTTGATTATTTCGGATATTTACCATAGATCGAAAGCGTCTATGTTAGCAAATGGTTCGTATTGCTATGTTTACCAATATCAAAAATTTAAAAAGATAACAGCTCCTACACTAAAAAACAAATGGTCACGATACATTAAAATGTGTAATTTGAAATAAACTGCACTTCCATCCAACTATCTTAACTACCATATTTTTGTGAAAATGTAATTTAACTGTTAATCACAAAAACATGACAACGACTATCAATAAAGGTCTGTGGAAAAGTACCAAAAATAAACTAATGAATAAGTGTTGCATTAAAATAAGAATAACATGATCGTCGATTGAACAATTAACAGATTATTTAAAGTAAGATCAAACATCATGAGGAGCATAAATCAAAAGATTCCCCCAAATTCTTGGGGTTCTCATCTCGTTGCCGTGGAAATAGTAAAAGTTCTCTATTTTCCGTAGAAATGGAAGTCAGCGAACAATAAATCGGTTCACTTCTCATGTACCCGTAGAAATGGATCAACTCGACAGGAACCTCGGAAAAAAAAGGTAGAAAGGGAATCCTCGATCGAGAACCTTGAAAAGGAACGAGGAGGGGAAAGGAGCGATTCGGAAGACAGATTGGTTTGGAACAATCGTCTTGGGGCCCTCGAAGTATTCTCGCCCCCTTCATTCTTAACGACGCTTCGTTCTCCGATTTAACGTATCAGCGTTGCGAATCTAATCTGCCGGGTCCTCCCTTTTCTATCGAATGGATGGACATCCCATCGCGTACCACCTCTGCAAAAAAAAATGAAAGAAAAGACGAACTTACCCTTGGGGCTCCCTGAATTCATCAGCCAACCTCTAATCTCGATATAATCGATAACAATATCATCTCACAATGGAAGATTGATATCTGCCGATTCTACCCAAAATCGATACTCTCTTTCAGGCGGAAGGATTAGATTAGCCTCTTCCTTTAATAGCAGGATATATTCCTTCTTGAACCTTGCGAATGGAACAGATAATACTTCGGTGATGCGAAGAAGTATTGATATGGAATGTACAGAACAAAATAATTTCTATTTTGACTTTATCCTTTTCTCGAAGGTCTGTATCTAAGACAGCACAATTTTTTGAAGCAGCAACTCCTATAGTACATTTAAAGCTGATTATCCTGTTCTGTAAAATATGATATACATTTAAGCTTGACGCTTTATTACTACCAGGTGTTCGCCAAAAAAATGTGGTATCAATATGCCGCCAGTTCTTTTTTCCATATTGACGCTTTGAAACAGTACAATTGTTTAGGTGGCCTAGTCTGTGTCTGATCTGAAGTTGTCTCCCTAGTTAGATCTGTGTTGTTGAAAAATTACAGTATGTATTACTGTTGTTATTGAACGTCATTTAGGTAGGCCTGGGTAGCACAAAGGTAATTGATTTCAGTGGTATGCGTAACAGAACTAATGTATTATTATTATTGTTATTATTTATACAAAATTATTGTTCACTCCACGCACTGCTCGCACGTCCTACCATTCTGTTGGCTTTTATCTCTTTCAACGTACTTCCTTCTCTTTAAAATGCACCCTACTTATGCTCTCATTCGTTCATCGTCTTTCTCTTTCATTCATTCTGTCACTCCCATTTCCAAACATTCGAATTCGTAAAATTCAAATACTCCGTAGCCTATTTCTACTCAGGCTCAGACTCGCCTTCCTACATTTAAGGATAATATTCTAGATTATACCACTATACACTGCACCTGTCACAATATTTATGAATAACAAGAATTTATCATTTTAATATAACTATTTCCTCCTAGAATCCTTTTCGAGATTCTAGTTAATCTATAAGATCAAAGATGCAATAATTTGTTCGCTGCCGTTTGCAACAGACTGTTACGATTATTCATTGCTTGCAATCTTAAAAAATCGTGTTCTCATTTATAACACGTGTACACGCTATGGATACTGAGTTCTCCTAGTAAGAACAGGACACGAGCCAAGAATTCTTGAAATAAGGGATAGAGGGGCATCCCCTTTTACAGCATCCTAAGCGGTATGAGTTGAAGAGAAATTTATAAAGGCCTACGTGCTCTCTAGGCGACTCTGTCTGTGATATTTTATGGCAGTGTTTTGTTTCCAGTCTAAAGGGGAGGGAGCCGTACGGTGATGGGACCCTAAAGCGTCGCTTGCAGTCGGTTTACAGGGTTCATAAGACACGATGTGAATTCACCGTAGCCTTCCATGCCACCAGAGAGAGAGAGAGGCAAAAGGAGTTTATTACACGTGCAGCGTTCTTTGGGCTCTTGGGGTGCGCTCGTTTACGTCTCTCGTGAAAAACAGCGTGCGCTGAATTCCTCTTACGGACGTGTCTGTAAATTGGTGACCCGTTTTTTGCTTTTCTTAGTTCGTGTAAACACATCGCGCAACATAATTACGCTGAAATAAGCGTCTTGCGAGTAACGGAATGCAAAGTTATATAAAACTGCGTTCAACTATGGTCTCACCCCTTTGGGAAACTTGAAAAATTGGTTCACATTTTCAGTGCAAGCAGTCTGTTTAAATGAGCTAATTGTAAATGACTTCAACAAATTTTTGATTATTTGAAAGATCTCGCACCGTCGGTTCCCATCATATCGGTCCCTGAAATTCAATCTTGGCGAAAGACAACCGAAAACTAAACACTTATTTGGTAGTTAAGTACTTTTTCGGGTAGTCACGCGGTAGAATCGTTAGGACCAGGGATGTCTCTATCCGTCGGGAGAATCGGAATAAAACATTTATGATGTCAGGTTTTTTTATTATGAGTTGGACTGGTCCCTAAAGGGAACTAGCCAGATCTGACCCAGAGTCGGCGGTTAATTTGATAAGTATTCAAGAATTCATCACTAAATTTAGTGGTGATTATACATAATCACCAGATCAATCACATTTACTGTAACATATATATTTTATAAAGATCAGTGTAAATTTTATTTGATTGATAGCAGCAGAAATGAAGTGTTATTTTGTTATCAGTTGGAAATACGTGGTTTATGAAATTCACAAATATTATGTATATAAACATTTTTAACAAATCGTGGGTTTTATAAATAAAGTAATTTTTCATATATTTATACCCTAAAAAATTAGATGATGTTTTTACTGGGATTCCATCTCGTTGTTAGCAAATTACACGATGCTAAAACATAATGTATAAAACATAAAGAAGAAAATTGAAACAGTTAAGTCTATTGTCCCTGTGACACTTTACTCCTTTGTCTTAACAACATTTTCGAGGCTCGTAAGCGACTCAGTAATGAACACTGTCAAGCAAAACATTTCACGTACAATGTAAGGGTCACAAAGTTATTAAACAAATTGATCGCTCTGCACGACCATGCCATGCGCGGTATTAGCTTAGTGTGCCATTTTATGTTACTTGAAGTTGGCTATATTTACTTTATTTATATGGTTTAAAGTGTTTCGTTTATGTGTTACGTCTAATATATCGGCTTGAATGTAGTATAAAAATACTTGACTTTCCATGTAAATATTGCACTTGGGATTTCATATAAAATAAGCATTCAAGTCAGTGGTTAATATGTGTAAAAGTCATAGTGATTGTGTGTAAAGTTGCTTGAATAAGTTGCAAGCATATTTTTAATTCTTTCGGAACCCTCTCAGCAATCGTTAAGACGAAGAAATTTCTAGAAATGGACGTAGGTGGTTTTAACCACTTACAGGGAGTAGGACTCTATCCATGTTATACCGTGGAAGGCAGTAACTTTTTTTCAAATGTTGAATGCCTGGCTTGTACATGTTTTATTATTTATTTTCGGAGTCTGTGTCATGTTTAGTCATTTAATACCCCGACAGCCGCTAAGCTTGAAGAATGAGTCGGTCAAGGGACTTAAAACTTTTGTGAGGGGAGGTGGAGTGCACACAAAATACAAAACAATATATTTTTACAATTACATTCTTAACATGAATTAACTTCTTCTGACATTGCCACCAATATTTGCTCTTTCACAGTCTAATGTCCTAACTAACGGTAACTTTAAAGTAGCGGCTACCAACGGGATCGGTACCATCCACCGGTGTTTCAACGAACTCCACCATGTTTCAACAAACAGTTCGAAATGTCTTTTAACCCTCGAAATCCTGAAGTATCGTAATGACTTTGCCATTTAGGTTTCCCGTACGGGAACCGTGTTGCACCACCAGTGATGTAACCGTTAGGTTATTGACTTTAAAAATGTGAATAGGTGTGTGTTTCCTGAAAAGGGGACGGTAGCGCCAAAAAGGTTAAAAACCTAAGCTTTAAAGCAGCATGGCGTCATCTGTACTTGCATTTTCTAATTTAATTAGATTTCATACTGTATAGATATTTCTATAACATTAAAATAATGTGTTGATTACAGTTTGTGATTTAATAAGTAATTAATTATAAATGTAAGAGAAAAATTGTAATACACCGATTAACCGTAATAATTACCACACATTATATAAGCACAACAAGATTAAGAATCACTCTTGAGTATAAATCAAATAGTTACCTGGAAAACATCGAATTTTGGTTCTAAAAAATAAAGTTTGACAAACAATTTATCACTTTTTATCAAATATTTTGAGGAGAAAGCTTCTCCTCCTACTAAAGCAGGAAAAGAATAAATCAAATATCAATACCCAAAATAAAACTTCTAACGTACACGCTAACAGTATGAAACAAATCGTCATTGTGTTCCACATAATTCTACGAAACTTTATGGATTACAAACATTAAGCCACGAGAGTGTATTTGTGACTTCCAGTTATTTCTCTTTTGACTAGCACAAACAAACCTTCAAGTCACTCGTGTTCAGTAACGCACAGTTATTCAATTACAGCTTTAACCTAACTCAATTTACACAATGCAAATAGCACGTGTGTCACAGAAAGAAATATTTTGCTTTGTTTAAAAGAAACCCTACAGATTCATAGTGGATCAAAATAACTTTACCTCTAGATCTGTTTGTTACAATTTTCGAAGCTCTCGAAATCCATACACTAAAATTCTCGATATTGTACTCTAAATAGTAAAAGAATCATTAGTTTTACAGTCACCTACAACGTATTCTGGTATGCCAAGTATCTTTAAAACTATGAGTACAGAGATCATACTGCATTGATAAAAAGTTATTATTTTCATTTCGTATACATCTGACACGCGCTACACACATATGGCTACGGTATTACATGATGACAATGGGACTGTTGTGGGTGAAGAGGTAATAGACTCGTAAACAGAATGAAAATCCTTCATCATCTCGAAAATTTGTTCAAAGTTGTTATTTAACGATAGAACTACTACGCCACTCAAAATGACTGGTGTTCAATTTTTATTATAATACCAAGTTTGTAGGAGAGCCTGTTGAGGTGTAACTTGCAACTTGGGCCTTGAGGTTGCAAGAGCTAAACTTTTATTATTTTTATTTACAATACTTCTGCAGCCGTGCAGACCTGTCCCATCTGGGAAACACCCTTTGATGACCGAAGGGTGGCACGTGGTTCCTCCAAATCTCCTTTCTCCAATCCTCAAAAAGAATTGTTGAATCCTTTTCTAAACCTTGGCCACTCTCGTGGCCCAAGCCTGTCCCCTCTGTCTGGGTCTTCGTAGGGTTTTGGCAGGCCCCACTTCAAATTCTACATTTTGGTAACCACCCACGAAATCCAGGTAGAACCAGTAATATTCCATCACCTACCCAACATACACCTTCTTATCAAGCTATAACTTCCTCCTTGCAAGGGATGGCGACGGAGGAAGGGGTGCTTGAAAAGATGATAAAGGGACTAAAAATGCATTCCCGACAGTCACTCTTTCATACTGCAGCGTTAATATTACATCTTCTGAAACGGTATTTCTACACAGTTCGCTCTCGTTAACTTATATGTACCTTGTTATTTATTGTCATTTGATAAATCTTCGTTGTTTTTTTGTTTCTGTGTATGTACGTGTTCGACGTTTTAAAATAAACATACATTACCCAAATCGGAGTGTCAGGTTTACTCCTAGGAGAAAACGACACCAGTGTCGGATTATGCACCGGAAGCATTGGTACAAGGTGCCGGCCCTGGGACCGTCCGAGAGGGCCTCTGGTGTTTTTTGGGACAGTCAGTCCCCGGTAGTAACGACGACATAAGAAAGCACGGGTGTTATAATTGTTAAAGACAACCTCATTTTTTAGTTTTCAATCAAGAATTTCTTCCGCAAAACGTGGTGTTATTAAACTAATAAAACAACTAAGCTCTGACAACTTAATTGGTTGCGGAGCAAAAATACGTTCCTGAGGCTCTCAGATGTTGCTAAAAATTCGTTCCTCATTATTTTTCGACACACAGATGGTTCTTTGTTCAAATAGCAGTCGCGCCTCGCAAAATCGTTTATTACTTCAAAATCAATGAGCTTTATGGGTCTATTGTCGTTAGTACTTCAGGAAAAGTTTTTTCCGCCAAAGAAGTATTGACCGGAGACTTCTTCCCTACGCGAACTGGGTTTTCCCAGTTCCTTCAAACGTCACCGGAGGCTCTTGACCTATGGGCAAGGGACATTTCCTTTGCCCACCAATCAGAAAATTTAATATTTCGAAACTAGAGAGCCTACAATCGGCTACTTTCCCTCTCGCAATAATATCCGCTCCCGCCAAACTCTGACGGAAGCGTGTCTTCACGCGCTTACTAATCTTTAGTCTTCTAACAAGGGAACCTCCCGAGGTGCCAATTACCGATTTTGATGAAATTTAAGTATGATGTAGTGGTCTATATATTTGACACGTATTTTTTTATCGGCAATCGTCCACGTTAAAGGGGTGAAAACCACCCTCAAAGTTGGGGTCCTGAAGCTTATTTATCGAATTTCTTCGAAACTATTAGAGATACGAAAATTTCGTAGCAAGTGAAAATTAACGCCTTCGGACCACGTATCCAATGGTGTAAACATAGTTAACCTAACCCAGAAAATCAATTTGTTTAAACAATATGTTAAAAAATATAATTTTTTTCATCTTTTTTTCAGTTAAATAGAATTGAAATACAATAATTTTTTTTTGTAACACAAATATCAAATTTCCTATTTATTCGATAAATAAGCTTCAGGACCCCAACTTTGAGGGTGGTTTTCATTTCTTTAACGTGGACGGTTGCCGATAAAAAAAATACGGGTCAAATATTTTCACGAGAGCTATATCATACTAAAATTTCATAAAAATCGCTGTTTTAGACCTCGGGATGTTCCCTTGTTAGACTACGCAACTTTGGCCTATTTCAATCTCTTTTCTACACAAGACCTTCGTACGTGACTCAAATCGGGTGGGCTTGTTTTAATATACGCTCACTCCAGAGGTGTCGCCAATAAATCATGAGTAGGTATCAACTCGCGAGGCGTGCATCCGTAACATAATTGTTCGACGAGGCCGAAAATGTGTCTAACCTTCGGTCAGAGACACACGAGTCAACAGAGCCATAGTTTAGATATTCTTTCTATGTTCGGTTGCTAAAACATGAATTACTGAATCGATCATCGTTTCCACCTCTTTATTCTCCTTTTGCCAAAATACTTATTTAATATATTGAAATGTAATAGATTTAACGCTGGTAGTTCTAGTGTTAATATATCACAATCTCGGTGGTTCGGAATCCCCCTAAATTAGATTTTACAATGAGGCAAAATTACCATAGCAGTTAAAGTTGAAAAAATACAAAACAGCAGCAACAACAACAAAATAATCCCTCTTGATACGGGTTTTTCAATTTCTTCTTGGGGCGATTCGATCAATGTGCGTCAGTATTTAGCATCAGTATGCCAAATACAAAAATAATACATGTGTGAGAGGCGTGGTCCTTTCACCATAACCAATTCTTTAATACTACATTTATTTCGTGGGACTCTTTCCCAATAATTTTGTGGACCAGTAACACAGATAAAGCTAATATGATTGTTGACCATGTTATGATATTTTTTTTCCCTTTTGAAGTCTTGTATGTAAAACGACAAAGTTTTAATGGAAGTCAGTTACGTGCGCGTAATTTTCATACGAAATGATATATCAAACTTGTAATTAAAGTTCGAAATTTGATTAAAATTGAGTTGACAAAAAGTTATAGAAGAGTAAAGCGGATGATGCCCCTGCGAGGGTGCTTGTAACGTTTTAATTAGGCTGGTGATCGATGGCACCCATCAGCGGTACGCCAGGAATTTATCAAACGCCATTCAATCGAATCAAGTGGTACGGTCGGCTGTCCCTTTCATCCTCTCTATAGCTTCTGCCACTCATCGGCTAGAGAGTAAAAGTCAAGTATTCATGGCGGACACGGTTTGTACGATGGCAATCACGCATCAAGTCGCTACTCTTTTCACTCCTTCCGACCACTTTTTATTTGTCGATTTTCTGTTTCATCATCTTATACTACACCTCTTGCCTCTGTTTTCGTGTTTTTTTCACACACATATTTGATATCCCCCTTTCTTTTATCTCGCTCAGTTTATGCATAGGTGATTAAACATGTATGACGCGTTTCTCAAAAGTTGCACTGTAGAACCTGCAACGTGAAATATTCTGCTCAATAGTACGAATTTAATCGTGACACTACTTATTATTGCCTTGTTCTATAAATTATTTTAGGAGTACGTATATCATACTTGAACTTTATACTGCTAAAATAAACATTTTTTAGTGATTTGCGCTATACTGTACATTATAATAATATAATAGTGGAAAGAAAAAAATAATTTCTTAGTATTACTTTAGAAAATACTTCATCTTCTGGTTCTGCTGGTCATTGTAGGGCAAGCGGTTGAGGGTTCAGTAGTTACTCAACTAAACGATGTTAATACATTAGAAGCTTATATTGCTTTGAGGTTGAATAGCAAAAATCCTAATGTGCATTTTCAAATGATTAAAACCACTGAGCTTCACTTTCAGCTATTTAATATATTTTCTCGGACAAGTGTGGCCATTTGAAGTTACGCAACGGTTAAATGCATTTAATTAATACCGTAACAGTTTAATTACCTGAAAATCTAAAATTCATTGCTTTAATCACATTGTTGGTAAACCTTTTTAATAATCGAACCTGACAAATATATGTATATGGTATGGTATAACAATACAATTCAATGTGGATAAAAAGTTAAAAATTCAAACAGCGATACTTTCTCCTTCGAGACATTTAATATGTGAGTTTTTATCTTGACGATACTGCTATTGACACATTGTATGCTGCCCACGTAATAGCACGTATTTCGAAAACTGTACATGGACCGTTTAAAAAATAGAGATTAGTAGCATTAAGTACTTACATTTGAAAACTTAAGTATATTTTCGAATTTAGAGAGTAAGTAGTTTCCAGTTTATACTAATCTTTTGTAAAAATAAAATTTGTGCAAATTTTTCAATAAGTTTCTCGCGTCAGTCTTAATGAGGTACAGTACAATGTTTTAACAATCAACAGCCACTAGAATGGATAGTTGCATCTTCTACATATGATACCAAAGACTGCCTTTTATTTGACTCTAACACTAAAACTACGAAATATCCAATGATTCTGTTAACAACAATCCCACGAATATATCTCATTATCCTAGAGTTCGTCTCTCGTAGTTCGAAAAATATCCATTTACCGATTTCCCTGTCACTTCTGGTTGACTTGGGTCTCAAAAGCAGTCCGACGAGCTCTCAGGTTGTTTTACCCCATTGCCAACGAGACCGAATATCATGGACAAGCATAAAAGTTTTGAGAAAAACTTTCCGAGCCAAATGCAGACTATCTGAAATCGCTGGTACGGGAGATCCTAGTAGGTAACTTGCAAAGGGGCTATCGAGGGGTTAGGGGGATGACCATGGAATTGCGGCCCGCATAGCGAAGTTAAAGCCACCCTCTCGGATCCTCCTGGTCGACTACTGCCTTTGTACGTTTGAGGTTTCGTGGCCAGTAAAAACTATAGGGTGAGTGGGAGGTCGGAGAGAAAGGTACAGGGCGAACGGTAGTGGTTCGAGGGCTGAGTCGCGAGGAAACATTTCGTATGTTTACTGACTGGCCAGCCATTGCTGAGGTCAAACACTGGTCGGCTTAGATCCGCACTGGACCACCGTTCTGTGGTATGTTAAGGAGATGTATCAAAGGAGGAAACGTTGTAAAACCTCCGATATCCGAATGACAATTTATAAGAGGGAAAGTTTCCGCTTATCATTAGGTAGGAGTAGAGTATCTGTTCCTGAGTATCTGTTTATTTTGTCTTTTCGCAGATTATCTTTGTGATAAGGATTGACGTTTTATTTTGTAATAAGTTTGGTATTGGTCGTGATGTTTTATTACGTTATGGAAAGGTGAAAGAAGTTATTATTTTTCATTTATTATATTCATTGCAACTTCAGTAAAGAATTAATTATTCATATTACGTTGCTAGCCATTAAAAAGTATAAGTCCGCACTGGGATTGTTTCCTGCCGTGTTAACATACTCGCAGAAAAGCATTCCGTAGTGAAAGGGTTACAGAGGTTACAACTCTTCTAATACTGTTTCTACCCTTACTATTGGGAGGATGATCAAATAAATAATCAACATATTCATATTACAATAAACATTTCCTTTCTTTATCTTCTATTAAAATCTATCGAATTGGTGGATTTATGTATTATTATTTTATTGTAGTAGTCTAACAATAAGAAAAGGCACAACGTTATCATTGATTACCATATATTATTCATTTTGCTATAAATCCCATAAAAAATTGAATTCTTCACATTCCTTCTTTTCCATAGATTTTTTCTTCAAAAATTCAGTTGGTAAAAAATAACTTTAACTTCCAAATTCAACCGTTCACTTGGTTCAAGGACGTCAAACAATTGGAACGTGGAATTGAAAACAGAGAAAGAAAGAAAAGAAGATCCTGAAAATGAGAGAAGGCTGAAACCAGGGCAGAAACAGAGAGCAGAACCTCGTCCTAGGTGTCATGTATTCAAAAGGTTAATTCTTTCACAGCGGTTTCGTAGTGGAACGAGGCCGTCACAAGCTTCTCACCACAAGTTCGAAAGCTGCGGCCCTCGAATAATGCAACAATCGTGTTCTGGGAACCTGGATCCCATGTTAGTGGGCTAACCACCGCCTAGCCCTGCCTATAGATATTGTGGAAACATGTGGATGCAGTCAGAACCATGAAACTTAATGTAATCACCTTTGAGGTAGCTTTGAATAAGACCCTTCATCCTCCCACATCCATCTTTCTCTCAATCCTTGCATGCTCGTTGTCCGTTCTAGTTTGAAACCTTTGATCACATTTGTGTAGTTTGACGTCTTAAGAATTAATTAATTTTAATGTTGCCGTTCGCTTGTTTCAACATCTTGGACATATTAATGTCAGATACAGCTAGAAATATCTATAATTTTTAAATCTTTTACTTTTCCTAAGATAAGTGGAAGAAGTTTACGAGATTAACGCAGACCGTCCTTAATTATTTTCTATTTGTTTGTCATGCTGTTACTGCATATTTTACTGGTACCCTTAATTTTGAATAGGAAAGTGATTCAATAGTGCTGTTTCACTTCACTAAACATAAATGTTTAGGTCTCTTCTTCAAGAAGATATTTGAAGTAAGGTGTTCTTTACTTGATAATAGATAATAATTTAGGGGGATAACAAATCTCCCTAAGAGGATTAACAAATCTCAATTATGTACTTGATATTTATCTTTGGAGTGGTAATTCTTATTCTAAACTCGATAATTTTATCCTCCACTGTCCCCGTTTCTTCCAAATAGTATAACGTAAGGTAAAGTACTGATCTGCAAGGAATTTCAGAACACGACATTTCCTTTGTATGAAGAAGCCTCTCCATCCACTTGTTATGTTAAGAATTAGTCATACATTTCAACAACGTGAAATATTTTCACCACGCTTCTATACCAGCAAATTGCAATTCTCCTGAAAAATACTCCTTATATTGTGATCTATTCTATACACCACCTCTAGTTATGAATATCTGAGACTATTAAATTGCAAAGATATATATACATACTTCTCTACAAAGTTTCAAATTAGTCCTCAAAGAAAATTACCATTTCATTGAACATCAAACTATGAAGGAGAGAACATTATGAAATCCGATTATCCGATCCGAATGTGACTTTCTCATCTACATGGATAACCGGTTACCCCCCTTGTAATGAAGAGTGAACTGTCAACTGAATTAGTATTTACACTATGCTTTCTTATTAGCGATTGCACAATGATTTCCGAAATACCGGGGTTACGGTGAACAAGGTGTTCCCAAATGATGTGTCACGACCTACCAAGCGTTCTTCTACACCTTCTGATCGATGGATATTTGTAGATGAAACCAGCCACGAAATTCGGTAAAGAGTAAAAAATTAATTTAAATCTTTGTTATTGACTTATCGCTATCGTCACGTTGCGTAGGTAAAATGTTTTAACCGGATTTTGCAGCTGCATTTTTTCACACATGTCCTTCAAGCAGAAGACATAGAACAACGTCTAGTAAGTCGTGACACATAAGTTGAAAACACACAGTATATATCGTACAGTATTAGAGATGCATCTTATGAATTGGATTCCTGTTCGTATCATTGACCCAGAGAAAGATGTTGCTGGATAAGTGGTTTGATCCAATTTGCCCGATAGATATGGATTGTAATGGATGACTGGCCGAGAAACGCTAACGACGAAACAATTGTATAATTTTCGGTTGTTGTTTGTCGATCTCAGTTTTCAAAGGTTGATATGATGGGAATAGACGGTATAAGGACAGTTCCTGTTTTCACATAAAGCCAAAAAATCATCAAGCCAAGTGACTTTTCTGTTTGGCAACCTATTCTTTTCGACACTATGTTTTTCGGTTAACACCTGTGGAGTGACTGTGTATTAAAATAGGCCTGCCCGATGTACACCACCTATGCAAATTTTGCAGCTCGTAAAGAATGAGAAACCAACTTCCCTTACCCTACGTTATTTTGCACTATGTGCAAGTTGAAGATTTAAATACGTTCAAAACTGAAAATCGTGGACTAATTGTAAGTTTTTATAGAGCTCACTTGATATTCGTCGATTCAATGTTTAGGGAATACATAATTTTCGAGCGCGTTTTCACTCGATTCCGTCACGATTTGGCAGGTGCAATTGCTGTTGGGAAGCGTGAAACTTTCTGATTAGAAGCCTCTTACGTTAAGAAATATTAATTTTCTGATTGGCGTGTAAAGAAATCTTCCTTTGTGTGTAAGTCGCCTTTAACAATCAACCAAGTTAAACCTGTCTCACATGGGAGAAGAAGTTGCCAGTGAAAACTTCTTCCCGGATAAAATACTGATAACAATAAAGTCATCATTGATGTGACGTGTAAAGTGCATTGATTTTGAAGCTATAAATAGACTACAAGCACGACCATTATTTCTTCTAAGAAACACATGCATTTTTGAAAGAATTGACAAGACGAGTTGGAAGCTGCATCTTTGGGCTTTAAGGGGGTATTTTTGCTCCGCAGCATATAAGGAAAATCTTCTAGCTATAGAAAATGTGTAAAGAAAGGAGAAGAGAAGAAGAATACTCAAATGGAGGAGGTGAGCCAGAATGAAGATGATGATATAGAAAAACCGGTAGATTAAATTTAAATCTACCTTGGAAATTAAGGTCGCTTTGCGCAAACTGACATCAAGAGTTACAGATGACCCAGTACGATTTTAACTATTGCAATTGAGGAGAGCCAGGTGACCTAGCAACGTGACATTCGCACCGTGTTTGCAACCTTTCACCATCATGGTGTATAAGGGTTATCGGGGTTAATAGAGCAGGTTGCACCAGGGCACAAAGCCATGCCAAGTTGTGCAGAGTGGTATCCAACCCGATCGCGACCGAAATAAATACTAATCGTTGCTTCTACTCATCATCTTCTCACTTCCGTTTCTTTCGGCAGTTTTTAACTGTGGGGGAAGAGAAATTAGCAATTCGTAGGGATTTCATTTTTGCAGAGCTCAGTTGAACTAATATGTTCCTAGTGTATTGAAGTAAACAAATTATCAACACACAAATGATTTTTGTTCTTGTTTACATGGTGTGTCAAAAATATAAGTATAGTTGAACGAATCTGAACATTGCAGTGCTTCAGAACCTACATGAAATAGAAGGTCTATGCAAAAGATCCCTATATTAGTTAAAGGCGACATGCAAATTGAATACATATCTAACATTTTGACACATTAAGTTTTTAAACCCTTAAGTCATTTTTCTTGATGTTGCATACATTTTATAAAACACACTGTATGTGTTTGCAGAAGATGCACAGAAAAATTCTAACTTTAAAACACTCAGCGTGCATTACTGTTAATTAAATGAGACACATTTAACAAATCAAAATCAAGGAGGCGTAGAGCAAATTGCAACATGTTTTAATTCATTAGGGATAATTCATTAAAATTTCGTTTTTTATCTTGTAAAGAACACAATTGTCGAGTTTATTTACCTAACCTAGATGGTATTTTACCAAGATAAATAACTATGACTATATGAAATGTACCTATATTTTAAAATTAAATAATGGGAATACTATGAACAATTCGTATAAAAAAAAGTTTGAAATTGCATCCTGAACATCGGTGTATCATGTTGCTGACGTTGAAAATATTATCTTATTAGAAACATGTATTTATTACGAGTACGTTGCACATGAAACCAGTGGACGCAATAAGCAGCTCTCTTTGCTTCTGACGCGTTCGGGTTGCTCCTTAGTTTCTAATTATATATGATCTATGTTTGGACACACTACCCGATACTTTCTGGCATTGACAGGGCCATTTCTTTTCTTCTCATTGAACATACTACTGAAATATATTGAACGCGTCGAAAGATACTGTTTTATCATGAATTAATTCTAATCAAAGGCAACTCTGTATAGTCGTTCAGTCTTATTAATCCATTTACATAATGTGAGAAAATCAAAAATATATGTTTACTATCAAATTGTTTTATGTTAAATTTAACTATAACAGTAGTTAAAAGAGTGATATTGAATTTTAATCGACGAATGTTGTATAAATAATTTTGGCTGTTCGTATCCATTGCTATTCACTCACAATGCGAATGCATAAGTGTGTTTCGATGATAGTGACCAGACGAAGTATACGTATTTATACATGAGCTTGTGATGTAAATGGGTTCAGCAGCATCTGCAAGAGCACAGCCTTTTTTAACGTCGCAGATAGGGGGCCAATAATTATTCATGTTGTTAGAGAACGGTCGTGTAACTATAATAAGTTTGAGATTAATTTGTAATAGGATAACAATACTTTAGAAAATTCGGTTTAACGGTAAAAGGATGATTTGTATGCAACGTTCTCTGAAGATGTTTGTATTCTGGATCGAATAGGATCGATTAATTTTCCAAAACTCTCACTGCTATTATTTATTTGTTCATTGTCTCTATCGTTACATTATATTATTTATTAGTAGCAAAAACAAAACGTAATAATGTGAAACAGCTGAATAAGCTCTCGGTAAGAAAAGTTTAAACTAAATACCGAATTCGCATCGACCAGAGGGAGAAGGTTCTATTTGTACAATATTCTGCAGAATATAAGGAAATAGAGAAATTAAAACTTCATTTGGAATAAATAGGCGAAAAAAAGTATTGCGAGAAAACGGACGTCTGGATAACGGAATTAACAGAAAGGTAAAATATGGTAATGAAAATAATATCAAAACAGGCTGTGTAGGTTGTTAGTCATATTTTATGTTGTATGTTGATCTCAAACAACTGCACATTCCGAACTTTCATAGGTCAACACCCACTTTCGAAAATGTTAATTTTTCATGACCCACTTCCTGTGCATAATTAGAGGAGAAGATTAAATAAAAATTCGTATAAATAAAAAATGGCTTATTACCTTAAATAAGCATCATCGTGGTTGTAATAATTGTGATAATTGAACATATGCATTGCGACAAATAAAAGTTTCTTAATGGGCATATAAATTATTATCATATTGTTAAATTTGTTCTCTCTCATACGAAATTAATTTGCAGTCGAACAATGAGTTGCGGTTTAAAAAGATCTGGTTCGAAAAACTCTCTTATTTTTGAACTGGCTTTTGAATTGAAATAATATTATAATAAAACGTATTACTGCTAGAAATATATATTTTACTCAAATATTCATTATTAGTAATTTATCATAACTGACATGATTGACGAATATGCAAAGTTCTTAAAATATTCTTGCAAACAAATGTAAAGAATATCAATTCAAAACTTGAATAAGCCAAGTGCTTTGTCCACCGCATTGTGTCTATCTCTACTGAAATGTTTACCTAAATATTGTCTGACGACGATTATAAGAAAGGCTTGAGTCGGCATGTCACGCTAGAGGTGACAATACGTTATAAATAAATTGAATACAGAAGATTAAATTAAACAATCTTCCCCGATTATCACATATACCTCACATTTTTGTAATACTGACCCCGACATTTTAAGCACCTTTTGATCTCATTTAAACCAATTGACAGAAATTTCTTTCTTGTAACCGTTAACCGTGTAAAATACAAAGTTCTTAAAATACAATAATGACACATTTACATCATGTAAGTACATCGAGAATTCAAGGAAGTCGTACTTCTACTCCACTACACTTATATGCATGCACACTATATGTAAATATCAACTGGACTATAGATTTAAAAAGTGCATTACGACGAATTTAGATTTAGTTAACCCCTTAACGTGCACGCTCGAGTTAATTCGAGCGCGCTAAACAGGCCAAACTGTGCACACTTGAGATAATTCGAGCGGCATTGTATTTAAAATTAAAGTAACAATTTTGGTTCATTTTGTATTTTTTTTATTTTTTTGTCAAGACAATGTTCTAAAGTGTTTTTTTACATTAAAAAAAATTGATTTTTTTCGGCCGTTTTTTTTTCAAAAAAACTGCGTTAAGGGGTTAATGCTTTCATTAAAAAAATAGACGGCCAGGTTTGTTATAATGCTATGCAAGTACGTGTATGTACATACGAGTTTATTACTCAACCGGTAATGGTGGGCCAGAGGAACATTTGATAGATCGAGCGGGAGTAAAAGGGGGTGGTATGGGGTAGACGAACGAAAAATGAAAAGAGTGACCGAGAGTGACAGAGAGAGAGAGAGAGAGAGAGAAATGAGGAGAATATAGATCGTGAATTGCAGAGAGATGGAGCGCGTAAAAACGAAGCGCACGCCACAGTGAAATCGGATTAAGAAATCGAGAGGTAGATATTGCATTTTTGATCGGGTTCTGCCGGTCGAGCGGCCTTCTGCGGCTCGTAACGGGTCGGGGTTTCCTATTGGATTGAATTATTAAATTCAATTTTTCGAGTACTGAGAGATTTGAATTATTAAGCCGAGCTCGGTGCGGAGACTTTCTTTGCAATCGCGGCTACCGTATGCACCTCTTTGTCCCCCAATTCCTTCACCTCGGCTCTCTGTCCCTTTCCCCTTTCGTTTTACTCTGGGCACTACTCATATATTCCGATAGTCCCTTATTTCCTACTTGGTTACTTAGGCAATCTCATATTGTGCAGGTGAATGTTGAACTGTATAACAGGAACGAAATCTAACAACTATCGACGACTATTTGCAAGATTCAAGCGAAGCCTCTGACTATCGCTGAAGTTTTATTTATTTATACATTTTGGTCTTCATTTTCGAGGCTGATATCGAGGCCCCTTTGAGATTTGAAATCAACGAAATACTTGATCTAAAATGTTACTCCATGAAAGAATTCACGGACGTTGAAAGCAGTGCTTCAGTTATTTTCACAGGAATGATTTGTATAATTAATTTCTCATAATTAACACTAGATCTATCAAGGTAGTTCGAATTACTGCTTCCAGAATTTAAAAACTCATTGTTCAAATTTGTATAGGGTCAGTTTCTTTGGTTTCCTCTTCGTTCTTTCTTGTTACAATACACATCTATGATATTTAACATTAGATCTACCAAAGTTGTCAAAATGATTTGCCTTGAAATCTTCGAAAATTTTCCTGAAATTTATAAGGTTATTTCTTTTTAAATTTCCTATGTTTACCTTGAAGACTGTACGCGTAAGCAATTGAAGTGATCAAGTTATTTGCCCTCTTCATTTATTTCATTTAGACATATTTATTTAGCAATTTTTTATTTATTACATTAACCGTCGGTAGATCTAGTCTAAAATATGTTAAATTGATCGTTTGCTTAACAATTGATTTCAATAGATGTAATTTAACATTTTGCGAACAATCCTCTTCCTATTTTCTTGGATATATAGTGTTTCCAAACTGTGGATCGTAATTTTTTAGTTCGAGAAATATATAAAATGGGTCACGATAAATAAAAGCTGAACACAACAGTGTTTGGAATAGAGCTTAAGAAATAAATCATTTTCTAAGTCTATTCTGTTCTTCTGGCTTTAATTTATTATACATAACTAGGTTGCAACAAAAAAATGTAGTCACTGTAGTTTGGCGTAGATAAAACTGTTTGAAAAATTCTTTCATAGGCTGTTTGGTGATAAGATGACTATGATCGCGTTGGCCAAATAAAAAAATGTACGTAGTTTGCTCTTATGTGAGACAGTTCCTTTTTCTAAGAATTAAATGTCTGCGATTTAAAACAAGTTCAATGGTGAAAGTGATTATAAATATCTATTAATTTAATCTAGCCGTCTTCTACAGGAAATACATTTCCGTAGATCATTACACTATAATTGTAATTTTATCATACCCACGGCTTCTGTCACATTATGTAAATATTTAATTTAATCCTTCTAGATAAGTTATTTTTATTCGTGAAATAGGTCGGATATTGATGCTTGATTTAACAGTCAACGTGTTAATAAACGACAGAGAACGAAATTATTTCTCCTTCTCTGATAAAAGGAAGAATATCCCACTTATACGATAATAACGAATTCAATTTAACAGTATTTTTTATTACCAACACAATTTAATATTCTTTTTCATTACAAATTAGATCAATGTATTTTGAGAATTTATTTTTATTCTCTTTTACATTTCCCTTTAGATATTATTCTTTATATTTATAATATACTCAAATTGGATGTATTCCAATTATTTCAGTAGATACGAGCATTCTGTTTGTCTTTCGTTCTTTTTCGGTTCATCAGTAGGAATAAATTTTTTTCAATCTCATGCTTTGTTGTATAACGATCACTCAATCAGTCACTATTTGATCGAATGTATTTAATCGCAATTCGTTTGCTTTGTTCTACAATGCTGATGTTGCGCTCTGCTTTTAAGCGGGATGAACGTTTTAGAAGAGAAGTGGGATTTGCTCACGATGAAGTGCTTAATGAGTATCGTGCTGGAATATACACTATGTACATTTAGTATAACTACCTATCGAGGTATGAAACGTTAACTGTCCATGATAGATTCAGCGTTTTTGGGAATGTAATCATGTGTACACCAGAAACTATAATTACATTGTGAAAAGTCTTCCGTTGGAGATATATATATCGACAAGTACGTTCAATGTATTAAATATATGAATATTAATTTTATTTTTTTTTAATCTTGTGGCTTATCAATAGAGAAAGTTTTACGTATACCAAATTCAAAAATTTAGATTTGTTAAAAGATAATAAATGCTTCTTTGCACGCTCGGTGTATAAGTTTACTGTTCTAACAAAAGCTCTGTTCGTTGTTCCGCAACTAATAAAAGTACCGAGAAGTAAGGTATTAGTTTAACAACAATATTAACCTAAATACATTGATTTTAAATGTATCTTTTGTAGTGTTTTATAATTAGTCAAAGTTAGTTTCAATTTTAACGCCTGTAGTTTTGTATTTTATCAAAAATACCTCTTCTAAAGAAGTTGAATAAACTGAAGACTTGTTATTTGTGTACCAAGATGAGTATGAATGTGATGAAATCGGCACTTTAATGTCAGTAGTTGACACAACAGCGATCGTTAAAAAGTCACATAGAATAATTCTCTCTTCACCTTGACACGGTTTTTTTCTACTTTATTCGTTTTTCCTCTTTCACTCTGGCTCACTCACTCATTCGATTCTGATATGCATTTCGATTTATTATATTAATTAGACTATGTTGTGTTCCAAATCTATACGATCTAGCCCTCGAGCTCGAATCCTACTCGGGTCTTAAGTCCCAGCAACCTCAATTTACTTGGTAAAGGTGTCGTAAATTGGATAACGGTCCTCGCGATCGTTGGTTATGAGCACGAGGCAGGTAAATAGTTTCACGGCGACAGAAAACAAAGTTGGTTAGGTTGAGTCACTTCCCTTTGCATTCTTAAATTTTAATATACCTTTCGTTGTACAAAAACTATAATATAATAAAACATAACGAAATAATGGTAGTAATTTGAACTGGAATGTGACTGATTTGGGGTTTGAAACGTGACTTTGGTTTAACAGTTGTGATCTGGTCCGTGATCTGATCCGGAAGTGATGGTATGCCTATGTAATTGTAATCATTTACTAGGAATTTCCGGGAGCAAGAGAAACATTTTGACAAAGTAGTTTTGCGCTTCTTTGGATCGTAAAGAGGACAGAGGTCCTGGCCAAGTAGCACAGAAATGGGCCAGATCGACCCTTGGTGGAGAGGTTGAAGTCCGTGAATGACGGGAAAGAGTGGTCCACAGGAGAAGGTCTATGATACGATTATTTCTATTCAGGGAGAGTGGAGTGAGAGTACAAAACCTAATCTTTAAATTCGCATTTCTCTTGGTTGCTAAAACTCTATCAAGCGCACGTTGACCTGATGGTTAATATATACATATATTTCAAAAATAACCTTGCTGCTCGTACCATGAGCCTGTTCTTTACAAGGAGCTAAACATCCGCGTGCCAGGAAAACTTTGACTTTTTGTTAGACGAAAATACTACAAGTTGGATATTCAAACGGGAGGCTGACGGGCCTTGAATATCACGATTTCCTGGACATGCATCACCTATTTCAACAGGAAGATTCCGCAAAACAATTAAACTTCTGCCCTGAACGCTTTGACAATATTGCTGCCCATTCAAAGGTAATAGCAGACTACATCGCCTACTCTTTATTCGGAGCAATCCCAAATGCCGAAATTTATAATTATGGGTTTTGCATAAGTGCAATAAATCCCCGGGGACTATGGTGGGTAAGGATGCAAATACTAAGACTCGAAATTAGTGAGCAATTCTATGAAATTTTTCCTAAGTGGTCCACGTATTATAACTTTGATGTCACGTAACCTCATCGGTAGGCTCCAGACGAAATAACCAGAGCAGTTAAAGTATTAAGAAAAATAAAAAAACAAAAAGAAAGTTGATTCTAAAGTTTCGATAATCATCTTTCACAAACAGAATATCTTAAAATTATATTCGTGACACTTACAATTCCTCACAGCTCCTTCACCGTGACAAATAACTGTTAATTTAGATTTGAAACTACATTCTCCTTATCATTTTGTGGAAATGTAATTATCATTGTAAATTATATCGAGGGAAAATAAGGACAATTTTTATTGGAAAGTGAATGTAGTCCCTTAACAGTGTCCAGCAACACTTATGTAGGAGGAAAGGATTTTTATTGGCTAGTTTTCCGCGCGATTTCCTGCGAGAAAACGGGGAAGAATTGAGAGTCCAAGATTGGGGAAGAAACATGAATGTTTACAAAGCTGCAATGGGACGGCCAAAATCGAAAAAGCTCTCTGCAAGAGCTTTTTAAGTTACGTAGCACACCAAAAGGTGTCTTGCTCGGTAGGAAGGTTGATTTTGTTGAAGTCTGAGTAGCAAAGTCGGTAGAGAAAGAGGCCGTATAAGTGAGACGTGGAACAGTGGCTTAGCTGGAAGTATTATCGTATGAGAATCTCTCATCGGATCCAATAGTTCGAGCGCGCGGATGTGGAATAAAGCTCATCAAGGATTCAGCCCGCAATCCGCATTCGATGAATTAAAGATGTCGCTGGAAGTAACAAGAACAAAGTCTCTTTTCTCTCTTGTGCTTCAATTTCGCCCTTTCCTCCTCTTTCTCTTTCTTCTCCTTTGTCCTTTTCCACCTTGCTCCTGCAGCATACCTCAACTCCGTCACCTTGCTACTTATCCATCTCATTAAGGATAGAATTAACCTTTGTCATTTGAGGGATTTTATCAGAGGTTCCTTGGAGATAAAAGAAATTGAATTTTGATGGATACACTTAACATTTGATGCGCTTTATGACTAACCTACTTGCGGTAGAATTTGTATTATTGTCGGTTTTGAGCTGCAGGAGTTTTAAATGTTGATAAATTAGAGAGCAGTACTTTAGAAAACACTCACGAAACTCGGTTCTTTTTTTCGAATAGATGAAGACGTAAAAAAAGGACTCATTGAATATTTTGAATGAAAACTCAGGGAATTTTATGGGTAAGGTATTATATCAGAAAGTTTATATCAAACCGAGGAAATTATACCTTATATCATTCTATTTATACTATTATCATTCTCTTCCGGTACCTCTAATATACATGAAATATTAAAAGAAAATGTATGCAGATAATACTTTTAATTCATTAGAAAATTAAATTTCTAGATTAGCAAATTTGCAATGTATATATTCAAATAAGGAAGTATAATTGTTACAGTTTACCTATTATATTCCATTCTTGTCATGCTTGAAACAAAAAGTGAATATGTGAGATAGTTAATAAAAAAATTGTCAGGTAGGCTCTTAGAATAATTGCATTATGTTCAATCAAAGAATAACTTGTTGGGAAATGAGTTGCCATTAGCTTTCAATAATGGCATGTTAAAATTTATTTTGTCTCAGTGCTGTAAAATAATATGTAGATCATTAATTATTGTCAAACTATATTTGCACTTAAAATGAAGAAAGCATATACCCGGAAACTCATCAGTCCTTTGCCTTACATTTTATTTTATGCTCACGTGTACGGTAGTTAAGCATTTATGTTTTGAGATAAAAATTTATGGAGTGGTTTTAGTGCACTTTAAAATAAAACATCATGTGAAAATGTTTTGGCGATGTCGTCTCATACTGAACTTTGAAGTCTACCAACTTTTACAGTGCTTCTAAATTGTTTCATACATTTGTATGCTGTATGTCTATAATCATATTGTGGATATAAAGTTAGGGGTTCGGCATCCAATTAATATTCGCTAGTAAAAATCCCCATCATCGCATAAATCTTTTTCCTATGTAATACGTGCCCAACACTCTTAGTGCTTTGGATGCCACCTAAAACTGTAGATCATAGGCGAAGTAATCAAAATAGTTAAACCAGGAAATGAGGAAAGAAAGAAGAAAAATGTAACCAGACATTGCAAACCAAGGGGATAAATTATAAGACGGTACATTTATCAAAGTCAAAGTAGCTGTACAAAAACTAATTGAACCTCTC
Organism: Cerceris rybyensis; assembly: GCA_910591515.1. Taxonomy (NCBI): domain Eukaryota; kingdom Metazoa; phylum Arthropoda; class Insecta; order Hymenoptera; family Crabronidae; genus Cerceris; species Cerceris rybyensis. The sequence goes on along the minus strand of OU342789.1, from coordinate 20,761,743 downwards.
GTCCCGCCGAAGTGTAAATTATTTTTTCTTCACATTTGCTAGAACTCATTACAAAATAAAAATATTTACATATGAAAACACAACATGATAAGCATTCTATATATCCAACTACCAATATCATCTACTACCCCTAACAAATAACAGCACCAAAATTAAATAAATAAACCAAAAGTGTTGCACATCAACCTTGATACACATACGATTCTTAGAGCAATGTAAGTGGATGCCCAGATAGAAAGCATATAATAAAAAGCTAATCAAGAGCAAGTTCAATTAACAATGCCAGATCACAAAGATCAGCCAGGTTGGAATAAAATGTCGATAGAAAATAGTGCAAATACTAGCGTTCTTATACAGAAAGAAAGAAAAAGAGAGCGGAAAAGGCACAGACTCGTAGGATGGTAGTGTAGAAGCAAAACGAGAGGGCGCCAAAGGGGGTGGGTAGATTTGTACCTGCGTGGTTGCCATCATTAGGATGGTGGGCCATAGCTGCAATGCGGGCACCCATGCGACTGAGTGGTGGGGCAAACCTGGTACCCACCGTGTTCCGACTGTGCACTCTCACTATGTACCGACTATGCACTATCGTGAGTATACTGGGAGTGGGGTTGGCTCGCGTCCAGGTAAGCTCCAGGTTCTGTCATCCCTCCTGTGGTACTATGTCCCAGCCTATGTACGCTTACGGAATCGTGCAACCCCCTTCACCCACCTCCAGCCTCAGTCAGTGCCTCCTATTCCCACTATGCAGATAGGCCCTCGAGGAGAATGAATAACTAATACATCTTCCTACCAAACACTGCAAAGTACAATGCACACAGCGAATGCCTCTGACTTTTTTCGTTGATATTTGTTGTTTTCTTTTCCTACCATTGATAAGAACACGATTTGTTCTTTTTTCAGTTTATAAATCATGTATTACATAGTAATCAGTTGGGTTACTTGTCGGGAATTTTGTAGAGAGTTATTATTGGCTGGTTATAAATCAGTTGAAGTTCGTAGGAAAATATTTTAGAAATGGAATGTTCGTTTTTATTTGTGTTGAGTGGTCGGCTGAGAATAATATTTGTGTAAGTCTAGGTTTTTATAATTTTAATTAATAACTATTTTTCAAATGTCGAAAGTTTTATATGTGTTTATGGTGCAACTTATTTCTTACTTGGGAAGGACAGATGTTTATTTTAATACGTATTTGAAAATGGCAAAACAGTGCAGAAATATAATAGGGTAAGTCGGACTAATATTTGACTGATGCCTAAATCTGAATGTATACTGATCAACGCAATGCATTGTACAACTTTAAAGCACACATAATACGTATCATAAATGTGAAGCTGCCGATGTTCATTCAATGCTACTGTCCTTTGTCTACATAGTTTACTTATAAAAGTAAAATCACATGCGCAGGAAACACTTCTAATATTCTTATCCAAAGACGCCGGGGGTCTGGATAAAACTTTTGTTATTCCAATTATTTGTAGTATTTAATAAAAAGAATTTCATTGTTTTAAATACAGCTGTATTCATTATATCACTTATATATATATATATATATATATATATATATATATATATATATATATATAATCTTGACAGTGTAAATTCATCGTAAATATAATAGTAAATTCTGTTTCGAGTTGCATCAAGTTTATAGATGACTTCCCATAAGTACATTTCCTATATAGAGAAGTTTTTTCAATATCGGACGCAAGAAATGATTTTACAAGAAACATCAAACAATGACTTATATCACAATCAATCTCAGTCATTTATTCTATTTTTATATGACTTTTCCTTGATATGTGTCGTATAAGAGATGGTTGGGAGATTAATGGTTAGTAAAAAGTGAACTTACTATCAGAGTTGAATTCTGACTAATATTTTATAAATTCCATATTAAAATATTCTGAAACAGTTGTATTTTAATGCTCTCGAATCGATAAGAAAATTATGAAACTGTTTGTAGGGCTCGTAAATATGAAAAGTAATAAATTTTCCCGGAAGATTTTTTTAGATTTAATTACCACACTCTTTAATCATTATGTCAAGATTCTATGGCATTAAACGAATAGATTTATTTTGAAGTAACTGCGTTTTCAACGGTTTATACACAGAATCGGCAATGGTTCGGTGTGAAGGCAGACGTAGTCTTTTTTGGATGCATGCGTATTGGCAAAAATAGACCGGCACGCGAACGAGAGCAATGTGAACGAGTATTTCGCGCCTGTCCTCTTCTCATTCCTCCGACTCTCGTTCCTTCTCCTCATTTCTTGAACAATATAATTCGAAGTAAAGCGACAGGCTGCCAGAGTGTGCATTTTCGTTTTAGACAATGTTTATTTATTTATTCGGAGTATGTGGCACTCAAGCGTTATGGGGTAACTAACTGCACTAACAATAAAATCTTTTCGACAATACAACGTAGTCGCCACTTTTTCGAATTATCTCTTTCTTTTGGTTGCAGAAATAAATGTGACTTTTAGAAATTATGGCATCATTCTACACTTTTGTCTATGTAAGTGTATACTATAAATTTAATACGTCCATTATGTAATAAATTTATAATTTCCATAATTTTCTATTTTTGCATTACATATATTGGCACGAAGAAATGGTATTAAAGAATTTGTGAAATCCAGTTGGAGTTTCACTACCCAAAACGAGTTTTTTGAGTTTTTCATTTCTTCTGATCTTGGAAGTTTAATGTTTCTATATATAAAAATGTTTCCAAGAATATATAAATCTTTATATTTTGAGTAAACTTCTTGTTATTCAGTAATTTGTTTTTATTCTTATTATTCAATAATTTACACAACTGTTGTTTGCCAGATAACAAAAAATAGTTTCCTGGTGCAGAACCTTTGAACCTTTGCAGCGGTGTTAATATAATTTTTATTGAACTCAAATATAAAACACGATACAAATGAAAATTACAATATATTAGGTGTACCGAAAAAGAATGTCGTTTTTTGTTTGTTTTTTTTAATGAAAGATGTGAATGGATGTAATAATTTAATTTACAAATATTAGTCTAAAAGATAATTTCTACAGTTCGATATAATCTTTCTCCATCGGTCTGCCGAAGTTTGAATATCTCGTTCATAAAATTCACCAAGTATTAATTCAAAATATTCAACGTTTTTTCACGTCGTCATATGTTCGAAAAAAAATCATTCTTTTCCGATAACTCTAATATAGTCGTTGCTGTGAAAGCGACAGTAGGATTCTGTTAAATTTTTACTTCTGACACCCATTTTGTGTTGAATTCCGCACGGGAGTTGAGTACACACCTTATTTACTACTAACTGTGAAGAGTTTTATTTCCGAAGGATCAGAATTACGTGCAGAAGTACGTCGGACGAGAATACTGTGACAAAGGTTTACTGTAAATTGTGGAAAACAAAGCTGGACTCTTGAGTTTTGAGGATATTTTTATAAATGTTGTGGAAGGGATAAATTACGACTACCATGTTGCATCTTGCAATACGATTACGATTTTTGCTCAAATGGCTAATGTAAGAAGGAGCCCCGACGGCCCTTATATAGTAGTCGTCATTGCACAAATATTATTGGAAAAAATGCCAAAAACACATACGTCATGCACCAGTATGTTTACACGAAGCATATATACATATATTATAAGCATGTGCTTTTCGCTCTCCCAGGAATATTATCCTTGACAGAACACAAAGCAGGATATCACGTGTTGCCTAGAGGCATTACGAGCTATTAATACAGTTGTACTAGCACCCTCTCTCTCACTTTCTCTCTCACACGCACTCTCACTCTCTACCTTGCTCTCCCTTTCTCATCCTTGCTATCAGCATTCTGTGTTTATAATTAAAGCATAGCACAGTAACTCCACGTTTACTCAATTGATGCTTAAGGTTGAATTTTATGCATCCTTCAGCAAAGGATGAGCAATCCTGCATTTCATCAGAGTAAAGAGAATTGAAGAAAGTATCAGTTACGGATTAAGTCCAGTGTGGACCCTAACCGGTAAAAATTTGGCTGCCTTCAAACTTAAGTTAGAAAAAAAATTCAAGAAAATTCTCATTATGTTAGTAACAAAAAAGAAAATAGAAAAGTGAACAGGTGTAATTTTAAGACCTCGCGGTTCTTTCGTATTCCGGCTATTTTCTCTTTAAGTCCGTTTACTTTTTATCACTGGAAGGAGACACAAAACTCGCAGAACGAAATAATCGCAGAAGAAAGTATTTAAGAATCGTGAAAGAAAGTAAAAAAAAAGGATAGGGCGAATAGTAAAAGTGTAAAAATAGTAAAGTTGGAAGGCAGAAGGGAACAGAGTCAGAGAGAAACAGAGATATAAAGAGAAACAGAGAGAAACAGAGGGTGGAGGTGAATAAAGACGGATGGATGATAATAGTATTCGCTTCAATGAACAATCTTGTAAAGCTGAGGTTCCACTTCGATCCCTATTTTCCTTGAATATTTACGTGTTACCGTGGAATAAAAGGTTACTGTAGAGAGTGCCCTAAAGAATATACTACTTTTTATAATTAATATAGATGGATCGAGTAGTTTGTTAAATCATCATGTATATATCTTGTTCAAAAAAAGGATGGATATTTGAAAAATCTTACACTACAGACCGAGACGAGTAAAAAATCAACCCTAACGGAAACCGAATTGAATTAGTCTTTGTCATTCATGAATGTACTTTTGTTGATCTTTATAATCACTTTATCTTGGCAACGTTGAATTTGTGTATTTTTAAAAAAATGTCTGTGCGTACATTCAATATTTTATTAAGAGCCGTACTTACGACATCGAACACTTATAAACAATAAAAATTGATTTACTTCCAAAGGTTTGACTTTAGGTGGCATATTAATTAAACATTTTTTACTCGTTTCGGCGAGTATTACAAACCTTTAAAATGTTAAACCTTTTCTTAACACTGTATGAGATAAATTAAAAAAGATACACAAATGCACCTGAATACCAGATAGTTTGCTGGAATACATCCAAAACAGAAGTGTCCATCTCATTAGATCGGAGTGTCATAAAAAAATTCATATTTCCTGAACCATATCTACACAAGAACAACAGTTTTCAAAATTTCAATTTATTCCTTGGAGAACATTATAGCCTCATTTGTTATAACTAGACTCCGGATGTTTATGCAAATTTCAAATTCAAAAAATGCAGTTAAGACAAGAGAATCTATTTAGGGATTTGTTGCACTCGATAAATGTTACAACGAATACCATACTTTGGATATTTCGGATATATTTTTATATTATGTTCGTTTTGTGTATTTTAGCCGTAATCATTTTGTCATAAATGCATAAACATCCGGAGTCTAGTTATAACTATTGAACAACCTAGTAGAGAAGTTCATACCAGTGCTGAATAGAAAATGATTTAAGAAAACTGGTACTACAAACAATACTTTTCCATCTTCTTGCTTTTCGATACCGTTATTCTCCTAACTCTCTTTGTCCCATCACACTGAATCTCATTTGAATGAAGTAACGCTTTTTTCTTGTAATCTCACTTGCACCAAGCAATATGTTACGAAAATTTAAATCGGCAGAACGGATCCCAGAGTCCAAGACAGTCCGTAGGTAGATAGGGAAAATGTAATGGAAGGAAAGGGTGTTAGTACCATCTTCAAAAATAAGTGGTAAATCTGAGGCTCCTTTACTTATAAGGACTCTGATTTTTTCCGAAAACCTCGAATTAATAACCTAGTTAATAATTAATAACTAATAGTGCCCTATAATAGCGTGAAATAATATGAAACGATTTCTCGATAAGTTTAGTTCCCTTTCTTAATCAACATTAACTGCTTAACAAACTCAACTGATTGTTTATCTTCAATAGAATACCTTAAACGCACATTATAACATAATATATAAACATTATAATATTTCTTACTATGAAAAGAATGAATACGGAATTTTTGTTCATTACTCAAATTTAGTGTTTATTGTGAAATAGATTGGAGAAGGCGAGATTGTTTTGGATTTCACACTTTCTTTTTATAAGAGAGTGATGTTAATGACAAGTTTGCGTGTCAAGTCTTCATTCGTTCATTGGCCTACTTCTATTTTCGCGTCTTCCTTCTTTTTTTTACTCCATTACGCTGCATCATTTTCTTCATGAGTGTAATTTTTGTCTTCTTTATTCCAATATATGCATATTCCTGACAGAAATATGTATATTATATATGATTACGTTACAGCAATGTATCACATAATTATTACCTCCTGAAAATACTTTGAGTCATATTGTAAATACCATTCTTATTATTTCAAGTTCAACGTTGCAAAATAATAAATTCTATTTAACCCCATCTTCCATTTACTCTTATTTTTCTACACAGCTGTAGAAAATCGATTAAATGTCTCAAAGGTGATTTGCGTGTTGCTTTATGACAGAACATCTTCTAGTTTAATCTCATTGCTCGCGATAAGGCAACAATAGTTTACTGTGAAGTATTTTTTAAACCAATATCGTCATCATACGTCGTGTTATTCAACATTTGAATTGAATAATATAACGATTGCAAATTGTTATTTCTCTTTGTTAGATATTATAATAATTATGAACTTGTGCAATTTATAATCTGTGAATATTGAAAGAAATTTAGATTTGTGCAAGCAGTACTGATTGTGAGAAGGAATGGGATCGAAATAAATATTTGATTGATCATTAACGAGTATGATGAATGCCATAATTTAAATATTTTGTATACAATAGAAGTCTTGTAAATTTCCGCTTTTTTCAAATTTCTCGTCAATGTGTAAATATTTGAGAACTAATAATTAGTTACTTTTTATCTGTCTGCATTACTTATAAACATATTTATGACGCAAGCGATTTAAATTCATTTTTTTATTGTTGGATTGTATTTTTTCGGCTTCAACTGCTATGCCATTTTTGTGAATGCCGGTTATCATTTAAATAAATAAATTGATCTATTAATGAATTTAATATTTTTAATAAAACGTTCTTACAACGTCTTAATACTAACTTTCTTACTAGATAAAGATTAATATATTTTCCTTCAAATTCCACACAGTAGACCTCAGCTACGATACATTGATTAAGTTTTAAAGATTCATAAAGTATTATACCCGAAATATTTCACCACGAAAATCACACAAAAAAATTTCTTTTCGCTTTACCAAATATGAAATATTTTGTCATGTCAACGTAACAACCTATACAAATATCTATGAGGACATCTTCAAATGGGACAGTCTGTATATGTGCAATTAATGACGTTATAAATTGTTATTAAGATGATGCTCTATATGGGGAATAGCTGTTATTAGTTAAATCCTGTATATAGCGTTCACAGTATCTCAGACTAAACATAGGTTATAGTTCTTTGAAGTGACAAATGAAGTTTCTTAACGTGAAGAGTGAAGTTTCTAAAGCATTTTGCTGGAAGACAACGACGTTAGGATGTTGACTGATGAAGTGTCGGAAGTGTTCTCAAGAATGACTAGTTAAGTGCCAAAAATGTTTTGGTGGTAGGGAACTTGTTTTGATGAAGCATAGAAAATTGTGGGGAATTATAATCATATAATCTCTTTATTAAACTCACTGTTTGTATGCTTAGTTTTTACATTGGTTTATTATAATAAATATAATTCACTGCATTTGTTGTGTCATAAACTATGATATCAAATCTATTTTGCAATTAAGTATTGTAGACGTCGAAAAATTATACTTACTTTCAATCTACAACAATGGCCGCCTATTTTGTAGAAAAGCAAGTATGGCATTTAAATTGTCACTTCTTGTATAAAGCAGAAAATATGAAATTAGTACCGTATTCGAACAAGAGTAACTATATTTTTTTAACAAAGACTCGGATATCGTTTCAATTCTTTTTATCGCATAACCCTTTATAAATGATTATTAACAAATCTTATTGTTTATTTTTAGAGTAACAAATGTGAAATTCTCACAGTTTTATTGATATTTATATATTATCTAATCCATGATACTCACTTGTATTACAACACTAAGACAAAGTATGACATTCGACATCTTGTCATAATATTAATTTTAAGTTTTTTATAGACCTTAGAAAATCTGTTTAACTTTATTGGTAAATTATCGGTACACAACGTTTCTAATAGCTAACTGTAGATGCTGCAATGGACTACTGTAAAAATGAATATTTTTCTCCATCCCCTTGTCTCTGGCCATTTCTCGATTAATCTACGTCAGCGTTTCCCAAATGATTTTCCGTAAAACTCCGAGGCTTCGTCACGGCTTTACGGGAAAAGAAAATTTCAAGTTTTCTAAAAATATTTTCGGCTTCTACTTGTACAGTTATTTGAACGACGACCTACAGGCTTCCGAACTAGACAATTTCCGAATTTTCTACACTGTAATATAGATAACGCATTTTCTGAAGTTACTCCACTGGCACGTTGTTTCAAGAAATTTTCAAAAAAGGTTACCAGTTCCGTAAAGCTATAGGTAATATAAAATTGTTCTTTAATTACCAGGTGACGATTTTATATAAAGAAATTTTATTAGTAACAAAGGAATGACAGTTGTCAAATTTTTTGCTTTCTTTGGTTTCTGTTACATGTTTTACTTTGTGTTTACGTAGATTATAAAAGAAAATGTTTAACATGTTTTCGACCGGATAGAATCAAATAAGAAACGTTGAAGAAATTAATACCATGTACTTAAGTAAAAACTATACTTTAACGTCAATCAATTAATAAAATGACACTCGTAAATTTTCTTTGGGGCGTTTTCCGAGTTTCTCTCCACAAACGACGAAATTACTTCCATCAATCTGCAACGGAGACAAATTAAGGTAGTATTGGCCATAGCATCCTTCAATGTAATGAAATTTTTCTCTACTTTTTCGAAGGAAAACGAAGTTTATAGAAAATATTGAGGGAAAAGTTTAACAGACACATGAAAAATCTTTCAAGACTATCCTCTTTTCATCGCGCCGTTCATTCTATTTATTGAATCGAACAAGAATTGTAGTCATTTGTTACGTTGTGTCAATAACTTAGTGCAAAAGACGAAGAAATTGTTGTTCTGTTTGTCTACTCAAGGTGTTAGTGATCAATGAACATTACATGTTTTTCCCGTATCTTAAAGGTTAGATAATGAATATTTCGTTGGTTTAAAAATTTAATCTCTTTTCACGCAATTAAACACCCTGGAAAAAGTATATCAAAGAGCAAAGAATGGCTGCGATTAATTGTTCTAAAGAATTGTTTTTCCCGTAGGAGATTGACAATTGCCAAATTATTAGTGTAACGTTTAAATGATGAAATATTTAAAACAGTATGCTCTGCAATGCCTATATTCCTTTATTATTACTAGAATTCAAATCAATTTCATTTGTTGAACATATAATACGAATAATTTTCAGCGTGTAAATACAATGTACTTCTAGTGTACTCAAATAAAATAAAGTATATACTACAGTAACGGAGACATTGTGTAGACACTAACAACTTTGTTATAATTGAGTTATATTTAAAAGTGGTACAAGTCCCCCTCTTTTTTATGCTGAGATATTTGGAAGTTCGTAGAAAAGCTTTCATGCCATGATATTTTATTATAACATTATAACATTTCATATATGACAATTGTACCTTTATCATTCGAGATGTGAAAAGAAGACATCTACGTTTTGCTCAAATTAACTTGAACACACTTTTCTTAAAAATGGACTACCACTTTTGAAAATAACGCCTTAATTATTGTATACTAATGCGGCAATACCAAATACATACATGTGCTCACGAAATGTCTAACACACTGAGAAAGGAAAGCATTTAAAATGTGTGCACAATAGGGTTGCCCGTTCATGCATATCAGGATGGGCCAACGGGAATTTATTGATGCTAAAGACTACTTTCGGCGAATAGGCAAGTATCTGGTATTACTGAGGTCTTCAGAGTGGTTTGGATAAAATACTGTATAATTAGATGGGGTGTAAGATATACTTAAAGCGCGTTCACGTTGGCCTGCGGCCAGGATTCACCCTTTCAGTATATACTAACAAAGGAGGTCAAGAGGGTGGCTTGTTACATCGGAGGGATAGGCTGAATGCATTTTGGATTCCAACGCTTAATTGGAATTGATGGAATGCCCCTAAAACGTTATACATTGTTAGTCTTACTGTTTTTTAAAGACCTTAACAAAGGTGTATTTATGTCTGGCCATTAGTCCCCTCATAAATGGGAACCTTTACCATTCCGTAACTGTAATTTAAATGGAAAGCCGACAGAGCACGTACCTGTATAGCCTACTAATTTATTAGGCTTTTTTCCAAGAGGGTGATGCATTAAGTATACTGTATTAGTGTTCGTATTAATTTTGTATCGATAAAAAATTCCACCTAGCTGCAAAAGGACAAATTTTTGCTTTGTTTTGACCTTTATTTGGAACTCCGTTTTGTCTCATATCACGTAATAATAAGACACGACTGGAAATAATGTAATCCAACTACCGTGCAATCGCATATTTTCGATATCAGTAGGAAGTAACTACTAGAAACTCTATATTTCGGTTCTCGTTTGATCATCCCTTATCGGTATTTCACACACGAGAGGCATTCGTCCGCAATTGGATACACTCGAGTGATTGTCTATTGAGTATACATCAAAAGAAAGTTGACTATTGTTTGTTTACCACCAGTAATAGAAAGCTCTGAGATATAGTCCAAGAGGTAGGAGACAACTAGTCTTCTGTAACTTCTTCATTGTTTGTATTTAATGTTACAAAATTTGAGTTATTGATAAAACTATTTAATTTTGGTCTAAATGATGTATTTTTGGTGATAATAATTAATTAAGAATATTTTAGTACCTCTTAAAGATTTGTCAAAGTATATAGGTTTACTTACGTAGGTAGTATGCATATAGAATACGTAGATAAATCTAGTAAGACGTTCTTACACTGCTTAACGAACTGAAAGTTAAAACTGCATAAAACAAACTTTCTTGTTAAGGTTAAGTTTACTTATAGCTCTTGTGCACTTTATTGATGTCAAACATTAATGTTATACTTTTTGAAGCTCAGGACAATGCCAATGGAAACTGTTGACGGACCATCTTAATGATTAAATTGCTACTGCGGCATATCACATATTAAAGTACTGTATCGTACCTATCTTCAATTTTTTCTGCATACAAGCAGAACTATTTCAACTGTTAATATATTTTGTCCTATTGACAAACAGTTAATGAACAAAATTGAATCCCTAAATTTATTAAATGCATTAAATTCAATGTAGTACAAACGGGAAAGGCTGAAAGGGTAAAGTAGGGGAACATTACTCAAGTCGTACTCTTTATGAAAAATGAATTATATTGCAATTAAATGATATAAATTGCAAGGTGTTATTGGAAAATGATAAAATGTTGCTTGACTCACAGCATCTACAAAATTGCAACTACATGTATGTACTTGTATGTGGGATCGGGGTGGTACTCTTTTACAAAGAACTTAGGAGAAAAGGAAGTGAAAGGATAATGTCAGCAGCGAGTGGTCGACCCAGGTGATTATTGACGTTAAGCTGCTCAGGCTGGAGTACATTGTTTGGATGGGTTACCGCGCACCTCTCTTTCTTTTTCACGATCCTATATGTATTTTTAAAAAAATCTAAATACATGTAAACGGTCGAAGATAATTAAGAAAAACTAAGATAGTAACATTGGTATGACTGAGGAACTAGTGTTTTAACGTAAGTTAAAACCATCGCTGTATTGTAAGTCGTATCTAGGAAACAGGCGAACCAGAAATAGCTCAAAGTAATATTTATTGCATAAATCACTTCATTAACGTCAATAGCCAACATTTACATGATCTACAAAAATATTTAGTAATTATTATATAATAATTTATTTAAATATTAAAATATATATTTCATATAAAATATTGAGAACGGAAGTATTCTCCTTCTAACAATAAGAACAAGGTGTATCTTAATATGTGCACGTACGAATCATTAGATTGTACTAGGTAGACGTCTTAGGCAACTTTTTTGGCAACGACACGTGTAACACTTCGAATAATCAAAATAAAATAATAAAATTGAACTACTAAGAAATATTAATGAAAATTTAGAAATATTGGTAAGAACTAATAATAAATAAAATAAGGACACAAACGGCCGAGGCGTGAGTTGAGGAACCTTCACTAAGAAATGGGCAGTAAAACGTAATTGTTTGCATGTACAGTGACAGTCAAATGCATTTAGATTATTTTAAACATGAGAGATTGACTGCAAAATTAAAAAATGAAAGAAAGTATGATTGGTACGCGTTCATGTAAATCTCGCGAGGTATTAAAAATTCTAACAAATGTATTGTTGCTTTAACTTTGAACTAATAAAATCAATTAATTTTAACAACGACAAACTCCGGTTTCTTTGACCCTTACGTGAAAAGATTGACGTTGCTTAACACTTCTTCATTATACGTCATTTAAGTTTGCTTAGTATACATGCGTAATTATTCTCTAATAGGACGGAACTAAGCTAAAGCTCTCTCACGAACGCACGTCCTGTACTTGCAAACTATAGAGATTATACTGAATGTTGTCAACTTGTGTTATTATCTGATAATTCAAGTCATGATACGTAATTATTCCAGGCGTACTTAGCAGAATTCACTTCAAATTACAAAATAATTCTATCTCGATTATCAATGTGTATGTCTAATAGTTTACAATTGCTCAGAGCATAGTAAGTAGATGAATTGAAAAGAAACATTAAATTTCATATGTAGGTTTTGATAATTTATGCATAATACCTTATAAATATACCTGACCGTATGTAGGAAGCCTGAAAGAAAGAGTTTTCTCTTCCATGTTGCGTTTTTAGCATATTGTTTTATTCGTTGTTAAAAACAATTATCCTAGTATAGTTTACCGATATCAAGTTTATTAACGATTCCAGCCGTATCTACACTATACTCGTTAAATTGAATACATCCTGCAAAGTAATTAAAATTTGTGTCTCTATGTTGTAGCGATTTTGCTTTATTGTAATTATATTTGTACGAAAACATTAAGGATAATATTTTTTTTACAGAGAGCCTTAGAGAGTACTTCACCAAGTACGGGGACATCACAGAGGTTATGGTTATGAAAGACCCCACTACGAGACGGTCAAGGTAAGTTACTTTATAAGTTTACATAATTTATAGAATTTATAGACACAATATTGATTAGTAAATAGGATGACATAAAAAATTTAATTGTAGAAACGAAATTTCAGTGATGTCCGTAATACGAAAATTCCATACTTTCATGAACGTATATGATAAAAACACTGTTTCTACGAAAGTTGTCAAAAGACACTGATACATTTCATTTATAATGCTATTTTTTTTCAATGCTTTAAAATGATGGCTCTATCTAAATCGCTTACGATAAATACATTCTGTACCTCGTCACACGATTTGATTTGTAAATTAAGGTTTGGCTATTAATTCTTGACGAATGGAACGGCATTGACCGTCAGTACAAAGTGTATTCTCTTTGCTTGGACGTCTTCTCACGTTTGCCCTGCACACCAACAACTTACGCACCCTAATCGCGGCGATTATATTCAGATGCACCCTTGATAACCCATTATTGAATAATTGTGCATCTACCGATGCTAATCCGTTAACGCTAACTTTTCGTACACTTACAAATTGGTAAATGGTTGAAGAAAGTGATTTAATTCCAAGACGAAGATCATTTTTTTTAGACTGAACACGCCCATGAAAGTTTCCGAATACATCAGCCACTCAAGTTACGGTTTCCGCATTTGAAATCTCCAGATAAATATTGGTTTAAAGAACGATATTTTTTTTTTAATTCAGTAGAGTAATACAGGAAATAACCAATGTATTCATAAATATTAGTTTTATGCTAATTGTTACGAAAATATTAGGGTTATTGGAAAAAAAAATATCGTTTTTTTTCGAACACATGACGACGTTAATAAAGGACTCAATGAATATTTTGAATGAAAATCCAGTGAAATTTATGAGTGAGGTATTAAAACTTTGTCAGATCAATGGAGAAAGATTATATCAATCTGTGAATATTATATTTTAGATTAATATTTGTAAATTCAATTCTTATAAATGTTTATATCTTTTATTTAAAAAAATACCATTCTTTTTCGATATCCCTAATACAAATGACGTTTTCAGGAAGTCGTTAATTGTGGATAATAAAAGAATTTTCAGTTTTTAACCTAAGTTCGAGAGGTAAGTGGAAGGATTCCATGAGGTATTGAAGTGTTTGCTGTAATTTCTAGAGACGCTGTGTTTAAATGCACTCTCCTTGGATATCAAGGCGTTCTGTCTGACGACGAAAGGTGTTTCTACTTGTAAGAACCTACTCGATGATATCACTCGAAGTTCTCTCTTGCAAAATAGGCAACGATATAAGTGTCTGACTCTGCTGAGATGTCTCGTGTCCGTTTCTGACTTGACAGTTTTGATGTTGAGAGCAACTTAAAGTAAACGGTGATTTTCAGTGCTGTAGAACCAACCGTCTTTCAGTGCTGTAAATTATTCCCTCACTTCAACTACTATCAAGTAACTGAAGATGAAAGGTGTAAGTTTGGAAAATACAAAAACAGCTAAGTTTCTAACAATATCGACTTTGAATTTCAATCAAAATTTTATATACAGCACGAACATTAAATCTAAATTCCTTGCAATTGTAGAAACGTTAGCAATAAGTCCAATAATAGAAATGGGTAATGTGATAAAAAAGCAGCTACATAAAGATTATGTTTATTAAACCACTTATTATCTACATGTGTCGTCAGTGAACACCTTGAGTTATTCGCGAATCAATCCATCCTGAAATAGAACGTCAGAATGGAAATCTGAGTATAACTCATGAAAAGAAACAGTTACTAACAGTTGACAACTTATCGCAAAATCTCCCGAAATCGTTCTTCGTCTAATCTAATTTCCCCTTGGTAGCTAACCTATTTTCGAGCAGTCGGCTAATGTTTATGATAATGCTGATCCAGAGATAGGTAAAGGGATAGCAGACACGAAATCCGCGTCTGGAGATGCGAAACTATCTGCTGCGCTACTTCAAGCTTCAAGCCGAGTTACTAAGTGCAATGCATCTGCGCTAGATAGCGAGAAGGAAATAATGGGCACTTGGGATCGCACCGCGCGTGTGCAAGTAAAGCTAGCTCCCATTCGTTGTCACATTTATCCGCCTGATAAGTCTATTCTCGGGTCGCATCTTGGCCTACCATCTTCGAATGCGTGCAGAATGCCTATAAGTGTACGTGTCATTATTAACATTTTGTTTACGTAAAAATAAATTTTGCGCACGAATATGTTTGCGAAATATAAGAGACTGTGTTGGCTTTTTTAACTTATTGTGCAAAAGAATATTATTGAAATTCTCCGTCACGTCTGCGAAATTTTTTCTATGTGATATGTAGATCATGATTCATAATTCAGATTCACTTAGAACAGTAGGTCCTAGGCGTAATTAGGTACCATGTCAGTTAAAGTCGAAAACATTCAACAAAGACAAGGGCAGAATTTCTCGTTTATACCTCATATTCGTGTTCCTTCGAATCATAGTGGCTCGATGAACAAAGGTTGATAGTTTGAATAATATAATATATGCACACAAATAGACATTTTTAAATGCATTGAACATCCAAAACAAGTACTCAAAATATAGTATCTGTTAAAGTATAATCCTCATATATAGATCCAAAGAAAACAGAAGGGTTAATTCTGTTGAGCGATTTCAAGTGTGCTTCAGTTTTTGCAACGTATATACGAGCCGTTATTTTTGAAAGTGGTATAAATTCATTTTATCATGTTTCAAAGATATTTAAAGGTTTGCTTTTGAATCAGTTTAAAAATATTGGCAAACAATAATTAATTCAGATGGAGTTTTGATTATGAATCTGTTATATTTTTAAAAAAATAAGAGGAAATTTAAGTCAATGTTTCACAGACATTGGCTTCACAGAAACAGAATTTTTAATGTAAAAAATAATATTAAAATCAGCGAATATAGAGAATACCTGAGTAATCAAGTTTACTATATATTAATTTAGCTTATAATAGAAAATAATGAAAATAAATAAATGTGAAAATTAATTTAGTTGGTAAAGGCAACTAAAAATAAAAAAAAATCATTTTTATACTACAAACTTATTTCACCTTTACACTTAGCATAGTGAAGTATTTATGATAAATAGGTGGTACGTAAAGTAGTAAATTCATCATATCGCTATATTTCTCTTCCATTATAAGTCTTGCGGTTTTATACAGTGACAATATAATAATTTTGCTGAGACGTTTAAATTTTTCTCGTTTCCGAAATAAAACATAATTTTAAATGGACTATTTCCTTCCATATTAGCTTTGTAAAAAATTGTTTGCAGGTCATCTCTTTTAAATCTCATCCAGCATATTTTCAATCAATTTATAATTTATCTCTCTGTATTTTTTTCCTGCTTGATATCGTCTTTTCTAGAGATTTAATTCAGAAAATTTTCTCATTTCATTTCATACAAAATGATGATATTTTTTTGCGACAATCCTTTGTTATACTATAAAAATCTTGAGCAATATATAAATATTCTATTTACAAAAAAAGATTTTTGGGAAAACATTTTATAACTAAAATTCTTTTGATCACTTTATTAAGAAATCGTACTCTAAAGAATATATAATTATAAATATACGAAGAGGATACCTATATATTACTAAAATTACTATTAATTCATATGTTCCAAAAGTTGGCTTATACCATTGTTAGAAATAACGGTTCATACAATAACGTTGTTCTATAACACTCATGTCCTAAGCGTATTAAGTAAATATCGTATATTATTGTGTCTGGCCGATTGTGCTCGTAACACGAGATATGTGAAATAAGCAATGTGTGTTTGAAATTACAGAGTAAATAATTTTGAATATTATGCTCTAAATGAGGGGTGGCCAACCCGCGGCCCGCCTTGAATATTTTTCCGTACCGCGAGATCATCATCAGTATCATTATTATTATTATATTATTTATGATTACATGTAAGAGTAATAGTAAGCACAATAATAATAACTCATTATATTTCAATTTTCCACTCTGAAAATATAAATATAGTGAGTCTGAATCTAATTTATAGGGATATATAATTTTATATGCGGCCTGCGGAGTTATGATGCATTTCCAAAGTAGCCCGCAAGATGATTTGGATTGGCCACCCCTGCTCTAAATATTTGCATTCGCAGTACTTGTTGTACCTATTTAAAATTTAAATTCTGCAAATAACACTTTTTTGCTTTGTAATATTCGAAAATTGAAATTCTTGTGATTCATATCATTGCACTTGCAATATGTAAGACATCTACTTTCGCAATTTCAGATTTCAATTTCAGAACTAATAAATGTCAATATTCGTATTCATGATGTTCATTAAACGCCAGAACTTCTTACAGTCCACATTTATCAACATTAATTTCATATAACAAAAGTGTCAAAGATGAAAAATAATATTTCCAATAGACCTATTTATTGACACGATTACCCAGGTACAACATATTGGGATATTAACTATATTTAAAAATAATTTAATAATTGATGATTTCGAAATACTTTCTAACTCTATTATTTGTATGTATTTCTCTTTGTGTTTCTCATTCGTTATTTATAATCGCAATGTAATTTCATGTAGACCGTCATACTTGAAATTATCATAAATCAGTTTCCTTACGTATCTTTAATATTCGCAGCGCAATATCCGCGTTGGTAGAACTAAAATAATCTTCAACGCCCCCTCATAGATATTGATGACGTCATTGCCACGTGTGGGTTTGCCGAGAGTTTCTTGCTTCGCGTATCGGCAAAGGAGAACGGAGGTAAATACGGAAAGGTAAAAGTAACTGACAGGCGAAGATTGGCATGCCTATAAATAACAGAAAGTTTAGTTCCTATGACACGCACAAGTTGCACCAACCTAACTTCATCTCTCAAATTTTAAAGTCGCATATATAGATGTGTTTTTGTTTTTTCTTCGTATAGAGCGAATCTTTGGCATTCTACCTGCCTAGATAAGCAAACTTGCTAGTTCAGAAATGAGCAAACGTTGAAATAGAAATGCTATAATTTTCATAGATGTGGAAAATAAAGGTTTACGTAATTAGTCAGTGTTTCATTTAAAAAGTTAAATTTCTTGAAATTAATAATATTTGTTAGTTGTCATGTCAAACAGCTTGTTAGCAGTTTGGATTTGCCGGTTGCATATTCAGAAACGTGAAAATCGTAACTGACTGCAAAGTATTAAAAATTTACGTTTCTACCAATCCGATTACTGTGATTTCCCATGCCTATCTTGTAAAATGTAAGCTGTTAAAATATTGGAACATTCAGTAGAAGTACTGTTACTGGGTTCTGGGATACATCAATTGTTATAAATGTTAGAATAGAGGGATTCTACGGTCAGATATCCTCGGCATTGGACGTGTGATAGAATAAAAGTTAAAAGATTAGTAAAAGTGTGCTGATTTCATTAGAATGTCGAAAAGGATCTTACGTACGTAATCGAGGCGTAACAATATTGTATTAGATAATTATAGACAAAATGAATTAACTCGTTTATTCTGACTGTGATGAAGTATTGTATACATGTATTGTATACTTAATGTACAACTAATAAAATTATATAAACAGTATATTTGATTTTTGTTGTATTTCATAACGCGATTCCAATTATTTTATTATAACAGAAAATTTCTACACTTTTGCATATTAAGATGCGAAACGCAAATCGTCAAAATGACTTTGTGGAGATTTAAACATCATTATAAGGACTCCAAAAGAATGTGACAGGTTTGAATAACTACAACCCTCGAAACTAATTGTAAGATTCCAAGAGGCTGACGTTTTTCCAATGACCCTCAATTTGTCTAAAATATTTAGGGAAAGTAATAACTGGACAGGAAACAAGTACTGTATTGTCTTTGGCATCTGTGTCACTTATTGTGAGATACACTTTACAAAATATTTTTACGCGTCGACTGTGCACGTAAGGCCTTTTTAGATATAGTATTCGGGTAACTGGAAAGTAATATCGCTTTTATACATTAAATTCTAACAAATAAATTTGTAACAAGTTTTTAATAAATAACATAATCATCGTCGTTATCTTTTTTCAGCGAGTGTACTTTTCAATGTCAGATCGGTAAAGCTCAATTGGTTTTTGAGCAAAATGTGTACAGGGACGATGTTAGTCTTCTACAGAACTTTTAACGTTTATTGTATCACATGTCTGAAGCCGAGGACGTCCAATCGCAGCACCTTGTCTATTATTTATAACAATTGATGTATCCCGTAACCCAGTAACATTAGCTCACAATCAGTAACAGTATTCCGTGTTCAATTCGTAATGATATTTCAGATATTTAAAATCAAGATTTTTATAGTACCGTAAAGAATAATTGTGAGATATAAAAATGTCTAATTCAAGTGTTGCAAAAATAAGCCGTTTTCCAAAGCTTTTTATAATTCATGATCGTATAATAACCCCGAAAATAACTAATATCAATCATGAAATGAATAATTTCAGTCTACTAAGGAGTTTATCTATACTACAGATTTTTGTGTTGTCAGATGAATTGTACACCCTCTGTCCCAAAAGTAACCGGGATGGATTTAAATAAACATAAGTACATCAGAATAGTTTTCAAAAATCATTTTAATAACTCGAAATATTCTCCCCCCGCAGAAATACAACGATTTGCGCATTCAGAAAGTCCACCAAATGACTTTTTTATGTCGCTGGCTGAAATGATGCTGAGGTTGCTCGTCGTTGCCGTTGAATGTCTTCGATAACTTCTTAAAAACCATTGTAACTGGAGATGAGACGCGGTGTTTCAAAAATCAAATTTTTTTGCCTCAACATCGCCAGTATTCACCAGATGTGGCTCCCTGTGATTATTTGTTGTTCCCAAAGATGCATTTAGCGACGAAAGGAAACCGTTATGCATCAATCAAAGACATTCAACGGTCAACGACGAACAACCTCAGCATCGTTCCAGTCAGCGACATAAAAAAGTCATGTGATGCACTTTTTGAATGCGCAGATCGTTGTATTTCTACTGGCGGAGGATATTTCGCGTATATAAAGTGATTTTTGTCAAGTATTCTGAAGTACTTGTGTTTATTTAAATCTATTCCGGTTACTTTTGGGACAGAGGGTGTATATCTCAAAGTCTTATCTCAAACAATACGATTTACCTGTGTTATTGCTGGTATAATATAACACTGATTACACGTTTTAGAATTCGTGAAGAGAATGTTTCTTCATTTCAAAGTCATAGTTACTGATGATTAATTTCGCCATGATTTCGGTTTTTAAAATGTCATGTAATTAATAGAGAACTCTTTCTCCGAAAAATTCTCTTGGAAGCTGAAGAAGTTCATGAAGTACTACTACGTTACAAGATGTCAGTAAATTATTTACAAATGAAAAAAGTATACATGAAAGGGGAATCGTCAGATACCTATACACGATTGTCACCAAAAAATCTTGGTTTTAGGTTCTTAGCAATTCACATTATACAACGAATTAAATGTGGCTAGACCGGCTAATAATGGCGGTGTGCTATATTAGAAGTGTCACTAACAATGTCATTCTAAAAATCACCCACAGTTACTCTGTAACTATTCAGTTAACATGAATGGATGATTCGCCGTTTCCTCCCCTAGGCAGTTTAAGTGTGTACCTAGTGTGTCAACATCTAATAATCTATTAATACATTTGAGTGCACTATGGCACTGAAGCCAGGGCTTTACACTGGACACACTGTCCACGACAAAGTTTAGGGCCGCAGCTTTCATGGCGTAAAGGTATGTAGTTACTTAACCTTTTGCCTTCAAATCTAGTCAATATGAAAGACATTGAAAATCTATCTAACTGCAACGAAATTTTTATATTAGCAACATCTTAACACCGATCACTTCACTATTATAGTGTTAGTAGAAGTCCCCGAGTCGAAATATTTGATATTACTTTGACATTGAATACATTGCTAAGAAGCAATGTAACCAATGTCAAAATAAGACCAAATACTTCGATTCAGGAAATGTAAAACATCAACTTAATTTCACATTGCTGATACGTGAAATTTCCATTTTCACTATGAGAATGTCATTTTAATGTGACATTAAGTTGATCTTTCTGACATTGCTGCTAATGTAGGAAATATGAAAGGAATGTAATAGTAGTATGGATTTCTTTTGGTTATTTGTGCACAATTATAACAAAATTAATTTTATACGTTAAACTTTGTTACTGTTAATTATAGTTCATTTTAATTGATTAACTAATTAACAGTAACAAAGTTTAACGTATAAAATTAATTTTATTATAATTGTCCACAAATAACCAAAAGATATCCATATTACTATTATATACTTATCTGTTGGCGTGCTTATCGAATAAAATAATTTAATTATCTTCTTGTTGACGGAAAAAATATTTATTGAAAGAATTAAGTGTTAATAATTCCAGTAACAATAATTATTTCTTTTTATATAAAATTTAACATAAATTAGCTTAAATTCAATGAGAGACTTCATATAAATGAAATGGCTGTTAAAAACTTATTTTTGTAATTAAATAATCATTTATGCAGTAAATATTGACTTATTAACTATTAACTACATTAATTTCACATAAGTCATGATTAATTAATATTTCTGTACACCAAATATTATAGTTGCATTGATTGCATTAATGTTTCCAATTTATTTTTAATATTAACTTCACATTGACTACATTTCTATGGTTTTCTTGATTGATATTAACTTCACATTGACCACATTGCTATGAAAAGTAAAAATCCATAGCAATGTAATTAAGGTGAAGTTAATATTAAGAATTTTGAGAATTAATTTCAACCAATGTTATCAATGTGAAATTAATTCAAAAAATATTAAAAATAAAATTGAATCAATGTATTCAATGTGAAAAGAAGGCCAAACTAATGTATTTAACGTGAAAAAAGATGATGGCAATGTAATCAATGTCAAAGTAATACCATAAGAATATAATACCAAAGTAATACCATTAATTATAATAATTAATACCAAAGAAATATTTCGACTCGGGTCTATAATACTTTCATATGTATAATATAAATACAAATTGTGAAGAAATGTAGTTATATATGTAATTATATATGTAATATATATTGAATCAATACTATAAAAGAATAAAATACACTAAAACATAAAATAACTAAAATTAATAAAAATATCTAGGGAATTAAAAATGTGGATCGAAGGTGTCTCTAAAGAAAAAAAACGCAACCTTTGTACGATAACGATCTCCCCCACGTCTTTCTATGTCACGCATCTCTATGGAGAGACGTGAATAGAAATTTATAAGAAGACGAAATTATACAACTTTTATAAGAAATATTTTTACGAGTTTTCTGTTGCAACATATATTTTTTATTCATCTATTTTAGTTATCATTTTTAATTAATTTCTATAAATTTTCTAATGATATTATTATTTTTATAACAATGAAGCTTTACACAGTAAATGTTACATTACTTTTAATTATAGTTTTAAGACACTTTTAATATTCCATAGTCACGAGTGTTTAAGTTCTTTCATAAGGGTTAAGACACTCCTCCTATCATGTATTTGTTATTACCAAAACTTGAGTTAGTATTTATTAGTAATTATTTGGTATACTTCTATAAATGTATGTGCGGATGTACGTAATAAATACATTTTTTCGCATTTTGGCTGAGATTTATGTGATTTATGCTGCAACTGAGAGTTCCTAAAGATTTATGTGTAGTAGTGTACACTGCGAATGGCTAGCAAGCATATGAAAATGAGTTTCTGAGTGCAAATTTAAGTTGTGAATTAACGTGATTTTCTAAGTATTGTGTACCTTACTATGCACTTTAATTACTCACAATAACAGATTCCCTCATTGCTGTTCATATTACATCTTACACTCGCATAAGTATGCATAGTAGATTAATTTGGATAGTTATAATTGAAATTACTGCAACTTTCGAAACCATCCTATAAAGTTAATTCACTTCATCTACTCTTTTTCTGTTCTTTTCCAATTCTCGTATTCCCTAATTTGAATATTGTACAGCTTTCCAAATTTGTTAGCCCCCTAATAATTACAAATTGCTGGAGTAAGGAGAATGGAAAAACTACATTTTATCTTTTTGTTTCTTGTTTTGCGTTAATATACTTGTAGGGGTGTGTTGTGTGCGTATGTGTGACTGGGATGCGATGAGTGAGTGCCGATATGGTTTGGGACCGAGAGATGTGCATAAGAGACAAAGATTGTATGAAGTGTGACAGAGAGAGAGTGTTCATGAGGGTTTTGGAAGAGTGTAGAGTTAGTCGGAAAGTAGAAGTCGGGAGATAGAGTCGGAAAGTAGAGGTCGGAAAAGAGAGTTGAGAAAGAGTGTGTGTTGCTGCGTTATTCTGTATTGTATTTTATTATTATAATTATATTTTAACGTAGAATAGGATAGGTGTATCGTTCACTTTATACCTCTGCACCACCCATTCCTACATACTTATAATTTTTTCAATTCGATATTAATCTTATTTATTATTCATCGGAGTTCAAAAATTGTTATTTGTGTTATACCATGTTTTTGTAAACTAAAAATTCATAATAATTTTTGTTATATTCTGAACAATGGTACAAAAATACTTGCCATTCTTTGAAGGGTGAATTGAATAGCCTCTTTCGAAGTGAAGTTGACAAACGAAAAATCTGTATTTAGCAGTACGAACGTTAAATGTCAGTATTGGAGTAATTACCGGTTTTTAAGTGGACGAAACGAGGAGGCCGACGAGGGTTGAAAGAAAACTAAGAATCAGATGGAACTGGAGGGTGCATTGAGATTGTACCTTCAGGTGATCATACAAAGTGTGACACAATTCTATACGTTTGTATTAAAAATAATTAATTGTTCGTTAGAAAAAGGCAGTTGTGATCTGTACTAGAACATTTTTCTCAATGCATTTCTACATAAAAGGATACAAATTTTTTTTATTGGATCATCACATTCGTTTCGTGACATAAGTAAAATGTCTGACATTAACCATAGGTCAGAAACGGACCGTTCTCACGCTAGTTAACTTCTAATTGTGTCTTCTAAATTGAATTTTAGTCGAATAAGTCAGGCTTCCAGGTCTCCAACGTTTTGGAACAAAACACACGAGATATCCTTACTAATTCTACAAATGTAGTATTGCAGAAAAATATAGTTAGAAATAAATCTAATTTGAATAACTGAAAAATGATAAATTATCTGAGAGTAGAAAAGTAGGGGTAGCTTAAAACAATAATGTGAAGAATGTAAATAACTTTCAACAGGGAGATAGAAGAACTTTGATAATTAAAAAAAAAAAAAAACTTTCTGATCACTTTTCTGATTACTTTATCAATAGTATTTAATAATGAACTATATAAGTGCTAGACAACCACCGTTCTGTCGCAAGCTAGTGCACAAAACATAAACTTCAGATACTTAAATGAAACCAATTTCATGTGTAAAATATTATCCATTTTTTTCGTCATAATTTTTTTTTCAGATAATTTTGAGATTTAATATATGAAAAATCTGCTTAATTTGTGAAGTGTTGTCTTCTGTTCGGAACATTGTTATGAAATCTATCATGAATGAAGACCCACATTCAAACGTTACTTCTTCTTTAAGCATAACGACTTCTATATTCCTGCTCTAATGTGCAGAGTCGTATGTAAAGTACTGTAGAACATTCCCCAACTAGTGAACCGCATCGTGAGCATGATGACAGTTTTGGCGCGTCGAACATTCCACCGTGTTGCATGTTTACACCACGCTTTGATCGTTGGTCATTCGTGGATAGATCAAAAGAGGCTTGCCCTGCCACGTATTTAGCCACGAATGGGTGTAAATCATGAAAGTCACGACATCCCTATGAAACACATTGCAAGGAGTACATTATGACGAATGTAATGAATTATTGGATGTAACTGGTGTCGTCTAGGAATGCGGAATTCTCGAATTACTACAAGACGCTTCGAAATGAAGAATACTTGAACCAGAGCAAAATAATTGAAAAATACACGCTAATAGACATTTTCTCTTCTTTGTAGGTATTAATTACTGTACAAGCTGAAGATCCTACTTTTATTATATGCTTATTTTATTTATAATTTTATAAATACACTAATGGCATCTGAAAATCATTTCTCGTAGGAACGAATTAATTTGATTGATGAATAAGGTATAGTATTCCGGTATTTGATATTTTGACAATAAAATAATGTTGAAAGTTGTCCAAAATATTATTCATTACTTCTTTCTTTTCTATATTGTTATTATAGATATATTAGATATAAATTGAGTTATATTATTTGATAATTTTCCAATTATGTGCGTACTTTGAGAATAGTAAAGAGTTTAGGAATGATCATACTTTTTGATATCTCTCGAAACATTTAAAATTTTAATACTTCTATAATTTAATTATGACACAAAATGGGGATAGCATAATTTTTAACTAATTAAAATGATGGAAGTGGAACGATTGAAATGTTAAATCTATATGCTGTAATTTGTAAAATGTTCAGACAATTTATAACTTATAACAAATGTTAGTTAACAAGTTAAACTTTTCATAGCAATTTATTGAATATTGGTATTAATTTTACACGTACCATGATTTTGAAAACCAAAATGATGTGATAAAAAGAGCAACTTTTTTAATATAATATACTCACTCGATAAAATTAGATTTATGTCACTATTTTGAGAAGCATTCACTCCTTTATATAAATAACCACAAAAATCTAGAAATAACTTTGGTCTTAATATATAAAGATTTGAGCAAATCAACTAAGGATGTCATCTTACTTGCAATATATAATATATATGCTGTAATTTGTAATTAGTGCTTACAATTAGTAACTTACTTTTCTGAATATAATTTTTTTTTTGACGAATTACTTTTACATATTTTTAAAATACTTAAAGAATTATTATTTTTGTTACAAGTCACGGCAGGCAAGATACATATATTTTTCTGCAATCCTCAATTTGTAGCACTAGTAAGGATATCTTGTGTATTTCTTTCCGAAACATCAGAGACCTGGAAGCCTGAATTATTCGACTAAAATTCAATTGCGATGACAGAATTAAAAGTTAACTTGCGTGAGAACGGTCCGTTTCTAAACTATGGTTCGTCTCAGACATTTTATCTACGCCACGAAAATAATGCGTTGCGTCAATAAAAAATTATAATCCTTTGACGAATTTTGCGGTGCGTTGCTTTCGTCAGTCTCCATCAATGCAAGGGTGTAGAACAATCCCTGAAGGCCATTACAACAACTTTTAAGTTGCCACCTTATCAAATTAGTTTTCTGTCCCAGTTACACGTATTTTTTTTTCGTCGCTATTGACTGAACAAATTGTATCTAGATGTTTATCACGCGTCAGAAGTCGCCAAGCTGAAGCATCTAAACAGAATGAGATCGAGCGATAACGAGCGACAGTCTAAACGTATTGCGTGTAGCATCGAAATAGTGACTGACTTAGGATAATAAGCATTTACATTTATTATCAAGATACAAATATGCTTTAATATTATAAGAGCATTCGAATTAAAAAAGAATAATGAAATATTTAAGTAAAGGATTGAAGCTTGATAATATGTGTACCTGGAATTCAATTTATATTGTCCTTTCATACATCTCGGCGGACATGAAAGTTTTATCCGTATGCATTGTCCGAACTGGAGGGGCAGAGATGAAACGCTAGTCTAACTTCAATCTGTTTCAGCAACTTACGATCTCTATGTAGTACACACGGAGCTCAGATAGGAGGAGAACGATCGTAATGTATAAAAATGTCTACAAAATGTAAGGAAAATAAAGTTTCGTTACAGAGTGCACTGCGATCGCAGAGATCCCTTATTCAAAGGCTATAGGAGGATAAGTATGATCCAGCGGCCTTAGCTCCGATCATGCTCGCTTTTTTTTGTTAAATTAGTACCTATGTGAGTACTTATCACAGCAATTTTCAACCCTTAAAAATTCATCCCCAGGGAGTAATCGTTAAATAAACAAATTTTTTCAAAAATTCATAACTTGAGAACGACTACTTTGATTTTATTGAAATTTATTCAGGACGTACATATAACTAAGGTCTCTGATTAAAAAAAATTACAGACTTGATGAATTGACATAACCTTAGAAAAAAAATTAAAACATTTTTCAATGACTACTATTGGTAGGTTATGTTTGAGGCACAACTACCAAACTTTTTTTATAGCTGTCTAACACCATTTTGCACCATATATAATTTTGGTATAATTAATTTCTTGGTGCGTCATATCCAAAAAAAATAAAAAGTCTAATTTTAATCATATTTAATTTTTTTAAATATGTTATAATTATGGCACACCCATCCTAATTTTTTTCTAGTTTTTTAACGTCATTTTGCACCATATATAATTTTGGTATAATTTATTTCTTGGTGCGTCATATGCAAAAAGAATGAAAAGTATAATTTTAATCATTTTCAATTTTTTTCATTATGTTATCATTATAACACAATCATCTTAATTTTTTTTTAGCTTCCTAACATTATTTTGCACCATGTGTAATTTCGGTAGAATTTATTTTTGGGTGCGTCATATGCAAAATAAATGAAAAGTCTAATTTTAATCGTCCTCAATTTTTTTCAATATGTTACCGTTATAGCACAATCATGTTATTTCTTTTGGATTCCTCACATCGTTTTACTCTATCTATAATAATTTCTGAATTCATAATTCTCAGCGTGTTACATTGGAATCAATAAAAGTATACAGTTTTCCTATATTTCGGCAACTTCCAAAAAAAAACAACAAAAAGTCCATTTACTACAGTAGCGGGGATATGCGTTTTAGTGGTGGGTATCAAGTCTGTCGTTCGCGCGGGCCCGCATGAGCGGGCAAGAGCTACAGACGTATGGAGCTAATCTTGCCATTGTCTTTATTACTTTTATAACTATTATAATCACTGTTTCAGTTGTTGTTGTTGTTGTTATTATTATTATTATTGTTATTATTATTATTATGAATTATGAATTCAGAAATTATTATAGATAGAGTAAAACGATGTGAGGAAACCAAAAAAAATAACATGATTGTGCTATAACGGTAACATATTGAAAAAAATTGAGGATGATTAAAATTAGACTTTTCATTTATTTTGCATATGACGCACCCAAAAATAAATTCTACCGAAATTATACATGGTGCAAAATAATGTTAGGAAGCTAAAAAAAAAATTAAGATGATTGTGCTATAATGATAACATAATGAAAAAAATTGAAAATGATTAAAATTATATTTTTTATTCTTTTTGCATATGACGCACCAAGAAATAAATTATACCAAAATTATATATGGTGCAACATGACGTTAGAAAACTAGAAAAAAATTAGGATGGGTGTGCCATAATTATAACATATTTAAAAAAATTAAATATGATTAAAATTAGACTTTTTATTTTTTTTGGATATCACGCACCAAGAAATAAATTATACCAAAATTATGTATGGTGCAAAATGGTGTTAGAAAGCTATAAAAAAAGTTTGGTAGTTGTG
This sequence comes from Cerceris rybyensis, assembly GCA_910591515.1. Taxonomy (NCBI): domain Eukaryota; kingdom Metazoa; phylum Arthropoda; class Insecta; order Hymenoptera; family Crabronidae; genus Cerceris; species Cerceris rybyensis. The sequence goes on along the minus strand of OU342789.1, from coordinate 20,733,094 downwards.
CCTCAAACATAACCTACCAATAGTAGACATTGAAAAATGTTTTAATTTTTTTTCTAAGGTTATGTCAATTCATCAAGTCTGTAATTTTTTTTAATCAGAGACCTTAGTTATATGTACGTCCTGAATAAATTTCAATAAAATCAAAGTAGTCGTTCTCAAGTTATGAATTTTTGAAAAAATTTGTTTATTTAACGATTACTCCCTGGGGATGAATTTTTAAGGGTTGAAAATTGCTGTGATAAGTACTCACATAGGTACTAATTTAACAAAAAAAAGCGAGCATGATCGGAGCTAAGGCCGCTGGATCATACTTATCCTCCTATAGCCTTTAGCGGTCAAAGTTATCAGAGAAACTAGTTTATATTTAACCAAACAAAATAGATAACCATTATATTTAACACACTTTCACCATTGTTTAGATTTATTAAATTTGACGCATTAAAAACAAATTCAAAGCAACACAAATAAACAATAAACGGATAACTTTGTTTATCTATTTTATGACGTCAAGGGGATCGTTGCGATATTAACGCTACCCTGGTGGTGAGAATAGGTAGTATTAACTGCCGTATTTTCCATTGATACAAATTTCCCTAAAACGCCTATGTCGATCGCTCTCCTCTTATCTAAGCTCCGTGGTAGTACAGAAGAGAAAACTAAAGAAGGGGCGCATATGTGCACAATGAGATTGGGACGGTACAGAATAAAAAAGGGCCTCTCTCTTATTGTAAGCTCCTTAACAAAACACTTCGCATAATAGCGTTTCACGTGTTTACATCGTAGAAGCGATGTTGATACATTTAAACTACCGGTAGCAATATTCTAAATATGATGACATCAGCTGATAACGCTTTCATGTATGCTAGCTCACTGTCGATCAGTTGATCACATTCATGCGAATTTTCAAATCTTACCACTACTAATCTCCGCAATATCGTACGGCAGTAATATTTAAAAGGTTACAACAAACAGATTTGCACTCGAATCTAATATTTAGCAGGAGAGCATACATTTTAATTCGGTTGCTTATGCTAACGAATATCTTCGTTATCCCAAAAAAGTTTCGTAATAGCGTTTGTCACATTCACGGAAGATTTAGGCGTTAATTTCTAAATTTCATTTCAGCTTTATCTTATTTATTTCTATAAAGACGTTTAACGTCAGCATTGCCATTTATTTTATAATTACCTTATCAGTCACCCGAGAATTTAATAGATCTAAACTGTGCTATCAATTAGGCCATTTCTCCAAATTGTTTCGGAACTTCTCAAACTTTTCTGTTCCTTTCTCTTACCTACCTTAGAATCTACAGTCTTGCTCCTCTCTGTTTAATTAATTGGCCAGAAACTTTCAACGGTCCGCCATGGACCCCTCTAATTATTCATTCCTTTCATTCTCTGGCGGGAAAGAGAGGGTAGAGGGTTGGGAAGCAGCCGGACAACAAAACGAAACACGGGACAACTTACTTGTGCAGAGTGATACAGCAGAAGCAACAGCCGGCCTATTCACACCCGCTTATTAAGCGGAAATAAAGCTCGCGGAATCAAAGTGCAACCCCTTTGCGTTAGTTACGTGCACTTTCCCCTTTTCGCTCCAGGCGATGGTCCCAAGTCCAATGGTAATTAGAAATTTTGTCCTTCCAATCTTCCACGGTCATCCTCATTTCTGTAGTTAATGTTCATTTCTGGTGTACGGCTTATTTTTAGACGAACCATTTTTTTAACTAACAATGGGTGGATAGAAAATAAGAAAATTGGCAAGGATGTGAGATGGTGTTTTTATTATGAATGTTTGATATTGAGTGAATGAGTATTAGGGGAAAACTAATTATAAGAGTGACTCCTAGGAATAAGAGCAGAAAGTGTATATGAAAAATAACAAGTGGGTAGTGGTTTATTTAATAGTATGTGAGTACCGTATGTCCATTACTATTAATTGTATGAATTTATATTATTAAATAATTTCAGTCTTGGTAAGTTTATGAATACTTCAAAGGAAAATAGATATAATCTATAATTTGTTAAAAGAGAAGAGCTATGATAAATAATGGATACTTCTGTTGGTAATATGACGGTTTCAAACTCCAGACAGAGGCAGGGTGCCCTCCTTATCACTTTAACTTTATGACATTAAAAATTGCCCATTTTACTCAAGATTTGAAAAATGTTCGCCACATTTACATGATGTTGTGGGTGCCAGAGTACAGGGGTAACATATTTTGTTACTACAACATTTGTAAAAAATATTTTTTTCGAATTTTGTGATACCTATAACGATCACTTTTGAGGCGATAATTAGGATGTACAACGTGTATAAGATAATATATTAAAATACAAGGGTTGTAAGGTTGGAAGTAAAATCAAAGTAATGAAATATGAACTGCACTTTTCCTTGTTTTCTCCTTGAGAGCTCATGTTGTTGTTGTTGTTCCTGAGAAACAGACGAGGACAATATTTTTAATTTCATAGGTTCGTAAGATATTTCCAAACATTAGACTAAAGTTTTCAAATACAAAACAGAATTAAATATTTCACTTATTAAATTTTATCAGATATTTAATCTTTTTACCTATAAAAATATGTATGAGTATTGTTGTTTATACATAAAGCGGTATTAATAAAAAGTAAATTTAACTGACCAAATATTTAACGTTTCATATTTTTGAAAATATGTGCTAACGGTAATATAACAATTGTTTCCCATAAATAAAATTTCTAATACGTACATATTTAAAACGTCATTAATTTGATTGGATTTCAACCAACGAATTTGTTGCATTCACTATTCTGTAAATAACGAACGAATATTTGAATAAATTTTTCTTTCATAATAACATTGAACAAAGAATAAAATATTAAAATTTGTATTCGTATCTTATGATTTGTAATACGATATGATTTGTAAAACGAAACTAATTTCGTTTTTAATAGATTATTACATTTACACGCACCATGATCACCTTGCCTTGATTGCCTGAATTTGAAAATGTATGCATCCTTCCATGAAAAGTGTAATTTTCGATTTCCGATTATAACACGATCATTGAACATATGGAATTAGAAAATTTGACTTTAGTCACTCAAAATACTGCAAATATAAAATACTAATACTCGAGTTTTTTAATAAGATCAAAATATATTATCTACCGAAGTATTTATGGTAGTGAAATACTTCGAAAGTCCAATTTGATCTTTTTAAACAGGATATTTTTTTATCCTCACTGAAAATGCTCTTATCTTCAATACCCATTTGCATAAGTTTGATCAAATATAATAGTTAGTTGAAATGTGATAGATTTTTAATTAATTAGTTGGACTCTGGAAGAAAAACAAAAATTTTTCAATACCTGTTTTTCATAAAAATTATCCTAACAATCGAACGCGTTAATGTAACCATTAGCGATGGTATTGTGGGACAAGAATAAAGCGGGAAATTATTTCCATATGAAGAACCAATTCTACTTAATAACTGTGAAATAAATAAAAAAAGGATCGTTCGTTCAAAAAAAAAAAATCGTTGGAGTTTCATTTGTCTAAAAATACATCTATAAATTTCTAGAATATAGTACTTAAAACTCTTTCAGGCGATTGTTCGATTATAAACTTTCTGCAGCAGTTCGTTCCGAAATCAAAAATACTTTCAGACCCTCCAGAGATCGAGAAGACTAAGTTTTGATCTAGAACTCGTTGTATGCTATGAAGTTACGTTTCAATAGATTTACGTTTTCCCATCGAAAAGCTGGAACATTTTTTGGCAAGTGGAAACCGCTTAGACAGTTTGGAAGGAGTGAGAGAGACGATGGAGGTTGAATGAGGGAGACAAGCATGAGAGACAGAGGGATAGTCGCTGTAGGGAACAAGGGTAGTTGAATCCCTCAGCGCCACGTCGTAGCTCATATCTGCCGCAAAGGGACGTGGATTCCGTACGCAGGGGCTGAGGCATGGGGTTACTCTGCGGGTTGTAAATTAATGGTTAGCCCGTGCCACGAGGGTTTCGTCCTAAGGGTTCTGCTTGATCTATGGGTGGCGTGTGTGCCAGGTCAAATAGGTCTTGCCCACTGATACGAGCATCTACCGAAAATTGTCTTTCTCTTTCCCGAATCTTGTAAAATCGGTAGTTGTAAAATGAAAAATCTCTTTAACATGTTTGATTAGTTTTCTCTCTTGTTAAATTTCACTTTGTTTTATATAAAAATGTGCCATAGAAAAGTGTTTCAAGCCAAGGTTAGTTTCACGTAAACGGCAGTTGGAGAATACTTTAGCTGTTCCTATCTCTTGAACTATGTAACATTTTTAAAACGCTCATATATAATAAAACGACAGTATTCTGTGAATATTGAAACAAAATGACGAGATTGGCGAATATTAAATATTCAAATATGCAATTCGCATGTATAATAGATTTTTGAATGAATGTTATACACGTTTAATCGTTTGTGAATAGGACTACTTTTCGAATTTTTCGTTAGTTAATCGACATTAATGTCGCAGAATTCTTTATCGTTGAGTATTCATTTCAGTCCAACAGAAGTCACAGGTGTTGGTACTGAAGGATATTTATATTAAGAGATAATACAATTGCTGAATATGCGTTCCGAAAAATTGTGCTCAACGGCCTATGAACTCATTTATGTGTCCTTAACCAAACATTTCAATTTGCGCAATGAATTCATTTGGATATTTCCAATGAAATCAATGTATTTTGTATCGAAATTTTCAACTTATTTACCGCTTTGTTGTCAAAAGTGGACACTTTATGGTACACAACGTTGCATTCCTCTGCGCTTAAAGGGTTAATCGGTACGAGATTAACAAGAACGGAAAGTTATGTCAAATATATTTCACTACATAATAGTGCAAGAAGTTGTATATTTTAATTTTTTTCTCAAAATCGTGCACTTCTGGATATAAGCGCCATGGAGATAATACCGTCAATTTGTTAACTTGTTTCGTTGCGATTTTCATAGATAGCTAAAACGTCCAGGAAATATACAAAAATGTCGAACTAGAAACTTATTTGTAAGTAATTACCTTCATTATCTGAGTAATGGTTCCAAGTACTTCGACGCGACACTTATTCCTCATTAAATAAATTGAAATCTTCATTTTTAGCAGTTCTTTTCCCTCTTGGAGAAACAAGCGGCGAGATGGAAAACGAAAATCATAGGAAGATCGAGTGGTGCGCTACAATGTGGATGTTCTCATTTCTAGCTTCGATCTTATCAAGACAAATACATTTCTCAGATGATTTCTCTTATTCTTCCAGACTGATTCTTCCGATAATAAAGTATCTTTAATGATAAAATATCCAATTTCAACCACCCTGATCGCCCTTTGCCGACCATATTGTACTATAGTTGCAGAAGCTGTTTACAAGATCTTATTTGTGTCAAGATGTCGAGAGTTTGGGAACAAATGAATCGAATGTTTCTGGAATAATATGAAAGATATCTGGATTTATAGAGTTGCCTCAAGTAAATGCAAATCGCCGACACCAAAGACGTTTTAGCATGCGTTAGAACAAGGTGCTTATACTTTGATGTTATTTCTATTGACAAACTTTCTATGTAGTTAACAATTTAGTAGGAATATATAATTAACTGATGACATATAACATATAAGTATTGACGAGGGAGCCCATAATATTAGGGGGACCGGAAAGTATAGCCGACAACTGAATAATGGCTATGGAGTGGCGGAACTTTTCGTTTTTAAACGCCTATTCCTTCAATTTGGGTTTGTAATCCCTAAACCGAACCTCTTAAAGTAAATGGCTATGGGAAGTGTTTACGTTAGAAAATTCGGTTTGCGGACTCCAAAAATGGAATGGCAGGAATCGCAGGTTGAAAACGAGAGATTCCGCTGCTCCTTAGCCATCTTTCAGTTGCCGGACTGTAACGGCGTTTTTTTCGATATTTTGTTCAGAATCCAATTGATTTTTATCGATGCGGCTTTGAAAAGGGTATAGCCGGATAAGGATGGCAAAAGTGCCCCCAAAGGTAATTAACCTTGAGGCATACCTGAGGCATACATTCAATAAGGCTCTTTGGAAAAAGTCTTCCTACAAAGTATGAACCCGGTACCCCTACCGTAGGGGTAGTTATAGGGTGAAACGTACTTTACGGTTTTTGCTCGATTTCTCCCGTTTTGCTAGATAGAAAATTCTGATAAAAATCACAGATATTATACCCAATGGTATGCATAGTTTGGAATGTTTTCAGATATTTTGATTGGCAAATCGATTTTTAAAAAATTAAGAAAGTTAATAGATTATTAATTTTTTATTGAAAATATAAAGTGACCACTTTTATATTTTTGCAGTACTTGCATAGTACCCTAATTATTAATGTGTAATTTTTTCAGATTTTTACGAGTAGTGGACGGTAGTTAAGAAAATTAAAAAGCAACAATTATTTATATTTTTAGCTAAATTGTTGACGTGACCACGTTTATATTTACACAGTTTCTCAAGTTTGCTATAAATAATTTACTGTAATTTTTTCAGATTTTTTGCAATAGTGTATCATACCAAAAAAAAATAAAAAAACGATGTTCACTCATGTCCAATACACAAAGAAGTGTATGTAGTCTTGGATGATCGAAAATTATACGCAATACCCACTATTTCACATGAAATAAATTAATATACTTCATTATTAAATATTTTACATTTGAAAAATTAATTGTACTGAATGAGTTTTACGTTTTCTAATTTTTGGACTCAGGACCGTGAGGGGCGTAAGTTCAGTCTCCATCGTTCTCACTGTATTAGCGAATTTAAGCATTCACCAAGGAAAATACATAAATTATCCTCGTTTAAATATAAAAATATTGCGTGTTAGGTATTAATTATTACATACTTTTACATTTGTAAAAATATTTTACAAATATAAAATATTTATTTACTTATTTATTCAGTGTTTATAATACGTCAATTACTATTTAAATGTTAGAGAAACTCCAAATTCTTACTTAATGTATGAAAATTAAAAATTGGTAAAAGGCAATGTTTATACTTATTACCTTCCTTAGGGCAAAGTCTAAAGAGGAGAGCTGTTACCGACTAGTTCCAGCCGTAAGACTCGAATGGCTACAGGTTTATAAAACATCTATTACAATTTTATTTTGATACGAAACAACTTCCAAATCCTTCAATAAGTTCTAATAATTAGCAATTATTACATAAAAATAAAAACAAACTAACATAAAATACGCATTCCAAAAACCATCGGTTTTTTATTTCTTTTAGTATGATACACTGTTGTAAAAAATCTGAAAAAATTACAGTCAATTATTTATAGCAAACTTGAGAAGCTGTGAAAATATAAACGTGGTCACATCAATAATTTAGCTAAAAATATAAACAATTGTTGGTTTTTAAGCTTTTTAACTACCATCCACTACTCGTAAAAATCTGAAAAAATTGTACATTAATAATTAGGGTACTATGCAAGTACTGCAAAAATATAAAAGTGGTCACTTCATATTTTCAATAAAAAATTAATGTTTATAAACTGTTTTATTTTTTAAAAATCAATTTGCCAACCAAAAAATCTGAAAAAATTCCAAATTATGCATACCGTTGGGTATAATAACTGTGATTTTTCGGAATTTTCTATCAAGCAAAACAGGAGAAATCGAGTAAAAACCGTAAAGTACGTTTCACCCTATAACTACCCCTACGGTAGGGGTACGGGGTTCATACTTTACAGGAAGGGCTTTCCAAAGAGCCCTATCGAATGGTATGCCTCAAGGTTAATTACCTTTGGGGGCACTTTTGCTATCCTTATCCGGCTATACCCTGTGCACACTGGATGGAAAAATGTTGATAACGAGGATGATTATGTTATTCATTAGGAATTAAAACTTGGGACTTTATTTGTATGATTTTAATGTAAGAAAAAGCGACACGACTTTCCGGTTCCCTTACAATTAGTACAAAGAATTATGAAATTTTGTATGAGAATAAAGTAATACATGTTACAATACGGTTTTAGAAGGCGAAGTTGCTTCCTAAAAATGTCGTGAAATATGTTTACGTTGTGATTAAATTATGACTTTCCTTTATTTGGTTGGAAGTCTTCAACAACCAATTTCAATTTCTCAATTATTTGTTATTCAATAATTACATCAGCATTTAGGCCATCAGTTACAATTCTTGTATCTTTCCTCTAAATCTTTAATAATATTTGACAAACGATCCCAGTATTCGAAGCAATTGTCTTAAATTCTTGGAAACAGGACAGAGGTGACTTTCGCATAATCCAGAAATTTTTAATTTTACAATTTTATTTTATGTCCACACCGCCTTATAAATTTGTCATGAGATATAGTTAACAACAAATATTTCAACATACCTCGTGGTTGCAGTTGATTTGATAACGCTGTAAAAATTGTAATATTGTGTAAAAGATAGCTACTTGTAAGAGTTCACGATTTTTGCTAGAGTAATGAATTTTTGCTTTCAATCTTTCGAAGAGACTTTCCTTACCTTTGAGTTTGATCACATCACAAATGCTGCACGAATATAGCTCATTAAACATGAATTACGTTACGGAATTGAATTTTTTGTCTTACCATGCTTGTAAGTACCACAGCATTCTCCCGTCATCCCTTAAAAGTATAATAAAGTAAAACATAACTGATATTATCCATCGGAAGCAAAACAAAATTCAATTCAATATCTTTGTCACTTATTAGCAATTGTACTCCACAAATCAACCAAAACACTGTTATTACCATGATATAATTATGACATTGTTGTACAGGCGGTACACACTAAAAACTACGTTATCTTAGCAGTGTGTGAAGATCAGTAACGCACAACGAGAAGAAAAAGCCCGAAGGTATCTCCTGGACGAGCAATCTGTTAATTCGATCGTAAATCGTCGTTAGAGGAAAATTTAGTTGGAACTTAGCAGCGATAATTACACAGTTTTTGCAATCCTTTCTAAGGGTACTCGGAAGCCAGACTAGATAGAATGGAGAATAAGAGACAGACGGAAAGAGAAAGACATCAGAGAAACGGGAAGAGAAAGGAGATAGTGGCTGAAGTAGAATTTATTGGGCGATAAGCGCCAACTTTCTTCCCTTACGATCGTCATTCTTTATCAGGCCACTCGTGGCTGACACCAACATATCGAGGTTGGGATACCAGGCTTTATGAATCGTGATTATTAAGGTCTTTCCTAGGTCATTGATCTTCTTTCCCCGTCCCTTACCCTTTATCGCCAGTCGATCGTCAATGAAAACGTCACCACGGGAAACTTCTGACTTTCTATATTCATGCAATTCGACACGATAAAGGCTCTTTTTCTTCCACATTTCTAACAGCTTAAATTGCCTTCTCCATCAACCATTCCCTTTTCTTCTTTCATGGATTCAATTACTGACTGAAGTGGCATGATCATTTTATCGCGATTGACATGTTATGGGCGAATATGCTTATAATTTGTTGATTTGTTTATACTTCTTTTATGCTGATGTAGAAAGACTGGTATATGGTGGTGGGATCTTTTCTGTTTAATTACCAAAATCTATAGTTAATTCATAAATTACTCATTTGTTTCAGTGAATTGTCAATAATAATAAATTATAATCGTCTCAGGTTTAATTAATTTTTGTGGTTTCTTTCCAATTCATTATTCAGTGATCGTAAGTAAATAATAAATGTATGACGATAGTGATAATTTGTAAGTTAAAAATGTTTATGCGCTAAACTGAAGCGGCAGTAAATTAATAGTGGTGAATTGCTGGCATTGAATTACTGTAAATTTTCCGGATTCGCAAAATATGAGTGTTTGTAGATGTATTATACTTCATACATTTAAACTTTACCTCTTATTCTTTATATTAATGAATATCGGTCAAAGATCGATCGATATTTATAATTCAAAGCCATCATTTTATCAAATTGAATTTTGCGTGATCAATTTCTTTCTTTGTTGTGCGACATACGACAGCTTTAAACAATAGCGGTAAATTGTGTACCAGGCGGTAACACTATTACACAGTAATGTAGCTTGGGGTTTCGGAAACCTATCATACCCGTACTCTTTTGGCTAACCTTCTTCTCGTAGACATATAGTACAATAACGAGCATCTGTGTAAAAGCCTACGGTCTTTCGTATGAAATATATGACAATTTCAATAAATTTTCAAAGAAATATAAAAGAATAAATTAGGAGCTGTATGTAGCAAGTATAATGCGACTTTTCTTCTTTTTTTGTCAACGATGTAAAGTCTGGTTCTAAAAGTGAATTAACCCAGATACTATTTTGTTAATTATTTTTTCTTTATTTCTGCATGTTTTTCATTTGAAAGGTATTAACGTATTCCTCGTGAATACAAGAGAAAGACAACAACGATGATAGCTAAAAGTTCAATCAATATGCTTTTGGCCATTAAAATACAAAAAATAAAATAATGCCCTTATATAAAAATACTAAACTGTTGATTCCTGTTTTTTTCCTATTTGACGCACGAAAGAAGTTTTAAAAATTAAAACATTTAACTTTACTATTACTACTATTTCCAAAAATTATAAAAACTTTAACGGATAACGAATAAATCAGGCTTGTCAAGGTCTTGCTCGACAGAGCCGTTTTTCGAGCTGCTCCGCCTGCTACTCCTTCCTATACACTCGAGAGCTCGCTGATTGGCTATGCCTCCCCTTAATAGTAGCGGACCTATTGGCATGAGCACGGGCGCATTCGGGGCGACATTCGTAGTTAATCAGTCGCGCTGAAAAGACGTGCCTTGTGCGTCAGTTGCGGAGATCAGAACGTCGTGCGTGGCACGTCGATTAAGGTTATTTGTCGAAATACCATTTCACACCGCACTATATCGCATGTAGGGTAACACAAAAGTATTGTTAATGAAAAAGTATGCTCGAATATGTGTTAAATAAAGTACAATTAATATATTTTAATATTTTGGTGCTTCTGGCGACGGTTTTACCGAAATTAACCACTACGTTATGCATTACGACTAAATATAGTATTGTGTTCCAGCACCAATAGTTGTAAATCAATTATTAGCGCAAATTGTTAAAAGTAACTACACGATAATAGAATGCTAGGTTTCCCAGCGTAAAAGAACACATTGTTGCCGCCGCAACATATAGAAATGCATCTCAACGGTTTCTTTCATCTGTGTGATTGTTAAAAAACATTTTCTTCATTTATATTTTAATGCGATTTCTCGACAACGATTCAGCGGAAAAGGATATTGATACAGTGGAATAGATTTTCAGAAGATAACTTTGTAACAAAGAGTGCATTTACATATTTCCATGGGTTATGTGGAAACCTATTACCTGTTTACTGGCAAGAGACTACACAACATTGTACAATGTATCGCCCCAATTACTTCTTACATTATTCTACATTCTTTGAGGCGAACAAGTTTGGCATTTTGCTGTCGCAAAATTTAAAAAATATAAATGTCGCCCCAATATGCCGCCACATGCTACCACGCTTGTGCCAGTAGGTACAACCGTAACGCCGCCGGAGTGCCTGTGAATCAGTGACATCACGGCTGTATGAGTAGGTGAAGGAGGCGGACCAGCTCGAAGAACGGCTCTGTCGAGCAAGACCTTGACAAGCCTGGAATAAATCATTCAACCACAATCTTAATTAACTTAATCTTAATAATGAAGTATATTACAATTTGATTCGTTAAATATATATGTGCCGTATTGTTCAATTAAGTATTCTGTTTGAAAGTATTCGCTAATCAAAATATTCAACCACCTTCTTATTCACATAACTACTCAATGTGGTGCAGTTATGGACGACGAACGAGATTATAAAGCAACGAAGGCTGAAGCAAAGGGATGAAGTTGAAAAACTTCAAGCAGAGTCTAAAAATTTGCATTTCTGCTCCGTAATTTAGTCGTACTGCTTCTATATGTACGTCGGTTTAAGATTCGTAGCTCTATGTTCGCTTTACAGCGTTTTTATTGTCTGAATCTCCATTTCGAAAGGTTTGGTCTAAAGAAGTACCAATTACGTCAATTTTTTGTAAATACGCGCAATAGTATTTTGCTTTCAGCGTAATTTAGGAAGAAACGTAATGGATTAGCAATTCGTTAGCTGTATTGACATAATTTTCTCATTTTTATGATCTTGAAGATCTTTAAATTATTATAATTATCAAGTGAAGCTACTTTGAGAAGTAGAAAATGAAAATCGAATCATACAACAATGTATTTTTGATTGAAGAAAATATTAAGTGTTACATGATATCTTGCTTATTATTAAACCATCGATATGTAAAACATTTACTTTGAAAGTGGAATAAGTCACATTCTTTCTGAAGTGGTGGTTCGATGCCACCTTTTGGAAGAGATTTACTTGTATTTATTATCTTCAACAGTTATATTTTTTCAGTATAAATAATTTCATATGGCCATTGGAAAATCAGGATTTTTCATTACGAGAAGTTATTTATGCCACTTTCAAATAAATGGTTTATCGTTATTGGGAATGTGCAGTTAACTCTACAACATTTTTGTAACGCTGTATATTCCAGGATCAATGCTAAATTCATCAAGGCGGTCAAATTGACCATTTCTCAATTTCTTATAAAAGCTTCTATTTGTAGAAGACGTGTATACCTATCGTAAGTATTTCACATGTGTGTTATAAATAGTAAATTACTTAGTTGATCATCTTTTTCGTCTCTTGATTTCTTTGTTTTTTTAAACTATGTATTCGGAACGATTAAATACATTAGGTATAACATTGGTAGTTTTAGTATTAAACGTTAATTACAGAACAGGAACTGCCTATATCTCAAATATTCTTTTTTGTCCCAGAAATTATCATTGTTTCAGAAGTATCATTCAGATTGCCCGTTTTCAATAGCTCTTTCTCACTGAATAACGTCCATAATTGTAAATCTATTGTTGGATTCCCAATTCGGAGGCCAATTTACGTAGAAGTTCGCGTCGGAAATCGAGTACAACACTTTTTACTATTAACTAAGAATAGTTTTATTAATTTCTAAACAACCAAAATTTAGGCGTGGAAGTACATACGTTGGACGAGATTACTGTATCAGAGCTTGACCTCTGAGTTTTAGGGGTGATTTATAAGTAATGTGGAAGGGAGGGATGGCAACCATCGCGAGCGCGACATTTGTTCAGATGACAAATATAAAGGAAACTGGCGGTGGCTCTTGTAGTCATCTTTGCCTAAATATTAGTGAGGAAAATACCAAAAATCCACGCGTCATCCAACGCTCTCTACCTAAAACGTTCTTACTTGCTTGCAATAAGAGCTATTGATATAGAACGAATTAACGAAACGTATCAGGGAAATCAGTCAACCATTTCCCTGCCAATTGCCACAAGCAGTGATCACTTCTTAATCAAATGAAACAAACTTTACAAACCTGTCATAAAATGACCTTTCGTCAAATGTCATTTTTTAAGTACTTTGCAGCATTTACAATTACTTGGTTAGATATTGCGTTCTTTATTTTGGCATTTGCAATAGTGTTTTATTTTATTAACTAACATAACGCACAATCTCTGCCTTTTCACGGCACACCAAATACCGAATCGTTAGTCCCTTGTCACTCAATCTTTTTTCACTTCTCTCAAAAATTCCCAGGAAGACTGCGTGTCGTCATTTTAGTCACCCTGGTCCTCCTACTCTTTTTGACAAATTCGTCTCCTTACTCTCGTTGTCGGAGAGTAAAGGAACGTTAACTTTTATCCTTGTCTAAGTGGGTTTTCAAACATTTTTAAGGTTGCCTCTATATGTCCATAAAATATGGGGGTGCCCTTGGTATGGAAAGTTCCATCAAATCAACACCCTTTAAGGCTTGGCCGTCTCGAGGCGAAGTACCCGCCCATAAGTCGCCAACGCAGACCGAAGTCCCAAAACTCAGTCCAGCAAGCTGAACAGGCCCCCCAGGATTCCCTTCTGCATCTTTGCGGGCTTTCTAACCATGTGGCTCGTTTGCCATCATATCGGCCCTTGGAAAGACAACCGAAAATTAAACGCTTATTTCGTCGTTAAGCGCTTTTTCAGTCAGTCACGTATTAGAATCGAAAATGACATCAGTGCAAGGTATTTCTTTATTCGTCAGGCGAATTGAAGCAAACCACTCATTAAGTGACTTCTTTTGGTGGGCCAATGATAGACTTTTTTCGATGGCCCACGACCCAGCCCCTATTCACCGCGGACGGTCCCAGATCCGTGGGATTCAAAACGTAAAAAAGCTGAACTCAGAGGTCACTTGATAAGTGGTCTGCTCTGATTCACTCACTTGATAGAGAGATCCCTTGTTCTGGCGTAATTTTCGATTCTAATGCGTGATTGGTCGAAAAAACGTTTAACAACGTAATAAGAGTTTAGTTTTCGGTTGTCATTCGCCGAACACAGGTTTCAAAGATCAATATAATGGAAACAGGCGATAGGAGAACAATATTTCCATAATCCGCACCACAAACCAAATGACTTCTTTGTTTTGGAAGAAAATGGCTAATGGACCCAGCGCAAAATCGATCGTCCGAAGTTGAAAAAAAGCGGAAATCGAATCGCAAACCGTCATCCCGGTCACTTGATTTCAGAAAACAAATGAAATGTATTAACTGATGCAACATGAAATATTCAGATCATTCAAGACAACAATTCTTTTTTGTTTTCAGCATTGTTTAATATTAACGAAGTAACTTTTACCGCGACACGTTATAAATTTAAATTATATTTCCAATTTCATGGGACACTTTAAATTGCTAGCAATATTTAGTAGGAAAAAATATCCCCGTTGCTTATACCAAATATTGTAGCATAACCCCACGTCTCTGCTCTCTCGTATCTCAAACGGCTTCGAACTTCCGTGTTTTCTAACACGTGAATGACGTTGAAGATAGCTTGGTCACGCGTAGCTGGCAGTTTGGCTGGAAGGTATTTCAGCTGATAGGCTCGAGCGTGCTCGTAACTGCTATGCAAGAGGGATAAATGAGAAAGGTGTTGAGTAATTTATCAGAGAGCCTGAAAAGTGTGGGTGGAAATGGTATGGGTGCTTGTCAGTAAGCGCGTGGATCACTGTAGCGTGAAGTTTTATCTCGTTAGCGGGATATCAGAGGGTGCTCATATCCCTATTCCAGCGATAATCTCTTTAGATTTTCCTGCGGCAGTTATAAGATCTCGTAAATTTGTTATGTTTTATTTAAGATTTAGTTCTCAATTAGAATACGCGTGTCTAATATGATTGAACAGGTTGTCATTTTAAGTACACTTAATTCTTCGACTCTTTATTTGTAGATAAAATGACAAAAGAGTTGAAAATTAAGCGTTGTAGGATGTATGTGACGTATGCGGGGATATCGATAACATAAATAACGTCAATGTAGAGGTAAATATGACATACGTAGGAAAAGCATCACATAACAAGGTTAAAGAATCTGCAGGAAAATTTTCAAGAAGCCGACCGCATAGATTCATTAAACTTGCCATTAATTATTCTAAATTGGAATGTACTAACATACGTCTAAAATTAATTCCACCATAAAGTATAATCGATTAACAACACAAGAAAATGTGGAAATAGAGCAGCAAATATGCATCATATCATGGAGATTGAAAAAAGTGATATATGAATACTAGTGTTTCTAATACACTCAAAACAGTTTGCCTTTTTTAGAGCCGGTTAATGTCCATACAGTTTTGATCTGAGAAGACGATTCCACATTCTTCTGTTTGACCATATTTACATAACAATCAAAATTTGTCAGTATGATACTTTTTCTCCAATGATAAACCAATAATTCCACAGCCATACATTTGAACCGATGATAAACATATGACAGCTACGACATAAAACTGCAATACCTTTTACTTAGGAAGATTTTTTTTCAATTTTTTTGAGTAGTGACAAAATCTCTCGTAATCAGATCTTCATATGAGTTTACAATGAACATGAATGTGTAAGTTCAAAGAAATTACTTTTAATCCCATATAAAAGTTAGCTAAAAAAAATAAGAAAAAATTGTTGTTACTCCTGAGACAAATCTTGCACATCCCCCTTTACATAACCATTTCTCCACACCTTAACCTTTCTCTTTTCATAGCTGTTCCGTGTTTCGTGGGCGGAACACGCGATTCCCGCGTTAAATCCCGCAGGGCGCAGCGGGTGTCCCCGCGCGATCTCGCATTAAACCACCCCCGTCCTTTCTGCTTCCCTTAAACCCCTTTTGCAAATCCATGAACATACATGCAATACTCAAACGCGAGCTACCTGTCCGTTATCTCAAGTTTAAGTAGCGAATACCAAGCGGTTCTATCAGGTCCCATTTATTTTTCAATGAATCGTAGGAATGTTAATGACGCGTGTACGGGTTGGATGTTAAATTTAATTTACCGCAAATTGATAAATTACGTCGGTTAATCGTTATGTAACAGCTATGGTTGTCAAATATATAAGATTTGAATGAATACGTGTAAGAGGAGAGCTTGGGGATCTTGCTAATTTAGAAAAACGCAATGCTTTGTGTGCAATGATACAATTATTTTAACACTAGAACTACCAAACCAGTCAAAATGACTGGTACACAATTTTTTCCAAAAATTTTCCAAGTTCATAGAAGAGCCATTGAACAAAAATTCCGCTTCCATCACAAAAGATATAAATCACTGAATTGATCATCCTTTCTGCTAGTCGATTTCTTCTTTTTAAAAGTATAATACTTATTTAACATATTGAAATATGATAGATTTAACGCCGGTAGTTCTAGTGTTAATCCATGAAGCTGAACAGACTGTAATTTTTTTCAAACTTCGACAGAATGAATTACAGGGGGGTGATAATAGAAAATTATTGAAGCGTTATACATATCGTTATATACAGGGTGTCCCGTAACTGGTGGTACAACCGAGCGTGGGGTGATTCTACGTGAAAAACTGAATCAAAAATATAGAATAAAATTTTTTCATATGACGCTTCGTTTTTGAGAAAAATAAGTTTGAAAATTTATCGAGTACACGGGCACTGGATCCACGTTTCAGCTCGACGGATTTCGCTATCTTACTTTTACGAGTAGAAGAGCATTTCTGTATTTCGTGCAGTGTTTACAAACATTGTCAGGATGATGATACCTCTTGTATCAGTTCTACGATCTCCTTATACTGATCGAGCAAGAACCTTTAGTATCCGAAATACTGTGAGTATATATAATACTCGATAAATTTTCAAACTTATTTTTCCCAAAAACGAAGCGTCATATGAAAAAATTTTATTCTGTATTTTTGATTCAGTTTTTCACGTAGAATCACCCCACGCTCGGTTGTACCACCAGTTACGGGACACCCTGTATAACCCCGATAGAAGGGGAAAATTAAACACTAACTTCCTTATTCCATTCCAGCTATTTTTATGTATCTTCAATCCTAAACCTTTTGCTTTATTATACTGTACTCTCCTAAAATGAACTTTAAAAAGGAGAAGAGGACGTGACAAAGAAGTGTCAGGAGGGAGAGGTTGCTGGCGCAGTGGTTCCGCACCGATCCAGGCGATCATCGGCGTTAAGCTACTCGGCCTAGAGTACGCTGCTTGGATGGCACATGTCTCTTTTTCTTTTTCATGATACTACATTTATAATGCTACTGAAACTCGTTACTCTATTTTTAATTATATCAATGCCATACCTATCCGTAGCATACGCATACTTGAAAATGGAATAACTTGGAGTTGAGAACTGTTAAAAACTTTCTGATGGACATATGCATTTCTCTATAGATGTAGATGTTCCTATTTTTTCTCACGTGGTTAACAATATATCAAAGTTGCGTACTCTCTTAGATCGAACCAGTGGAATTTCACTGGTTCGCCAGTGAAAACTCACTTATTTACCAATGACACTCACTGGTTCCGCCAGTGATCTCGGCGGCCATCAAAGTTCACTGGTTTACCAGTGAATCTCACTCGTTAGCATATTCAAAAATAAAACACGGCGCATGGCGCAGCGGCAGCGGGCGCAAATTTCACTGGTTCGCCAGTGACATTTGTATTCACTGGCTGAACCAGTGAAATCTCACTGGTTCGATCTAACAATAAGAGAGTACACTTCAAAAGTCACTAGTTTTAAGAAACTATAATTTATCGAAAGCACATTTCGCACAGAAGGCTGAAGAGGTATTGTGCCCCAGAAAAAAGAAGTCATTTGACTTGTAGGGTGGGATAAAGGGATAGTGTCCACGCATCGTCTACTCCCATCATAGCGGTCCTTCACACCTGAGCTCGGCAAATGACAACTGAAAACTAAACATTTATTTCCTCATTCAACGTGTTCTTCGGCCAGACACGCATTAGAATCGAAAATGACGCCTGAACGAGGTGTGTGTCTATTTGCCCGGCCAATCGGAGAAAACCACTTATGAAGCGGTCCCAGTCTCTGGCCTAGTCCCTTGGTCAGTAATACGAAATTGTAGTGTCCTTTAGGAAATTTCTTGCTCCCTCAGCTCACATTAGTGCATGACACACCATAGAACTTGACGTGAGTTTCCAGGTCATCTTCGCCAGGGTTGATTCTGGAATATATCATTATCGCTGTCTCTCTTCCTACGGTTCTCTATAAGCCCTCTTCTCGCAACAGTGCAATTGCATCACATTTTCACCGGAGTAGGACATATGGATGAACCACGACGTGGAAGGATCACCTTTAATATTTTTAAGTTCCAATTAGTGCGTTTTGAATCTCTTCTCTCGACGGCTTTGGTGAGACTTTTGATTCGCGCGGAAAAGATATAAAGGCACGTCAATTCCAACATTCAGTACAACACATTTAAGAGGAGACAATCGAAAACGTACGTCCAACAGTGAACTCATTCGGTTCAAAGTCACAAGCCCATTTTGAAAATGAAAAACAACCGTAGACGTGGAACATATTGTTGCGAGTTTCACATAAACTAATATTATAAGCTAGCGTGTAAATTAAATAGACCATTGTTAATAAAACGCGTATATTTTCAGAGGAGTGCAGAACCAGCAACTTTTCACATGATCATATCATCGAAAATACAGTTCACTACAATCGATGTCAAAACTCCTTAAAAAAATGTTAATTTTGAAGGCAGGACATAAATCAGAAATTATTTTGTAAATATTGTCGTATTAGTTCACACTACGGAAGGAGCATTTTAAGTAAAGTTTTCTTCACATTTATGTATTGTTTAATCTATTGATATTAACATATTTTCTAACCCGAAACTATAATAAAATAAAATTATGGCTTTGATTTGTACGTAAAGAAAATTCTGAGCATGAAATACTTCTATAGAATGTGAAGAACATTTAATGTAATTATTAATTTCAGTTTTAAACTGAAGGCTAAAGTAATCGAATAACGGTAGAGTGCAGTTATCTGTAAAGTAATTCCATCGGTTATTTTCAACCGGAAATCTGGAACAGAGCCGGGCGACCTTAATGCCCGACATCTCGGTAAGGCGGAAAATGCCGCAAATCCAATTATAAATTAAGGATCTCAGAATAGAACTGCACCGAAAGACTCTTCGAATATTCACGGATATTCCATTTGAACGGCCGAACTTTGTACTCTTTCATTTTTTAATGAACCTTTCTGGAAAAATATGAAACAAGTGGAAACTGTATAAAAGAATTTGCAGAATTGGTGGAAACTGAAATGGCTTTAATACGTAAACACTCTTTGAAGTTCGTATTCCTGTTGTAGGATGTAATTTTAATTATACTGTTTCGGATGTTTACTCTTTACATTATAACATCTCGTCGGATTTGACAATAAGTATTATCTTTTTCCGGAAAAAACAAGTCTACTTCAACATGACATTTCGTAGAGCCAAGAAAAGAAATTAAAAGCCATCTTTTATATTAAAGAAATTACTGATTTGTTTGTAACTGATATCTATCAAGATTCCTTTAGAAATAGAGCTCAGATTTATATTGGTTATTAGAAACTTCTTCCTTGTCTTATCCTGAGTCGCGTTAATTGAAATCATTATACTTAAATTTTTAAATATAATTTGTAGCTTCTTATAAATTAATAAAAATGTTAAAATGTAAATAAAAAATATAATTAATATCAAAACATTTACTATATTTTTCGCAATTTATTGTAAAATTGATACTTGCATCAAGTTTTAATACTTGCATCAAATTTTAAACACATATCTAGAATAATGCTTTTGCGGGATTGAATTTTTATGAGGTAGGCATTTGAAATTGCAAAATAACTTTCTTGCAGTATTAATAATTCACCCTACATTTCTGCATTCAGTCATCTTATACGTGGCTGCAATTTTCAAAAATGTATCAAATGTATGCTAATAATTTGTTTAATTTCCTTAATTTTCTTAGTTGCTCATAGCTGTTGAAAGTGGAAAAAATAGATGAATTAATTACTAAATTACTAAATTCCGAGTCATGTCGATCATCATAAATATGAGAATCAGAGATTCTACGGCTTCAAATTCTCGATTACGGATCTTTTGTAAATCCTAAGCTCTAAAAAAAAGTTATATGTTACTCTAAATAGCGTTAATGCATTCATAATGAGTAGTGATCCGCAAACGCGCTAAACGTATAACAATATATTATAATACAAATATGTAACGGTTTTAATTTGTTATTTTTTGTTTCTGAAATCACTCTGCTTTAAACGATTATTTCAACTTTTTATTTACAATAAACATTCAAAAAGTCTGGGTTAGGTCTTAGAAAGCAGTGATCTTAATGTAAAAGTTATGATGTTCGTACCAACGATCCATAAACCTATTCACCACACAGCACATCGTTCCTATTTAACACTAGAAGCACCAAGACAATCATAATGTATGGTTCCCCTTTTTTTTTACATTCTTCAATTTTATAGGGAATTCATTGAATAGAAAGTCCATTTACTAAAACGTAAACTACCGTATTAATCATCTTCACCTTTTGATTCCTCTTTATCTGAAATGCTTTATTAATAAATTTATTAAGAAAGACTACTAATTGACAAATGCAAGAAATTTTTCAAAAATCAATAGTCATTTTGTAAAGGATAAGGTTGCGAATTACTGAAACTTGATAGAATCTGGTAACCAGCTGTTCCATTAAGAACAGTTAACTGTTCAATCAATTCTGGAATTGCCCTCCTACTAGCTTCAGATTCTTATAGATCGATAATTCACACATTCATTCAACAGACTCCCTGCTAATGCGTGTAAATAACTTAATAGTAGATGTTATAGCGTCGTCACTCACCAGAAACCTCTTATTTTTTGCCTACCCTTCGCACCATTCCACTCCCTTTCTCCTGGGCAATTTAATCAGCGAAACTATTCCCTCGACGGCAACACGAAATACGGCAAGCTAACGTAACAACAGGTCAGCAGCAATCTATCCCACATACGAACCTATCCGCGGATGTACACACGCTCGACACGAATAAACTACAGGCAGACACGCGTGAACATGCACCTGTGTTTCGAGTCTGAGTTGTTCTGCAACTACTACAAGAGAAGACAATTTTCAACTGTGATTTACTTTCATACTTATCAATCGATATTACATAATAATTGAAAGTCAGTTGTATAATAGAAATAACAATTTCATTCTGATTTTTAACAATTGGTATAATTTACTGCCATGTTAATATTATAGAATAACTTGGCAGTCTCGTGACGGACTTTTCCATGTAACCTGTTGTCTTATGATTTCTTTTGTAACCGAACGCGCAATAACTCAGAATTAATTGTTGGAATAATAATCTATCACTAATTTCGGATATACAGGTATAAGTGAACGCAATATTAATAGCATAGAACGAATTTCAGCGTGTCCTCACCTACTGATATTTTCAATTTAACAATTTTGGGAAAACTTAAAAATTTTCTAATCCATTTACTGTGTCATGACCGCCACTCGTCATTGTATGTATTTCGTCTTTCATTTATCGTGTGACGTGTGTTACATGTTACTGTAGGCTATGGGGTAATAAAGTTTCAGTAATCAAATTTCCGGGCGATAATAATTAAAATATTTAGATGCGTTTCTTAAGAAGGATTGTTATCGTTGAGTAGAATTTTGAAATAGAAAGATCATTTCTAATGGAAATACACTACTCTTATTGACACTTTATCGGGATGTTTAATGCTGAATGTGTTAAATATATAAACGTAACATGATTGATGTGAATTAAGGTATGGTTTTACAAAGTGGCAAATTGTTTGTCATGCACTGAAACGTTTTAACCCTTTGTAGTCCTATGACGAGCTACACTCGACAAAGCTATCGGTTGTAGTTAGTGTTCTATCCAGTAAACATCAACTTTCGAATTAAACAAAAATTTTACATTCAGACTTTAGTATTTCCCAGCATCTGCTGCTACTTCTATCATTAGATAGAATTAAATAATAACTGGTGACAAATTTCACATAATTAATTTCCCATAAATTATAAAAAAATTTGAAAAAAATTCCCACTACGGAGGTTTTAAATAACCCTACGAAATATTCCCATGTTTTGTCTAAATTTATTGAATTTCTATGTTTTAGTGACACTACCAGTTTTACACAGGAAGTACTTAATCATTGTATTATAACTATTGCACAAGCTTCGACTGTGTACAGTGTCAAACTAAACGGAGAATGAGTTTATTTTGGAATTAGAAGTTTTGTTAACCATACAGTAATTTCAGCGCTTTTAAAGTGACAGTTTCGTCAAGGATCTTTGTTATGATACAACAACGGGCTCTAAGGATGCGAGTGAGGTGTGTTTGAAGTGTAGCTTCCTGAAGTTCCAAAGTTACATGCAAGTACATTGAGCTTGAATATGTTCAAAACCTCCGTACACTATTGTTGTTACGCTTGGCGAGGAATGGTGATAGGAGTTGCTAGAACTCGTCGGCACAATTTCCGCAATAGTTAAGCTTTTGCCCGAAGCATTAGTGCTCGATGAGCATTTGTGTATGATTATTGATATTGCCTGCGATGTTCAAATATATTGCATGATTGAAGATTCATAAATTTATATTAAATTAGTACAAATGACAAATATTCTGGAATTTTGCTATGCCGACAAATATTATAAAATAATAAAAAAAGCTTAATTAATATGAAAACACAAGAAGAAGCAGGAAAGATCATAAGATCTTCAACAAATCGGTATACCTCAATGTGCAATGAAAAAACATAAATAATTATGACGGGGAAACCTTCTAACTCTTCCATTTTATTCTCTAAATATCTTTCCGTTTTAGAATAAGAAATTATCGTTTTTAAAGATTTTTCATTATTTTCCAAATTTTGATCTAATTATTATAATTATTATGTAATAAAAACTGATTTCACTCTTGTGAAATTAGACAGGCTTTCGCTTTACACGTCCATGTTCGCCATTACCGTGCGATCTGATTAATGCACAGTGTAGGCGATGTTTTCTGCACCTAGAAAATGCTTGGGAAAGAATACGTGACTGGATACCAAGTTTTCCGGTGTGTCATAGATCAACAGTATTTTGAAAACTTAATTATATTGAAATAATTTTATTCATTATTTTGTCGATAATTTAGTAACAATACTTTCTGTACCTCAACACTTTGAACGCCACCGGTATTACCGTTTTCACTTAAGTGAAACTTTTTCTATTAAAATCACATCTTAACCGACAGGTCTTTTTTTCGCAAGTGCGCCCTAACAACGGGCTGTTTCGCGAGCATTTCGGACAACATAAGAGTTAAAATAAAAAAAATCGATAATTTTTTAATTAAAGGCAATTAAAAAACGAAAGTTTATCAAATGTACTGAATTGTATCGGTACATATGTTAAAATAATCTTCTGATATGTTAAAATGACATCGCGCAATGGGTTCTAAAGGAAAACGTCACAAGTCGAAAAAGGTTGTTCTTACCGACCTCGCGGATTACCATCAGCTAACGAGACCGGTAGATACTACCCAACCCGTCTGTTAAATGTTAACAAAACAGAAAATTTGAAGATACAAATGGATATATAATCACCAAGACTCTATCTTTTTAATGCAAATGTTGTTATAGCAGCGCAACATTCTGCAGGGCCTGTATCTAGGTAAGGTCATCAAACCGTACCTATTTACATAGGTGCGAACCATCGAAACGAAAATCAGCAAGACGAGCCTAGTGTAGCCCAAATGTTTTCCACGTTTGACAGAAAGGTACGTTCCCCTTCTTCGGAAGTCAGCACTCCTCCCCTCAAAAATACCCTTATGAAAGGTCCGAGCGAATCGGCTCGGCCTCTCTCTTTTGCGTGAACATTCAATCACAACGTTACTCTGTCCATTTATATCTAGAATTCATCTGTACCGTAGTAGTAAGCTGAGTGTAAATAAACTTAATTCAAACCCATTGGCCTCATTTAAACTACTGATCGAACATATGCGATCGGGTCGCCTAATTACGAAAGCATAATTGCGAGTTCGCGACGCAACAATTGTAATGTTGAATGTTATAGAAAATTTGTAAATACTATGGTTTAAAAGTTATTTGGTATCTCTAGTCGGGCAAATTCGAGATTAGCTGTACAACTTTACGACCTCGCCTCATCAGGCATAATCTACGCAATTCCAGCTCCGCAATCCAGCTGCGATTTAAAAAAAGTTATTAAAGATTTAAAAATTGTATCAAATTTAATTGAATCAATAGTGCCTGTCACCAATGATCACCACGGCGTTCAACGTGTTAAACAGAACCGACCTATAACTTGCCAACGGAATGAAGTCTGTTGACTTGGAGTGCGGAGTAAAGGGAGACTGTCCTAGCACCGCCTATACCCATGATAGGGGCCCTTGAAACTTGAACTCGACAAAGGACAATCGAAACCTAAACACTTATTTTGTCGTTATACTCTTTTTTGGACAGTCACGTGATAGAACAAAAAATACGTGTGGACGAGGGATCTCGCTATCCATCGGGCGAATCAGGGCAACCACTTTTTAAGTGACTTCATTTGGTGGGCTAATATAATAATATCTAGAAATTCTTTCCATGTTAATTTTACCCAATTGCCTAAAAATCCCGCAAATTTTAATCGTTTTTATTTCGTCATAATATCTCCCTATATACCGAATACACTGAGTATACAACATGTGTCAAATTGAACCACAGCTTATGCACTCAATCTCAATAGTCAAGTATGATCGAGATATTGACTTGCCCCAAGAGAATCGCCACTAGAAATGATTCATAGAACTCGTACTTCTTTAATTATCGGAATGAAGATCTCACTTTTGTTCGTTAGGAACTACCATTTAATGGGGTCGACCCACCAGAAATGGGAATCGAAACTTTGGCATCTGCATCTGTGCCGCCTCATCCGAGGGTTCATTGCTGTTTCAACTCTCTTTTTCTGTCTCCGTTCGTTTCCCCCTCTTTCTCGCTCTTTCCGCTCTTTGGCTTGTTCCGTTTCTCGTTCGTTCATTGTCTATCTGCACGAGACGGCCTCATTGTGTAGAGTGTCGCGCTTAATTACGTGTGCTACGTACCAACGAGTCGAGTATTTTGGCTCTTTTAGTGCCATGTAAACTGCATGAAGCCATGCTATAAATGACTGTATCTCCCTTGGTCTTCTGCCCATGTTAATTTCCTCCCCACCACCAGGATCCGTTGATACAATCTCCTGTAAAAAGATTATGATACGTAATGGCTTCCTAATAACGATGTACTCGATGGAACCCTGTCCCGTTGCCTTTCAAGAAAATAAGAAGGTAGTTTATTAAGTAATAAACGATAAACCAAGTCGTATTTCCTTTCCCACTTGCTCAGCTATAAAATGGCATAGAAATACGGCTGCGATAGCACGATAATGCAACCTAGTTTCATGAAGTGTCTGGATTATGCAGCTACTTTGCATTTTCTTTTGCGTCTATCGCTATATCGATGGACCCAACAGCGGTCAGTGTTCGGTTTCATTTAGAATTTCATTTTTTCATTTACAGTCTACTTAATCCGCAAGGCGTCGAGCGCAGGAGTTTAATTATTTCGCGGAATCCTTCTTGTAAAAACAGACAATGCATGTCCAGGAAATCTTCGAATTCAAAGGCTGACAAAATCACCGGTCCCGTTAGCCTTCATTACCTTCACTCAATATTCATCGTAGCATTTTTCCATACAATAGAACAAACTTTTCCCTGGCATGCAGCTGTCCGGTTCCGCGCAAATAATAGGCTTAAGGTACGAGCGACTTGGCTATTTTTGAGGAACACTAAATTAACTTCAACATGTGCTCACCAGACCTTCAACCATCAAGAGGAGTGAGGGTCTTAAGACTAAGTACGCACTCTCACTCCTCTTTTCCTCAATAGCAATAGCCGTATCATAAACCTTCGCCTGCGCCGACGATTCACCCCGTGCCACCCTACACGGGCACGTAGGCTTTCCGCCGAGGGTCAACCTGAACCGTGCCACCCTGGGTCCGGACCGCTGTCCCCTCCACCAGTCCAAGGAAACGCAGAGCGATCCCGCCAAAGTGTTCGCGCGTTCTCGGAATTCCCTAGCAAAATTATTTTATTTTGCATAGGGACTTCACCACTTCCGAGGGCGCGTGAATCACATTCTTGGGGGTGTAACTGGTCGGTGGAAGGGGACATTCGGCTCGTGGAGGGCTCTTCCAATTTTTGTGAGGACATTACAGTTTTCAACTTTCACGAGTCAACAGTCTCTCATCCAATTAACACTTTTCTTCAAATTAAGTTTCCGTTACGATTGTTTGTTATATTCACACATTGTTCATCATTAATTGTTGTTGTTCCTTGTTATTTTGATCGTGTTCATTGTTATCTTGTTTGCACATATTTTTTGTTATCTAAATAAACTGTTAAAACTAGTCACGGCTTATTAATTTAAACCGCGACGTACCGGGAGTGACTAAATTCACGGTACAGTCAGATGCGAATATTGCACGTTGCTTAGTCGAACCTCACGATTCATATTTTTTGAGATAAACGATAATACTTTGTAAATAAAAAAGATAAGAGGGGAAAAAGTTGTTTAATACAGTTCAATCCTTCTTTGTACTTCAATTCACAGAACAAGAATTAGAATGAAGTATGCTTACCTTTTAGGATAATTACCCGAATACTGTGACATATATTTCCGCATCATGTCAGCAGTATCTACATCTATCTAGTCTATCGCACCGTTTCTGTTAAGAGAATAGACGTCGATGAATGAAGCAAGAGATAATCCCAATAACGCAAATTTTCAGCAAAAATATAGATTGTATTGTGAGATATCTGAGAATGCAACAGTCGTTTTCGTGAGAAGGTGTCGTTTTAATGTCATATAACATCTATTTAGATTTTTTCCAACAAGAGAACATTCTGAGGTGTCAACCACCAATTTTACTGAAACTCACGTATAATATTCATTAAAATATTTCAAACATACTTTTTTTTTAATGGCAATGGTTCGTATTAAGAGGGTGAAAACCTCATCCATAGTTATAAAGTACATTTTAGTAAATATCTCAGAAACTATGAGAGATACAGTAATTTCATACATTGATAAAATTTGTATATTTTAATAATGAACTAAATGAACGAATTGCACTTGATTAGATTCAATCACAATATCTTTAAACAAAGAAATACGTAAAATTTCTCAATTCAATCATATTATCACTCAACTCGAAAGCACCAGAGTGATCAAGAAATCTAAATGCATTTCAGGTCATTACTGACATACAGCATGTAGTTAAAAGTTAATTAAAATCCCTATTTATAAACAATTAAAAAAAAAAGAGAATGACAAATTTCAACGACAAGCAAGCTGCTACATGGTGTTCACATAAACAATATTATACATTCACGTCTGATGTGATTACGAGTGAGAAACTCCATTTTCATTAATCGTAGCAGGCAGAAATTTCGTACGTCCCTGTTATATGGGTTCACAGTTTCCAGACGCATTGAAGGTGAGCTCGTTGGGGATTGGATGAAGGATCAAGGGATTGGTCGGGGATTGGTGAGGATGTTATGACGTATTACGCTGTGTCGTTGCTACGAAAACAATGTGATTAGTTACTGTAATTGTACGCAGCCTGGGTTTATGCGCGGTAACCGAAGCCAGTCACGGCCTCTAGCCACCCACTCTCTCCTTCACTTCCACACTTTGTATCTTTCCTGTCCTTTCCTCCCTCTCTCTCTCTTTGACCCTTCTTCACCGCCCTTTGCATACTTCTCTGCTAACCCCGTATAATGGAATGCTCATCCATTTTCTTGATGTCTTTCTTGCTTCTACTTTAAACCTCATTTAAATATTTTTCATCGCATACCTTCGTTTCCGATCACAAAAATGATATTGCGAATTGCGTGTTATTAAGGGGAAATGTATCGTGTTGACAGTTACGTTTCTTTTTTTCTTAACTAAAAGGTGTAATATGGTACATCTTTTTAATGGAAATTCAATGTTCAAAGATACTTAAGGTTATTAGATGTTATAAGCGCAGTAAACATATAAAATTTAGGTTGTGGCTATTTGAACATACTATATGTGACGCAATTAGATATTTATGCATACTGTATGTATATGAAATTAGCTAATTATACATGCAAATAAATAAAAATACAGAATAAAGAATAATATATGTATTTTACATTATTCGTATACCTACCAATCTATTTTAAATTTCATTATCTATATTTCACTGATTTAATGATACTTCAGAGTTCATTGATTAATTTATTCAGCAACATTGTAAATGAACTTTAATAAATAAAACTATAATTATTTATAATTGTGTAGTTGTTGTCAGAATATTAATTGTAATAACAGCCAGGTCAGTATATGTAAATAGTTACATTCTAAAATTTAAGCGGAATATACGTATTTATGTGAACGTTAGTCTAGCTTCTGTTAAAGCTTTAAATTATGATATCGAGCCATGATATCGTTTGAGCGAATATGTAATTAGAATAATTGGAATCTCAAAAATCATTGAGTTCAAAGTTCAAAATGACCAAATGCTATTGAATTATTTTGTTGTTACTGGCTTAGTATTAAAATATCGAGCATGGCGCGGACTAATTCCGAAATTTTTACTTAGACAATTAACCGTTAAATTATGACTAATTTTATATTATTTGAAACAATATTCTATTTGATAAAACGAAGTATATACTCTCCCGCTGGAAGATGGTTAGTTTGCAAGAACAAATTATTAAAGATTCTTGCAAGTTTACGCTAATACTTAGAAAATATCAATCCAACCCGAGTCGAAAATTGCAGCCCAAAACCCTCCTAAATTACCAAATAACTTAGGATATTTAGGCTGAAAATGGAAAATATGTTACATATAAAAGAATGCAAATTTTAATTCCACGATCGCCCTAAACTTGTTACTTTTTGCCAGTTTTGCCTAGTTTAGGATCAATTTAGGCTTCAAACAGCCCAAAATAATCCTCAGCATTCTTATTTCGAAAATTAATCTGAACCCAATATTAAGCCATACATTCTATAACGAGGAGTTTTAGAATTGGATTGGAATCGGAGTGATTTTAGGAGATTTAGAATTTATATGGAATATAATGATAATTTAATTCCTACTTGTTCCTGAAAGCTCTATTTTTAGAATATGAGTCGACAGACTTGGAACTTCTGAAATATTTTTAGGGGATGTCAGATTAAATTGGAATACAAATTTTACTTGATCAGTCCATATAACTCCTAAAAATCATATTTACAGGACTTTGAGACGTGCAGACACACTAGTTGAGGATTTTGAGGTTCAAAATGGTATACATAATTAAGCGGCAAATGAGAAATCAAAAGAATCTAGGATTTGAAGTTTCTTTTTAGGCTGGACTTTTAGACTCGGGAACACATTTGATAATATTTGTGTGTTTACCTTCTTCGCCGCACGATTCTTGATGTGCATATAAATCAGTCTTTGAATCACGAAAATACGTGTGGCGTGAAATATGTATTTAAAGTAACCTATCTAAAATAATCAAAATTATGGGGTCGAAGAACTTATTGTACTAATAAAAGGTAACAGTTTTACTCATATATCATCAAATAAGATGTGAAGAAATGCTCAGCTCGTTACATCGAATTAATGATGAAGAGTGTAAAAAAGCTTGCATCTATCCCTTTGACCAATCAGATCCGAATTTATAGCTCTTCTTTCCAACGCTGCACAGTATTTGCAGAGACCTTGTCTCTAATCTGTGATAAACTGGGACACACTTTCAGATCGCGAGATTAATCGACCAAAAACAAATTTTAATAGCTACACATCGCTACAAATGATCGACCTGTTTCAAATTAGATTGATGATTGTTGATGAATTTTACAGATGATTACGCGCGACCTAATTTTCATTGAGACTTTGATAGATTGACATGTTATTCAATTTTATTTCATGTTTTGTTATTGCAGCTTTGCTGGCGTTCCGTTAAATCTTCATTTATATTCGATTGAAACTGTTGATGATTCATTGAATGATTTTTAACGGTTCATTTTACAATATTTTTTACGTTTCGGTTTTAGCACCAAAAGAATGCTACGTTTCGTTTATTCTTTTCGTGACTATTGGCATATATCTGTAGTAGATATTTCTTATAAGACGTCTAATGCTCGATTTTTGACTATATTTTTAAATTTTAGCAGTGTCTCAAAATATACCGCTGTGTAGAAACGTGACAGCTTGCGACCACTTACAATTAGTATTAAAGTTTCATTAAATTGTTTTGGGTATCATTTGAACCTTCCTTATCTCTTTGCACAGCTACAACATGTGACAGCTTCGTTTCCCTTTTGCATTGCATTTAGGTTACAATTAAACTTCTTGCTGCAACAAAATCATTTAGTGCATCTGTCTCTACAATCAGCTAATTAAGGTTGATAAAAATCTATTTTTTTGCAGTGTTATCAAGAACATACTGTTTTTTAATTGCTTCATACACAACAATAATATATTATAAATAATTGTATCAATGATATATAAGTTTAAATTTAAAGTTTAAAAATTCACGGAAATGTCTTTCATTAACTAATTGCTATCGTTTGCGTGTCAATAGCTAGTTGTCCTAAAATATAAATATTGAAAGCATTATAATTATAATACGATATTCAATTATACAAGATTTGGATGCCATGTTGTTATTTTTAACAAATTAATTTTTACGGGAATTGAGTGCTTGAGTTAAGAGGAGATTAGAGGACCTTTTCACATGTTTTTTATTATTACAATTTAAATTAGACATTTAAATTTTCTCATTTATATAGTAAATTTCTATAAATGCATGTATAGGTCTACATGATAAATAAATATTTTCACATATTTCCCGAGTTTTTATATGATTTATGGTCTAGTTAAAAGTACCTACAAATTATGAGCGGTGATGTACACTCTTTACATTTATATGATGTGGTACTATTGGCCCAAAGAAAGAAGTCATTTCGTAAGTTGTTTATTCCGATTCGCCCAACGGATAGACACCTTCCGCGATCTGATATAATTTTTAATTCTAATGCGTTACTGGTCGAAAAAGCGTTTAACGAGGAAACAAGTGCTTAGTTTTCAGGAACAAATATACTGGGAGTAGGCGATACGAGAACTGTGTCTTCTTCTCACGCTACAACCCAAGTGACTTCCCTATTTTGGCTGGCTATGTCTGAAGTATTATTTCAATTGTGTAAAATTCATCTCTGCAAGAATTTTGTTTCAACTTACATGTACATACAATAATTTTGAAAAGTATCGACGAAGAACGACAAATAATGAAACTTACAAAATTTATATTGGTCGTATTATATTGATCAGTACTAGAATTCCTGACAACATTGCACAACTTAGGTGAAAATCTCAAAATGTGTATTCTACGGTCTATAACGATTCAAAAGTTGTAGTTCTGGTTGTCCATAATTGTTTAGACACCGATACTTTTCAAACACGATCGTACCAAACGCTGAACGAACGATTAAAGCTTAGTACACAATGGGTAATAACGCTTGCGGCGGTAGAATGTGCGGAGATACGATTACGCTTGCGTATCGTTGTACGATGCTTAGCACGATAATGGGTGTTCACATTAACAACTACTAGGAAACATTCTACGATCCAGCTAGTTATAGTTCTCCAATGACGTCACCAGCTTCACAGATTTGGCCAATCAGTCGCCTGTGAACGCGATACATCAGAATCGTAACAGTCTGCCTGAGGATAATCATATTATCTTCCCGATTCTGATTATCCCGACGTTAATTAGGGAATAGCGATGATGCGTTGCACCAATCGAGAACCTTCGGTGTCCGATGTTCGATTCCCGGCCGCCAGCCTTCCATTTTACGGAACTTAATTATCCGATTAGTCTACCTACGGAGCACAGTGAACTCTCTCGGCCCTTTTCTCCCTCTCTGCTTTTCACCCTCGATCGTCTCATCGTTCTGCCTTCTGGATCAACGTGCTCCCAATGGTCAACTCTTTTCTCTCCTGAAGGTAGTGACATGAATATAATAGAACGGTTTATAATTAGGAAAGATTTGAAAATTAAGAGTTTTTGAAAATCTACTTTGACAATTCATATGTTCAAGTAATATCTCAATAAGAAAACGGAAATTTAAGTATCAAATTTCAGAAGGTACTGTAGTGATATCTTTTTTATATTTTTTTAAAGTATGACAATACTATTGTTGAGGAACCGTAATCCCAAAAAATTTTTTAAATATTCCCCGTGTATACCCCCTCCCCCCAATTTTACTTTTAACCTCAATGTTTCAATCCATTCTTCTTTTCGACTTCTTATCGAATTTCAAATTGCCTTTCCTCCTTCTTTCTATCCCATCCGTCTGTCTTCTCGCTTTCTCCGTCTCCTTTTCGCTTTCTCTATCTTACACACACGCTGCTTTACTATTCCAGTGAATTCTATTGCCGTTACGAATTTCATATTCAACGTCTTTCGGAAGTACAGCGGGGATGAAAAATGTATTATGGCTGTTGTTTTTCCGGTATGCAGATGTTAACACACGAGCATTCGTTTGTGCCTTAAGGCAAGTGAAAATGTTGCTTTAAGTTGAAGGGCGTCTTTTTATCACGAAGAAATCACTTTTACATTATTTTTTATCATGAAATAAATTGCACGGCACAGGTCTGATATTAATCTAACGAAATAACACATCTCTGCTTTCCTGCATCTTCCACCATCTCTTCGTATCCAGATAAAAGTATACGGGACACGTAAAAGTAAATTTACGACGATCAACTTGACCATGTGTACCGCACAGTAGTTCATGGTGATAGACGGAAGGATTATTTCAAGTACCCATCAACGACAGGAGAACAGATCAAATTGAATAGTGGGCATTACTTGATATACGTGGTGTCCCACATGTTCCATACTGTGGCATGACCTTTCTGTCACATATAATTTATGACTCACATGTAGTCGTTTACTATGTATACCCTCCTTCCTCTACTACACGAAAATTTTGATACATCTTCCTACTCACCTTTTCCGTTTATTTCCTTCAGATCCCTAGTGTTACCTTTTTAATGTATTTTTTGAAACAGTTACAAACTAAAATCTGTGTAGACTGTATAGTGGTATAGTAAACTGTATAGACATAGCCGTTCGATACGCTTTATCTGTGTTAATTACTGATCTATCTGAATACGTGTTTACATACTTTAAAACAAAATAGGATTTAGTAGGATTAGTGGATTTAGACTCGTAGGATTTTTTGGCGCATAAATTATATGATAATTCAGCTTGCAATGCTACATTACGCTAAAGTTCTTGTAATTCAATGCCTAGTTCATACACTTATTTTGTATCCAATCTAAAGCGAACTGTCAACATGTGATGTTTGCAATTCCCCACGTTTATTCCTATTCATTGCGTCCTGACCGAGGAAAAGTAATGTTTTTCTTACAATATTGATGACCTCAGTAGCTATCACGGGGTTAAAAAGGTTTCGCGATGGTAATGAGGAAGAATTGGAAAATAAAGTGATTTGCTCTTCCCGCCTTGTGCTTTACGGTCCCTGCTATAGCACATGAGTAAATGCAACACAAGAATCACGGGTAGTTCCCATTCGATGTTTCTACTTTGTTAAAACGTGCAGCTTGTGCGGTTGAAAGGATCCTTTGTAATTATAATTTAGAATAAACTTTACAGTAGTAATAGTTTTAACAATTACTTAAACCGTACAGTCACCAATGATGTTATCACTGTTATACCTACTGCACCCTGCCTTTTGCAAAAACATTTATAAACAAAGTTTTCAGAAAACAATCTCTATTATGTGATTTTAAATTATCTTTCAGAATTACTATACTCTCTGATATAATGTCAGAGGTTTTATATAACATTCCACCGTTGGCTATGCTAGTATTTAAATACAATGTCATTGAATTAAGAATATTAGCATAGTAAGCAATACAAACTTTCTCGGGGCTTCATCTATACCATAGCCGTGGTAGGATAAAGCATATATTTATCATAGGTCTATGGTGTAATCAGTCGGCCAATGTTCAAGCCCCCTGCTAGAAGTCGCCAACGCAATTTACTCATTTGGCTTGAGGTACGGGATAAGGTGACACGCCCACTCCCATCATGTTGACCATTGAAACTTTAACTGGAAAACTAAATACTTATTTCGCCATTAAACACTTTTTCGGCCAATCACGCATTAAAATTAAAAATTACTCCATAACTGGAGATATCCCTATCTGTCGAGCGAATGAGAGCAAACCACTTATCAACTGACTTCTTTTGGTGGGCCACTAATACATGTGTATTGAAGCCTCAGTTGTTCGGAGCCTAAAACAAGTAATTCTGTTAAACAAGAAATACAAAACAACAACAACAAACTTTCATAACAGTCGATAACTACTGGAATAAGGATGTGGATGAAATTGGCGAATGGTTCTCAATTTGAAAGAAATTCAAATACTAACTGCTACGAAAGTTGAACTAAAAGAGAATCGACTGCTGAATGGGTGGATGTCGACCGTGTCGAGGGGGAGAAATCGAGGCTGGGTCGAAAGTAGCAGAGGAATATCGGAGAAGGAAGCTGATACGACTAAATTGCAGAGCCAATCGGATAAGTGCATTCCTATAGGGCCGAGACGTCCCATCCAATCAGATATACCGTATCGTTTGACGTTTCTCATGTTGTATCGCACGATCTGCCGCGATTTCTGTTTCTCTTTCTTTCTTCTCTTCATAGTTGACACTTTCGTTCTTTCTTTTTCTATTCTCATTCGGATATTCCAGCCAATTTGCGAGCAAAGTGCATAGAGTGAAAGGAAAAAACCACGGGAAATGTGTCAAACGTTTTTGACTTGTGGTTTTTCCACAGAAGTAGGACTGAGTTTGTTTTTATCTCTATTTTCAACAGCCTCTGTGATACCGGATTGTCTAATGATAAATGCGAAACAATATTTAATGGAGTCTCTACACGTTTTATCCTACTGGTTATGAATAGCTTCGACGTTTATAACTTTTTTCTGCATTGTGTATTCTAATGTTTGTACTATACTTTAACGCTTTCTACTTCTTAATTATCAGTTAAAGTGTTTTCAATCTGTGATGGAGACTTTTTGTATAAATTGTGTTCCGGAACGAGTTTGCAAAATTTTGCTAATGTGGATGAACTATAGGTTCCTTTAGGAAAGTTTCAGGTATTCAACAGCTTAGTTTTATTACCCGAGGCTCATGTAGGAAATTGATAGATTTGATGATACGTTACGAGTATGTATCAGGGATCAGTGATAATATAGAATCGACACCGATGATTTTTCCGAATTTCTTTCACACAGTTGAACGTTTGTTCTGTGGAGTTTGTGAACGTTATTATTGATACTAACTTCAGAAATATTTGGAGTTGATAGTATCAGCAAAACCCTATTTTCTAAAGGACAACCGTACGAAATCTATATTTTTCCAAATTATAGATATCTAATCACTGACATGAACCACAAGAAAGAGAGTTTCGAATTTACTTTAAACAATGTTGTCGAATTTTTGTAATGTTACAGATTGAGAGTTTTATTGTAATAATAATATATTAATGGTATGTACTGCCGAGGATCATAAAACCATAGCAGATTCAAAAATTAATTGCGGTTCAAATGGGAGAGTTTCTAAAAGTTACACTAACAGATTAGGTTTTTAGTATAAATTTCATCAACAGTCCAATGGTTTGCAATGAGAGCCGTAGTGCGTATTTGTCTAGGATTTTATTCCATACATAATAGGAATATTTGTATTTTACAATGAAATAATATTTGTATTTTACCATTTTTCAAGTACATAATTTGTACAATTAAAAAATTAAATCTGGCACTCTTACTGGGACATTCTAGATAAGACAATTATTTTAGGTCTACCTTTCCCTATTTTTAATTTTCGCGGAGTCGTCACGCTTAGCTTTTGAATGTAAAACGCTGCACGGTAACAAAACCCTCATTTTTAAGTGAACGCACAGCATCCTTCTATTTACAAAAAAATTTCGAAATTTGTTAATACCAAGATTTCACCATTGTAATAAAAAATCTCATTCAATTACTTTATCACGCGATGCGTTTAAAACGTGTGATCGTACAGCATGTTAGATCCGAAGAGGTGTGCTCTTTTATAATTGTCAGACACTAATCATTCCTTTATCTAATTATAATCAAAACTATCACTACTGCTAGAATAAAAATTCGTAAATATCTATTTCTCTATGTTTTTATTGTGGAAGTCGTTAAATCATGTTTTGGAAATTTTCTGTCCTTTTATATATATTTTTTTTCGTTCCTTTCATTTTATTTGAATCATATTTTGTAATTTATTACAAATAATACCTCTAAATTGTTTGTGTCATATTACTGAAAGCGTGAGACACATGTCACAAAAACTAATCGTTCAATTTTTATATAATATTATGTACAACTGTATAGTATACAATTATTGTATTCTAATTCTAAGTAGTATCACGTCGTTGTATAAGAAATGCGTTGAACCACTTTTGCACTTCACTTTAGTCCACAAATAAAACCTCCTGCTTCTATTACTTGAGCGGCGACTAACTCACACTCACTGTCAGTATAAGGAAGGATCTTGACTTACGGAATGCTCTAACAGCACTAGCTTCTTTAAAGGACCCTTGAATTTCTTCTTTTCCAATAAGATATTCGTCTATCGAATCCGGAAATTGAGTGCACATCATAGTTGTATGTACCTCGCTCTTTCCGTATGGTGCAGAGAAGGTAAATCCGTATTTCTCGATTGTCCGTTATTTATCGTCCACAGAATACGATTATTTCAAAGAAACGAACCGAGACGCTTTCCCTGATTCAATTCTTCAAAACGTTTTCTTTGGATTATCCTCAAACGTCCTTCTTTTAAGAACATGAAACGAATCTCTGTTATACAACCTCAATGCAATAAAATAATCGTAGTGGAACGAATAAACACATTGTTATTTGTGCATTGCGGTTTAATCAGAATGAGGTACAGTAATAACAATAACAACCACACAAATTATTATTAAAATAGTGATAATAGTGGTCAATGAGTTATAAAATGGAACACTTTAATTTTAACGAATCTTCGTCTCAATGTCTTCGTTTTACAAATATATGTTTTCATTGAAAATAGAAAGTGTAACCAGTTCTAAAATTTTAGTAATGAGAAATACTGTTCGTAGAATTTCTTATTCGACTTCCTTTAGATATATTTGTACTAGTTCATCGAATATCACTACATAAAAGATCTGAATCTAATGCCGAATTACATTACAGGGATTTGCTATTGAAAATTAGCACTATCTAAAATATTCAGTGTTCTAGTTTCTACACCTTTCAACAAGTTACACTACAAGCCTTGACTCCTCAATCGTTTGACCATTTTAATACAAACGATTCTCTGTGTGACACATTTGAATCATTTTATTATTAGTTGAAACGTTTCGTCTGATCACATTACACTGAACAGTGGCGTAGAGGCTTATTCGCAACGACAGAGGTTATTGGTACGCGTGTGCAATTATTCGTCGCTTCGCGCATGATTTCCGGTTGACGAGCTGGATGAAAGCCGTACTGCGGTCGCATCGGAACAATACGCCCGGCGAATATTATCCTGGTTAACGATTTACGTGGGTGAACGTCAAACAAAAGAGCATGTATCGCTACATGTACCTGTATGCAGATATTTGTGTGTGTGTGTGTGTATTCATGGTTAGGGGACAGCCAGTGGAAAATCGCGCCATCAAATACTTAATAATTCGTACATACATCCGTGAATATATTTATCGATTGGTTAATCCGTGAACGTCGATGGAAATTAATTACCGGTGTACTATAAGAACAGGAAAATCCCTGTGGTAACCAGACTAGGGTAATACTTGTTTGGAGAATAATTTCGTGATAGATTTTGATGAAATTGACAATAGTCTTGATATGTTCTAGTAATACGCAGAGCTGGAAAAGGATTTGAACACCGTGCTGTTAATAAACATTATTGTGAATGTTTATAATTTCTTAACACTAATACTAGAGATCTACCAAAATATAGATATATCAAATGAGTACTTTGAAAAAAGTAGAAATCAGGAGATGAAATAGATGGTTAATTAACTAACTTACAATTAGGTTTTATGAAATGAAATTGGAACGTTTTACTTTATGGCTCAGCTACCAATTTAGGAAATTTTTAGAAAAAATTCGAAATCTGTCATTTTGACCTGCTTGGTAGGTTTAGTATTAAAATAGTTTTTTAAAAAGTAAAGGTAGAAAATTTTATGAAACGTTTGATACGAGTAATTCAAAGACGCAATTCACTTACAAAACAAATCTGTTTTCTGTTCGTTCTATTTTCCATTGTCTGGTCGTTCACTTTCTATATTTAAAATTCATTGGAATTGGTAAACGGCATCGCAGAAGTCACTTAAACTATTGTTTTTTAAAGAGTTGCAGGGACGGTAACTTCAGAGACGTATATTGATTGTGCTATTTTATTTTTGGAAATTTTGATTGCGGATTCGTAATCAGCGACTCAAAAAATATAAAAAAATACTGATTTTGGCGCGGACCAACAATTTTTCGGTACACATGTCTACCATACGGATTCAAATCCGTCATTTTGTTTTTGGAAATGATGACTTTTGGATAGATTCGTAACTTCGACCCAAATAATCCAAAAGCGTCAATTTTCGTCTGAATCTAACAATAAGTACGTTTTAAGATTTTGGTCAAAATTCTAAGGAAATAGACCACCGTATGGCGACATGTTCAAAGGGAGGAACGCGTCAGAAAAGACACCTGAAGCAAGAGGGTTAAACGGGATAATCTATTCTCAAACAGCAATAGAATATCAGAAAAAGTTTTTTTTCCATTTTGAAACATGTAACGGAATGTTTATAAATTTTACGTAACTGAATATTTCTGCCCATATTAAATGTGAGCTTGAAAAGTTCAAATGTACGTTACAGCCTGCGTAACATGTAAATTTCTGTAACGAAATTATCATTTGCACGTTCCCGTTAAGTCTGTGAAAGTATGTGTACATACGTGATATAGGTCAGTTGTGAAAAGGTACATGTTCCTGTTAGATGCGTCTTTCGTTTGTGTACCACTGCAACACCATTGCAGGGGATAAAAGTAGGGAGTAAACCTGCAGGAGGGGAGTTAATAATTCATGTAAAGGGTCGAAAGCAGGGATTACGAAGGGTGGATTTTTCACAATTGATTGTAGCGAATTCTTACATGCCCCCTATTCCAAATGCTTCTTTCCCTTCGAAGTTCCTTCAACGTTTTGCAAAGTAGGGTGATCGTCGCTTCTGAGGGTGGCTTTGGCAATTTCTACCTCCAGCATTTTTCGCGCATCGCCTTCATCCTCGTTAAATGCACGCGTCTGCCGTTTTTCGTTGATCCCTTTTCCTTTTGATGGTACTGACATAAAAATCCATTTTCTCTTTCAGAAGAGATTTCGTCTTGATTCAAAGGAGAATATTTGAATAAGAGTGATGATATTATTGTTAAATGAATTTTTAATGTGACATAAATACAATGAAAATTATGGACAATCTTGGTAGCATCTACGGAGTTTCTAATAGTATGAGAAAATTTGCTGGCCCAGTAATACAAAACATTATTCAAATTTTCGGATAATAGGGACAGGTCGTTTCAACGTCAAATTGAAAAACTTGAGATCTGATTTTCTAACGTGATGGTTTCTTTCATATATATAATTCTAAGCGTAAAATTTCAAATGCTGAAAAATGTGAAAGGACCAATAAAACTATTAAGAATTATAGTTTCAACTTCGATGTACAGAAAAGTTAGCTCTGTCAATATACAATTGCCGATAACTTCTTCTCCCCAAAAATGTTTGTAGAAAAATTGAAAGGATAAACTGGCTCGTCCTGATTTGATTATTAATACGTTACGTTTTTTCGTGGGTTTAACGATAAAAAACTGAATGAGGTGACGATCAGAAATTTTTAAATAATTTTTATATTTGAAGAAAGTATTATGCCAGTTAAGCAAAAGGATCGGATATCGTTGAGCTGTAAA
Source organism: Cerceris rybyensis (assembly GCA_910591515.1). NCBI lineage: Eukaryota > Metazoa > Arthropoda > Insecta > Hymenoptera > Crabronidae > Cerceris > Cerceris rybyensis. Next base: position 20,692,586 of record OU342789.1, on the reverse strand, counting down.
TCTTGCTTATTTAACGTAGATTCATCTGACCTTATCTGAACTTGGGTAAAACGTTGACATTGAACAGCACTTATTACAATTCCGTAATACAAGAATTTGGAAGAAAATTTTGTTCTTACAGCAGAACAACAAATTTTGTACTTACAGCAGGAGCACTAATCATATCGACTTGTTATGCCAATATCTGCCAAATCATATTATAAATAAAGATCACTATTATGCATATAGATTTCAAGTCCTTCAAATATCTAAATATATTTGAAAGTCTTGAAATCGATCCAAAATGAAATTTGCAGGATAATCCCGGGACGTAGTTGTTGAGGGGCGAGGAAAGGCCCATTTCATTTTAAGTTAGGTAACGTAATTGACATTTTGTGATATGCACGAGATAGTAGATGGTAAAGAACAGGCGTCTCATTTCATCTTCAGAACACCTCCACGTTTCAAGAAAATATGCTGTCCGACCACCCGTTATGGAGTCTCATCTCTGAAAGCTACTCGAGTTTCCCTCTTTTTCCTTTCCTTTTCCCTCCTCCTTTTCTATCTCTCTCTCTTTCTCTCTCTCTCTCTCTCTCCTCCACTCTCACCCCGTTTCTCTCTTTTTCATAAATGCACATAATCCACGGGGAGAGCGATCGCAAAAAATGTGCGAGAAATAAATTTTAGAGCAAAAAGGGAAGGCGGGAGAAAAGAATTCTAATGCTCCTTTTTCTGAGTATCATTCTGCTCCCTATCTACAAGTCACCCTCACAATCACATAGCAATCACTGCTGGTTTTTATGTAAAGTGATATTTTATCCAGTAATTTACACTTATTTTAAATGATAGAACCTCCGTTGTATTTTTTCATGAGAAATATCGTTATTATTGTCCTATGCTATACATTTTTGACTGTATGTCTCATAATTCTCTAAACAACTCCAAATGAGAAGTTAAACTTTACTCATTTGTGAAGAAAAAAAGTTTTAATGCAGGTGCTAATAAGGTCTTCTATGTGAGAAATAAGAATTTAATTAAAGTCACCATAATATGAGCTACTTACTTTGAGAGTGGTATCAGTCCCACTTTCTTAATTTAGATGTGTAGGGTTTGCGTTTGAACGTGTTTAAAAATATTGTTGTCATTTTCGAGAAGATTCACTCGGACTTTTTACCTTGAAAAAATCACCATTTTTCATTACGGAAAGTGACTTATATTACATTCAAATTAAATGGCTCATATATTAATAATCTAAACATCTATACACTTTTTTAAAATTTATGATTCCTTAAATCTTCTAGAATTCTCTGAACTTGGATAACGAAAACGTTTTCACACATAAAAGTTAATAAAAATATCGTAGCCCTATGTCGATAATATGTGCAGCTCCGAATTGTATTTGTGCAAAATAGAATCATATTTAACACCTGAAAATCAAAGTGGGACCCATACAAATCTATCCAAGAGCCGAAAATGAACCACAGTCCACATTATAGTACAATATTTAAATACTACTGTAAAAGCTGTGAAATGATGAGGATCGAAAATTTTATTCATTTAATCTATATACCTTTAAAGTACTATCAAAATTAATCAAATGTCGTAATGCGCAAAAATTACAGACAGTACCATACATTTGACCATTGAATGATACAGGGAGAGAGAGAGAGAGAGAGAGAGAGAAGTTAGAAAAAAGGGTTTAGATACGTAGACCCTATTTACTAAATACTCTTGATGCTTGTACGTCGTTCTATTTTGATTACGCGAGCACAAATACATTTAAATAGCACATTAGCACCCTGCAAAAACCTTGCAGTGTGAATTTATTTCCCTTTCACATGCAGCTTTTGGAAGTCTTGTTCGTTCTGTTCAAATAACCATCTAAAATAAGTCGCGCGAAATACGTTTCGAAAGCAACTAAAACGCTAAATTGTTTCTGGCACAGTTTGTTAAGACCGAAAGACGCAAAAAGGTATAGAGAATGACGATAAAAAAACTATACGAAGGATATACTTCAAGGTAAGCTTTACGAAAATCGGAGAGTGAAAAGATGTGTTGCTATTTACAGAAACTCTGTAAGCTAAAAAGAACTCCTTATACATATATTGCCTGGAATCAGAAGACATACGATTTATTAACACTAGATTTACGGAGTCAATTTGACTCATTCGAAATTTGATTACTACATATATAATATATTGGTTGGTTAATTTTTTAATAATAAATCTTTCATTTCAATTGATTTGGAACTATTTTCTTTACAAAAAGTTTCAATTTTCTTGTATGATTCGAATTGGCTCGCTTCAGAAAAATAGGTAAATCAATATCCGTAAATCTAATGTTAAGATTATTCCTTTGAAATTAGTATTCAAGTGTTTTTATTTAATATTTTAAGGTAACCTGATTTTTTAAAGATAATCTAACAATAAGTGGCATAAGCGTAACTAAAATTATCGATATGGTCAGTAAAAAATATCTGTCGAATACAAATATTTTGCGACGACTACATCGAATTGTTAACTTTTCATATTCGATACAGTTCAGAAGGCAAAAGGTCAAATGTGTCAGTATAATAGATAGTATATTATTTCCTACCGTTCCTTCCATGGAGATAAGAATAAAAAAAATAAATACAAAAGGGAAACGAAATACCAAAGCAGATTTATGTCATCGTTAATTAAAGTCAGTACACAATCTCATTTACAAGCCACAACTATTCAAAGACTCGCCTTCTATCAAAGAACGATAGTGTTCTGAAACATCAAGTAACGGCACTTTGAAATACAATCTGTTTATTTTTCGTTCCAATTACATTCCTTGTCATCGCATTCACATCTTCATTGTAAACGGCCTTGTTTGGGGTTGAACGGATCCTACCCTGAACAGTAGGCTGCTTTAAGTCAGTCAATAGACCGTTATATCGTGTCGAAAGAGAAGAACCTTGTCCAGCTGAGACCTATAGCTACTACATACATCGAATTACTTTATCTCCTTGCTCTACGATTTCCTGTGCGACTGAATACGTAATAATTTAAACTTAATTACTTAAATAAATCTTTATTACGGATTTCTGATATTCTGTATAATCGAACGCCATATTAATAGTATGAAAATAATTTGATCGACTCTGAACTCGCAGTTATTTTCAATTTAATAGCTTTCGGACTTCAAATTTTCCTATCCCATTTGCAGCATTATGAGTGTCATACGTTATTGTAAGGTAAGGAATTAACTAAACCAGTGATGGGTCAGACACTGAACCACGCACGCTTTAATAACCCACATGTTAATTTTTTTAACTTATTTTTTTTTATATGATAAAAGAGAGAACAGACGAAATCGAAATTATTACCAAAATAAAGTATATATACTTATTTCGAATTGATAAAAAGATATGTATTTCCGAGCGAACATTGACGAACTGAGAACCAAAAAAGAAGTAGGTAATGTTTAATTATCCTCCCTTCCCGTTTTCCAAGTGACGCCATTGATTTAGCGACTCATGAGCTAGTACTAAAAAAAGTAATGACAAAGCTTGACCCACTTCTCAAAAGGATTCGCCATGAGTGAACTGAACTTTCTAACAGACATTACATACAATATACGCTCAGAATTGGTTCTTTCATGATATCATGTTGCAAAAATACTTACGATGCCATTGCCTTTAAGTGGTCACAATTTATCTACTACTACATCACACAGCTAGAATAAGTTTGATTCTTTTTATATGTTGTTGCAATTGCATTACGAATGCAGTAACGCCCTCATTCTGGTTCCCCGCAGAGACACTTCCGGTAGACGCACGCCAAAGCTATATATCACTTAGGCTTGCGTAGAATTTAAGTCGTTTTTAAAGGCTATGTTGTTTCTAAAGCTAGCAAAAGGAGTAAAATACTTGGCCATGCTTCCGACTTGTGGTATTTTATTGTTGGATTGCGGTATCCGTACAACCCTTTGCCATTCCACTCATTTCTAAACAACACATCGTCACTACCAACGTTAAATATGCAGACATTGCATGTTACTGAAACCTATGAAACTGATTGGTCCATTGAAAATATATTTATTTCGTTTTAGTGCTGTTATGTTTTTTGCAACTACTTCCAAGCATAATGGAACAGTACAATATGCAAAAAGCTGGAAACTTTATTTTTCGAGTAAATTACAAGACTTATCTGGTCTGTATGAATGCTCACTGACAACTTTGTCTCAAAATGTATTTATAATGATGTTGCTAAACATTTATAAACAATGTGGTATAAGCGAAGTATTCAGTGATCACTAACTCGTACCTAATAGTATTAATTTACTCGATGTTACCTGAGTAGATTTCTTATAGCCCCGGCTCCCTTATTTAAAGAATCGAATGTTCGTTCTTGCTAAATTAAATATCTGTAAAAAAGAATACATACGGCATCTAACATTTTCGAAGGGGTCCAGCGTCATACACTTCAAAAGCCGCTTTTTTCGACAAGTCTGTTTTCCGTCAACTGTAATATCTGGCTGTACATATATTCCTCAAGATTCTCCTTAACTATAACTGTTTCGTGGCGTCAAGATCTGACGTGGATGACTTAACGACCACTAACCCTCACTCGCGGTTCGCGTCGATTATGCTTCGCGAGTAAGTATTTTATCGTCGCGATCGTCCTCGACCGACGGAGAACTTGTTCGTTCGCGAGATAGTTAATACTCCAAAAAATTAAATAGCAAACTATGACGGTTTTCGTCGTCAGCGAGCTCGATATCGTTTGCGTTTCGGTGTTTTGAAGGCAAGTGACTCCGAGGATTTTTCCTCCGAAGTCCCTCGACGACGCTATGGGCCGGACATCCCCACTTGCTGAATTTTCGCGACGTTTCAGCAGGCGGGTTTTTCGGATTTTCCGGGCAGTGCGCGATGTTGATTGGCCGCACTTTCCTCCGAGAGGAGTGACCACCCCCATGGCACTCTCGACGAGAAGGGCCCCACGGAGGCGGGAGTTCACCCCCTGCGAATACGTGGTGGAGGAAAGTGCAACCAGATGTGCCCAAAAAATCCTAGTCCGGCCGATCGGCAGAATTTCTCTTCGAAGGCGCGATTTATGACCGATTTGTCATCGCGAGTCAGCGGCGGTCGATGGGACCGTTCGGGCCGAAGTCCCTGTTTACCACCCGCTGACAGAGCACGACGGATTAACGAAAACGTTCATTCAAAACGAAGGCTGCTTAATTCCTCAAGGACCGGAGTTCTAGCTGCCTTGGCGCACGATGGTCGCCAAATGTTGGAAGATAATAAAAAATCTGGTAGCCAGACCCGGGCCTCAAAGAACGGCAAACTTTCGCTTCGTTCCGAACGCGCTTTTGTTTCCGTACGACGGAACAATAACTCTAATTTACATTAACAATGAGAGTGAGTTAAAAAAATTCCGATGCTATAGTTCTATCGACTTCATAACTACAATTGTTAAGAACTTTATGGGGGGCGTCTGTATTTTTCGGTGGATGCAGATGCTCCTATTGTTTAACATAGAGTTTTAGCAGGGGTTTAAGATACATCTACTTCAAAAGGCACTGTTGAAGAAAGGCAATTTATTGAAAACACATATCTTTGCATACCAGGCTGAAGAGACACAAAACTCTAATTTCATTGGGATATTTATTGCCTTTTCAGCCCTCACTGGTGCATGGCGCGTCTTGGACCTCAACGTGAACTCCTAGACCACCCTGGTGTAATTTATGGCACAATGAGTGCCCAAAACATTGGGACTATAGCTGGGGTTGATTCTGGAAGTTCTCACTGTCAAAGTTCTTCTTCCCACGAATCTCAGGGGTCCTCTCCTCATGCATGTAGGAGAGGGACATTTCATCAGATTTCCACCCCCGCAAGAGATGGGGAAGAAGGGCGGTCCACCACCTCGGAGGGGCCACCTCCATTGATTACAAGGCCCAATCAGGGCATTTTGCAACTCCTCCCACGACGGCTTTTTAGAACTTTTACTTCGTTTAGAGGAGAAACAACGACATGCCAATGCCGACAAAATTAGTCTTTTCCAACGACTCATACAATTCATTTCATCAGAGTAAAACACAATAACTCTGCGAGTCTTCTTCACAAGTCTATGCACAAGAACTCATCATTCAGTTTCAAGTCAATTCTATTTAGTTCAATCAAGTTTTCCAGTAACCAAGATTGAAAGGTAAAACAATCCAGACGTCGAACCTATACCGCGAGTTCCGCATATCTATTATTATTATAAACTACTGTTAAGAGAAGTTATCATAACCATTCAAATAAACATTTTATACATACATTGTCAGAGGAGTTCATAACCAGTAACCTATCAACAATTCTAAAATGAAAATAAGCTGATACAGAAAATTAAGCTGATATCGATGTCGATTAGGCCATTTAGCTCTCAAACTTTTTTAGGACTTCGTGCTTGAAGATAACTTTACAATTTTTTAGACGCTGAGGTATTTCTTTTTCGAAAATATTTTTTGACAAATAATGATGTATATTAGAAAATAGTAAATCTTAGTCATCAAATGAACATTAAATCTGATGAATATCATTTGCTTTGCCTCAATTATCTCCAAATTTCAATTAACAAGCGACTCCTTCGCGATCATCTAGAACAGCCCTCCGCGACACACTACCATTAACAGCTTGTAAGTACATAAATTAGAATACTACATACATGTTCCTATTAGATTAAAAAAAAACAAAAAGAAAACTATAAAATGGGGTACGTCGACCATTACTCGACATAGCTTTTCACTTAATTTCATTTTTCGACTATTCAATGTCGACTTTTCAATTTCATAATGATTTTAAGATCTTAACCAATAATAGAGAGTGTGAAATCATTTTTATTTAACTCACTAAAAAATTATCAAAATAATTCGGGCTGCAACGGGCTAATGTGCTGCGGCACAGCGCGTTCCAGTGTTTGCGAATTACTACCCTAAAGCAGGGGTAGGCAACCTTTTTTCTTTAGTAAAGAACTATTTTACCACCAATTTATTTAGTAAATTCTACACAGAGCCATAAACAGCCACCGAATATCTAAATACAATATTATTCTGTCACTATTAATGTAAGTGTTACTTAAATCGGAATTGTCGAATGTATAAATTGTTAAGGTTCATTACGTTTCTAATCGCAAGATTGTAGAGTAACAAATGTTAGATGAACGAGTCAGAAGTTGCCAACCTCTAGCTTAAACACGTTGAATTTTTCCTTACACACTACACAAATCATTGATAAATTTTCGAACGTTAAAATGAAATTGGTCATTATTACTTACTGAGCATTGATTCGCGGCAGATAGCGCTATATAAACCATAGCTGACCAACCTAAATGATTACAGGAGCCACTTTGTCAACGTATAATGTTTAATGTTACAACGGGCTGCACTTTAGCATTATAACAATGACGCATGGAAATTTTCATTCACTCAATGTTTTTTATGTATAGAACGAGGAACAAAAGTTTCAATAAAACTATACATTTGCACAGGTCTCACGTAAACTAAAGTGTGAGAAACTCTCAAAGAATAATTTCTTTTTATTGTATATGACTATTGATTAAATATTGGTTGAAGAACCAGAATGGCTTAATTAAGGCTAAAATATACAGGGTGTTTCAAAAATATTTGTCATGGCTTTCAGGGGTTGTTCTACACCTCTGGATCGATGGAGATTTGCGAAAAAGCCCTGCCGCAAAATTCGGGAAAGGGTAGCAAATTTTTTTATTGGCTCATCGTATTCGTCTTCTCACGTAGGTAAAATGTCTGAGAGGAACCATGGGTCAGAAACGAACCGTTTTCTCGCAAATCAACTTTTAATTGGGCCTCCCGATTAAAATTTCGCCGATGGTTAATGCAGAGGCGACGTAGACGAAGCTAGAAAATAGGGCACTGTGTCACCGAACCAGAAGAGAAGTGTAAGTGCTTATACTCTTCTTCCCGGGTGGGCCCTTCAGCGAACCTGACACCGAACGCACGGCATTGACATATTCTAGTCATTTTCTCCGTCTTCAATTACGTTGCCTCTGTTTCGACTATTGGAGCTAGCAAGGGTATCTCATGTGTTTCCTTTCGAAAGGTCGGCGACTCGAAGGCTGCCGTATGGGCGAAATTTTATTCGGAAGGCCCAATTAAAAGTTAATTTGCGAGAAAACGGTTCGTTTCTGACCCATGGTTCCTCTCAGACATTTTACCTACGTAAGAAGACGAATACGATGAGCCAATAAAAAAAATTTGCTACCCTTTCCTGAATTTTGCGGCCGGTTTTTTTCGCAAATCTCCAGCGATCCAGAGGTGTAGAACAACCCCTTAAAGCCATGACCATTAATTTTTTTACACCCTGTACTTAAAGAGTCTAGAGCCAAAATTTGTAGACTCTGTCCGTAGAGGCCCCTTCATAGTCCCTGAGAAGACTGCGGACCTTGGTTTGAGAAACACTGGTTTAAATGATTGGAAGAAAAACGACGGCATGTGTTCTTGCCCATGTAGGTCGCTGGTCGTTTTGCGGCAGGGATGAGTGACGCCGAAAAGTAAACAAAGTGCACAGGTGACGACCTTGATTAAGAGTATGAGACAATGAAAGCGAGAGAGCCAGAGGATATAAACGCGTGGTAGGCCATGACGAGGATGATTTATATTATATATGTAGGATGTATAACCTATTTATTATAATCTAATGTGGATAAGGAAATAAATTGCAAGATATGTATATGATAGATATATAGATAGACAGATAGATATTCGCATTATATGTATATGATAAAAGATAATGTAATGTACCAACCCTCCTATCTATCATTAGTATGAAAAATATGTAAGAGAGAATAAACCGGAACAAAATCTACTTGTTTTATAAATTATTTTAATAAATTAATAACATAAACTGGTAAAACAACACTTAATACATAAAATAACACTTCAAACATAAATCATAACTTTAAATACATAAATTAAATATTTGTCGTTAAATAATTTGTCTGTTTCGCTTCTCCTCTCCATAAACAACTAACTGAATATTTATAAAAAATGCGGCTTGTTGTTCAGACGACAAGCCAACGCGAGCCAGTCGTCGCAGCGGCGACGAACATACTTGGTGTTACATTAATATAAACATTAACACTCTTACAGATAACATGAACGAATACTTTGTAAGGACAAGTATTATGTACGGCAGCGACACCATCAACCATCACCATCCTTAGTCATACTCGAATCATGGTCCAAGTCCAAAATCCTACTCCTTGTTTTGATCCTCAACTCCCTAACACAGTCACCATTCCTTACACATCCCCGAGTCATCATCCAAGTCCGAAATCCTACTTCCTACTTTTACCTTCGGCTTGAATCCATCATTATCACCACTCCCATTCCGCCTCCAAAAACCTTTAAAAACCCTACATCTCTTAACTCTCGGTCATTACTACTCATTACTCGTCATTACTCAAACACTCTCAGTTCTCAGATAATAGTCACAGTCCTTAGTTCATTTCGAAATTCATCATTACTCAAGTCAACTAATTGTGAGAGTCATCTTCAAATTCTAAATTCCAAGTCTTAATTCTAACTCAGGACCCTGACAAGTCAGTCATCAGATCATTCATTTTCACACAATAAGCTGAATCGCTGCCCGAACGAATCACGATATTTAATATATAAAAGTACTAAAGTATAAGTTCTCTTGTTTGGCGGACCTTAAGTGCGAATCACACAATTCGCCATTACAATGAATGCAAATCAGAAGAAAATAAAAAACGTGGCTCCATCGTAATTCTTGGCGTTCGTCGTTCATATTCGAATCTCTCGAATCTTATTCTCTACTTAAAATTGATCAGATGTATGTTAATACACTTTTTAATACATTAAAAGATTGTACTGGTTAACAAGATGGTTGTGCCATAAGAAATGTTGAAAAACCATCAGGGACAAAAATTCACTACCTCGAAAAATGTATACGCCTTTGTTACACTTCCTTTTGGATATTCAGCTTTCTCGGTTTTTCTCGAGAATTTCCGCACCTTCATTACTGACTGAGAATTGTAAAACTGTTATTTCTCAGGTTCAGAGTATACAAACGTACATAGGTATGTGTTCACACTTCATGATGGTACTATCTCGAATACTATAAAAAATGTATTCCTTATTCGTTCCTATCTTCCAGTGAAATTAAAATATTATCGGCATATGCACAATGACAGTTATGACCACCAAAATAGCGTTTATAAATTACTATAATCTAAGTAACTTCTTACGAAAATCAAGTAGAATGGCATCAAAATTGAGAAAATTAAACGACACTGTTGTACTCCCATTTGGCAAGTGATTATTCATATCAAGACCTCGCACAAAGGCATGATGAAGCTGATGCCGTTTAATCCTGGAATTGTGCGAAATGCTTGATATGAGTCAACATATGACAAATTGGTCCAGTTCTGGCGTTAGAAATGCAATTATTGCTACCTAGATCAATTTCTTCTCAAGTATTATATATAATACGACAAGCTACTTATCATGGGATAGACATATGAATCTGTATCGTAATGTGAAATTCAGTTCTGCTTTAACTTACTTTAACGGGTTCGCAGTGGGCAGTTGAAATCTGTGAAATATTAGCGATCCGTGTGTTGTTTTGATAGGAGTTGTGACATCACGTTTTATTTTCCGTTCAATCCCTGAGAGTCACGTACCGTTCGGAAATTTTGCGAGTAAATCGTGACACCTCGAATTTCTGTGTATTGCCCTTATAACATTCATGTAGTATGTTACCATGTTTCCGCGAACCGTAACGGTCATAATCTCTTCTGGAAAGCGACGATTTTGTACGCCAACTAGCAGTCCGTAATGCGCTAAATAATCAACATCGATAATTAGTTTCCTAGCGCTCCGTACTATAAACCACAACCAGAACCAGAGTCGGAAATACAGCTTAAAATTTAAGTTGAGCACAATTGCGTCACATGTAGAGATTGACATCTCATTTGCTGCATGCGCTACAATATCGCGGTTATTCGATCAAAAATATTTGATAAAAGAGTGACATTTTTATCAGGCAACAAAACTTAGGGAATACAGATATTCGAAACGTTCAAAACTTTTTCTCGATAAGCAGAGCAATATGCAGGTACCGTGCGGCTCCACAGCCGTGTCACCTGGGCGGCGGAGCTTCTCGTTTTCAACCGCCTATTCGTACCATTTTGTTTCTTGGAGTCCACTCGCTCAGCCTCTTAAAGGAAGCACCCGACAAAGTCGTAGCATTCAAATATTCTTATTAGTTTGTCTGGAGGAGCGAGACATTGTATTACATTGTTGTCTCGTCGCGCGCTTCGTTTCATCAAGGAGAATCTCCCCATGTGGTGGGGGTAATTCTGCCGGAGTTTATTCTGTTTTCACTATAGAGATGTTAGAAATCTGGTGCCTACGCCGATGTCCTCACTGTCGCCACCCAAATCGCGTTGTCTCCCTTGTTTCGATCTGCAGCGTTCTCTCTTTTCGTCTTTTAGTTCGATTTGTTTGTGTAGCTCTTTTAACGAATCGCGAGGTAGAACGTCAAGTGCCTTCGTGTACATGTGACAAGAGGCATGACGCTTGACGCCTGGCGAATCAGGCTCTGCCAAAACAGGCTTACCTCCTAGGTGACACGGCTGTGGAGCCGCACGGTATGTAGTAACTTTAACATTCGGACACTATTAATATTCTATTTTATCGCACTATAAGTTCTTTATAACGAAAAAGAAAACATAGGTACATAATCAGGTATAACATTAATGTATATATCTACTAAACAACGCTATAAATTTTATTTACATAAGTTAAAATAATTATCATGTAATAGAATGTAAAGAAACAATGCCCGATTTTAATGTCACTTTAATATTTAGACACTTTTAAAAATGTTAGAGTTTGTATAATTGGCGTGTTCGAAATAAGTCGATTATCCACTTTTGTTGGAAAAGAATATATATATATATATATTTACTTTGGAATAAATACTTACTGGTTACATTTTGTACTATACGTATTACAATACTAACAGCGGAACAGAACAATCCACACGAAGGAAGCCACGGCGCACGCGTAACACGAGACAAACGAGAAATTGCGTGTGATAGCACTAATCTTAAACGTAACATAATTCAAAAATTCAAGAGGTTGGTGGTTACATTTTCCAACAAAAAATCAACAATTTTTTTACAACTTTTTATACTTAAAAAATGCAGTGAGCCATTAGTATTTAATTGAATATCGCCAACCGTTTAGGCCTATTACGAATTATTTTCTTTTAAGTTTCCGGTGGTAATTTTGTACGACTGGTTTTTTCATTCATGGTTTAACATTTCTTTTGAAGTTATTGGAGTTTCTCTAATCTCTCATCTAATTTTGCTCATAAATTTCTAACTGGATTAAGCGTCCGAATGTATATATGTAAATACTTAAAACAAACCTACTAAAGTCTTAATACAAACTTTATATAATATACCTCACAAACGTGTTGATTCTTTGATTTGGTGAGTGAGTCAGTGCCATCCCTCTGACGGTCAAACTTTTTTAGGAATGGTCCAAAAATAAAAATAAAAATTTTGAAAAGCCACTATGTAACGCGCACTCCCCTCGACGTTTACCTCGTGTCACCGCGGGCTCTGTATCGTCACAGGGTCACCGTCGCACGCTCCGTCGTAGGTTACGCCGCTATGTAGAGTTGTCGGATAGCCCTTGATATCGGGGAGGACAACAACTCTCCGCGAGTCAGCTACGACCTGTGGTTCTGGATTATCCAAGAATCCACTTCCGTCGCTAGACTAGAGTTGAGGGCTTGCGTTCGTCCGCCGATACTCCAGAGTGTCTCAAATGGTTGGAGGTCAAGGTTTCGACTGGAAATCAGTGGTTCCTCCTACTGGCTAGTCCGAAGTCGTTAACCACCCGCTCTCAACTGAATTTTTCGGTTAACCAAGATCCTTTTTATGCGAAAGGCCTTGTTTCTAATTGGTCAACCTTCGGTAGTGGGGGTGGGACGTGTACGTTCAGCTCGCACCCCCTCCCTTGCCGATACCTATCCCGAGACGAAATTTTAGGCCAGTCTTCGTCTTCAAAGTCCTCAATGAAGACTTTGAGACTTATCTAAGAATTCCTGGATCGGTAAATACATATAATTTAAAACCAGCTTTAGTCCTCAAAGTAGTAGTTACGCGCCGATTCCGCACTTTGAGGACTAGAACTGGCCTTACTAATTCATTTTTAATCCTCAAAAGCCTCAATACTTAAAATAAAATTAAACCCATAAAAGTTCTCAAAACCCTCTTAACTCTAAATAAATCCTCAAAATTCTCAACTATTTCAAGAGCATAGGAGAGGGGGAGAAAATTGCAAAAATGTACCAGTTTTAAGTCTGTTTATCATAAAATGAAAAACAAATGACAAATAATATTCATTTAACATAAATAGCTATAACTGGTTACATCTAGTTATGTAGAATATACAAATGGATAATTATTGATGTCAAATGAATATTATTTATCGTTTTTCTTCATTTTATGATAAGCAGGCCTAAAACTGGTACATCCATGCAGAATTATAAATACTTAAAATAAATGTACAATTAAAACCGAAATAATTATTTAATTAGTTATAAATGTATATTATACTATTTTTACAATGATAAGTAGGTATGTGCGAGAACAATTACCATCGCTATAATGGACTATATTACTATGATCTTTAGGATTATTATGAACGTTGTGTCATTACAGTAAAACTGACGTTTTTATGCTGAGAATTTAAAGCACTTTAAATAAATTCTCAGGAATAATTGAAAAACAAGAACATATCTGCAATAGTTCATCCATACTATCTTATGATAGGACTATCAAGTTGAAAACTTGAGGCTTTTACGTGGATCGAATTATGTACGACTTTCTAATAATATCTTCAGAAACCTCATTGAGAATTTTGAGGTTTCTATTTGAATTAAAGTAATTGTTTAAATGTCGGTTTAGTCCTCAAAATCCTCATTGAGACTTTCTGAGAACTATATTCGCATTCAATTGTAGGCGGCAAATTTCTACATCAAAGAAGTGAGGACTTCGGAGACTTAAAACTGTACTAATATTTCGTCTCGGGATCCGTCTAACGTTACATTTGACTTGCTACAACTATAATTTATTATTAAACTCTATAAGGAGCGAAAGAAATATTACATTTTTGAAACAATGAAGTTGCAAATTTCTATTTGAAAATCTCTATTCTAATCTCTATTCTATTTGAAAAGCTGTAGATGGTCGGACTGAACTCCAAGCGAGTTGCACTTGACCCGTGGGTCGTAGTTTGTCCATCTCTGTTCTACTCTATTTATCTATATAATAATTGTAAGAGTGATAACTGTACGATATAGGAATACCGTTGGTATCACTTTGAGTATGACACTGGCTGTAAATTCGAACATAATCTTTTCATCGCGACAGTTAACATTAGCCTGCGCCCTTTCCTGCTAGTAGAATAGCACCTTACATTACGGAGTTTCTGATTTGATCAGCCAGTCACCACCTATTTATTTATCTACCTTTCACTAATAGCGATTAAAGTACACCATTATAATTTAATTTCACACCGTGGTGGAAATAAAGTTCAATGAAACGGGTGTGTAAAGGTGGTAGAAAGGGCTGATAAGTCAAAAAGTTGAAATGTTTATGTCGGGCATTTCGACCCTGTCAATTACAATCAATGTTAGATAATTTAATTACTAATTGCGAAGCTTAAGGATTTTTCTTTTCGTGTAAATTATAATATTTTAAATATTAAAACAAAATTAACAAAGAACAATATTATACTGTTATAATATTTAAGTTTCTGACGTGTATCTTCTTTTATGCGATGAACAATAATATCAATGAAAATCGAATGGTTTTAGAAATTGATGTATGAATATATGGTAGCATTATCAGAAGGACACACGTCTACTAGAAATGTTGAAAATTTCTACAACTTTTAATCGTGTCGTAATTGAACTACAGCGAATTGTTGCATGACGTGATACTTTGCGATTGAGATTTGCGTCCAATAGAATCTGAACATTGTAGAAGTCCTCGCAAAACCGACACCTTCAAAATATAATTTAGACATTGCTCCTAAACACTTACACTTGAAGCTTTTTCTAATTAACGTAAATTAATGTGTCGATTGATCTTTCACGTATGGAGATTGAGTTGTCCAAATTTTGACGATATTAGAATCCCTTTAGTCAATCTTTTGTAACAATACTTATTGTTAATATTATTTTCCTTTCATCATTAGGAACAACCTGTTTTCTCGTAAGAAATAAATCATTACTGCAAATAAATATGTATTAAGTTTATGTCCATACATATATCTTTCACGGAATAAGCTTTTGTTGAATAATTTTTTAGTGGACCTGTTCCGTCGTACGGAGACAAAGGCGCGTTCGGAACGAAGCGAAAGTTTGCCGTTCTTTGAGGCCCGGGTCTGGCTGCCAGATTTTTTATTATCTTTCAACATTTGGCGACCATCGTTCGTCAAGGCGGCTAGAACTCCGGTCCTTGAGGAATTAAGCAGCCTTCGTTTTGAATGAACGTTTTCGTTAATCCGTCGTGCTCTGTCAGCGGGTGGTAAACAGGGACTTCGGCCCGAACGGTCCCATCGACCGCCGCTGACTCGCGATGACAAATCGGTCATAAATCGCGCCTTCGAAAGGAAATTCTGCCGATCGGCCGGACTAGGATTTTTTGGGCACATCTGGTTGCACTTTCCTCCACCACGTATTCGCAGGGGGTGAACTCCCGCCTCCGTGGGGCCCTTCTCGCCGAGAGTCCCATGGGGGTGGTCACTCCTCTCGGAGGAAAGTGCGGCCAATCAACATCGCGCACTGCCCGGAAAATCCGAAAAACCCGCCTGCTGAAACGTCGCGAAAATTCAGCAAGTGGGGATGTCCGGCCCATAGCGTCGTCGAGGGACTTCGGAGGAAAAATCCTCGAGGTCACTTGTCTTCTGAACACCGAAACGCAAACGAAACCGAGCTCGCTGACGAAAACCGTCATAGTTTGCTATTTTATAATTTTTGGAGTATTAACTATCTCGCGAACGAACAAGTTCTCCGTCGGTCGAGGACGATCGCGACGATAAAATACTTACTCGCGAAGCATAAACGACGCAAATCGTGAGTGAGAGTAGTGGTCGTCGATCTATACCACGTCGGATCTTGACGCCACGAAACATTTTGGTCCTTCGAGCCGGATCCACCCTAAGGACGAGCAGCAGCCATCCAGTGGATCCAAGGGAAAGACGAGACGGAACCACAACTTGGAATCACCAACGTGGAAGCAGTCAACGGCGATCGAGCGGACCGGAGACAAGCCATCGACCAGGTAGGCTCGTTAATAGTACCAAGTTCGAAGTGATCCGTCCTTTCCATCTCAAAACTCCCGTAAAATGGCAAACGTGAACGCGACCGTGACCGCCAGTGAAACAAGCGCATTTTCCGAGACCGACGTCCGCGTACGAAGGCAACGACGTCGTACGTTCAAGTCTCAAATTACTACCGTCGAAAAATACGTCGCTTCTTACAAGGATTCGGAGACAGAACGAATTAAACTCCGTATTAAAATAAAGCGCCTGGAGCAACAGCTAACGGCATTCGACGGGATCCAGGACGATTTAATCCTTATCGACGGTCCTGAAGAAACAGAAACGCAGTACACCGATATATTAGAGCGATTCGATCACGTTCTCGCGACCGCGATGCACGTGCTGCAACGTGCGGAAGCATCGGCAGAAGCAGCGCGTAATGAAGAAAATCGTGCGCAATCGGCTACACCGACTCCATCGACCGCGACCGGAAAGGGTTCGGACGAAACTCTCCCGAAAATCGACCTTCCCAAGTTCGATGGTTTGGTCGAAAACTGGATCACGTTCAAGGACGCTTTCGTGGATATGATCCATAAGAACGATCGATTAAGTAATTCGAAAAAAATGAATTACTTATACTTATCGCTATCGGGGAGAGCCCTTCGCGCGATCAAGGGCTACAAGGTCTGCGATAAGGACTACGAGCTCGCATGGAGACAACTTGTCGAGATATACGACAATCAACGAACGCAGATTCTCCGCCACGCCGCATTAATTCGAGACACGCCGACGATGCCCGATAATTCGCCGCGATCAATTTTAGACTTAGTGACGCACATGCAACAACATGTGCGCTCATTGGAGTCGCTGGGTCGATCGCGAGAACAGATCGCGAGTGATCTGTTGACGAGCATCGTGGTATCGCGAATGGGGAGGAAAACGCGGTCCGATTGGGAGAAAACGCTGAGGACAAAGGAGATGCCCACCATAGATGATGTCTTCGGATTTCTCCTCACGGTGGTCCACCAAGGGAACGAAGAAGACACGGAATCTCCCGCGCCGCGAAAAGTGCACTTCTGCTGCACTAGCGAAAGCGATGAGGACGAAGGGCAGTGGGAAACACCGAAGAAACGGGGAAGGAAGCGATCGCGAACAACGCCGCAATACTCGCCGCCTTCGTCGCCTCGTTCTTCGGTCCAAGAACATCCACGCTCATCGCCGCCAACGAAACGGTCGCAGCCTCCGCGTCCTTCGTCGCAATCGCGATACTCGCATCCACCGCGTCACTCTCCGCGAAATTCACCGCCGTCGCCAACATCTATACGCGGGAAGAGTCAAGCCTTCGCTACGTCGACCTCAAATTGCCGGATCTGCAAACAAGGTGCACATCCCGAATACGGCTGCCAACAGTTTCTTGCCCAGACGATTCAAAAGAGAATCGAAGTCGCGCGAAAGGCAAATCTCTGCCTTAATTGTCTGCGGTCAGATCATAAAACCGAACAATGTAAGGCGGGAAAGTGCCGCGTATGTAACGGCGCACATAATACGCGACTACACCGCGATTCGGTAAGCCCAACGTCGGCATGACTGACCTCGCCCTACGACACGCGACGCAAGCGGCCACGAAACAGATCGAAACGCAGCAAGGAGACGCAATCCACCGACGAATCGACCAACGGGCTGATGACAACGGCGATCATCAAGGTTCTCGATCGCGACGAGAGAATGATCGACTGCCGTACGTTGGTGGATACGTGCGCGAACGCAAACTTCATAACAGAAGATCTCGCCGCGAAGTTGCGTCTTCCCCAGAAAAGGTTTTCCATGGCCATCGAAACCTTGAATGCTGCAAATACGGTCTCGAGCAAACTCGTCGCTACAACCATAAAGTCTCGCCTATCGAACTACTCGCGTATTCTGACATTCTGCACGGTGCCGAAGATCGCAGGATTGCTTCCGGATACGCGCATCGACAGGGCGAAACTTTCAATTCCGGCAAACATTCGATTAGCCGACCCGTATTTTCATCAACCAGCGCCCGTTGACATGTTGATCGGTAGCGGCCCCGCACTCGCGTCGTTATGTGTGGGGCAAATCGATCTCGCACCGCGAAAGGGGGCAGATCTCGTTCTCCAGAAGACCCAGTTCGGATGGATCATCGGGGGGAGCGCACCATCCATCGCGCCAAGAACGAGACGCAACGCGTTCTTCTCTACCCTGGACTTCGATCTTCGAAGATTTTGGGAGATAGAGGAGGGCCAGAGCGGACGACATCTCTCCGAGGAAGAGCGAGACTGCGAAAACCATTTCGCGAAGCATGTCAAACGGGATGATACGGGTCGATATATCGTCGCGCTGCCGTTCAGTGAGAAGAAATCGCAAATCGGCGAGTCACGTGCGCGAGCACTCAACCGATTCTTCTCATTGGAACGAAAACTTAATCGTGAGCCGGAATTGAAGCGCGAATACTCGGCCGTCATTGAGGAATACCTCTCTCTCGGGCACATGAAACAGGCAGAAACCTTCGACGCGCCCGGATTCTACCTGCCTCACCACGCGGTCGTGAAACCTTCTAGTTCAACGACAAAGGTTCGCGTGGTTTTCGACGGATCGGCAAAATCCAGCAGCGGCATCTCACTCAACGATGCTCTGCTAACGGGACCTACGCTGCAGGACGATTTATTCGCCTTGCTCCTGCGGTTTCGGATGCACGCGTTCGTGCTGACCGGTGACATCGAAAAGATGTACCGCCAGTTCATCGTGCGGGAGGAGGATCGCCGATACCAGCGCATCTTGTGGAGAAACGAACAAAACGAGATCGCCACATACGAGCTGAACACCGTCACGTTCGGGCTTTCTTCAGCTCCGTTTCTCGCCATAAGATGCGTCCAACAACTGGCAGACGACGAACGGACCGACTTTCCCAGGGCTTCAACGACGCTGAAGAGGGATCTGTACGTCGATGACCTTCTCACCGGCGCCAATACGCTCGATCAAGCGTTGGTGCTACGAGATGAAATCATCGGCGTACTTCAACGAGGAGGTTTAAACATCAGGCAGTGGGCATCCAACGAGCCAGCCCTCCTTACCGGACTGTCGGATAAACAGATCCATCCGAAATTCTTCGGCGACACTGAGACCGTGAAAACCCTGGGAGTAATCTGGAACGCCAACGAGGACATTATCACCTACACCGTCGATCCAAACATCGCGCAAAGAGTGACGAAGCGGACCATTCTGTCGACCATCGCGAGAATCTTCGACCCTTTGGGACTGCTCGGTCCGGTTACCATTGTGGCGAAGATTATAATGCAACGATTGTGGCAACTGAAACTCGACTGGGACGAATCGTTGCCCGCTCAGTTGCACACAGAATGGTCCACTTTTGTGAACGACCTTGCAAATTTAAACAAGGCGTCGTTCAAACGTCACGTTGCGCAACGGGAACATCACCGTATGGAGCTGCACGGGTTTTGTGATGCCAGCGAACGGGCATACGGAGCGTGCGTGTACATTCGCTCGGTCGACGAAAACGGACAGACGGAGACGCATCTTCTGTGCGCAAAATCACGGGTTGCGCCTCTTAAAACCGTTACCCTCGCGCGACTTGAGCTGTGCAGCGCCGCATTGCTCGCCAGCCTATATGCTACGATCCGAGAGGCGATGGTTGAAGAAATTGATCGTACGATCTTCTGGACCGATTCAACCATCGTCCTCAATTGGCTCAGACGATCTCCGGCAACATTAAAAACATTCGTCGCGAACCGTGTGGCGGAAATTCAACGGAAAACAGACGCGCGATCGTGGCGACATGTCCGATCGGAAGACAATCCCGCCGACGTGTTATCTCGCGGACAATCGCCGAGCGAATTGATCGACCATCGCGCATGGAAACATGGACCACTTTGGCTTTTGGACATCGAATCGTCTTGGCCCGTGTCGCCCATCGACGAATTGGAAGAAATCCCGGAGGCCCGAACAATAATCTGCTTCGCTACTACCACCATCCACAGCGAGGAAATTCTGGAGAAATATTCATGTTTCTCTCGGCTGAAGAGAATTGTGGCTTACTGTCTTCGGTTTGGACGGCCCGATCGCGACAAGGGACCATTAACCGTCGAAGAACTACAGAAGGCCACAGATCGGATTCTGCAACTCGTGCAAGCTCCCGCGTTTGCGCAAGAGTTGCAGCAGCTCAAGGGCGGGACTGAATTGCACCGCAAAAGCAGACTCCTACCACTGCACCCTTTCGTGGACGAAAGGGGTCTCCTGCGAGTGGGGGGACGTTTGCAAAACTCGGACCTGCCCTTCGAGCAAAAACATCCGATAATCTTACCGAGGGGACATCACGTCACTGGCCTCATCATCCGGCAGGCCCATCTCCAGCATCACCACACCGGAATCACATCGACACTAAACATCGTGCGACAAACGTACTGGCCGATCGACGGACGCAACACAACGCGAAAAATCGTTCGACAGTGCGTCAAGTGTTTCCGGGTGAATCCACCTGAGACCCAGTACATCATGGGTCAGTTACCTGCGGCGAGGGTAACGGAGCACCGACCGTTCTACAACACAGGTGTAGATTATTGCGGGCCATTTCACGTCAAGGAACGGCGCTGCCGAAACCGCAAACAAGTGAAGGTGTACGTCGCGGTCTTCATTTGTTTTGCGACAAAGGCAGTGCATTTAGAGGTTGTCGGGGACCTGACCTCGGAGGCGTTTATGGCGGCGCTTAAACGCTTCGTCGGTCGAAGAGGACTGTGCCGGAACATATACTCGGATAACGGTACGAACTTCGTTGGCGCGAGCAACGATTTAGCGGAGCTGCACAATTCCCTACCTGAGGACGAAGGGATCCGGCGCTTCCTCACGGAGAGGAACGTCACGTGGCACTTCACGCCGGCTCTCTCGCCTCATTTCGGAGGCCTATGGGAAGCAGCCGTTAAGTCGTTTAAACATCACGTTAAACGCGTCGTCGGCGAGGAATTGTTCACTCTCGAACAATTCAACACGTTTGTCATCGAAGTCGAAGCCATCCTCAATTCCCGACCTCTGACACCTCTATCATCCGATCCTAACGATCCCCTCGCGTTAACCCCGGGTCATTTCTTGATCGGTAACGCCTTAACGAGCCTCCCCGAGGCCGATTTCAGCGGCACTCCCAGCAATCGCTTGACCAACTGGCAACATATCCAGAAGGTCAAGCAAGATTTCTGGACGCGCTGGCATAAGGAGTACATTAACCTCCTGAATGTACGCCACCGCTGGACCAAGGGGAGCCACAACATCTCGGAGGGGACGATCGTGGTACTGAAGGAGGACCATACGCCGCCACTGCAGTGGCATCTCGGGCGTATCGAGCAGGTCCATCCAGGGAAGGACGACGTCGTGCGTGCTGTCACCGTTCGCACGGCGTGCGGCGTCTACCGGCGCAACGTTCGGCAGCTGGCACCCCTTCCCATCTACGAGGAGTCATCGCCGTCTTCGTAGATCGTACCGAATCAGCTGGCACCGCTTCAAGGGTCGATGAAGCGGCATCGTTATCATCGAAGCCAGCGTCAGCGAGCGCAACGAATCGGTAACGTAATTGATCGACAGAGTCTCTCAACGGGGGGAGCATGTTCCGTCGTACGGAGACAAAGGCGCGTTCGGAACGAAGCGAAAGTTTGCCGTTCTTTGAGGCCCGGGTCTGGCTGCCAGATTTTTTATTATCTTTCAACATTTGGCGACCATCGTTCGTCAAGGCGGCTAGAACTCCGGTCCTTGAGGAATTAAGCAGCCTTCGTTTTGAATGAACGTTTTCGTTAATCCGTCGTGCTCTGTCAGCGGGTGGTAAACAGGGACTTCGGCCCGAACGGTCCCATCGACCGCCGCTGACTCGCGATGACAAATCGGTCATAAATCGCGCCTTCGAAGGGAAATTCTGCCGATCGGCCGGACTAGGATTTTTTGGGCACATCTGGTTGCACTTTCCTCCACCACGTATTCGCAGGGGGTGAACTCCCGCCTCCGTGGGGCCCTTCTCGCCGAGAGTCCCATGGGGGTGGTCACTCCTCTCGGAGGAAAGTGCGGCCAATCAACATCGCGCACTGCCCGGAAAATCCGAAAAACCCGCCTGCTGAAACGTCGCGAAAATTCAGCAAGTGGGGATGTCCGGCCCATAGCGTCGTCGAGGGACTTCGGAGGAAAAATCCTCGAGGTCACTTGTCTTCTGAACACCGAAACGCAAACGAAACCGAGCTCGCTGACGAAAACCGTCATAGTTTGCTATTTTATAATTTTTGGAGTATTAACTATCTCGCGAACGAACAAGTTCTCCGTCGGTCGAGGACGATCGCGACGATAAAATACTTACTCGCGAAGCATAAACGACGCAAATCGTGAGTGAGAGTAGTGGTCGTCGATCTATACCACGTCGGATCTTGACGCCACGAAACAGGACCCTTTTCTATTTTACTATACTTAATATTGTTTCAAGCATAGAATATTTATTAAATACGATGCAAGACTTTATGTTTAAAGGAATACACACACACAGAAAGATGGCGAGAGAGAGAGAGAGAGAGAGAAAGAGAGAAGGAGAAGTAGAATTATTTAAAAGGTATTGAAAAATGTAAGAATATGGAAATTTTCTTTCTTGAGCAAAGTTCCAAATAAACCTCTTAAAAGTTACAATAATTCCTAATGACAAAATACTTCATCCTATTCAATGAATCATCATAAAATTTCCGATAATTGATTGTTACATTGACCAGAGAATTAAGAAAATGGTTCATATCAATATAAAACTTACGGAAATTTGTAGAACGATGTGTCTATAGCACTTAGCGGAATAGTCGATTTGCCAATGTTCCCTGCCTGATCCTAAATTCTTCCACGAAAGCAGATGTCATTGATGGCTAGCTCTTATGAATCAAATTGTAATCGAAGGACGATAATTATACTGACAGTAATGGCCGCGTTAAATACCAAGGAGCACTCTCTCAGTCCTCTTCGTTCTCGCGTTCGGTGTAGTAATGTAAACTAACTGACAGACGAAGGAGAGACCAAAAAGGGGGATGGGACACACAATGGCTTTTGGTGCTTCGAAGCCAGCTGGTTGAAAGAGTCGAGGGGGGTAGCAAATGGATCTCCTCCGCATCTCGAGACCGGAAATGAACGAAATGGCCGCTAAGCGAAAGGGTTCTCTTCTTTGAGTTATCGAACGGTTCAGAGATGGACGTAACTTCACTGATAACTGTAACAAAATGGAAAAAAGAACTTTAGTTTTCAATACGTTTACGTATATTGACATTTTTCGTATACGTTGTTTTATATGATAGTATGAAACTCTTGAGTAAAAACATGTACCTGTTGTAAAGGAATTTTTTTTGAAGCCGTTGCGTCGCTGGAGTCGATGCCACTTGAGGATTTGTTTAAAGCATTGGAAGTATGATATATACAAAGGGTCGAGGAAGGCGATGGGTCGTGACGCTGAAAAACTGTTCGGCGTACCGAAAGCGGCA
Organism: Cerceris rybyensis; assembly: GCA_910591515.1. Taxonomy (NCBI): domain Eukaryota; kingdom Metazoa; phylum Arthropoda; class Insecta; order Hymenoptera; family Crabronidae; genus Cerceris; species Cerceris rybyensis. Next base: position 20,668,740 of record OU342789.1, on the reverse strand, counting down.
TTCTAAACCAAACCATCGAAGAGTTCAGAGCGTTGCGCAATTAGAATATATTATATTTCTTTAAAACCTTTTTATAATAAATTTGTACTACAGTTCAGAAGTGGGATATACTCGCGTGTTAAGCTGAGTTTAATTTTATTAAAGAAGATTCGGTAATTTTGTGCGAATCTGTGAAGAAGTGAAAAGTGAATTTTTCGCGACCGTTGGCAAGATGTCGCATGAGACCAATAGGCACGGTCATAAGCGGTCCAGGAAGTCGTACCGGACTGCCAAAAGGAAGGAAGCGTCCCGACGGAGGAGCCGGATAAGAACACCGGAGGATTTTGATCGGCAACAATCGAGAGAAAGAAGTTACTATAGTCGGCACCGATCTCGAAGTCCACATCGGCCTGAAAAGCGGGATGCGAATTCCAAGCAGTCCATAGCACCCAGCAGGAGCCACTCGAGGAGGCGTCTGCAGGAGGATAGAACAAGTACGAGTTGGGATAATGGTACCTCAGCATCGGGTGAGTCCGATTTCGCAAGGTTGACCTTAGCGTTGGCGGAGGCTATTAGAGCAGGCTCAAGGCATTCGAGACGCTATCCGAGTGATAAGATTATACCTGCATTTGACCCAGAAGTTAGGGATGTGGCGGTGTCAGAATGGTTACGAAAAATTGACGAGTTTGCGAAGGTGTGTGGTTGGGATGAAACTGGTAAAGTATTTTCTGCGGTTAGTAAATTACAGGGCATAGTTAGGAAATTGTACGACGGACTAGTAAATCCTCCAGTGATATGGGCCGAATTTTCCGAAATGATTACTAGACAATTTTCTGGGGAGGAAAATTTTGGGAAATTGTTAGAGGTCGCCGTTGAATATAAGAGCGTTTCCGGTCTGAGTCTCGAGGTGTATTGTTGTAAAAAAAAAAAAAAAAAAAAAAAAAAAAAATAAAAAGATTGAATAAGTTAAATTTAAACGTTCCTGAGGAAAAAATGGTCGAATTTGTTGTGCATGGGATTCATGATAATCAAATAAGGATGAGTTTAACAGCGGCTAAAAAGAAAACTATACCTGAGCTGACTAGATGTTTAGAGCAGAGCTGGGCATTATTTCAGATACAATATTTTAAAACTTATTTGAGATATTACTTGAAATAAAAAGTTATTTCACAAAAATATTTCACTATTTGAAATAAATTATGTTATATTTCGTCCAACAAAATAATTTTATGAAATGATTATCTATTCTTTTATTTCGTGAAATACATCAGTTCAAATAATAAAATAACAAGTTATTTTCTTATTCGAGATAAGTTTTTCAAATGTCAAATAACATGTTTGATGCCCTAAGAATGGAATCTCTTTGCGATGAACAGTTCGAAAAAAAGGGTTTTATTGAAAGCAAATGGTGTAAAATAAATCTTTATTGCTACCCATCAATAACTTATTTTCCGAACTAAACATAAATAAGGCGAAATTTCAACTTACAATTAGTATCATACATTTCTCTTAATTATTTCAAATATGTTTATTTCAAATGGCTACGCCGAAATAAGTTATAATAAAGTTATTATTTGAAATAAATGTACTCAAATAAATTCCTCTCAAATAGTTATTTCATAGAGATTATTTGAGATAATGTTGTTTTCAATGATTAACTTATTATCTTTATTTAAAATAAAATTTGCCCAGCTCTGGTTTAGAGTCCCTTACGACGGAATTAGAAAATTCTTCAAAGTGGATGAAAGATAAGAAGCGTTCCGTAGATCAGGAAGGGGGTAAAGATAGGCTTAGGCGTATTGAACTCGATCTATGTTTTCGTTGTGGGAAAAAAAGGACATAGAAAGCATAACTGCCCTAATTCCAACATAAAATCCTTTTCGAAGGAGAGTAATAAGATAGCTACTAGCCAGAACTCGATAAGAGCAGAAGACGATACTGTATTAAATAACAATAAAGCAGAAGCTACAAGATGTGGGTATTGTAATATTGTGGCCCATACGGAGACACAGTGTTATATGTAAAAAGCAGTGTAGTGAGAGAGAGGGAAAGAGCAGTAAGAGTTCTTGACTAGTGGTAGGAGGGGCGAAAGCGGCGTACGGTGCCGACGAGAATCTTTCGGTTCAAGTGTTGGACGTAGAAACGAACCTAATAAATAAGCCACAGAAGGAGTGTCTATTAGAGACAAAAAAAAAAAAACTTGTACCATTGACTTAGGTAGCGATTGCTCGATAATCTGAGAAAGTGTAGCTCGAAAACAAAAAAAAACAAAAAAAAACATTACATATAACGGAAATCGTGTAGTTGCTTATTATAGCCGGAAAACAATACCCGAGGAACAGAAATACGATTCCTATGATTTAGAACCTTGGCAGTCGTTACCGCTTTAAAATTCTTTAGAGTTTCCTTATTAGGGATTAAATTTACAGTTGTTACCGATTGCAGTACGGTTCGGTCTACGCCCGCTAAAAAAGGATATTCAACTTACAATTAGAGTAGTTCGTTGGTGGGTGTATTTGCAAGATTTTACTTTTGACATTGTTTATCGGCCGGGCGCAAAGCTTGCTCACGTGGACTATTTAAGTAGAAATCCAGTGGAGTGTTGTACCATTGATCTTACCGAGACCGAATGGATTAAACTTGCGCAAATTCAAGACCCCGATCTTGAAATTATCCGTAAAATTTTAGAATTAGGTGACGTACAGTCGGAAACAAGACAATACTTTGATAAATATATTGTTAAGTCCGGTGTCATATTTTGTAGAACAGTTCTGGGAAATAACTGGGTAGTTCCTAAAATGTCGCGTTTTAATGTAGTGCGATATTGTCACGATGATCAAGGGCACTTTGCTTTGAAAAAAGAAACCTTAGAAAAGGTGCGAGAAAATTACTGGTTCAATTGGATGAGAAGGTTCGTCGTGAAGTATGTTCAATCATGTCTCAATTGTTTGTATTATAAAACATCGGGTGGACGAAAACCGGGTTTATTGCATCCAATTGAGAAAGTTGCAGTGCCATTTCATACCATACACCTGGATCATGTTGATCCATTTATTCGCAGTCGCAGGGGAAATACGCAAATTCTCGTGATCATTGATGGATTCACAAAATTTTGTATGCTTGAGCCTGTTCGAGACACCTCAAAAAGAGGCGTTCTGCGTACGCTGAATCAACTAATTGCGATTTTCGGGGTACCATCTCGTGTAGTAAGTGATTGGGGAATGGCTTTCACTTCTTATTCCTTCGCGACTTTTTGTGAGGACCACGGTATTAAACATGTCCTCAACGCGGTTGCCACCTTTCGAGCAAATGGTCAATGTGAGAGACTAAATCGAACCGTTTTGAGTTCTTTGGCAGCTACTTGTGCTGGTGAGCCTGAGGAGCAGTAGGACGAGAATGTGAAGCGGGTCCAAAGTGCGATTAATTGTACGATTAATCGAACTACCCAGAAGTCGCCTACGCAACTATTGTTCGGCTACAAACCACGTAGCTCGGCGGGCACGAGACTTTTGGCTCAAGTTCTGAGTACGTTGGACGAAGTGGATTTGCAAGAGATGCGAAATGCAGCGAAAGCTGCTACAGATGCTGACCAGGCGCAGCAGAAGCGTCGATTTGACGCGAAGCGGCGCGAGCTTTCTAACAAGGGAACATCCCGAGCATAGGAGATGTTGTTATGGTTGCGGCTCATCCAGGGGCAACTGGAGGGAGTCGGAGGCTGCTGGCTGTGGCGAAGGGACCGTTCAAGGTAGCGGCCGTCTTGCGAGGCGATCGGTGCGAGGTCCTGGATTTTTGGGATATGAAAAAGTCGCCCAACAGCCGCGGTGTGATGGCAGTCGACAGCGTGAAGCGATGGGTCACCTTCGATGCCATGCAGTAGACAGGATGATTTTGCACCGGGACATGGTTGCAGTTGCTGTTGGCGACACCTGTTATTTGGTCGGAGTCCGTGGCCTTGAGGACCAATTTTGGGTCAAAATTGTGTTCGTTGACGGGCACGGGCAAGGCCGGGACCCAGGTCGAGTTCAGATCTTTCAGATATGGGGCATGGTCAACCCTGTATCAGATGGAGGGTCTGGGCGGAGGCCGGGACCAGAAGTAGTCGGAGTCAGTGACGTTGTTGGATTAAGTCAGCTGGTCACCGGCTTAATTGTCCGACGTCGCTGGCAAGGCTAGTGACCGTACTTTCTTTTTATTACAATGGCCTTATGGACGTCCACGTTATTCTTAGTTGCATGGTTGTAGTTGCCGGTATTTGTATCGAGAGGGGCTGAAGTCATAGGGGTGGAATTGATCACTCCACCTGCTGGCTGAAGTCTGGATTGATCAAATATCACATGTGTGACGAGTCTTTGGTTGTACTAATTGCGGATGTTCTTTTAAATAGGGTACTCAAAAGGAAAAGAACGTCGAGGACGACGAAACAGTCAGTCTGGCCGAATGTAAAGGAATTTTTTTTGAAGCCGTTGCGTCGCTGGAGTCGATGCCACTTGAGGATTTGTTTAAAGCATTGGAAGTATGATATATACAAAGGGTCGAGGAAGGCGATGGGTCGTGACGCTGAAAAACTGTTCGGCGTACCGAAAGCGGCATTCTAAACCAAACCATCGAAGAGTTCAGAGCGTTGCGCAATTAGAATATATTATATTTCTTTAAAACCTTTTTATAATAAATTTGTACTACACTGTTATTCTTACGGTGGACCAGTCGTTTCTTCTGAAAATATTTATTTTTGATTTGTTATATGACATTATTATACTTCATTTGCACAGACATGTTGATATAGAGATAAGTGGGAAAATTTGGAAATTTCAAGGATAATATAATTTCATATGAAATTGCTGTAATATAAAAATAACACCGGCACACAAAAAATTAAGTAGAATGTGCATTTGACCGGACCTACCTACGGGTACGTATTTTGGTCCGCTGAATCCGAATTCGAGGTCAGTTTGACCCCTACACCCTCGAAATTTCGAGAACACTTCGAAAATCCGTAAAAATGATGAAAATCGGCAGTTTTAATGATAAAAAAATTTTTTGGAACTAAACTAAGCGTGATTTTCATGTATTTCGATCCGCTGAATATGAATGGAATGATGGCAGATTTTTGTTGGATGTTAAAAAGAGAAGTACCCGAAGAAAATCGTAAACGAAAGAGGAATCCACTACGAAGATCATTTGAGGATAAAAGAGAGCGATACAAACGAAGGAAAGTTTAGGATTCGTAAAAATCATTTCTTTCTATCTTTTTATGTCTTGTGTTTTTCACAGATTTCAAGTTATTTGATATATCTACGTTATAGAGTATTTATTTTAGGCATTAAATCATGTTCAATCAATTTTTTTCTGTTATGAATGGTAATTTTTACAATTTTTTCGAATTTTTCCAGCTTTAGAGGGTGAATAGACTAAAAAAATTAAGATGCGAATTGAAGACATCAAAAGATATAAAATCTTATCTGAATTGGACCAGAAGAAGTTTTTTTATCATGAAAACTATATTTTTTCGGAATTTTCGAGAGTTTTGTGTGATTTTTTCACATTTAAAATGGCTCGTGGTCTCAATAAAGTTTCGATTCATATTCAGCGGATCGAAATACATGAAAATCACGCTTAGTTTAGTTCCAAAAAATTTTTTTATCATTAAAACTGCCAATTTTCATCATTTTTACGGTTTTTTGAAGTTTTCTCGAAATTTCGAGGGTGTAGGGATCAAACTGACCTCGAATTCGGATTCAGCGGACCAAAATACGTACCCGTAGGTAGGTCCGGTCAAATGCACATTCTACTTAATTTTTTTTGTGTGCCGGTGTAATACAAATGTACTTTCTGTTGACGTCGTATGTTTCCTTTAGAGGGTAAAATTACCTGTAGAAAAAATCGCTAAAGATTAATTATGAGGATGCATTTCGAACATAATGAGATATATCGATAAAATGTTTCGAAAAGACGTATTGTCTTTTTAGATCCGCAAACTGCATAAAACATGATTTCAATGAGTAATTTTAAAAGTTACGCTCAGCAATAATTGTTAAGAACTGTTGGATACCTCTTAAATTTGTTAAGGCATAGTATGCCAGTGAAAGTCAAGTCCTACTCTCTCCCTAAACTGTCTAGCTCGAGTCAGAGAAAAACCAGAGACCCGCACTTGGGCCCTACCGAGGTAGTAATAAATTACAACACTCCTCTGTCCCTTTTTCCTTCTTTCCTCCTTTGCTAAAATCCCTTACCGGCCTTCTCCTACGTACTTTCCTCTCTCCGACTAATTTTCTGTCCACCCCCAACGCTTTTCTAAAAATCCACACTTCTATTCCATCTTCTGACTGTAAAACATCTCTCTCCGCTTCAATAAACGCAGTATTAAACGAAAATTGGAATACTTCTTTCTACGGGGTCACAACAGGACTTTTTTCAAGTGATTTTATACAAGTACAAACTGTATTTAATTTTCTTTATGTAATATTTCGATACCCCTACACATCGTTCCGTGTCGCGTCGTAGCCGCGGTCTCTTTGGGGTCACGGGACCGTCGGGGTCCTACCCTGGAATCCGCCGGGAAATCAACCGAAAAGGTATTCGATCTTCAACCGAAGTCTGTTGGGGTCCGACTTCGGGAGGACCTTGTAATTCTGTGGTTCTGGAAAGGGTTGGGGTTGCGGAGGAGGAGGAGGGGGAGGAGGAGGAGAGCTAGGAGGAGTAGAGGAAGGAGGCGGAGGAGGAACCTTCTCCAAGAAGGTTCCAAACAGGGAGGAAAATCCCTCGTCCGAAACCGTCGTGGGGGCCTGGTGTAACGCGCGAATCAAACGCCGGGCTTGCCGTTGTTTTCCCGCTCGGGTTTTGCCCATGGAAAAATCAGGGTACGGAATAGTCAATTTGTGAAAAAGATGACTGAACGCCCTATGGCGAGAGCGCAAACTCATATGCAGGGACCAAACTGAATGCCCTATGGCGAGAGCGCAAGCTTGGGGAACGACAGGAAGAAACGAAAAGGAATTGACCGGGAAAAATATAAGACTGTGGACGAAAATCTACCGTGACGTTAAATAAAAAGAACACAACACGGGACAAGGTTTAAACTGGAAAAATAGACTGTATTCTGACACTTTGTGAGTACAAATACGCCAAGAAGCTACTAGTACAAAATGAACAAAAAAACGGACTGAGTAAAGACGATACTGCGCGTGAAAAGAAAATGAGCAAAGAGCGTAAAACAGAAAATGAGCGTTTAGGCGAGTTTTCCTCGCCTTTTTATACAAAGGCCCTGGGTCAGCGTGGGCGCTGATTGGCCCCAGGTTTTCGCAAGCCCTTGATTTTTCTGATAAGGAAGGGGCATCCCTTCCTTTCCAGAGTCTTCCTTTTTAGTTTTCCTATAATTATTTATATATACATATTTTTATAGTTTTAATTATTTTAGGTTCATCTTATTCACAAAATTAGGATTCTGGTGGTTTTTGAATCATGATTTTATATGGATTTTAAAGGAAACTAATGAATTTATAATATAAATTTAAAAGATTAAGAGAAATTAAAGATGCCGGGTGAGTTCAAATATTGTGAATGGCCCTGAAGAAAAAGCTAGTGAACTTTTGTTTGTTGCTGAATATTTCTTGGTATTTTATATTTTGTGCTGTTTGTCGAATAAGCAGTTCCCCCTTCACCGAGGGGGAGAGGTTGACATTTACCAGCACACCCTTTTGTCTAGGCGTGCTGGCCAACGTTTGGGTCCTTATAAAAATCAGGACCGTAGCTAGCTTTCTCTTCGGGGGGGTAGTTTTCGCCCATGGTTTGACGCAGTATGCGACATCCGCCATATTTACATTACTATGGAGAAAGTTTTGCAGTTCTTGTAGGCGCGCAGCGCCATAGAAATTTGGTGGTTGCGCATAGAAGTCGATCGCGTGAAAGAAGCGCAACTTCAGAGTGATGTGCGGGGTTTTTTGCGAACACATGGAGGTAGAGTCTTGAGATCCCGGAGAACGTACGAGGGCTATGGCCTAACAGCGCAATGTGCAACTTATACCATCTACAATGTAATTTTCTCATCTTGTTATAAAATAAATGTATAATCACAACAACTACAACAGTTCTCTCAATAGTAAGTTTCACCCCTTAACATAGTATTACTGCACGAACAAACCGAGGATTCTATTATGTTCGATTCATTCTATTTGTAACCAAAGGTTCATCATTTTTGTAGTCACCAGGTTCTACAACTTGAAAATGGTGCATGCATCGTTTGTCACTTCCATCCGACAGAATCGAAGAAAGAACACCAAATCCATATTTTAATTAAAAGTTAGACTCCGGAGATGTCTCTGTAAATGCCTGTTATATTCTTTTTGAACCTAATTTATTTTGTACGCTGATACCATCTCTTTACACCGACCAGCTTTATCTTTATTCACTTAAATGAGAAACATCATCAAAAAGCACAGTGTTATAATACCGAGTCGGCTAATGAAAAGATTTGTCTTTATAAAATCAAATATTCGTAACTACTTCACCGCACGATCTTAAACATCGCCGACAAAGTGTAACAATTTTCTATTGCTATTATAAATTATGCAATAGAGTTACGAAAATCTGGTTGAATGAACACAACAATTAATCGTATCATTGATCAACAACTGACTGTGGCAACAACCACCAACGAAATAGTCATCCCTGTAGCCTCATCATCGTCGGCAAGAGGTTGCAGCGCCATGAAATCCAGCAGAAAATTTATTGTCGCAGGAATTTCTAGGCATAAAACGAAATTGACAGTACTTAGGTACATGTCGTCGTCGTGTAACGGAAGCGACCGATGAAGAAGACGAGGAAGACATGGGTTTGCCTCTGAGCAATAAACGTACGCCTCGTGGCACATGGGGATCACGCCACAGAGGGCACTAAACATTCCTCGCGTCTATAAGGCGTTAAGCGCAGTAGCTTTATTGCCCTTCAGCCAACCGGGGTAGAAGCGGGTGGAACTTTTATGAGCGCGAGGCTTAGCCCGCTCCTGATACCGGTTAACTTAACCGATCGTTGTCGAGGTACAGTCACGGTCGTCGCTATTCCCGTTAACAATAGGGGTATCCCCATGGAGATTAGAACAAATCGAATGTATCTTTATGAGTTTGTCTTAATGATAGACCTTATTCACTTGGACATAAAATGGAGTTACTTTGATACGTCTATCCACTTTTTTTTATTCTGATTACAAGTGATAGACATACAAAAAACATAAGTATATAGAGACAATAGCATTTTCATTCAAAAATGAATTTCAATTTCTGGGTTAAGTTTACGACGTTAGTCATAGTTAGTGGAGAAATTCCAAAAGTATAATCAATTGTTAATAGTGAGTTCAAAAGCGATACGGTAAATAATACCAAAATGTAATAATTGTCATTGATATTTTTGGATGCCTTTTGTAATCTCAAGAACAGGAGGTATTTTCAACTGAACAGAAATGTTATACTATCAAGAACTTCCATGCACTTTGGTGGAATCGTTCCTTCTTTCCTTCCTCCTACACAGTACCTGCTAGAATCCTCGTCGACGACGTAATATTCGAGCCCTTACCTCGAATCTGTAGGCAGTAGAGACTCACCCCTTGATGCTTAGCCTCACTCGCTTCCTCTTAGCTCGTTCCATGCCGCTCAGGGCTGATCCATATGTAACGTGAATGAATATTCATCCCCGTTACGAGTCTGCTAGCATCGGCACCACCGCCATCTCTGCCATTTCCTATCGCTACACCATCAAAATGACGGCAACCTCGCATAGTCCTTCTCGTTTCGGCTGACAGTGTTGCGACCTTTGACTCCTCGCCCTCTTTCCTCTTTACTATATCCCTTTCTCTCTATCTATATTTTTTTGCTTGTATTCATTCACGTATCTCTCTCTCTCTTTCTCTCTCTCTCTCTCTCTCTCTCTCTCTCTCTCTCTATCTGTCTATCTATCTATCTATCTATCTCAATTTCTCTCCTCCTTTGACTAACTGCCTTCTCTTTCATCCTGAAATATCACTCTCAGAAGCACCTACAAGATCTTAAGTGCACTGATAGCATACACAACGCTCTATCTGGTAATGTTGTCCTTTTTACTACCGTTGCTATCGTCTTCCTTGTTTGCTGTTTATCCTGCGGTGGATGTCATGGATTATACATACTGAAATGAATGAAAATGGAGGAATCTCGATAGTGAGGCATTAGCAATACTAAAACATGAAGCAAAGTAACTGTGTGAATGTAAGAAGTGTATTACAGATATAAAGCTCATTATTTCAATATTTTGAGTAATATATGTAATTGATAATATGGAGCCTCCAAGTACGTTTAAGAGAATCAAATTAATTTTTTTGATGAATTTTATTCAAAACGAACTGTCCTCATTGCCAGTGGTGAAAGTATCGCTAGATAATATCTGTAAATTTCATCCCTTTTTGTATTATGTTTATTATTTCTTTTTATTTAATTACTCTTTTTAAAACGCGTTATTTTTAACAAAACATGATGGAAGAATAATTTTCCAAGTAATATGCAGATTCAAATGAAGTAGTTATATACACTGTAAACACGGTGAAAAGCGTGTTACGAGCCGCGACGACTGGCAGAAACGCGACCGTAGTGCATTATTGCAATTTTATATACAAGAATCCAAGAGTTGCAACAGTATAAAAGGAATATTCCGGGGACCGGACTAGCCTATAGCAGAACTATAGAGTTGCCGTTTGCCCGTTAATAACGAAAGGCACCTCGCGGTTCCTTCGCGTTAGTATAGCGGATAGTCCCGTACCAAGTAATACAGTGTTACCGCCACTAGCTGGTATAAAAGAAATGAATTTTATGTTGCAATCTCGGGACTCTTGATCCTATTGTTACCCGTAACTTTAAATAATCTTATTCACTCCGAGCGGCTTGAGTGAATAAGGGAGATCGTTGCTTGGTGACACGAAGATAAAAGGAAGTAAATTTAAAATAACTAGAACGTTGAAATCACGTATATTAAGTTACTAACAATGAATTGGATTCAAGATACAATTTCAAGAATTGATTCTTAAATTAAACTATTAAAGTTACAGTGTTAACCGAATGTCACGCGTCGAATCACGGGGGTTTCCAACAGGGGAACATCCCGAGGTGCTAATCACCGATTTTTATGAAATTTTAGTATTATGTAGTACTCGTTAGAAGTTTTTCGTTAGGCATGCATTTCTGACGAAGGATATTAATATTCAAAATACTGAATTCTATTACATTACACCAATATTATTTATTTATTAATATTCTGCTTTGAATTGTTAGGGCACATACTAAAAAGTGAAAATTAATTTTAAGCTCTTTTCACAATATTTAATAATCCAATTTAATAATATAATAACATTTGATATATTTGAAAACATGGATGAATACATAATCCTACATTACATTTTTTGCATTCGTAATGAGTATCCTTTGTCTTGCCATTTTTTGCAAACGCTACACATTTACACCTTGCGCTTTTCAGAATTGCGGTATTGGTTTCATATGGAGACGGAAATTGCCTTTGCGACAAACGGAAAGGCTCATTGTTAGGACTTTTAGCTTTTGATTTACATAAGAGCAATTATAAAATTTTAGAATAGCTATCATTCGCGAAACAAGCGAAATTTGATCCGGACGACTATTAGCGCCAACAGTACCAGGAAGCCTACATGTTTCAGACGCCAATAGACGTCAACAGTAGTCAAAGTGTTAATGCGAGAAATTTTCGGCTCCCTTGCGACGGGCGGTTTATGACGGGGTTTATTGCGAGATATTCCCAAATCGGCACGGTACGGACAAATTTGATCTGCTCGCGGACTAATAATAAGAACCGTCATGAAGGGTAAGATTAATTTTTGAAAAGTTCTCGATTTGTACCTTTCATTGAAGGTTACTAATTAAATCACGACCAGTCCACTTAACAAATTCGGTTACGTTGTAAAAGGCTTAGGACGAGGAACGACCCATGTAGACACTCTATTTCGCGCGTCACACAGTACAATTTCAAGTTTAATAACTTTTTTTTTAGTGAAAAAATCAAAATTCCGATTTATCCGTATTTTTGTAAAGGACATATAGTTTTTATAAACAAATATTCAAGAAAATTCATTGGCATTAAACGGGAAAAACTAACAAAAAAGTTCGAATTTTTCATATATTGTTTAAACAAATTGAGATTTTGCAAAATAATTTTTACCATTCTATTGATTATTAATAGACACACATTTCGTCAATTTACGCAAATGCTCTATCTCTCATAGTTTCCGAGATAATCGACGAAATATACTTTAGGGCCCGAACTTGGGGGGGGTGGTTTTCACCTCTTTAACGTCGACGATTGCCGATAAAAAAAAAATAAGTGTCGAATATTCTAACGAGTACTAACATCATACTAAAATTTCATCAAAATCGGTAATTGGCACCTCGGGATGTTCCCTTGCATGTCTCGTTGACGTTTGAAAATTCACCTGTTTGACTGACAGTGTAACGTTCTATGGAAGAAAAATGAGTGGTGGTGATAGCGTTCTGGCAGGGATGTAAGGGTACCAAGGACATATGGAAGACATCTGGCCAAAGTGTAAAGTGTCATGGTTTGTATAAGTCTAGAGAAGTGGAAAGTAGCCCTGTAGAGGGATGAACACTTGTTTTTAAATTTTCGTTTTTCGAGAGTGGCTGACTGGCATCAAATGAAGAATTCTTTAAAAATTCTCAGGGTCGGATGTAACAAGCGATACGTTGAAGGAGATTTTTTTAAACATAATGTTTAACTTTGCGACTGCTGTAATACTACATGAAATAGTGTAATTAAACGGAAGGTCATACCTGAGTCAAAAAGTCCAGCCTAAAAAGAAACTTCAAATCCTAGATTCTTTTGATTTCTCATTTGCCCCTTAATTATGTATACCATTTTGAACCTCAAAATCCTCAACTAGTGTGTCTACGCGCCTCAAAGTCCTGTAAATATGATTTTTAGGAGTTATATGAACTGATCAGGTAAAATTTTTATTCCAATTTAATCTGACATCCCCTAAAAAATTTTCAGAAGTTCCAAGTCTGTCGACTTATATTCTAAAAATAGGGCTTTCAGGAGCAAGTAGGAATTAAATTATCATTTTATTCCATATAAATTCTAAATATCCTAAAATCATTCCAATTCTAATCCAATTCTAAAACTCCTCATTATAGAATGTATGCTGAGATCGTAACCTTCTTCTTACAATTAGTTGGTAAAATACCATTACATGCATGTATGTATGTATATTCGACACGAAATACTACATTGATCCACTCAATAAATAAACTACAGTCCATAGGATATTCAAAGTATCCCTAAAATAATTTAGACAAATTATGAATTTCCAGGATTACGACCCTTAACGTATATAAACATTCCTGCAATTAATATGTTAAAATAAACTCTTACAAAATGTACAGAGTTGGCACAAAATATCTTTAATCCTAAATAATGGTTTGACGACGAAGTTTCACGAATTATGTTATAGCTTTTAAATCGATTCCGCATTGTTCGCCTTCAAGGAATCGCGGATGCAGTTTTCAAGTTTGCGAAAGTTGTCGAACGATTTTTCATCGTGTTCGTTGAACTGGAAAGAAATTAGCTGCGCTTTAATGGCACTTGTTTGGCTTAGAAACGATAACGGTACTGCTAAACGACTTCATACAACTGTGTTTACTATGAAACTTTGGCGCGAGGATCCAATTTACATTTTGATCGTTGAAACCTGTACAGATTGAGACGTTTAAAATTGCCATTTGAAATATTTCTGTTACTTCTTGCCGAAACAAGAATTTCGTATAATCTGTTCGCATTATTTGCTAGAATCTTTAAAATACAATTGAACTTATGTTGCGGTTCTTATCGAAGATACACCATATTTTGTCAACCCTTGTCAAGTGGGACATTCTATGCACGATTTATTTGTTTAGAACACCTCGAACGTTAAACTAACAAGCTTCCCTTCAAATTTAAATAAACACGATAGCTAATATATGTGCGATAGCTAATCAACCGTTCTCTCTTTGTTAACATATATTTGACTCGTATATGCATCATTGAGGGTGATACTACGTACTGATTTCTGCGCTTTAATCAGAATCAAATAAATATACAAACCTTAACACAAATTATAAAATCAAGAATGTTTGTAATGTTATTTAATTTGTATATTTCGTACTTTTGTCATCAAATCTCAATTACGCTTTAAACTTTTTAACTATGATAATTATTTAATTCTGATGTTCACCATCCAACGAGAAATTCTTCTCGCACAATTAATTTCAGCAGAAAGGTAAAAATGTCGACGATGACTCAGGACAATGTTCCATGCGCGACGACATATTTCCTCGCAACGAAATAATTTATTACCAATATTTTTCTTATCCTCGTTTCCGCGCGGTCGTTTGTTTCGTCACGGTAGACGACGAAAGTAAAGGACGTTTATTTCAACAGAATTTCTTCTGCCGTAACCATCGTCTTCTGGTTCTTTCTTCTGGCGGGAAGAGCTCCGAGAGAGCGGTTATGGTACATCGAAGAGGGGTGGAATTTGCGGTATGCGCCAGCTGGTTTGCTTTGTCCGAATTTTTCTGTTCATTTATCTGCACATCCGTTCTTGAAACTCAGGATTCTCGTCCTAGGGAGTACTGCCTGCATCGCTACCCCGTCCTTCTGTCAACGGCTTTCATTTCTGATGCTAGCACGCGTCTGACAAGGCGCAACCAACCCTTCGACTACCCCCTACCTCCTCTAACAAGTCTGAAATGCCTTTGTTTTTGCTGACTACCTTGTGATGCTGTTCTAAGCGTGATTGCAATTTCGAGGAGTTCTTTCTCTCCGCCCCTTACTCTACCACAAGGATGACTTCTGACTGGGCGACGAATGAATTTTTTGCGTTAATGCTTCCGAAAGAAAGTATCAGTGTAGATGTTCCTTGTGATTTTCCACTTCGGTAAACTTTCACTGAAAAATTCTTGGCACCTCCAAATGAAATCAATGGATAGAAGAATGCAATTATTTACAGAGTGAATTATATTGTAAATTTGTTATTTGTATTGTACGAACAATACGGGATGGAGGTTTTCACTTCACATAGAAAATGTCATATTATTATAAAGAATTTTTCTATTATTAGTTATATTTGTATTATTAATAACTTACTTGTTCATTGCGGCATTAATTACTGTTAAAAGTTGTTGTTAACTAGTAGTTGAACTGAGACTGCCGGGATTTTAATTTTTTTATTGAGTTTGCAAATAAGAAAATTAGAATCACCCAAAAATGGCGAAGATATTGGTGGAATTTGGTGATTAAAAACGTTAACGTTTATTTCCATTTTGTTTTTATTATGGACCATCAGATCAACCAAATACTATAGGGTAGATTCGGGTAATAAGGCCTAAGCAATAAAAAATCCAATTTAAAATTTTTGGTATCGCTCAAGGTCACAAACGTAGGTAGCTAACACTCAAAAATAGTGTCTCAAACGTGTCGCGACGTGATAGCTTGCGCGATGTCGCCAGTGCGGCGTCATTAATTTTGGGAAGCGGTTGCGCGGCATGAATAATAAAAAATCGTCCGATACAAACGTATGTATTTTTTGAAATATTTCACATAATTATGTGATTTCGTATTATAGATTTCTATTATTTCATACTTTTCGGACCTTTGAAGTTTAAACTATAATATTATGGTTCCAATCATATTATTTTTATTTTTCTTTACACACGTGGTCGGCGGTTAATAAGGCCTACAAAATTTGACCGCATGCCTTATTATCCTCCTTTTTGAATCTGCTCCGTCGCAAAGCAACGACATCTAGCATTACGTTAAAACCGGCGATTTACGATGAAGCCGACGTGCACAGCCGTCCTTTCAATATTCACAAGTTCAAAACCTTTATTTATTACACTATCTTCACCGTTTTTCGATGAAACACGATCACCGATCATGTGCCACTCGCTGAAATAAAAAGAACAGTATTTAAGCAGCTTATGCCTACACCAGTCAAGAATACTGAAAAAACACCAACCGTTAGGAGAAAAGTCTAAATATAATAAAGATATATTATATTTTATTATATGTATAGATATATTATATTGTTTATGATAAAAATAATAAAGACGTCGAATCTCGAAGGTAGAAGTGGTACTAACAATAAGCAGAAATAAGTGAGTTAGTACTGTCATGGTTGTGAAGAGGATAAGATGGCAGATATGAGGCAATGTGCAAAATGCGGCAAGTGGTATCACAAGAACTGCGTCGGTTTGTCAGCAGATGATATGGACACATTTGAGTGTCTTGATGGCTGTTAATCAAAGGAATTTATTGCTTTTTTTAAAACTAAATGTATGATTGATAAGAATCTATTATTATTGATTTCAATTACCAAATATAAGATGCCTATTTTGATTATTTATGTATGTTAAAGTCTTAGGCCGTATTACCCGACCATAGTATAATAAGGCCTATAGACAGGGTTTTAAAAAATGTTTAATTTTGTTTTTGTTTACGGCAAAAGTTGCCATTTTTTGTTTATATTGTATGCCATAAAATTTATGGTACTGGTTCTATAGGTTTACTTAACATTAAAATTGGTTGATTTCGTTATATAGTTTGTATTTTATTTCAAATCTCCCTTAGCTAGGCTTTATTACCCGAACCTACCTTACTCTTAATATTATTGTGTTTCACGATTTTTATAAATTGAAAAGTCCAACAGACACAATTTACTGTAAAATAATTTTTGATGCACCATTAGAATTTTTCTTTTTATTTTCTTATCTAATTTAAAAATTCCTATTTCAATTTTATCGTCTATCACTTATGCTCAAACATTTTCTTGCTGCAAAGAATAATAAATTCAGTCACGTTGTAAGCGAATATATTATAGATTCTATTTTATTTCCGAATAGGAAGCTGATTGAGCGGTGAAATATAAAGGAGAAAATACATTCTCATCGATTAATTGTGCCATTTCTTCATTTACGTCAGTCAGTCAAATGCCCATAAATCCATCGAACGTATTATGATAATTCATGAACTTCAACTTGGTTTACCTGTATGACGAGCTTTCACGTGAGCACAAAAGATAGGTAAGAGGTAGGTAAAAGGTAGGAGTGGTCGATGAGGTGCGGCCTTCGAAAGATTAGTGAATAAACGAAATAAGGAATCCGACGTAAGGCCATTAAGTGTTACCTAAAACTCATGATGATGAACGAATTTCAGGATTCGATGATTGATGTGGATATATTATCGACACTTTTGCGCACGATTATGTTACTGGATTAGATTTATTTTGATAAATGATATTACCTCTTGGGGATGTCTGGCTCATAGCTTGCGACCAAATAGTTGGATATATTTTTCAGTTATTTAAAAATTATTGTGACAAACCTGTGAATATATTTTTTAAGGTAATACTAACATGATATGTTGAAGATCTAATTAGAGTGCAATGATAAGAAGCAACGATTTTCACAGAAACATTAATAATAATTCGATTAACGAACTCGTAAATTGATACCGTTCACGACTTTTAATTTGCACAGATATCATTAAACATATCATTTCGCAACGTTCTCAGATTGAACAAGTAAAATAAAAATAAAAGTCTGTTATAAATAATTGTGATATCACTTTTACATATACTATGAGTCGGGCTTATCTTTTAACCCCTAATATTCAGCGCCTTTAGCGACGCCACTTGCAAAGATAATGTTCAATAGATATTTTTGTTAATAAAATAAAAATACAGCCCTCTCCTTTTACGATGTATTTACTATATACAACACATTGAATTTAACACTTGCGTCCTTAACACTAGAACGACCGACGTTAAATTTATTACATTTAAATATATTAAATAAGAACTTTGAAAGAAGAGGAATCAAGGGATAAAAAATATGATCGGTTTAGTAATCTGTGTTTTATAAGATAAACTTAGAATTTCTAATCTAAGACTCTCCTGTAATCTTCCGGAATTTTTGGAAAAAAATGTGAACAAGTCATTTTGACTTGCTTGATCGTTCTAGTGTTAAACTCATTGTAAGAGTTCCTGATTTCACTTAAATCTTCGAAATGTCTCTTATTAGTAATAAGTTATTACTAATTGTGTAAGACTCAATGACTGTTTTCACAAAACAAGAAATCTGAAACTTTGCCATTTTTATTACGAAACAACCGATGGGTGAGACTTTGATAAGCAGACAAAAAATTTATCTATCATATAACATTCAAGTTTTAGTGTAAAAACTGATACTCCAAAAAAACGTCACTGTAGGTAGTGATAAAAATAGTGTAGTTCCTTTTCATCAATCATTTTTACGATTAAAGCGTGAATGTAATATTCAGATAATTTGAGATGATAAATGTAATAAACAAATATTGTACATATTAATTGTAGCAATAACTAAGTTCAGAAAACTTTTTAATGAATTAAATATTAATATGCAAATAGTTCGTGAATAAGGAATAAACTTTTTTATAAACAAAGTTTATATGTACTATTAGAACGAAAGAAAATAATTTTGGAACTATTGAATTATTCATGAGCATACTGTTTACAGTCGCTTATATGTGAAAGTGAAAAAAATTTATTTCACTGATTACGGTCGACCAAAACATTTACGCGAATACGTTGTATTCAAACTGGGAGTGAGAGACCGCGTAAATTCAAAAAATGTTTAAACTTCAATTTCAAAGTAGGGCATTTCATGTATAACAGAAATTTATTTTTCGTTCGTAGTGTAGTTCAACTTTAGAGAGTGCAGTGGCCGTTTGAAAAAAGGTAGAATTTTCTTCATAGGGAAGTATTACGAGAGTGGTAGGAATTTAACAAATTTTTTTAAATAGTATCCATTTATTATTAGTACAAAATTAGATACAGTGGATAACAAAAGTAAGTAAACACTGAACTTTCCAGGAATAAAATGATGATAAGTGGAAGATTTATACATTTTTTCAAATACAGAGTTTATTAACATAACTAAGAATTATATATAAAACAACAGTAATTGCATTTTTTGCAATGTTTGGAAATTTAAACAAAATATTGTCTTTTAAATAGCTATTATACAAAATTACACCGTACAAAAGTAAGTAAACACGCAGTTTAATATCCACAATGGTAGCCTTTCCTTTGTGACATTTTAGAAATTCTGTCTGGAAGAGAGAGAGCATATTTTGTACATTCTTCTACAGAAAAGTTTTGCCAAGTTTTCATTATATAATGTTTCAGTTCCTGAATATTTTTTGGTTTTCTTTCAGCTATTTTTAGTTTAAGTAAAGCCCACATATTTTCTATTGGTGATAGGTCGGGACTTTGTGGTGCCCAATCCAATAGATTAATATTATTATCTTTAATAGAATTCATCACAATTTTGGCCTTGTTAATGGGGGCGTTATCCTGCTGAAGGATAAAGTTGTCCCCTATTAAACGGTTTTCTTCCGGTATTATAACTTCCTGCAATAACTTTAAATAAACTTTTGAATTTATCCTTCCAGACAGTGGAATGATTTTTCCAACACCGCATGCCGAAAAGCATCCCCAGACCATTACACCTTGATCCATAGATTTTAATGGTGGTCTTACACAATCATACGATAACGCCTCGTCGTGTTTCCTCCACACATACATCCTACCATGACTGTGTCTCATACGAATCATGGATTCGTCAGTCCATAATATTTTTTTGCAAAAGTCATCTGATTTAAACACATGTGTTTTATAAAACTGCATACGTTTTTTCAAATTTACTTTATTTAGGTATGGCAATTTTCTTGCAACACGACCATGCCTTCCCGCTTCGTGTAATCTTCTTCTAATAGTTTGCGTTGACGGAACACTCTTACCTTCTTCTATTAATTTTGCTCGTATCTTTGGTGCCGATAAGTGTGGCGAGGACATCGAAATATTTGTAATTCGCTTATCTGTACGATTTGTAGTAATACTCGGGCGTCCTGATCTATGTGATACAGAAATTCGACCGTCTCTTTCATAAGCAGTTACTACTTTAAAAGCAGCAGCTGGTGTTTTTTTAAAAAATTTTACTATTTTCCGGTAGGAATCTCCTTCTTTGTGCATCTCAATAATAATTCTGCGTTCTTCAAATGTCAGTTGCTTAAATTTTGTCATTTTTCTATTATAAAATTAAATAAATATAATAAATACGGCAGTAGCATATCTTCGATTTAAAATATGCACTAAAATACATATAAATGCAAATTTTCACGCATTTTTTGCTTTAAAATATTTAAATACAATAATGTTAACAGTATTTTATGAATATACATGAAAATAATGCATTACATGTAACAAATACTTAAAAAACTGTAACTGTTTACATACTTTTGTGATGTTTATTTAGATGCCACAACAAAATGAACGCGTTTAACGTCACCACTCGAACGAACCAGGCAAAACTAAATACTTACAATGCATAAGAAGAACGCAATCTTGAATATACGTAAACATGAAAAGAATAACGTCGTTCGCTTTTGGCACAGTGGTGCTTTTATGTAGCAGAATCTGCATGTTTACTTACTTTTGTTATCCACTGTACTTGAAGTATCTTTAAAAAAAAATTATTCCCAGTCATAAATATATATCTCGAGTCAGAGAAACTCCTTGTCACCAAACAATACCAAATTTTCGAACAGTTTGTATGTACATATGAACAAATAATATAATTTGAATTTAAAATAGTTTTTGCTGTACTTTTCTATTCACTACATATTTCATCATACCGGAAACTTAAATTGTTACTCATTATAAAATCCAATTTTACAGTATACATACAGCACACCAAAGTAATTGTACCCTTGTAATTTGGAAAATTTTTAAAAATATTATTAACCATATAATTTGTCTGTCTTGATAAATTTAATATTAGTAACAAGAAAATGACCTGAATGACATCACTATCTGTGGAACTATAAATCGTGCTACAAATTAAAATTTAAATATAACTAAACAACTATATTTTGAAAGAGCATTAACAAAATTATTGAAACGATTCTACTTATACGGTTTTAACCTTCCATAGGACGATCACCTCGTTGGTATCCTCGTGAAGAAACATCGATTGTTCGGTCACCACTCTGTGAGATTGGCGGTGATCGATTGTTTTAAGGTTACCGCAAACACAGGGGACATGCTCTGCTTCGTTTCCCTCCAGGGTTTCCTAGGAGGCAGTGATCTTGACAGCCTTTGACACTGCCTCATGAATGTGTAAAGTAGGCATCCAGATCAGGGTTCCTCTGAATCTTATTTTTTCATCTTGAGATGATACAATGCATTAACCTTCTAGGAAATAGGAACGTGTCATAAAGGATCTTAATAATTTGAGATAACAAGTACCATTGTTCCTTACTGTTCAGTTTGATTGTACATGATTTTACGGCTGCAGGATGATCGATGAGAAACAAGAGCATTGAAATGATGGTAGTATGATTCGTATACGAAAATTAATCGATTGCAGATGTTTCGGATAGTAAATCATTAAGCAATTTGCAGGTAATTTGAAAATAGAATTCGTTTTAGGAGCAGGAGGAGGGGGGGGGGGGGATATCGCAGCCTGATACAGAGTACATATTTGGATTAGATACATGAAGCAAATTGAACAGCACAATAGATACCGTCGGACAGTCGAAATATAGCTGGGGAGCAGCGGAGACTTACCGTGCGGCTCGTCAAGCTTGTCACCTGGGCGGCGGAGCTTGTCGTTTTCAACCGCCTATTCGTACCATTTTGTTTCTTGGAGTCCACTCGCTCAGCCTCTTAAAGGAAGCACCCGACAGAGTCGTAGCATTCAAATATTCTTATTAGTTTGTCTGGAGGAGGGGGCGGACATTGGAGGAGCGAGACATTGTATTACATTGTTGTCTCGTCGCGCGCTTCGTTTCATCAAGGAGAATCTCCCCATGTGGTGGGGGTAATTCTGCCGGAGTTTATTCTGTTTTCACTATAGAGATATTAGAAATCTGGTGCCTACGCCAATGTCCTCACTGTCGCCACCCAAATCGCGTTGTCTCCCTTGCTTCGATCTGCAGCGTTCTCTCTCTTCGTCTTTTAGTTCGATTTGTATGTGTAGCTCTTTTAACGAATCGCAAGGTAGAACGTCAAGTTCCTTCGTGTACGTGTGACAAGAGGCATGACGCTTGACGCCTGGCGAATCAGACTCTGCCGAAACAGGCTTACCTCCTAGGTGACACGTCTGACGAGCCGCACGGTACGTTTCCAACCGCCTATAACCACCATTTCATTTTTGGTCTTTACGCTTACTTCACCCTTTTATTCCCACAACTTACTACTTTGGCGTCGTTTTTTATCGAAATAATTGTGTAATCGTTGTTTGATACTACTACCTCTTTACACACCGCAATTTTATCGTTATTAAAATATTTTTATATTACTCATGACAGTTACGGTTCAAAGACTGAAAGATGTCTAAAGAGCAGTAGGGTCTCTTGTCCTCAGTCGCCTATTTTCACCATTTCGTTTTTGAAATTTCCAAAATCAGCGTTCTAAAGTAAACGACAATTTAGAGTGTTTGCTTTAAAAGACTGTGTTTGGAGATTGCAAAAAGCAAATGGCAGGAATAGGCGTTTGAATACGGCAGGTTCCGCTGCTGCCTAACAATCTGTCAGTTGCCGGCCTGTAGGTACAACAAAGTGTGTTTCAAGAAAGATATTAAAAATCGAAGTATATTATATTTGAATAATATTCCTGTATTATACGTAGATTAAGTTACACGGTTCAATTATCTTAAACCTAGTGTATTCCTTTTTTATAATTATTAATTACTTCGTGTACTTTTAAATTAACTACAATCACATATCTTTATTAATATTTTTACTGTTACTGCGTTATTTACGTACAAATATTTATAAATAAATTGAAGATTTGCGATATATTTAATATTTTTAAATAGAAAGGTTTAAACGAATTTGCATCAAGTGCTTTCCACGGTGAATACTTTACTCGTCTATGACACACAAATTGCCTTTCTGAAATATCGGTTATCGGAACTGTAACCATAAAGATGCTTCAGAGTGGATATGAACAGATAAAAATAATTCTAGTCATAAAATTCTGAATGGCAGCTGTGAAATTGTTTCATGAATTCTCAATCTAAAATTTCTTGATACAGAAAGGAGAACGAAAGAAGCACAACAGATCTTTTTGTTTCGCAAGATTTACATCACCAAGAGAACTGCGAATATTATCTCAAAGTATGAAAAACTAAAAAATGTGTGATTTCCTTTCGTTTAAAAATACTTAATTGTTATGCCACTAATAATAAAAATGACTTGCAGCACGAATCATTTTCTTTTGTATGATATAAATTTATCGCTACAAAATAATTTTCTAATTGCTTCAGCTCGTATTACCTCACTATAATTATCAATTATTTCTGTCTATCAAATTCTCTACGTACGTAGAACTACTTTCTTGAAGGAATATTTGATAATTGACGGTTTAATATATTTTCATAAATTGCAATGAATTTTCAAAATAGGATGAAACGTGTTCACCTTATCCAATTCTCGATAAATTCTTCGTCACCTTACAAAATTTTATTTATCCGAATCCATAGAAATCGTTTCCCTTCCGCAGACAAGCAAGTGTCCAGTACAGCACTATCCATTACGAGGGATGTTTTGTCAGTTTACAAACGGTGAATCCCCGTCATTAGTGTCTCTGACTGATCTCCATCAGTCATCTTTACTCCCAGAATGACAACCGAATTCGCAATGCGCCATCTCAGATTGATGGATCTAGCCCCATTTCTCGTCAGTATATCCTTCGCCGTTGCACCGGATGAAAATCTCTTCGTACTATCAAACACCACGTATCGTCCACATGTGGCAGCAATCGAACGGCCATTAGTTTGGTAAATTATTTCGTTTGCCAGACTCGAATGTTAGAAAACGTTTATGCGTGTGTCACGATGATTTATGAGGTGCCAACGTACGTCTTAAGCGTATCTCGAATATAATCGATAATCGAGAAATTAAGTGGATCGTTGAGCTTGTCATATTGAAATATTGTACTTTTGGGTGCGTGTGTGCCCGTAAATTGAAGTTTTTAGACATTTGCAAGGTATTTTACGGGAAGCTTCTTTCCTAGTTCGGTGACCCAGTCCTCCATTTTCTAATTTCGTGTAGCACTATTAACGATATCTCGTGTTTGCTTCGGAAAAATCGGAGATCTGTAATTCTGACGTGTTCAGCTAAAATTCAATCGCGAAGACACAATTAAAAGTTAATTTGCGTGAGAACGGTTCAGTTCTGATCCATGGTTCCCCTCACAATCAGACATTTTACATGCATAACAGGACAAATGTGATGAGCCAATAAAAAATTTACTACCCTTTCACGAATTTCGCGCTGGCTTTTTTCACAAATCACTATTGATCCGAGGTTGTAGAGCAACCCCTGCAAGCCATGACAGGTAATTTTGAAATACCCTGTACTTATGTATACTACGTTATCCTATACTTTGCTAGTTAACTGAAAATAATAGCTTACATGTTAAGCATTCAGTTTTAAAACAACGCATTACAAAAAATACAAACAAATGAAACACTGGTATATTTTAATATTGTTAAGAACACTGTGATGAGCATCTGCATTTCTCAGTAGATGCAGACCACTCCGGTGTAACTTGTGGCGGCAACGAGTGCCCAAAAGCATTGAGACTCTTGCCAGGGTTGGTCTAGAAAGTCTCACTGTCAACGTCCTTCTTCCCACGAATCTCCAGGGTCTCTCCTCGAGCATGTAGGAGAGGGAATCATAGCACCTTCACCCCCGCTAGAGCTAAGAAAGAGGGACAGTCCACCATCTTGGAAGGTGGCCTTTCTTATTTCAAAGGGCCGCCTTTTTTATTTCAAGGTTCCAATCAGGGCATTTTACATCTCCTCCCACGACAGTTTTTGAGGGACTGTTGCCTCGTGTGGAGAAGATGCAATGACACGCCAATGCCAAATTCAGTTCGGAACAAGAATTCATGCAGTCCGGTCAAATTGTTCTAAGAAAGAGCTCAATTCAGACAATTCATTCATCATTTATTCAAAGTGATAAATCCAGTTTAACAATACGTGAAAGAATCGTACCTATCGTTTGACAATCGAACTTATCGTCGCGCATTCCACATAAATTATTGATATTAGTCAGTGTTAGGTACGTAGTTATGGATTTTAAATCAGCAATATTTAAAGTCGGAGGATTGATAACCGGTATCCTATCACACAACCAAACCAAAAATACAATCCACTAATGCCGAAGCTTTAAGACTTCTCATCAAATATCTTTCAACTTTTTCGAGATCTGATAAATTTTTGACGTCATTACGATAGCTGCTTTGGTAAAATGAAAAGTCGAACATGCAATACAATGAAAGTATTTAACAAAACGAGAGAGATACTTGTCATAAATAACTTACCTGCCGCTTATGACAAGTGTAAACTCGAAATGTTACACAAAGGAGCACGATTGGCCGACATATCCTCAACCCTTTCGTGATCTACCGAATAATTTAGCGTGTAAAGTGAATGGGGGAAGGGGATAGGGATGACTGAGAAATGCTGACTGTGCATTTTCTACTATCTGATATTCCTGACGAAAAAAGAAAATCTGATCTGCTGAGGTACTCGACGCCTTGAAACGTAAAAGATGTCCTTTAAATTTTATGAAAAGAAGACCCAGGGAGCGAGAATTTATTATTCCTTATATGCGCCTCTTTCACGGATATAAAGGTATTTTGATAGAATTTTCTGGTTGAAATTACCGACAGTAAAATTTCAATACAACTCGCGTAAAACGCATAATTTTCTATATTCTGTCTATGTGATTTACATAAAAAATGCAATGTATGATATGTAACTTCAAATTTTTAAATTTTACTTGTAAACTTGGAACCAAAATATTTTTGTTTTTGATGCATATGTTTCATGGCATTAGCATTTCTAAATGCATCTACAGCCTGCTATAGTGCCGTGAGTTAAACTCTTTAACACGTTAAAATCGACACCGTAACATTTATTTTACTACTTTAATAATGTTGAGGCGCACGTCTTCCTCGATTAGTTTCGAATTCGACATGTTTGGCGCGGGACTAATTAAAGTGCCGCAACCCGGTTGTTTTGGTCTCCCGAATGACGCGACACTCGTTGATGATGAATTTAGTAGAATTTATTTTACTTAACAACGAATTAACAAAAACAATATAACACTTATAGAAGAAACAACTAAAACGGCGATAATGATAAAATGTTAAAGACGTTGATTTCGTGATGATTGTTAAAACAGTTTTTGATAGTTTGAGAGACAAAACAATTCTGATTCCGTTCTATCCGCCAAAGTCCGAATCATCGTCCAACCGGCCCCCTCCTCCTCACTGCTGTTGGTGAAAAGGGGTGGTATGCGAAATTAGAAAATTTCCAATTGGAGGGTTCGGTATTTCTCAGAATACGATTTTCTGATTGGAAGATAGAACGGAAGTGACATCGGTCACTGAAGTCGAATTTTGTGATTGGCTGGTCACTGTAGGCGGCAGGATTCCAAGAACCAGTGGTTCGGTTCCAAGAAAAGATGTACACCGAATTTTAATTAATATTTTCAGTCGCCTAGGTTTATGACTTGAGTCATAAACCAGACGACTGACTTTGCCACATCTGCCAACCAAATGAGCTTGCCGATATCTGAATTTTCGGTCATCCTGCCGAACAATGACCAGCCAGGTCGAGCCTAACGGTAGGTACGCGTTGCAGCCCTCGATGATTGCATCGCGAGGACACCGATTTTTTACGCGTACCGATCTATGATGTTGACTGTCACGCGTCAACAAATAACGATAAATATTTATTAGTACTTCATGAATAAATAAGTATAAGACGTAATACTGCTATATTGTCATTTATATAAAATGAATATACATATATTGAACAAGTAGTATTATACATTAAATAAACTTTTGAAAATCAATTTTTAGTTAGCTTTTTGGACCGGTGTGTTGTCTAATTAGCTAAGTCCTTTGTAATAAGTGGTATGCGGAAGCATTAAAGTAAATTAATTTAGAAAATAAGATCCTAATTCCAAACTTGTTGTCTTATGGCTTCTAAGTCTTTAGTAACATGTAAACTGTAATCACATAAAATTATTAAGTAATTCCGACTTTAAAAGGTGTCGGATCATTCTCGATCAATAAAGAATCGAATTCCAAGTCGCATCACCACGATTGCTGAATTTTGTTTCGCATAGTTCGCCGAAATTGTCAATTTCAAATTGTTTAACGTAACAGTCGGTTTCAAACTATTTACCCAAATGATTATTTTCGAATCGATGGTTCGTTTTTTATGCCACCATGATCTCCGCTTTCCTTAAATTTTCTTGAAATTGGAGTGGGTATAGTACCAACATTTTTCGTAAGTGTGAAAAACCTAACTGATTACACATCTTGAAAGAGTTATTGTTTCTAAGGATTTTATTGTCCATAAAATCCCTGGAAATTTACTCTTACAGCAAAAGAAGTATGTGAAGATACAACTAAATGATTCATAAACATTCTAGGTCATATTCTATTAACAATCACACCCAAGGGAAAGCGAGTGAAGGAAAATATTCCAAAACCGATTGTTCTATGCTCTGTAATTTAGCGTTACTGCAATAGACGTAAACAAACATCATCAATTATAATTTAGGCAAACTAGATAAACAACTCCAAACAGCTGTCATTATTACTACCACCCTCTCTTCTTTCCGGTTATTCCCATATACTCAGCGTTACTTTTTAATGTTGCTACATTTCAGTTATAAACCATGTTCTTCACAGATCGCTTAACACTCTACCTCCTCGTTACTTCAGAATACATTCTACGTTTTAGACCAGTTTCACAGTTCACCACAGATCCATAGAAATATAAATCTACCGGGAAAATATCTCCATTTCGTGAAACTGTACAGAAGAGGGAAGTTTCATGAAAATAAAGCAGACTGATCTGGAACGCAGCTCCGCGAATCAATTCGTATTCGTTTAGCGCAGGTGTTACTAACGGTGAAAAATCGTCTTTGACTTCTCTTTCTTTCTACTCTCTGTGTATTTGTGTATTTCTTGCAGCCATGGAATCTGCTCGTTACATCGACCTCCGAAACGATGCTGCTGCAGAAGAGTAGATACAGTAGGTGGAACCCTTGAATGATTTATAGTCCGCGACACTTGCCCCACTTCTTTGATAAAAATAGCTTCGAGTTTCTCGCGGGGTCACAGAAGAGACTAGTAAAGTTCGAGAGGGTGAAAGTAAACGTCATCTTGGTCGTCGTTTGAAGGAAAAGCTGAATATCCATGTTGATGAAATATGCTCTGTCGTTAAATCACTGTTAGTAAACGATTATGTGCCGCTTTTGAGATGTATGCTGGAGAGACATTCAATGCAAAATTCTCATTGATATAATAGGTTGGGGAAAAAAAAAACAATATTTTTTCGGTGGATGTTTGTAGTGATCGATATCTCGTAACGTATCGATCAAATAATTTCAGATTTATGCTCGTTGGAAAGGTAACATTTCGCACTACAAAAATTCTTTTGTTGTTTTTTGTTTGGTCCATTCAGTTGTGAGTTACAGGGTGTTAAAAACGGAAGTCTACAAAGAGAAAATTTGGTACATTTTACAGTTTTTCTTTGATGAAGGCAAAAATGCAAGCCAGGCGGCTGAAATTGTGAATGGTGGTTATGGTCCCGATACTGTAACTGCCAATTACGCGCCCTTTTTGTTTCCTCGATTCCGTTCAGGTATTTTTGATGTTAAAGATGCATCTCGCACAGGTAGGCCCGTCGTAGAAAATGTCGAAAAAATCACAGGAATAATCGAAGTTGACCGGCATGTTAGCAGTCGTGGGATCGCCCAGGAGCTAAAGATCGACCATAAAACAGTTCTAAACCATTTGCACAAAGCTGGATTCAAAAAGAAGCTCGTTGTTTGGGTTCCACATCCAATTAACAAAAAAAACCTGATGGATTGAATTTCCATCTGCGAAGCCTTAGCCAAAGGCAATGAAATCGACCCATTTCTTAAACGGATGGTGACTGGGGATGAGAAATGGGTCACATACGACAATATTGTGCGAAAACGATCATGGTCAAAGTGCGGTGAAGAAGATCAAACGGTGGCCAAACCAGGACTAACAGCCAAGAAGGTTCTGCTGTGCATTTGGTGGGACTGGAAAAGAATCATTTATTATGAGGTGCTTCCATATGGCCAAGCACTAAATTCGGATCTCTACTGTCAAAAACTGAACCGTTTGAAGATAGCGATTGACCAGAAACGGACAGAATAGGCCAACAGGAGAGGTGTTGTGTTCTATCAGGACAACGCAAGGGTACACACGTCTATAGCGACTCGCCAGGAACTCTAGGAGCTTGGTTGGGAAGTTTTGAATGCATCCACCATATAGTCCGCACCTGGCACCATGTGATTACCATGTTTTTCTTGCATTACAAAACTTCCTTGGTGATGAGAAATTGGCATCAAAAGAAGATTGTGAAAATCGATTATAAGAGTTTTTCGCATATAGGGAACAAGATATCTATGAGAGAGGCATTATGAAGCTATCTTTAAAATGACAACAAATTATACAACAAAACGGTGTTTATTTGATCTAAATCGGACAATCCGAAACATGTTAAATAAAGTTTTGAAGTTCACGTTTTTACGTGGACTTCTTTCCACGGATTTCCAATGGATTTCTTTTTCCCCAATCTAATATTTATTAATACTAAATACATCAATTTTATTATTTAGTTTACAATAAACAGAATGGTTATATATGTGGGAATGCAACTCGAATGAGTGAGTGACAGAGAACGTGTATTTAAGGACGATGCAAGGTATTGAAGAGGTTTGCGAAAAAATAAAAGACGGCAAGGTGTCACGGAGTTCAAGAAAACGCAAAAAGAAATGTTTTATTAATTATATCCGCTTTTACTTACATCTTCATGTTGTTAAATTTTAATAAATATTGAGTTTGGTAGTACGTCTTAAGTGCACCGACTGTTTGAGTCCCTCAAAATAAGTAGTCCTACATATATTAGCTATTTGAATTGTATCTAGAAATGATGTCCTAAAAGAAGATTCAGTTAAGAGTTTGAATGTAAATACTCTAACTAAGTTAAATATAACGCTAAGTTGCCATTAATACTAGATCTACCGATTAATTCAAAGTATATAAAATTGTAAAAAAAATATGGCTAAATTAAATAAATGGAGGGGGGAAAAATCTTGATCGATTGAATCCCTTACAGTCTTCGATATGAACGTAGAGAATTGAAAAAGATACAACATTAGAAATTTCAGAAACAGTTTCAAAAAATTCAGGGCAAGCCTTTTGTCCACCTTGGTTGATCTAGTGTTACAACAATAACTAATCTATTTATTGCAACTGATAAAAGAGCAATGAAATTACCTAAGATTTATTAAAAAAATAATTGTGAACTAAATTTGTAGTGTTATTAAACTTTCAATCAATTTTTATATAAAAATGTGAAACTGACAGATGAAAAACACCTTTGATAGCGGCAACGAATTGCTCGTTGAATTATCGTAACAAGATTAAGTAATCTTTTGCTCTTTCATCCAGAAATTCAATGATAAAAAAAAAAGAAATATATCTAACAGTGTTGCAATAACTCTTTATATCCGGCATCGTAAATAGTAAAAAAAGATTTTTCGTATTCTCTTTTCGCGGTCGGAGCTTTTTTTTTGTTTCATTCGATTCGTTTGATCTGTACACTCATCATTATCCTTCCATTTAACTTTGTTCCAGGTGAGTAATTTATCGTTAACCCCATGCTGACGGAAATGGCTTTTACGCGGTAAGTCGCTCAACTGTGCACAAATTGGTTACAATTAATGGAAATTCCTCTTCGCTTGTTTGCCACGAGACATGCGCCACTTTTATTTGTACCCACGGAAATTTCAATGCAGTTAACCTACTCTTAAAGCCATTATTATATATGATAAAAAAGTTCAATATTTAAAACTTTATTAAAAACAGTATTTGCCCTTTTAATCATTTTTCAACACGAATTCTACATTTTGGTAGAAACAATTAATTATTATTAGAAATTACTTATTAGAAACAAAATAAAAAAACAATCAATTATAGCACTGTAAAATTTATAATGCACAGCATGCTAAGGTTGTGTAAGGGGTATCGATATTTCTTGGTTTAAGCAGATGCTCCTATATTTTCTCCCGCGTTTTAGCCGTAGTTTTTAGTCACATATGTTTAAAAAAATACTACTTTTCAGGAACTCCAATTTATTGCTAACACACTTCTTTACGTACCGGATTGAAAAGATAGGACATTGTAACGTTTTTTGAAAAAAATGTATTGCCTCTTCAGCCCTCATTAGCGAATGCTGTGTTTTGAACCTTAAGAAAAGTTTCCAGACCACCCTGAATTTATTCAAGGGCCTGCGAATACCCAAAACATTGGGACTCTCGTGAGGGTTGGTTCTGAAAAATGCCATTGCCGTTGTCTCTCTTCTTAAGATTCTCTAGAGGCCTTCTCCTTGCCAGAGGGATATTTCATCACATTTTAACCTCCAGAAGAAACAGGGTAGAGAGATGGAACGCCACCTTGAAAGGGTGGCCTCTAATTATTTCAAGGCCCCATCAGGGAATTTTGTATCACCTCCCACGACAGCTTTAGTAGGACTTTTTGCTTGTGCAGAAGAAATATAGAGACATGTCAATGTCAAAGCAATCAGATATGTACAAGATATCCCAGATTCAATCAATCTCTTATTCAGAGATTAGAAATACTTATTATCACAGAATGAGAGTTAGAAGTCAGTCCAGTTTGAAAGCCAAACAATCGCAGACATCGGTTCTATCGGCGCGAGTTCGGCATATTTAATTATAATAAGCTACTGCAAATTAATTAAGTCATCGTTTAAGAAACGTACATGTGTTCATGAGCAGTGAAGACCAGCGATTTTCATCAACACCACCAACTATATAGTCCGTTCAAATATTTCAGGTGGAATTACGCAACGTAATTAACGTGTAACTAAATACTCTGCAAGAAATGATGCTAATATTAATTAAACACATATCACCGTTCTAAAGAAAAATCCCAATTGGTAAAAATTGTTGAGCAATCATAAAGGAAGGATCTTTGAAATTAAATCTTAAAGCTTTAAACAATTGGGAACGAAATTGTAACAGAAAAATGATACGGTGCAAATGATACCACGGATCATCGATCATTTGTAAAGGTGAGTTGACGAGTAGAAAAATTGTGTGATACACGTCTGCATGGGGTTCCATCCATCCAACCCCTTGTACGAATAAACCAGGGTTGATAGCGAAAACTGTCGATTCACACTCGGTGGTGAGGTTAAGAGGGCCTGAGAAAGCTAGAAAGAGAGGATGCGCCGAGCCGAAGGGAGAAGTTGGAGGCAGATGTAAGAGAAGGATTATCTTGCGCCGAAGCTTCGAATCCGATAGTGACTGCTCCGGAGGGTGCTTTCAGAGGTTGCTGAGGGGTTAAGCGGGGTGAAGGGGTATGCTTTTAAGGTATTGGCCTCGAACGGGAAGCAAGCTGAGCATAGAAGACCGCGGCAACCACGTTTCACGAACACCATGACGTATTATACGCGTAAAATGGAACTTCCTCTGCAAATCCGTAACGCTACTTACCCTGAGAAACGTTTGTGACCTTATCGTTCTATTCAGTATAAATGTCACCCAATGAAACTTTCTGCCTTGTTGTGTAACGAGATCTGTGTATGCAGTCAATGAAACCTCTTATTTTGTTGTCACCAATAAGATGAAAATTCTTTCATGTTTCTTATGGTGGATCCTGTACTTGAACCAATCGAAGAACTTTGATGTTTGTTGTTGGCTTAACACAGAATTATTTCTGTTAAATTTTCTATATTCTTTGAGTTCCTGTTCTGCAGTTTATGTGAATATAATGATACTCAATCGTACAATCGCATCCTCTTCAATTTCATGAGAAAGGAACTTGTTTAGTTGGTCAGCTAAGTAATTGATTATTACTACAGGGAAGTGTAGTTTATTCGTTCCTGAAACATGTAGATTATCTTTGAGTGTTTGATTTAGGAAGCTGATGGCTGGGTGCGCTGGTTACTTTAGTACATTGTATAATGCATGATTGCTGATTAGGTGTCTTGACACTTAATATTATATTATATTTAGATAGTTTTTGATGGTGTTATTGCTCTATCATACTTCAACCTTTTATTTTCACAGCTTAGAAAGGGTCTAGCATGATAAGGGGATCAAAAGTGCCCATTAGCCGATTTTATTCGACGATAGGTCATTCGATAAGTGATAATGAAAAACCGTTGGCCAAAAATTTTTAATCCAATACTTTCACCGGGAGGGTAGTTATAGGATAAAATCAATCAGTTTTTGCCTCATTTTCCCCATTTAATGGGAAACAAAAATTCCGAAAAAGTTTTTACACATTCCAAACATGAATGCACGCGCTAGGGATTTTGTTCAGATTTTTCCTTTGCAAGTTCTATGCACGAAAAATGAAAAACCAAAGAAAAAATATTTTAACATCCGTTTCTTATTGAAATCTTCCTATCACAACTTTTTCCATTTTACAGTAGTTGCCTAATGTTATCATTGTTCTACCTTAATTGTTTTTTCAGATTTTTTGAGTACCTACAGTGCATCGTGGTCGGGAAAATCAAAAACCGATTTCTGCATACATATACATATATATGCGTACATATTTCTGTGCAGAATCATTGAAGGTCACAATGTGGACATACTGTATTAAAATCATGCAATAATAGCAAATACTGTGCGTGTTTCAGCCCAAAATGGGTCGCAGAAACCGGTTTTTGATTTTTTTTTCAAAAAATCTGAAAAAATTAGGGTGTAATAATGATAATATTATGTAACTACTGTAAAAAGGGAAAAGTTGTACTGGTAAGATTTTAATACGAAATCGATGTTTACAACATTTTTTGGGGTTTTCATTTTTCGTTGTATCAAGGTATTTCGTTGTATGGTTTTTCAAGGTATCGGATTAAAAATTTGTGTACAATGGTTTTTGATGATCACCTACCGAATGACCCATCGTCGAATAAATTCGGCTCAACCCCCTTATCCTGCTAGACCCTTTCATCTCTTTTGTTATACGTAGTTAGGAACATTTACTAATCGTCAAAATCATGAAATTTACAGAAAGGGTCTAGCCGAATAAGGGGGTCAAAAGTGCCCTTGAGCCGATTTTATTCAACGATGGGTCATTCGATAGGTGATGATGAAAAACCATTGCACACAAATTTTTAATCCGATACCTTCACCGGGAGGGTAGTTATAGGGTAAAATCGAAAAACCAGTTTTTGCCTCATTTTCCTCAATTAACGTGGAGCAAAAATTCCAAAAAAATTCTAACACATTCTAAACATGAATGTACACGTTAGGGATTTTTTCCAGATTTTTCCTTTGCAAGTTACACTCACGAAAAATGAAAAACCGAAAAAAAATTTTAAACATCGATTTCGTATTGAAATCTTCCGAGCACAACTTTTTCCTTTTTACAGTAGTTGCATAATGTTATCATTGTTATACCCTAATTTTTTCAGATTTTTTGAGTACGGTGCATCACGGTCGGAAAAATCAAAAACCGATTTCTGGGACACATTTTGGGCTGAAACTCGCCCATTATTTGCCATTTTTGCATGATTTTAATACAGTATGTTCATATTGTGACCTTCAATGTTTCTGCATAGAAATATGTAGATGTTAAAGAACAATATCGGGATAATTAAATAAATTGCTGATTGTATGGTCTTTATAACCTAGAATTTTAACCGTTCTTTCAATAGCATCAATGGCGCAGTGGCTATGGTGTCTGCCTGTGGTATCGCTGGACACTTTTTTGTCGCGGGTTCGAATCTCCATATGGGACTTAAGTTTTTTTCTGTCATTTTTTTTTTTTTTATACCCTAAAATTAGGGTATAACAATGATAACATTATGCAACTACTGTAAAAAGGAAAAAGTTGTGCTCGGAAGATTTCAATACGAAATCGATGTTTAAAATTTTTTTTTCGGTTTTTCATTTTTCGTGAGTGTAACTTGCAAAGGAAAAATCTGGAAAAAATCCCTAACGTGTACATTCATGTTTAGAATGTGTTAGAATTTTTTTGGAATTTTTGCTCCACGTTAATTGAGGAAAATGAGGCAAAAACTGGTTTTTCGATTTTACCCTATAACTACCCTCCCGGTGAAGGTATCGGATTAAAAATTTGTGTGCAATGGTTTTTCATCATCACCTATCGAATGACCCATCGTTGAATAAAATCGGCTCAAGGGCACTTTTGACCCCCTTATTCGGCTAGACCCTTTACAATAAATGATTCGATTATATTTCAATAAAAGAAACAAATATTATTTTATTATAAAATTTCACCGAAATGGCGATATATTCTGTTCCTGGGTGCAAAGTTGCTGCCTTCACTATTTGTATGGAAGTAGTACACAGTGCTTATGATCAGCCTAGTAGTGAAAGTGATAAATACCGGCAATTGTCTGAACTCTGAATGAGAATCTACCACTTTAAAGTGATACAAGCTACATCTATACTTCCATTATTCAAAATTATTTCCTTCAGCTTCGAAAATTGTTACAGTTCAGTTCTTAAGAGTCACAAAACTTCTTTGCAATGAAATGAGGACAATTCAAGATAATCCATCATTCTAAATTTTAAGTTTAAGATTTGTCATTGTATTATCTTGCTATTAATCTTCAGACTTCATCAAAATTTATTCCTGCATTCGTTATGTTCATTATAAAAGGTCTTTACCAACGAGCTTTCTGTTATACACGTTAAATTCATCTCGATAGACATTTTCATACAATACAAATAGATATATAACATTCTTTTCAAAAAACGGAAGTTCGTGTAAAATTGTAATCTGTTTTACCAAAAGCAAAACACGCACTGAAATCAAAATACGATATTATCTACTTTACGGATAAAATTTCTGCAATATTTTTACTTTCGTCCATCCTCTCATTTATTGCTATTGAAGATGGTGCGAAAGACATACGATTCTCGTTCCTAAGTACTTCCTGTGTGCGTGTGAAGGACCATTCGTCCTAATTCGAATAGTGTCGTACCTATCGCCGCTGATGACGATTAAAATCGTCAAGTGTAGTCATATATTCTGTCATTCTTATAATACATTCAATCGTAATGTTTATATGCGTTTTATTTGACCTCGATCCACCTGAACCTTTTAACAGTTGCTAAGAAGATAAACATTTAGCGTACGTGGTAATATGGATTGTTGTCTTTTGGTCTGTTTGCTATTACACTTATGTTTTGTATTACGTTGCCGTGCTTCCTTTTATTTCCATTTTTTTACTGACATCCGAGAATGTAATGTAAGTTATCTTTCGCGTATAAATTCGGAATGAGGACAATCTTCTCCTCTGAGCTACCTAAGTAACTTATTGTAGAACATAATCATTAGGCTTAAACTACCGTTTACTTGGATAAACATGATCATTAAATTCAGT
Source organism: Cerceris rybyensis (assembly GCA_910591515.1). NCBI lineage: Eukaryota > Metazoa > Arthropoda > Insecta > Hymenoptera > Crabronidae > Cerceris > Cerceris rybyensis. The sequence goes on along the minus strand of OU342789.1, from coordinate 20,632,165 downwards.
AGTTGATAATAAAACTCTAGTTTCAATTTAGCAATGAAATCAACTTCGATAATACAAGATGAAAATTTTGCAATTACAGTTGGAAAAAAAGTAAATGATTTAACTTTAGATTAAAATCGTCCAACTTATTTCATTATTCATTTCAGTAATAATTTATAATTTTTGATTTACCAATAATGTTTGAATTATCCTCGTCTTGCAGGCAACATTTATAATCCCAAATGCTGTAGTTTCTTTAGAACTCACGGTTCGAGTACCTTCTTCCTCGTTTTCTCGATCTTTGATCTTTCAAGCGTCCTATCAGGTTGTCGTTTCTGAAAAAGTTGCCAATGCGATTATCTGTGAAACAAGGTGTATCTCCGTCTGGTAAAGCGAACTTGTTGTCTGAGAAACAGCTTTTCCCTTGAGACGTTTCCTGAAATTGATGATCCTTCAAGCGTTATCAAATCTGTAAATTCGTAATCAATACATGCTGAAATGACGATGTTGGAAAATTCACTTCTGTGAAAATAATTTTCATACTTTGATAGCATTAATATAAATGTAAAAATTAACTAGTCAGTTAGTATGACGCCAAAGTCACCTTGACTCTTTGCATTGCTTTTATGCGATTGACAACTTAAGATTTTAATAGCTGTAACTTGAGCTTTAATAAAGGCTCCGACCTTTTGTTAGCCTAGACTGCATAAAATATCTAATTGAAACTCTGTCATATCACGATGTCACTGAGCATGAAAAATGTATTTTTATTATTATATATTCGCATCATACAGGTATTGCCAGTATTAGACATTTTCTCTCGCTTTAGTCTGAAAACTGGCCTATTCTACTTCGAGTACCGGACACGAGAATAACAGTTGTTAATGACTTTAATTTGGACACAAAACGAATTCGACGAGTGAAAATAGTTCAAAATTGTTTTTTTTTTGGCATTGTCTTAAACAGAATCCTTGACCTCCACCTTCATTAAATCTCCACTTGATACATGAATGGACAAAGCGCGTAATTCCAATGTGAAATTTGCGGCAATAGGAATGAAAGTAATTATTTCTCCAAGACTGTTAATCAACCAACAGTGAAGCGGATACTACGGTCGTGCCGAGATTTCTACATACCACTGGTAGAATTTCCTCCCGCTAGATCAAACGAGACAATACTCTCGGACGTCGATCTTAATGAAATTTAGGATATCGATAAATGACCAGGCATCGTAACACCAAAATTGCCTAATAAGCGTTGCTCGTGACAAATTGCATGGCTCTGACGTACCGGAATTTTGAGGTTGCAGAGAGTCAACGTAGGAAGACAGAGGAGAAGAGAGGTCGCTCGGAGGGAAGACCGGGTAACAGATTGTCGTGTTGCCAGTGTACAGTAACATATATCACGAAACCAGCCATCGAGATCGCGACTACGGACTGGAATGACAATAATTGATTCCCCCCGTCGTCCCTTCGCTTCATTCCCGCATTCTCGTCGCTTCTATGTCTTTCTCTGTTCGTCTCCACTCAGCGGTACCAGTGGGTCTCCTTCGGTCTCATCTGCCTCCCACCAATGTGGCGCTCTTGTACCACTCGCGCTGGTAATTTCATGCTTGAACTGGCAGAGTCGATGGAAACCACCAGTCGCAAAGGTCTTCAGGCAAGGTGACGGTATGTCATCTTTCATCATCTTGGCTGCCGACGTAGCACCTGCCGCCTGTCGTTGCTCAATCGGGTCAAAACGGTCTTGATCTTAGGACACAAATGTTTGCTTGGAAGTTTGATGGAGAACGCTGATGGTGGTGGGCTTTACTTTAATCTTATTATATTTTGATCACTCGATTGTTTTTGTCAATGTTGGTACATCGGTTTGCCAATTTTATTGAAATGTGAAGTATTGAATCTGGACCAACTAAGTGTTTATGACACAGTTAAAAAACGTAGGGCGTCGGCGTAAAGTTTTAGAAATTCATTTTTTTTTTTTATAGAACTTAAGTACTGGCGTGACATCTGTTATATTCAAATGTGCTAAATAAGCACTTTGAAAAAAGGAGAATGAAGAGGTGGAAAAGATGATTAATCTAGTATTTTATGTTTCATACAATTGCTTTCGATAGGCTCTTCAACCTTTTATTATAAAGAATGCATACTTTCACATATTCGTCGCAGCCTCAGACTTGCCTTCCTACATATTTATATATCGACTTGAGTGTTGATTCCACTTAACGAAGACTTCATTATCTCCCATCGGATGTATGTAGTCTTCCTATGTTATTCTCTGAGAATAATTATGTCCCTTATGTACATAGAAACTGCACCATTCTGCTACATATGTATGTGTACCCTTGTGATTATTGTAATCCTGTCGACTATAGAAGATATAAAAGGGAATGTTTCATTGATGAGTCGATAGTTAAACGATTATTCTGTTTATGATGCAAAGTACCAAGTAATGATAGCACTTGTTAGCGCCAACATATTTTGGGAGACAGAAAGTTTTGTAGAGTAAAATGTGTCGGTCCACAATGGGACCGTCGCCACTTTGTTCAGATTACGACTAGCTATCGAGGAGAGTTGTTTGAGGGTGGCGGATGTGTAGCAAAAGCCTAGACCAGTGGTTCCCAAACTTTTTGGCCTACTGCCCCCTTTCCAGAAAAAATATTACTTAGCGCCCCCTGGAAATTAATTTTTTAAAAATTTTAATAGCAATTAATAGGAAAGATATATGTATTAACGTTTCTACCTTTTTTCATAAAATATAGTAAAGAAAGGTGTAAATTAGAAGGTGCTGCAATACCTACCAAGGAGCGGTGGCGCCCACTTTGGGAATCACTGGCCTAGACATTCGGTCACATTCCAAGATACCGATTATTTAAAGTTTCGGTCCAGTATTGTAAACTAGAACCATGATTAAAATCTGACATAGCAGCCGATGACTCAACTTCATGGTGCCACGTAGATCGTTTTGGAAGTTAGGGATGTTTACAGGATCTGGCCACGGAGTGGGAGAGTTAGAAATGACTTTAAGTAAGCATATTTTGAGTGCAACTTTTTACGAAATATATCTAACATTGTTAACACTCGTATGTGCAAGTCATCGCGTGCGTACAAACTAAAATTGGAATTAGGAATGAAGGAGTTTATTTGTCATACTGTTGGTTTGCCATGAAATAAGCTGCTGTTCTGTTACCTCAATGAATGCAAAGCGATTATTTTCGTTTACGTGCAAAATGTTGGTATAAGAAATGTTCTATTCAATCATGCAATAATAATTAGAAGTAATTTTGTCAGCTTCCTTGCTTCGGCAACATAGCATTTATCTTTGAGATTACTGATCAGTTTGAGAGTTCTGGAAATCATTTTCAAATTATCTGCAGATCTGGCTCATCCGTGAAAATCCTTCGAAACTGCCTTATTAATTTTAGATATAGGTTTCCCTAAGGTAATCTTAGGAACGAGTCCAGTAGCAGATTCAGGAAATTAATCGTCTTTACGAGAAGATCAGTATCCACGATACCATCCATATGTAGTAAATTAGTTTATTGATTCATGTAGATGGATATCGATGATACTTAAACAACTTGACGTATTTGACTGCAATAAATACATAAAAATAGTTCATAAGTCGTTAACGAGTTTCACTCCGTTCAATGTAGTTAAATTTCCGACATTATTTTACAGTTTTACGGCTTTAGTTTACTCAATATTACAATACATTGCAAATATTTTATCATTAACAATGATAACTCAAACAAAACTTTTATCTAAGGCTCCATTGCCCTCGATCATAATTTCAAATGTTTATCTTAGGCTATTAAAAATACAAGTCATAAAAATTCTACACTAATAATGTTAATGATTTAATCACTCAACGTTAGATCTTCTAAATAGCTAAGATGGTAATGCATAATTATCTTAGTAGATAGGTATTTATGACAGAATTCTACAATAAACATTGTTTCATAATAATATACTTGAATATCAAGATACTGCTGATGGACAGTGTGTCTGCATACGCTAACATTTACTCACTTATACGGTATTAATTAAAAAGTCAGTAAACTTTCAGTAGTTCAATCGCATAGAGTAAATTTCTACGGAAAAGAATGAGTACCCTACGAAGTTTCACAAAAGCTCACATTTTCACGTTGAATATTATCCCCTTTTCATTTCACATATACTTTTTAATCAAACAATTTTCATAAAATGTATTAAAGTTCTCTTTTTTGTCATTAACAGTAACATTGAGCTATATCAAAATTGCCTGACATTTGGAAAACGAAAGACCAATTTTCATCCAGTTTGTAAACGAAATTAAACTTCGTAATTCGTTGAAAACTCACTCGAACACATTCAAAACGTAACAGCCTCATTTAGCCGAGCGAACAAATAATTCAAGGGAATTTCAGTTATCACTGGAAGTTCTGATCTAGCGATAAAGTTATTACGCGGAATTTAAATAGGCAACGCGCCCGACACGCCGCGCAAAAAGAACAGCGCACAACACCGTTATGCAGCGATACGGCGATTTCGTGGAGAGAAAATTTTATTTCGCCGTACCGCTTTGTAACAGCTTGCACAAAACTGGTCGGTGATATACGATTCTGTGTAGCTACCTGGAACGGGGCCATGCACATTAAAAATGCATACACCAACGCCAAAATTGACGGACGAGCACGGTTGCTGCAATTATTATTATAAATCATCGCTACTCCTATTATTCTCCGTTCAACCGTAACGGTTTATAATTTATAAAGTATTGGCGTATCATCGATTCGAATGGATAAGTATTGGTGTATTATCAATTTGAAAGGTTATATGGACTTTGGAGTGTTTAATATTTACAATATTTTAATTAATACAGAACGATTTTGGGATGAAAGGTAAATGCGCGGGAAACCTTCGATGCACTTGTAAATTTAATGTACAACCTCTATTTTAATTTGAAAATGTGAAGTTAATTGATAAAATCGTAATACTTTATTGGTTGGTTTATAAATGGTGCATGCAGGTCCGGTGAATCGTGGATCGTTAGCGAAGCATTAAACTCGAAATACCAGCGTGAGGGAAACTTAATTTTACTGATTATTTATATATTTTCTGTATATGCGAGAGAACAGTATTTGAAGAAATTTTTTAATTTAGCGGTAATAAACTTTCTCGTAAATTACGATATCTCTGTCCCGTTTCATATCATAGACTCTGGTAAATATCGTTACAATATTTAATGAAACTAACTAATTAAAATTTCCTCTTCTGTTGAAAGAATATTAAAATGCACGTGTGACATTTTAAGTTACTCAGATCAATATGCTAGGGAAATTTACATATAAAATTGTTTGGAAAATTAAAAGTGAAATAAAAAATTAGATAGCTATTTACAAAAGATAATTCTTGTTTATTTACAACTGCAGATGACACACAATATTCTAAGTACTTTTTCATATACATATTATCATTGCTTGATTTTGCATTTCAATATATTCATAGCAACAATATCTACATCTTTTAGTCTGGTTTAGATTCACCCTAAGCCAAGCCTACTAATGCACTTCATTATTGCTGAAATATTTAGTAGTCAATCATTTTTATATCAGTATATTTTTCAAAATGTTTCAGGTTCGAACATTTATCATAAACACGTTACGATACGAAAACATGAAATTATCATTTAAGTGCAACATATGTTACAGTGAAATAACAAAATTGGAAGAAATAAGTATCGATAGTATAACACCGAAAATTTGTATTGCATATAATCTGAAAACAAAAGCCAAGAAACGATGACCCATATACTATATACAGATAACCATTCGCAAAAATTATATAAATCCACTCCAGTAAAAAAGTGAATTATAAGCATATTCAATGATCTTCTTATTCGTTAAAATTTGTAAAAGGTCAATCATCCTAATTGCACAAAAACCAACTCAACTTTCAATTCCAATGGCAAATTAAATGAGCTCTCCTATTTTTCGAAAGAAATTTGCATTTCATTCGGTTCAACCGACCACTTCTAACCCGATTTCCAAGACGAGAGCGAAAAGAAAAAAGAAACGATCGTATGGGATGTACGTTTCCTCCTATTCCAACATTTCCGCTCCGTTACCAAATCCAACGTATGTACAAGAAGTCCAAAAGCTCGTCCGCGAGACCGTAGGCGGGGCAGACGTTGCGAAGCAAGTGGGATTGGCCGATGGCGAAGGCGAGGGAAGTACGGCGGATCTGCTTCTCTCCTAATTTGACGCTTTCGATAAATTTAACAAGCTCCTCACGAAGGAAGGGCCTTGTATGTCCGGGCACGGTGCCAGACTCTTGGCGCACACACTCGACACCATTACCTTCTCCGTATTCCTGGCAAGCCGTGCGTCCCAAGGGATACCCGGGACACGCCTGGTCGTCGACGTCCACTTGGTAATACGCTTCCTCTTTCTACCTACCCCTCCTCGATCCTTCTGGACACCAGTCTTTGCCAGTTTCCAGACTGGCATCGTTAGGACGCTTTTGCTCACGTCCCTGACTCAACCACGTCTTCGTTTTTCAACCTGTCCTCGTCTTTTCCTCTCCGTTCCTTCTGCTAGAAAAATTCGCTTTTAAAGTGCCAACGTGGACCACGCTGTTGCGAATCGAATGGAAAATTTGACGAGATATTTCGAATGTTTAGGGTGTTATGTAGTCGGTAATGGCACTGTAAAGATGGCAATTATTTGTGAAAATATGATATGAAAGTTGAAGTACTCTTTCCCTAAAGTGAGCTATTATGAGAGTTTAAGGCCGTATGGATAACAAAGTGCCGAGACTTCATAGATGGAGGTATCATTCGCCACGTAAAAGAAGTCACTTGATAAGTGGTTTGCTCCGATTCGCCCGACAGTTAGAGACATCCCTCGTTCTAACGTCATTTTCAATTCTAATGCTTGACTGGCCGAAAAAAAGTTTCGGCGGCGACATAAGTGTTTAGTTTTCGATTGTCATTTGCCGAGCTGAGGTTTCAAGGACCGATATGATGGAAATATGCGGTGCGAGAGTCTCTCTCCACTTATTCCGTACTACATACCAAGTATATATGATTATGAAAGTAGTCTAACTCAAAAATTTGGAAAATTGGTTTTATTACTTATTTTGTAGGTATTTTATCAATTACACTTATATGGGTATGATAGTGTAACGAGCGAGAATGGAGAAATGATGATCGGCGTGAGGATGAATGCACGTGGAGAGAATGGATCGAGAGAGTCAAGTGTGAACAACGAAACCGAAAAGATGTACGACGATATTACCTATATCTTATGACACGATCATTATTCTTTAGTTTCTTTTATCTGTGTGCTGTGTATTCATATCTAATAAACTATATATATTTTAACCGTTTACCTTTAACCCTTAATACCCCAACTTTTAAGTGTGAACGTCGACAGGCAATATCAACTTATTCTCGTCATATTTTGACCTGAAAAGTTTTAAGTATCAAACTTTAAATGCTGCAATAACGTTTTAATAATAAGATTAAAGTCATTCAAAACAATCTTTATTCATTTCAAAAGTAATATAATTTCGATTACAATATGGATATTATTAATTGTAATTGATTAATGTTTGATCATTTTTAAAACACTCATTGGCATGTAAACCCGGTTTGCGTTCATATATAGGTCTCACAGTAGAAAATTGTTTGCATTTTTACCGCATTACTTCTTTTTGGCCAGTTAACAGCTACATCATTATAGATGCGAAAATCAAAATTGTTATCACTATCTATATTTTCCTCATAAGGATAGTTTATTTTCATTCTCGAAATAATTGAAAAATGGTTGGGTTTACAATAAAACAGGTTGAGATCTGACAGTCTTTACTGATCGCTTGTAACTAACTGAGGAGTATCATTTTATATCTATAAACAATTACCGATAACGACCCGAATAATATCCGAAGTAAAAAGTACACTTGGAGTAGAACGCCGCACATTGGTGGTACCTCAGAGGCACACTTGGAGCGATAAGAGTCAATATAAATTTTGCATATATAATATAACTATAATTAATCTTATTAATCTTATATAATCTTACGTTGTAAGAATGTGGGGAACAATTGTATAACAAAATTTATTGTTGTAATACTGCACGAGGTCCAATGCATATACTAAAATCATTGTTTATGTAAATATCTTGGAACGATGAATGTATGACATACACGGCTGACATTATTACCACCACGTATCAGAAATAACATGTCACTTTGATGAGAATGATTACTATTATGAGAGAACGGAATAGTAAACCTCAGATATGTCCACGTGTCGATTTTCTATAAAAACAATCAATTTCACCAGGGTATGAAAGTAGAAGTGCTCGTTTTCTTTCTATTGAAATCACTTTGATGTTGCATGGGACATGCGTTTTCACTACATATATTATCTTATTAGAAGGGATAAAAAAGAAAGAACTTGAGAATATTGGGAGAATAGGGTGTGATGCTAGTCTTACTGTTAATAACGTGGACGAAAGAGAACGGAACAAACGAAGATTGAAAAGAAAAGAGAAAAGTGGGAATTGAGATAAGAAAGACTAAAAAGGAAATGAAATGAGGAGAAGCAGAATAGAAAATAAGTAAAAAATGCTACAAACAAAACGTATGAGTATAGTAAAACATATTTACGCTGTTCAAGAATGCTATCATGCTATCATTTCATAAGGCAACGGTAAAAGCAGATCTTTTCCCACATACCGAACCCTTAAAAACCGATTTTTATAAAACTTGCAGGATAGACAATTCGCAAATAAATGTTTGAGTCGAGTCTCTTTTATATCGATAATGGTTCACATTGAAGGGGTGATGAAAGTGAATTGGGGATGAAAGTTTATTTTTTGAAATATTTTCGTGATTGGAAGGCGAAGAGGAATTCTTTTCTAATTGCACATCTTGAGGTGTGAAATTCATCGATAAGTAAAAAATAATTCCAAAAAATTATTTATTTAAACAATGTATAAAAATTGTGCAATTATTTGTTAATTTTCCTTACTAAATTTTATTCTATTTTCGTCTAAATTCTCAGTTGATCATACATACTTGATGAAACGAAATAACGCCTTAGGTAGAATTAAATGGAGGTGTCCCAATTTTGATCAGTTTCATACTCTTATACATATTCTATACTGCCGTGCACCACAAGACGTATTCTTAATATAGTTAATTGTAAGATTAGTGAGCGAAGAATTTGTCTAATTTGCTAATGTCTAATGTGTTAAATTCAATTTAGCTTTCAGGAATTTCATATGATTACCGAAAAAAGCTATTTCAGGTCTCTTGAAGTTGAAAATCATTGAAACATGCCGTTACCCTATCCTTAAAAAGTCCTTATTCTGTCAGATTTATACATAAAGCCACATTTGTTCAGAAATACTTGTCACTTGCAGTACAGTAACATTTTAATCAACATCTGAGTGCATTAGGTATAACTAAGGTCTTCTAGGCTCAAACATGAAAAGAAAGTCGTTTCATCTACGTAACAGTAATAAATAGACTCCGGATGTTTATGCAAATTTCAAATTCAACAAATGCAGTTAAGACAAGAGAACCTATTTAGGGACTTGTTGCACTCGATAAATGTTACAACGAATACCATACTTTGGATATTTCGGATATATTTTTATATTGTGTTCGTTTTGTGTATTTTAGCCGTATTCATTTTGTCATAAATACATAAACATCCGGAGTCTAGTAATAAATATTTCTGATTGTTTCCACTAAAAAAAAGTTTATATCTGTGCAAATTAAAGGGCAAGGCCTGCAATTGGAATAGGATCGATACACGAATTATATTAATCATTTCCTACATAACAAGGCGTTGCTACGGTCTTTGTGATTCGTGAATTGAAAAGACATGAATTTTGAGGACACAGTTTTCGAAACATCGTTACGTATTTACGCGATTGAATAAAATTTCAACATTAAAAAAACCATTTTGCACGTATGCTCGGGCCAGTGGCTGTGCTGAAACTGGAACGCTTGAAACGGCACGTTTCATGAAAAAGAGCGAGAGATATGAGTAGTAGAATGAACGTGGTAGGTGGGAAACTGCGAATTTCGCTGCGCCGTCCAATTTTGAAGAGTCGGGGTGGGGGAAAAGGTACCAAGAGCAAACGAGAGTGGGGTCCAAGATTGGGGGTTCCAGTAGAAGGAAGAAGGCAGATATGGAAGAAGGAGGGAAGGAATGCTTGTCAATCGTCGAGAAGGTGCGCGCAGTCGTAGCAATTTCACAGAGGGGAAAAATCAAGGCGATTCTTGAAGTCAGTAAATTTTCTCCATCTATTTTTCCCATTTTTAGCTTCTCTTCTTTCTCTCTTCTACTCTCTCCTTCTCTCTCTCTCTCTCTCTTTCTCTCTTTCTTCCGAATTCATATATACGGAATGGTGCACTTGAAGGAGAATGAAGGATGGGGTGGTACTAGGCGAGTGTTAGAAAAAAAATCAAAAAGGCGAAGGCTTGAGTAAACGTGCATGACAATAAATAGAAAAAAGTAAAAAATTAAGAAGCAATGAGAATTATTTGTAATTAAATGTTTACAAATCAAGCAACATTTACTATAAAATATTCTATTTTTAATATGGTGCAAAGGTATATAATAAACGGTACACCGACCCTATTTTACGAGGTTTAATAACAAAATGAATAACTTACAATACAAAGGAATCTTTCACACGGTCTCACTTCCAGCCATTCAAACGTTCGTATTCGATTGCGCCTTCATTCGCTCTTAAAAACACTCACATTCTTCAATCTCTTACGTTCTTCTTACTGTCTCAACTTCCATCGGCAGTCACTCATCACACTCTCTATTTCACTCACGCACAGATCCCTACATTAATTCTTGCACAAGACTAAAAAATCGGGCTTCTGAGAGTTAATAGAATTTCGTAGTAATTACAACGCATTATTCTCACGAAAAGTCAAAATATATGGAACCAACGAATCCAATCTACGTCTAATTCCATGACACATCAAATTTTCTTAAATAAAGATAGATTAAATTGAATGCCATATCGCATCCATTAAGATGAATGCTCATATGTAACACGCCTTTTAGATAACAATCACGTTAACAATTCGACGCTCACGGGTATGAAGTATCTCGGCGCTGAATTGTGAATTAATCTGTGAGTCTTATCGTCTCCTTTCGGTCCTTCCTCCCTGCAGAATCTGCAAAACGTCAAGGTGTATATTATCTCTGTACGTTTCACCGTCTTTTCTCAACTGTTCCGCAGGACACTGGATTATATCGAACCCAAGATCCTACCTTTTTCCATCTCTCCATCGTTTCGACTTTACTTTTTTTCTCTCCCCGGACAGATAGATAAAGTGATACGTCCCAGAGATCTAGCCTAACCTCTATCTCTAGGGAGGACCAGGAAGTAAAAGAACGAAAAACGTGGTAGAATGAGCGGATTCGGGAAAGGGATCGAGGCAACACGATGAAAAAGAGAGAAGGAGTGTCGGCTGATAGAGCCGGAGGACGTGAAGGCAGCTAGTAGCTGTCACAGCAGCCCTCGATGGTTTAATCTGCTAGATTTTTTCAAAGAGAGACACTCCAGAGGGTGTAAGGGAGCAAGCGAGACAGAGGAAGGGTAAAAAAGGGAAGACCACGTAGTGCTTCGAGCTCTGCTAACTGATGATGACAATGGTGAAAAGAGAGGTAGAGAAAGATGGAGTGAGAGAGGCGAGAAAATGATCGAAAAAGGAATTCGTTAGTGAAAACTGCTGCTACGAGGATTGGGATCTTTTTGCTCGAATTGTCATCTGGGTAAAGCAATGGAATGCGGTTAGGACGAGCTTACAACCAACAAAATCAATTCAATCGTTAGCTTGTAGCACAAAATGAAACTGTCACGACGACGGGAATCGGCGTTTCAAATTGCGGGGTTCGCTATAGTCAAATTCTCTTTTCCTTCTCTTTTTTTATTTTTCGGTCGGCCATGATATAAATAAGATTTAAATCTTTGGTCTCGTTAATTCTAAATTGCTTATAAATTGTTTTTATATGTATTAGGTGTACAAATTAATTCTCGGCCCCCAGATTTCATCGACCACAAAACCTATTCAGATTAGAATTTTTCCAAATTTGAATAGTCATTCTAAAGCGCCATTTGTTAGCTTTAAAATAAGATATATCGCATGACTCTACTCCAGACATAACGTGAAAAATCATGTGTAGAAGCGATGTCGTTCGATAAGCAACATTTAAGGCACTGTCTTCTTTTCGCGTTTCAACTAAAAAAAAAGAAACGCTATATCGTGCAGCACTTGTAAAAAATGGTTTCAACAGTTTCGAATATTCTCCAGACTTAGCCCCTTCAAATAACCACCTATTTCGATCCCTACAACACCACCTAACTGATTCTCAATTCAAGTAAGTTGAACAGGTCTATAAATGCCTCAATGATTTCATTGATGTGAACCACTATCATTTTTCCGATCTGGAATCCAACAATTACCTGAGAGATGGCAAAAACGTATAGAAAATGAAGAACATTATGTTTAATATTGAATTTATATCAACATTGTTATAAGTAAATGTCAAAGTTAGTCTAAAAAGGCCGAGAATTAATTTGTACACCTAATATTATATGAATATCACTTCAATCAGCAATGTGTCGCATGTGAAAATGTTTATCGCGTAATTATAGTCTTCAATAACGAGTGACAAATGAATCTCTATAATATTAAATTGTTATCTTCGGCTCAACTTAACAAATTTTAAACTAATACAGAATGCGAATATTGACATATTTCTTTTAAACCATTGCGTTAATCCAGAAACTCGCACAATATGCATCTAATGCTATCTAATATAATTTAATAATATAATATATTATATATAACAATATGATATAAGAATAATATAATTTAACGCTATATAATAATATATCTCTTATTTTTAATTTTACGACGTTAAATGCGCTTATTCTTTTATGGCGTAAGTTCTTTTAGAATGAGAATCTATAGTTTAATATATCCTCCGCGTTTCTAAAGATAAGTGACTTTGACATAAGGTGTACCTAAACAATAGGATCAATTTCAACTATCAACAAACTATTATATTTAAACCTACCCAAGATGATCGAAATGGAATGGAAAATACCGTACGAACAGAAAAAAACAATATTTGATGACAAAGCAAACCAATAATTTATTTCAAAACTAAAACACGACTGTATTAATATCAAGATAACCTCGAATTATCGATCGTAAAAAATTTAACTAATATTCTAAAAAAATGTCGAACAATGCATACCTTCGGTAGCACTGTTTGCACAAAGAACAATGACATTAGGCAAAGTAGTCAAAATAAAATATTCTACGAGAAGACAAAATAAGACAAATTACACATCATGTAATTGGAACAATGAAAAATAATGTTGAAGATTGTAAATCAAGATAACAGAGTTTACAGTAACTGAGTCCCAGTAGAATAAGAAGAGTGGTGAATTAGAATACTAGACTCACCTAATGCATATTGATGAGGCATTTCAGGATCTTTTTCGTCATAGCCCATAGACAAATCGGCCAAAGTGTTTGGAAAGACTTTTCACCGGTTTCAACGTGTCAGTAGAGTATAGGTGGTAAAGAAAGAGAAGGTGAAGACGTTTCGCACGTTTTAACTTTAGCAGGCGATGGAGTCACGAAGACAAGGCAATGGGAATAATTGTATTCATGCAGACGAATGACGGTAAATTAACGCTCGAACATAAACATCGTGTGATATTAGAAGAAGAAAAATATCATGAGCACTTTTACGACGTCGTGGAATTACGACTGACATTGCGATATTAAAATGGGCTACTGTGGCAATTTTACGTGCTGAAATAAGCATATGGTATTAGCATAGAGAGGAGAATACCATATTATGGATATAAATGAACGTTTATTTATATTTTTACTACTCGAAGTAGGTTAAATTGCTTTTACGTGTATTGGGCTGTAAAGATGAAATACGGTCTTTCGGTTTTAAAGTAATAATCTACATAACTATAAATTATTTGCGATTGTTGATTAAGGATTGTAAAAACTTAAAATAAAACGTAAGATGTATAACTTATTATATATGTATAAATTCATTGACGGTACGCTTGTCGATCAAATTGTTCGGATAATCGTTACAAAAAGCTCTAAGAAGCTTTGAACGGAATACTGCAGAGATTTACACGAAGATAGGGAGAGATTGTAAACGGTACGGAAGAGGGTGATTTTAGCTCCCTCTCCTGGCACATTTGATCCAGACGATTGGCCCTCGTCCGGATAGCAAAGACGACGTACCCAGGATCATTTCTATTTATTGGATGGATATTGAATATACTTCTTCAATTTTATTTCAATTTCGATTGCTGCCGGAACGGTTCCCGACTTATATTCGGAAATGATTTTCACTCCTCTCTTTTCAAAACCTCTGCCACACGAAGCAAAATTGAACATTGCACAAATTTTTTGATAACCACGTTTTTCTTTGTAATATTAACTAATCACTAGTATTATCTACTGGTAGTTATTGTTCTAGTATCCTTTATTATCCTATTAAAATATGTATGTATTCATGTATTCAGTTTTCTCGTTAGTATTATTTAATTTTGTGAATCACTTCACCTCTTGTAGTTAGAGCATTATATAATGATATTTCGACCACTCCTAACCAATATTCTCGGTTAATTATGAAGTTTCAGTACCTAGCTTTTCGTGAACATTTTTGTATTCCGAATCTTAAGTCCGATGTTATACGAGAACTATCTAAATTATTTGTAACGGGTTTTTCGGTTTGCAACGGTATTTGCAGATAAGTGCTTTTGTTTGAATTCTTTCCGTTCTCTGCAAAGAATTGTTGTTTTATTTACATTTCTCCTATGCTTTTTATAATACCATTTAACATATTTAACTCGTTAACGTTAGCACATACAATGGATCAAAAAAGTATTGGTACACCCAGTTTTCTTTGAATATCTTTTCACTATAAAGTAATCTATTAATATTAACTATGTTTATTAGTGTCTTTTGATACACATAAACAGTATGTGTACTGAAAACTCTCAGTTATTTGTTATAAGGAAATAAAGTCAAGAAAACGAAAAATCCATAGTCAGAAAAGTATTGGCACACGAATGGTTTTGCTATAAGAACAAATGTTATTCGCTTTCGTACGCGACAAAGTCGGTTCTATCAACATAAACATAAACAAAATTTGCTGTTAAGAATCTCTTACCTCAGTTATCACAATTAGTATGTGTTTACACTTTGAACAAGAATCATGACTACGAAGAAGAGCGAGTTATCATTGTCCGTGCGAAATTAATTGATTTCGTTACATAAAAGTGGTGAAAGTTACCGAAAAATTGGCAGTTCATTAAATTTAAGTTTTTCAACAGTGCGTCGAGAATAAGCGACGATCAGGTCGTCCGAACGTATAATACTTTCAACTAGAGAACGAAGAGATATCATCAGAGAAGCAATAAAAAATCCTTCTGTAAGTGCCAAAAGTTTAGCTGTTGAAATCGCAACATATTCAGCAAAAGAAGTGAGTGCTCAAACAGTCCGAAACGTTCTGCATTCTGCGGTAATTTACGGTAGATCAGCGAGAAAAAAATCGTTCATCAATGAGAAGAATAGGGAGAAACGGCTCGGGTTTGCAAAGATATATATATATATATAGGTAAGACAATGGAATTTTGGTAGACGGTTATTTTCTCAGATGAGAGCAAGTTTAATCTTTTCGGCTCTGATGGAAAAAGATTTGTATGGAGGAAACCGAACACTGAATTAAATCAAAAGAATATTATTCCTACAGTCAAACTCTGTGGTGGTCATGTCATGGTACGGGGCTGTAGTCATACCATGGAATAGGAAATTTGGCTTTTATTGACGGCACAATGAATGCAGGCGCGTATATCGCCGTGTTGCGAAGTAATTTGTTAACGACTACAACAAAAATGGGCATAAACGAAACGTTTCGCTTCCAACAAGACAATGGCCCGCAGCACACGGCAAGGAAAACAAGGGAATACTTATTGTATAATGTACCAAAACAACTCCCTACACCACCTCAAACGCCAGATATTAACCCGATAGAAAATCTTTGGCATATTTTAGACTTAAAAATTCGAAAAAAGAAAAATAAGAGTAAAAATGACCTAAAAGCAACGCTTTTAGAAGAGTGGTCTAACATTTCATCGGAAATGACGCAAAAACTTGTCGAATCGATACCTAATCGATTACAGGCTGTAATTAAGGCCAAAGGTATGCACACCAAATATCGAGTAAGTTCAATGTTGTTCATATTGTTTATTATTGGGCTTTCCTCAGTAACATTGTACGTGTGTCAATGCTTTTTTGACAATGGATTTTTCGTTTCCCTGACTTTACTTCTTTATAACAAATAACTGAGAGTTTTCAATACACATACCATTTATGTGTGTCAAAAGACACTAATAAACATAGTTAATATTAATAGATTACTTTATAGTTTAAAGATATTCAAAGAAACCTGGGTGTGCCAATACTTTTTTGACTCACTGTAAGAGTAGTGGCACAAAGAAAGTGAAATTAGTTCTTTCTAGTAACACGGCGTAAGGAATTTTAGCTATCGATTTTACTACTACATAATAAACCTCAATTCTCAAACGTTCAATTAATTATTATTAATGGAGCCGATACAATGTACGAAATTGCAAGTCAAAATCTAGGATTAACTTCTTGATTGATTGTCCACTTATTCCTTGCATCGATAGGTTATTTCGCATACAGCAATAAATCTCGTTGATATACATTATAGTAGGATCCCGGAGGAGAGTCTCAAAAATATGTAGATCCCGTACGAATTCCCAAAAATTTGTAAAGTTATTATTTAACTAGGAATTATCAAATGTTTGTTAGAATAATTAAAAAATAAAGAATAGAAAATCTAAGAAAAAGAAATACACTAGAGACACATAAACTATACTACGCTATTAAAACATGCTGTTTGTTACTACCCTTAAGCGTGTAGTAACGGTTTCGAGGGTCGAGCGCAGGCGGTTCATTGTCTCGCGGATTTTTATGTTAAAATCGACGCTGCATGTCCGGGAAATACTAATCATAATTCATCTTTGCAAACAAAGGGCCTCAAGGTCCCTTTCCAAACGCCCAAGTGTTTTCCTGGCATGCAGATGTCTTTTCGTAGAGACAATGGGCTTATGGTGCGAGCTGCAAAGTTATTTCTGAGGCCCATCTACCTCCCTGGTGCTCACGTGCGCACCAGACGTTCGCCACCTTGGCTCACACCTTCGCGCCTCAATAGATTATAGCCGCACCATAAAGCTTCGCCTGCGCCGGCTAGTCTTCGGCCTCACCACCCTCGTCGACCACCCTCGGTCCCTAACCGAGGTGGCGACGCACGGGCCCGCACTCCGCGCGGACTCGATCGCTCTCCCCTCCAATCGTCCAAGGGATGCCCAAGGACATTTCTCTAGGGAATTCGCACCCTTCGGAAATAGTGAGAAACTATCTCAGGTGTTGACACACACCACTGTTTCCGTTGGCGTGCGAGCCTTATTCTTGGGGGCGTGTCCGGACGGTGGAGGGAGACTTTCCGCTCTACGAGGACTCTTCCAATTTTTGGAAGAGTCAGTCACTCTGGAACATTCAATCTGTAAACAAATCTTTCTCCGTAACATCAATCTATAGCTATTCCAAGTTCTAAGTTCTGTTAAGTTTCTTGTTATAATATTCCACAGTTTAGTTTATTAAAGTTCAAACCCAGCATCAGAGTGATTCAATTAACCAAGTTCCTTCCACTCCACCCCTGAAAAACCTTGCGACGCTTATCAGCAGCAACCAAAATCGCGGGGAGCGCAAATATTTCGTGGACTTCGTGACAATTAAGCGAAGGTTCGGCCTTACAACCCGAACTGGTCCAGTCGAGGACTGGCCCCACAAATTGACGCGCAACACTGTTGGTTAGATCGCTATTACACTAAGGTAACATATATACGCTGTTCGCAATTAAAGACACTGTCTTTTCGCTGTAACGCTAACAATGAGTTATATGTATGTACTCCGCTTCTGTTACGCCAAAGCATACTCTGGGCCTTCTTATACATTCAGTTTCCTCCGAGGGCCCTATACCCTACTCTCACGAATATACATCTGTCCTTCAATTTGCACAGTTGTTAAATGAAAATAAAATCTGGAAAAAATTTTATTTTGATTGTTTTTCATTATGCCATTTATAAATTAAAAGAGTATCATATTAATGAATGCACCCCTTTAAAAAATTCGATTAAAAGTTATCGAAGTAACTCTTGCAAAAATTAAATTGCAAACATAAAAGTCATATGTGTTGTGTTTCGCTTCTAATGGATTCAAGGAAAGAAAGAAAACGTCTAACAATAAGTTAGAGCTGCAACAATTTTGCACGCCTAATTCATAGACACTCTTGGCGCCACGGTCGGATCTACTGCCACTAGGCTCTAAAAATGAATTAGCCAATCCCTATTTTTTCTTTTAATCCTAACCTCATTTTACACGGTTATAATGAACCTATCTTCACGTTTTCTTTATTCTCTTTAAATCAATTTATATAAATTCTGTGTTTCGTTTTACACTGTTTCGTTTTGCACGATTTTTTTAGGAACGTATCTACCAGGTGAACTGATGGAAGGACCACTTTCTTTCTTTTTTGTCTCTCTCGCCGTTTCTTGCATTATTCCCATTACGCTCTCGCCATCCTACATTAGTATGCATAATAATGGTCAATAGTTTATTTGTTATCATCTTTCGTGTACTCTTACACAATTAAGAGTATGTTCATTCAATAACGTTGCCAAAGAAATGAAGCAACAACCAATCCAAATAAACTCGATACTTCCCTTTCCAGGGATAAATATTGTATGAACTATCGACTTCGAACTATCGAGTGCTTTGACCCGACGTGCAAAAGACGAACCAGGCCATTAGACTCATGAAGGACTATAAATTGTCTCACTCAGTAACTAAACAAGTTAAATTCCCAGAACTCTACCGATTGGAAAGCGGCATTTGGTATATAGGCGAGAAAGAGGCTCGAGGTGATGCCGAAGGGTTGCGGTGAGGGGGTGGGACGTGGAAAGACGGCGCAAAAAGAAGAAACTCCGACTAGGCGTTTCACATGGTAATCCTCTCATGAATATCTTCAAAGGATATCCCTTCTCTTCCTCTCGCTCTTGTAGTTTTTCTTCCGTTTCACTTTATGCTCTTTCTCTCTTACTCTTAATTCTTCGCTACCTTATTTTCTCTCATTTTTTTTTGCAATCTATTCCTCTTTGTTTCTCTTCGTCTTTCTCGTTCATCCCGTGACCTTTCTCGGTTTCGTCTTCTTCATTTTCCAGCGTATTGTATACACTTTTTTAGTCCTTCTCTATTCCATCCTCTCCCGCATGGGCACTCTCTGACTCTTTTATTATGTCTCCCAGTTTCTCACACTTTTTTATAAGCATACATATAAAGTTCACATGACGAATCGCATAGGCGATATAGACTAGCGTCACTGCTGGCGATTATACGTCACGTTTGATGTGCACAGCTAAAGAGGTGGGACTTTTCGCAGTTGATTGGATCGAAGCGGAAACTTATTTGCACGCTTACACGTTGGTTGAGTGCGATTTGATTAAAAGTCCGATAGACATTGATACGCGTCGACAATTAGAACGCCTTTTTGCATTAATACGACATCATGTCATTATACTGTGCCTAATGATTTCTTTTTTAACATCTGTAATACACGGATAGCTCTTTAATTAGGCGAAAAACAGATACAGGTATATGCTAAGATTATATTGCGTTTATTAGTTGATCTTTTATTTAACCCTCTGCACTCCGAACTATATTTCAATTTTGTTACCAGTAGCTCCCAAGGCTTTTAAGTGTTTTGTTTGATATTTACTTGAACTGAAAAATAGAGCAATTTAAATAAATAAAGGAAGAAACAAATTCAATTTAATATCTGCTTTGTTTACATTATTGTTGTATTTTGTAATTTGCAAGTGCATAATATCTCTTGAAAAAATTTCTAAGTAGCAATCTTGGTTGTGTTTCACATGTCATCATCTACTGGTTAAGACTTGAAAAAATGTCGAGTAAGACTCGACAAAGGGGTTCCTGAGATACAAACTAATGTCAAGTTACACTCGACATAGGACTGCAAAGGATTAATGACTAAGTGTTAGTAATTAAAAATTAACTAGTTATCTGTGACAATTTCTTTTGAGAGTGCGTACCTACGTGTGTCACGGACATCGAGCGATGAAGAGTATACTCGTCAATCACGAAATAAGTTTCGCTGTTAAAATATTGGATCAAAAAGATGTTTTTTTTAATAAAATTAATAATTGTATAATAACATTTATTTATTCACTTAATATAAAAATGTATTACACACATAATAAACAAAAAACGCAAGAAAAATCAACTACTTTTAAAGTTAAAAATAGTCACGTATTTATTCCGTGGCGAACCATCCTTGAAAGAATCCTATCAAAATTGAAACTCAATCTTTAGCGCTAGACTAGTTGTTTTTTGACTTTCGTTTTTGCAAATGTTACGTTAACATCTGGAAAAACATTATCGTCGCACATGTATCAATTGGTTATAGAAACTGATAAGCAGCTACAAAATGCATAAATCTATCTCAAATTATTTATACTTTTCGGTTGTTAGTTTTATTTCGGTATAGTCTCAAAATATTCAAAACACCTTGAAATTTAGGAATATATTTTAGTTTTCGCCAAAATTACAATGTATTATAAATAGCCATTAGTCACTAACTTTTATGCATGACGAGTATACTCGTCAATATACAAAGTTCTGCCGTTTCTTCATGATGAGCATACTCGACAATCATAGCTAACTGGGTAATAATTGATATGCCTTGAACTTCTATACTCAAACTCTTTTGTCGTTATTTGTTGATTTTTTCAAGAAACCATAAAGATCCGAAGCCATAGATAACACCGGCACACAAAAAAAATTAAGTAGAATGTGCATTTGACCGGACCTACCTACGGGTACATATTTTGGTCCGCTGAATCCGAATTCGAGGTCAGTTTGACCCCTACACCCTCGAAATTTCGAGAAAACTTCGAAAAACCGTAAAAATGATGAAAATCGGCAGTTTTAATGATAAAAAAATTTTTTGGAACTAAACTAAGCGTGATTTTCATGTATTTCGATCCGCTGAATATGAATCGAATGATGGCAGATTTTTGTTGGATGTTAAAAAGAGAAGTACCCGAAGAAAATCGTAAACGAAAGAGGAATCCACTACGAAGATCATTTGAGGATAAAAGAGAGCGATATAAACGAAGGAAAGTTTAGGATTCGTAAAAATCATTTCTTTCTATCGTTTTATGTCTTGTGTTTTTCACAGATTTCAAGTTATTTGATATATCTACGTTATAGAGTATTTATTTTAGGCATTAAATCATGTTCAATCAATTTTTTTTCTGTTATGAATGGTAATTTTTACAATTTTTTCGAATTTTTCCAGCTTTAGAGGGTGAATAGACTAAAAAAATTAAGATGCGAATTGAAGGCATCAAAAGATATAAAATTTTATCTGAATTGGACCAGAAGAAGTTTTTTTATCATGAAAACTATATTTTTTCGGAATTTTCGAGAGTTTTGTGTGATTTTTTCACATTTAAAATGGCTCGTGGTCTCAATAAAGTTTCGATTCATATTCAGCGGATCGAAATACATGAAAATCACGCTTAGTTTAGTTCCAAAAAATTTTTTTATCATTAAAACTGCCAATTTTCATCATTTTTACGGTTTTTTGAAGTTTTCTCGAAATTTCGAGGGTGTAGGGGTCAAACTGACCTCGAATTTGGATTCAGCGGACCAAAATACGTACCCGTAGGTAGGTCCGGTCAAATGCACATTCTACTTAATTTTTTTTGGGTGCCGGTGTAATGGATAAACTTGGATGAGGTAGCACAGTACTTGAAGTCAGAAATATCTAATATAACAAGTATTGTAACATGAAATAATTAAAATTAATAAAAAACTTCGGCCTCTATCGGTACTGTTCGTTATCGTATATTAATTGGAAAATCACGATATACAATAACATTAAAATAGTATTTTATCACTTATAACTCTTAACCGATTTTCTAGTATAGGTCGAAAATGAATAATTTCCATGCCTTTTTGCTCCCCTAACGCATAAAATTGGTTTCAATTTGCAACTAAGTATAATTTCAAGCGGCTGATCCGCATCCGTGATATATAGCCGAATAATAAAAGTTGGGAATTTCCCATCGTCCCACATTACCGTTTCCTCTCAGACACCCTGTCATCGATTAACGCGTCGACCTCGAACATTGTTCAGGAGCAGAATATACGAAGCTCAGGTCGTTCGGAGCATGTGTGAAAAATATGAGACGGTGGACGAGAGAGCCGAACACGGGCAAAGCGGGAGGAAGAGCACGGGGTGGAAAGCGACGAGCAAAGCGTTCTTTCACATGCTAATCCAGCAGGCAGGCTACGTTCATGAATACCTACGGTCAAAGCACGTCTCTGTCCCTCTCTTTTCCCTACCTCTTTCGCTCCTTCTCTCTTTCTCTCTTTCTCTCTTCCTCTTTTTATGTTATCTCGCTTTCCCTCCTCCACGTTCCTCGCTCGCTCTTTGTAGCATAAGGTACATCGTTGCAGAGCCATTCGCCCTTTCTACACAACCACCCCTCTGTCGCGCCTACGTGAACCTTCAGTGAGGTGGGTCGAGCTGAGAGGTGAGGAGGCATCGTTGCAGCAAGAAAGGCCCTCGAGAAATGGCGGTGCTTTGTGTCCCGAATTTGTGCCGCGCCGGTCTATGTGCTCCTTTATAAGGAACGATAAGTCAGAAGTTCGTGTCTCTTTCTCGTTCTCATTCTCGTCCTCTCCCTTTCTCCCTTTCTCTTTATTTCTCTATAATTCAGTACACTGACCTACTTATTGTACCAGTTATATAATCCCTGAAACCTCTTGCATACTTGATACCTTCGACAGTAATAAAAATTGTAACGAAGAGAGAACAATAATTATTTAATTTGCGATGTAGTATTGATTCGAATTGTTTAAAGTATTTTAGTACAAATTAGGTAGATATAGATTCATATTCTGCTACCTTCACGAATATCTTTAGCAAAGAGGATCGATTAGCATGTAAAAGTGTTACACTTCGTTTTCCATACAATAGTAGCATACATAAAGAAAAATAGACAAATAAGAGGAACTTGTCCAAAGAGCTGCAATGAACTATAAAGCGCTCTCCCCTACATGAATCGTTAATGACTAATGAGAGCTTCCTCTTTACAAGCTTGATGTAATCTCTTATACAAGTTATTTTAAAAACGGTAGCTCCTTCATAAGATGCGTTAAGTGAAACCGGTTTAGTGACACGATCGTACTAACTTCTTTCCTTCGTGTGTTATATAACAACAAACCTTCTCGTTTCGCATTGGAGGACACTTCGTGTTTTCCTAGAAACGCTTCCGCGAGTGCGAATCCCATAAAAATTCATATTCTTCGTAAAGCTAAGGCGTTAGATAAATTCCAATCTAGATCGTGTATGGCTACTGTACAGGATTACGAAAGACGCCATTTCGTGAGCCAATAGGGAACATGGCCGAGCATTACGAATTGCGTCCTCGTCCTACTGTTCTACCTCGTTCTCTCTCTCTCTCTCTCATTTCGCACTCTCTATTTCTCTCTTTCCGCCTGGTCTTCCAGCTCTCTCTACTTCTCGCAGGATAATCCGACCGATTACGTTATGCTTAAATATTTATTGGGCTGCATTAGGGAAACATGAGCCTTCTCTATGCATGGGAGCGCAGCACGTGGGATCGCTATCCCTTTTGCACAGCCAGCGATCCCGCTGCCGACATTGCCAGAACAGTGTTGAGCTCCCTCTTCTGCCACTACCGCTTCGAACCACCCCTAGTCACGGTCACCAACAACCACTGACGACGCGTGCACAGACGTACTTATACACATGCACACAGACATGAAGCAGCTACCACGAACTGGGAACTAAATTCTCGGCAACGAGCCCGCCGAGCATGCTCCCAATTACGCGGTGCTCGCGGTACGAAATTGAACGACCGCGACGTTTTTCGACTCCTGCGGCGACGCTGGTGACGATGAGGAATATATCTCCCAGAAGGAAGAGTGAAGAGTACGAGGAGCTAGAAATGAAAAGATTAGAGGCTAACCTCTGTTCAATCAATATCTATAAAAATAATAGTTGTCTATTGATATTTCCCTTAAATTGCGTTTGAGCAGAGTTGTTAGTAAAATGGAGTGTGAGATGTATGGATCATAATAATTAATGAAGAATTAATAGTGAAGTGCGCTATGGTGGATAGTAAAATCAATATTTGAGTTTGCAGATTTTTCATTAGAGCCATATTAAAGCAATGGCATGAAAACGTATGAATCTGTATGTTGATTTAACCTTTTGACTGCGGCGAGCTCTCGGACGAATCCATCTATATGGACGCCGCGTTTTTCGCTTGTCAGTCGCTGCGACTACTTGTCCACTGACTATTGGAAACTGACAGTGACCAAAACAGTACCCGGAAATTTGATGCCATTCTTAGGGTTTAAAAAATAATAATGGCAAAAAAATTAAAAATATCAATTTTTTTTATTTATATTAAAGAGTATATTCCGTTTGCTATTTTCAGACTCTGTTTTAGTAATGACTAGACTCCGGATGTTTATGCAAATTTCAAATTCAACAAATGCAGTTAAGACAAGAGAACCTACTTAGGGATTTGTTGCGCTCGATAAATGTTACAACGAATACCATACTTTGGATACTTCGGATATATTTTTATATTATGTTTGTTTTGTGTATTTTAGCCGTATTCATTTTGTCATAAATGCATAAACATCCGGAGTCTAGTAATGACGAATACATTTCCCATGATAATCTTTTCATTTGACGTTTAACACTTGTTGACATGTATCTGCATATGTAAGTAATAATATCGTTTTACACAGTACAGAAACAATAATAATTTTTATATAGAGAGAAGTTTGACAGTTAATCATTATTAAGTAGGGGAGGGGGGGCAAAGTGGGCCCCTGGGGGCAAAGTGGGCCCCTTAAAATTTTGGAGCCCAAAAAAATTTGGGGGCAAAGTAGTATAACGAATAAAAAAAAAATAAAGATATGACTATTTTTTGCTGAAGGGGCCCACTTTGCCCCCCCCTCCCCTCCCCTACTATAATATATACAACTAGAAGAGGGTACTGGAAAAAGGTAAAATATTGGCCCAAAAAAAGAAGTAACTTGATAAGTGGTTTGCTCCGATTCCCCCGATGGATAGGGACATTCCTCCTCCTCACGAGGGCTTATATTACATATTCTCGATTCTAATGCGTGACTAACAGAAAATGTGCTTAACGATAAAATAAGCGTTTAATTTTCGGTTGTCATTCACTGAGCTGAAGTTTTAAGGACCGATATGATGGAAATAGGCTGTGCGGAGGCAGCCTCCCCCTACTCCGTAGCTCAAACCAAGTTACTTCACTGGCTTGACGACTAATAGCTCTCTGGAATGGCGATAATCTAAGTGCTATCACGAAGAAAAATATTCAACATATATTTACTAATATACCATTTGTGATTGCTTTCAAATGCCAATTTATGGAAATAGAAAGTAGCCGCAATTGGTGCTAAGCAAAAAATATTTTTAACTGACAATGAGATGCAGAATGGGCTTTTGCATAACGCTACGCAGATGGCTTTCCATAAATCATTTCGTCCAAGCAGATTTTAACTAAATCCGTCTCTCTTACTTGGAAAGTCCACTACTTCACAGTAAATTCTTATCGTATCTGAGGCAATGTATGCTGTCATAACACTCTATCATATCATGATAGATATTGTCTATCTTTTATCATAACATGAGTTCCAAGTAATCTTACACTGTCAAATTTCTAATTTTGAAATACATAATAATTAGGCCACCATCGAAGAAACAATGTAGATGTAGGAAGGGAGTGAAAAAATTTGCATTTTCCTCCTTTTTTCAATTTGTTTAAATAACACTTTCAATGAAATTGAACTCTGATCAGGCTGATTTGGCTATATTATTCAAATTGCTTCCCATGACAATGGTCCTTATACTAAATCGACATATTCAAACTCACATGTATGCAGATTCAACATTTTTTTACGCTGCATTCACAGCATAAAGTACTTTGTTCATAAGAAAATTTTAATTTCTCCACAACCTACTAATTCAGCAGTATCTCAATCTTACAACACAGGAAAAATTAATTTTACAAACAAACAAGTCTTAAGAATTTTGCCCCAAAAGACATTTCAACAATATATTTTCCGTCATTACTTGCTGACTCAGTTCTTGAAATAATTTTTTCACAGAAAATCCCCATCAGGACAGATGAAAAAAATGTATTCAAATTTCATTTTTACCTTGTCTCTTATTCGACATCGCATCTTTCGCTCTATACATATCAGCTAGTCACGTTGCTTTTTTCGAATTTCATTTATCGTCGGCGGGAATGGTAGAGAGGGTTGCCGCTTTTACGAGCGACAAAATACCGGCCAATCTGTCCACCCTACAACCACAGCAACAAAATAGTTCGGTAGAAATCGGTAGCAATAGGGGACTCGGTTATATCAGGGGTGCGGGGTATACCGGCTAGCAGGCCGAAGGGTATGTTGGGAGCTGTACGGGGGTGTAGCGGATGAATTCGTCCAAAAGCGGCAGGAGGTGCACGGGGCGGTTAGGCAATTTTACGCTCTCCCAGTTACAAAAACCATTTACGCTTAAATGCTTTCGCGTCTCCCAACGTCCCGCAACCCCTCCACATCCAGTCCCTCCCACCCCTCAGCTGCCCCATTCTCCCTTCCTCTCGTGATGCCAGGCCGTTTCTCTTCAAAATTCGCTGCCGCCTACTCGCCCCATGCCGTGACACGACGGACAGCTGCCCTCCAGGGGCTTCGATGTTCTGCAAATGTCCGGTTAGAATACAGTGGATGTATCACGATCGAGCCTGACCGGCGCAAAAACGAAGCCTTCTAGGAGGGGTGGGTTTACCAGTTAGCAGCGGGGGTCGCGATATTTAAAAAATTTGTGAAAAAAGTTTGGAGCTGGGTATATACGCGATGGAAATTAATTGAATTTTTTTCTTTCGTTAGAGATAACGGTGAAATGTGTTTAACTGTGATAAATATATTGATGCGATTAGGACGAGATTTTAAGGAATTTAATTGATTTACTGTCGATTGTGTTTGGGATATGTTTGTAATCTTTGTGTGACGTCGTTTTTTTTATGAGTTTCGTATGGCGCGAATGAGTGATAAAGAATGAAATAAGAAATGAATGGTTCTTGATTGATGATCTGTGAATGAATGACGAATGTGACAGTTATCTGTGTAATTTATTAATTTATATTATTAAATGGTTTCGACAATTTTAATATATCAGGACAGTCTTATTCTACTTGCTAAAATAACTCTTTTCTTATTTATGGTTCCATGATAAAAAAGTTACGATTTCAAGGATTTTGGTGGAACTGAACATTAAAGTCAAATATAGAACAATGGAAACTACAGGTCGTTATCCTAAATATATAGTACGAATAACCAAAAGCAAATTTCGATACGTAAAAACTTACAATAAGTATGTTTATGCATACATGATCTTTAAGCTGTCATTCTCCTCGTTTTCGAAAGTAAAACATTAAAAGCTCTATTGCAATGACGCTTAAATGCTCGAGTACCACGCTGAAAAAGAAATTATAGTGAAAGACTTAGCCCTTTGCTCTCTGATGTCCCACCTGAGGGGACATCCTAAGTCTACCATAACACTTGGTTGTCCTCTCTAAGGGGGTCTTCGAATTTATTATTGATTAGTAATCACTGATTACACAGGGTGAATTTATTGCACCGCAACAGTTTAAGAAATGTATATTTACCTGAACTTTTCTATTGAAATGATACAAGATAGCACATACTAAAGTGTCGCCTAGTTGATATTAAATAATGTTAGAGATAGTTTCGAGTGCAAAAGGTTAACAATATTTTATTGACTATACATACGCTTGCAGAACTTTACGCAGATGGCAATCTTATGCCGGATACGCACTACACAGTACACTACCTGCGTTACGAGGAACAAGAAGAGCGCGATCATGCAGTCAACGATTTGGTTGCAAGACAATAGATGACGACTCGTAACACCTTACGTAATCAGTAAAACAGTAATTCCAACTGCAGGGAAATATGGATTACAATTATTACCTGCAGTTTGTTATAAAATAGTGTTCTTGCCAAAATCTACCATAAATAAAACGTGTTTGAAATTTAGGAAGGAGCAATTTTCAGATCCATTCTCATATATCGGTTTTAAAAACTTCGATGAAATTGAATATACGATTCAAGTTCAAGCATTTATCTCGAGAACTCTTACCGTGGATTAGAATAAGATTGACCTCAAGCTCCGTCTTTCAGCACCCATACTGAATGTGTCGATGCACATCATCATTGCAGAGTATTACCATTGCTACAAGACGTAGTACATTATATTGGCAGGTTAGTCAATCCATAGCTGCAAGCAACTGTCAATTCATTAACCTGTCGCTGTTCAAGATTATCAGTGCACATGACGTCATTGCATTATAACTGTGTTGCACAAATCTAATGAAAGTGTAACTGCTACACGACATATACAATACATTAGACGATCACACATAGACAATTCTATAGTGCGTTCTCCGCTATCGATAATATTTCGTTACGTAAATTTATCGATATACAGGTAACCCTCCTATAACACGGTAGATAAGTTCCTAAAAAATGCCGTGTTGTGTGAAACCGTGTTGTATGAGACCCAGAGCAAGTAGAAAAAGAGGGGTCACGTTCCGAAAACTTATTAAAACAAATATTTTTTTTCAAATTCTACATAAACAACTTAATTTTTATTAAAAATATATAAATGTATGTACAACACAAAACAAGAAATATTATTTTAATTTGATGCAACTATAATTTAATAAATTTCTTCATCGTCACTGTTCAGTATAATCAATCGAGAACGTTTTTTTGGTGGAATGATATCGCCTTCAATTTCAGAACTTTTTTCTTCATTTAAAGTTTTTGTATTTTTTTTCCTCTTTAAAAAATCTGTAATTTTACTTTGCTTTCTGGTTCTTACCGGATCAATGTTAATTTTTCCTTCATATTTTAAAGACGAAAAAGTTATTCTTTGACACGCCGTGGCTCGACGCAGGCTGCCGATCAGCAGCGTGAAATACTTTTGTTTTCAAGCCACGGAGATAAAATCAAAATAGTTTATGTCACACTGTATCTTTAAGACGGCAAGCCTCATCGCGGCTATAGTAGTACAGTGTTGTATAAAGGTTTTTGCAATTTTCTTACCATGTTACATCGAAACCGTGTTATAGGATACCGTGTTGTAGAAGGGTTTCCGCAATTCATAAATCGTGTTATAGCGAAACCGTGTTATAGGATGCCGTGTTTTAGGAGGGCTATCTGTATATTATTTAACACATTTTATTAAGCATTAGATAGAAATTGGAATTATTGAATAGATGTTCTTACTCTAATTATACAATTATTTCACTACAAGTTTGTACAATTATTCCTTTACACACTTGTAATGAAATATTACTTTTCTTTTATGATTTCATGTAGGAATTTACACCATTAAATTTGCTGTTAATCTCTTGAGCTACGATTTCTTTTGTCACTACGCAACCATAAACTCAGATTTAATTCCAGAAATAAAAATTTACTATTAATTTAACATATAAAGCAACGTCACTAGTATAGAAATAATCTACCATCTCCTGACCCACTGACGTCTTCAGTTCAATAGTTTCTTGAAAATTTCAAATTTTCCACTTCCACTTACCATGTCACGTACGTCACTCGTTATTGTAGGGCAAGGCGTAAATTTCGTCAATTTAAACACTTAGTGTATATCTTGTAGGGCGAAATATAATTTTTAACTCTAGCATTGTGGGCGGTTATCACATTTTTAACATGGTTAATGACCGATAAAAAAAATTAGGTATTATTGGCGCACCAAAAGAGGTCACTTGATAAGCGGTTTGATCCGATTCGCCCGATGGATAGAGACATCAGTTGTTCTGCCGTCATTTTCGATTCTAATGTGTAATTGTTCAAAAAAGCGTTTAACGACAAAACAAGTGTTCAGTTTTCGATTGTTATCCGCCGAGCTCAGATTTCAAGGGCCGATATGATGCGAATAAGCGGTACGAAGACAGCTTTCCCATACCCCGTACCTCAAATCAAATGACTTCATTGCTTTGGCGACTTATGTCAAACGTTTCATTGACTATTATATTATGCTAGAGTTGCATCAAAATCAGTGATTGACAGCTCGAGACGTTCACTTGTAAGGGAGGCGCAGTCTTAGTACCAACTCCTTCATCCTTCAGCAGAAAACACATTATTTCAAGGAAGAAATGATCAACAATCGACTAATATAGCCGTGGAGCAATAAGCCTGAACTAGATCAGTGAAACCCTTCCTTCTTTAGACATTTACCATAATCTTTTATTTAAATTGGCCTTATCATTTATATCGAATAACATTTTGGTTTAGTTAGATTAGTGTGTTACCAGGGTAAAATGTATCATAGTGTATGTAAAATGCTAATTGTTCCGATCAACATAAAAGAGAATAATAAATGTTTAATAAACGAAGAAAAACGGTCTTTCGTATAGAAGGACAAGTGCGTGTCAATAACATCGCGGTGCGTAAACGTGGAAATCACGTATTCATCGCTGGTCCATTCGTAATCCGTCGTGTGGTCAAGGCAGGGTGGGGTACGAAACGAGAGGAAACGTAGAAGGGGGTTTAAAGGAAGGGGGACACGATTAATTTCACAGCGCGATTCATAATGGAAGCCCATCAATCACTGCCGCCAGTTACGCGGCCGGAAGAAAATCTCCTGGCTAATTTAAACGATAATTAATTTCGAAAAATTATTAATCGCAATAATGTCCCCATTTACATAGCATCGGTGGTTGGTACGACTGTAATGTTAATAAAGCAATTCGTTAAACTCCTGTTAGTATAGATCGACAACTAAAAGATGGCTAGGGAGCACCGGAACCTCTTTTTCAATCGCCTATTCTCACCAAAGGGTATAGCAGGATAACATGGTCAAAAGTGCCCTTCGACCGATTTCAATGGGGGTGGTCTCATTCGATGGATAATGCTCGGCGATCATTGTGTTCCAATTTTTAACCCTGTATCTTGACCGGAAGGGTAGTTATGGGGAAAATTAAAAAAACGGGTTTTTGCCCCATTTTGCGAGGTTTATTTATTGAGGTTTTTATTGAGGTGCAAAAATTGAGCATTTATTGAGGTGCAAAAAATTCGAACAAATTCTGACACATTCTACACGGTACCATACATGTTTGAGATTTTTTCAGATTTTTCCATTGATGAACCTAAGTGTAACAAATGAGCAAACGCAAAAAAAAGGAAAAAAAGTAGATTTCGTATCGAGATCTTCGTGTGACAACTTTTTGCAAATTACAGTAACAATCCAACACTCATGATTGTTATCTTCAATTTTTTTCAGATTTTTAAACCGCCTGCGTCATTGTGAAAAAAATCAAAAACCGATTTGCGCGACGCATTTCGATGTGAAACGCCATGATCCAGTTATTATTTCCTTATTCTTCGATTCCAGTATGTTCATTTTGTGACTATCAGTGTTTTTGCCACGAAGCAATCGAATTAATTAAATCAATTGTGAACTTTGATGGTTCCTGATCTTCAAGAATTTTTAAGGTTTTTTCGAGTTTTTTCGAGGCAAAATGGGGAAAAAACGCGTTTTTTAATTTTTCCCTATAACTATCCTTCCGGTTAAGATACAGGGTTAAAAATTGGTACACAATGATCGCCGAGCATTATCTATCGAATGAGACCACCCCCATTGAAATCGGTTGAAGGGCACTTTTGACCATCTTATCCTGCTATACCCTTTAGTTTCTTAAATTAAACGACTAGGTGGAGTGTTTACTTCAGGTAACTGGGTTTTGGGGATTCCAAAAATCCAAATAGCAGGAATCGACGCTCGAAAACGAAAGGCTCCTCCGCTTCCAACCATCTTTCAATTATCGGACTGTATACGGAGTCTTTACCTCATGTGGTTATGGAGATAATTTGATACATGTAAAAAAAACTATGTTGTTAATAGAGACAAATTTTTGTGATGTATTAATACATTCTTGTCCGGTTACGAGTTAACTCGTGTTCGCATTTGCATTAGCTATTTCAATTTTGCCCTACAAACACAAAATACTAAAATATATATGTATAAACTGTAATATATAACAAATATGTGCAAAGTTTCCTTTAAATCTATAAATAAGATGTACTGAAGTATATTTAAATTCTTTCAAATTCCTACTCAATTACGGAGTTCACTTCTACGTAAAATTACCGGTCAACAAAGTGTTAAGTGTATTGGAGACGCTGACGATGAATGCAGATTGATTAGCTTGTAAATACCATACATTTAATCCTTTGACTGTAGACTGTTCTAATTATACGTCGAAGTTTTTTGCATGAAAGACATGCGGCCTGGAGATGCCATTGCTACAGACTGAATACTTTTTCACGCAGTATGGATATACGATAGAAACAATTGCCAAACATACATATGAGACCATAGTAAACAACAAAGCCTTCGGCTGGCGCGGGCTTGCGTCCACAGTTTATGTCGACACCTTTCGTAGAGCGCGGATTTGCGTCCATAGTTTCCATTTATAGCTTTTACAGAACGCATATATGTATCCATAGCAGTTAAAGGGGTAATTGTAATTTACCTCCTGTATATTCCATTAACACTAGGGCTACCGAGGCAGTTCAAATGACTGGCTCCTAACTTTTTAGAAGAATTTTTCAAATTTGGAGGTGAGCCATGCGGTCAATATTATTAATACTGAATTGATCATTTTTTTACCTCTTGGTATCTCTTTCACTAAATTACTTATTAAACATAATTAAATATAACATATTGAACACCGGTAGTTCTAGTATTAATGTTATTATCTCCTTGCCGTATTATTTACCTTGCTGAAATCCGGGTCAAATGTGTAGCAAATGATGGTCACTATCAACTCTTCCGAGTCTTAAAACTTTACGATATTAAACAAAACCTACGAAATTATTTCACTGTTAATGGTATTCGGCCCGAAATTATAATCACAAGCCAGACTTATCAAAGTATTGCAAGGGGTTAAGTTGAGTGTGTAATACTTCATATGGCTTTAGCCGACGAGCCCAAGCTCGCTGCCTT
The DNA here is from genome assembly GCA_910591515.1 of Cerceris rybyensis. Lineage (NCBI taxonomy): Eukaryota > Metazoa > Arthropoda > Insecta > Hymenoptera > Crabronidae > Cerceris > Cerceris rybyensis. The sequence continues at coordinate 20,598,817 of OU342789.1, read as the reverse complement.
GATTAAAACAAAATAAAAGTACAGAGAAACATTTTTTGTAACTGAACATGTCTTCATATAACGGACAAAGATTCCTGATTGATGCATATGGCGATGGAATACAATACAAATTATTTCAGTTGGCATCACAATTATTAATAATATAGTTATTTTTCTGTTATAGGTACGTAAGAAAGAGCAGTTTGAGCGTGTTAAATCTCCGTTATAAGGTAAGACAAAGTGTGTACAACATGCAATGTATTTAGAACTGCAGATAAACTTTATGTACCACGATACTTCGAGAACACAATCAGGAAATCCCTTTTATAAAAGGAGGTTTCATTAAATAATTTATACATAGACGCAATTTCGTTTGATTCAATTTTGCTTAATACAAGTCCGACAGTTCACGGATCAAAGCCATTGATTTATTTGTTACAGTTTAAATAGCATTCTTTAATGATCAAGTTTAAGAAACTACGTTACAGCAATTTAACACATTTGTAGCATCTGTCTCATTCTTTTACAGTGTTATATGAACACGGTTGCATTCTTTCCTCAGTCATTAGCTCCCCTTTTTCGAAACTAAACACCCCTCTTTTATGTACTTGTAATTTAATTTAAAAAAATTTGTAAGTTCTACGTTTATGAAATGTAGAGTAACGCTGCCATATGTCATTTTCAGTGCTGTCTTGTTTATTAGATTATATTATCCAAGATCTTCTGGCTTCTAATAAACATCTTTTAAAAATAATACGCACACAGTCACAATTTTTCCGCCGTGTTGTATGGACTGTGTTATAGGGTTGTCGACTGTGCTTTAATTTAACATGTCAAAATCTTTCAAGATTATACTTCTTGATGATGCTCTTAGATCGTGTACATTGTCACAGAGTAATATATTTCAACTTTTTCAACCCTTTGCGTTCGACCATTTTCAAGAGAAACGACTGAGAAGGTTGCTTTGTCTTACAATGTATATCGACGTACGGATCGTGCTTAACAGCCCAAGACGTCGTAAATTGATAGTAAATGTCACGTCCGGATTGCAGAATAAGAACACGCTCCTGTGGGAAAGCTCCTGCTGGCAGCAATCACTTAGTCGCTCACTCCGTAGAGCATGAACGTCGGTTACATTGGTTGCTGACGCTCGAAATTCTGGGACATTGATATTTCCTCGGAAGTCCGGAATTGCGAGAAATAATTTCCAATGTACAAACTATTTCAAAGCAAATTTTTCATATTTGCCTTCGCCGCGAAACAAACCTTTTACATTTGATTTTGTAAGAAATGGATCATTAACATGTTGTGCATATTGAAATGATGAATAAAGTTACTTCACTTGTTACATTTTTTTTGTACGTAACACTGCATGAGGTCTTGTAACTTTTAGATGACAGGTGATATACCTGTGTTTCTACTGTTTTAAGTGATTTTGTTTTTGAATGTCCTGCAATTCAATTATAAATAACTTAAGTTTTGTTAAATCAGTTATTTGCAATTTCTTATGTTACACTTGTAAACAAATAGAGCCACTGCTGATGGTGCAAAAGACATAAAAAATTTGAAACTTTTTTAATAGTTGCCACTTTGAAGGAAACAGCAGTGGATTATGACACTATCAAATCATTATCATACTATTAGTTTTATTTTAAAGCATATAATATAGTAGAAAGCATCGTTAAATAAAAGTAATCGTACGGCAAGGAGTTAGAATTTGCAAGATTAATATGTTAAAGGACAATTAATATGTAGAATATTATTGAAAAGATTAATTTTAATTGCATTTGAAACAATCAATTTACAAATTAGGCTCTGCATATACATTGTTACTGTCAAAATGGATTAATAATATAAATTAAGATTACAATAAATAACTACGAATATTTATGATTTTTACGTACGCGATAATAAAATAATGAAACAATTGCTCATCTCTTAGTTTTCATACGCAGCGTCACCTCGTGTTTTTTATCTAGCACTCATTAACTTGTTATGGAAAATTTCTAATAAAAATAACTTTACAATTACGACAAAAATGTTTACAGCGGAAATTAAAATTTGGTTGAAGATAGTCAGCGCATGCTACGTTGGAGCGCATTGCACTACGTAACTTCATAAATATTTTTTCAAAAGTAGTTGACGCCTGTACACCGTAATACTCTCATTTATAGGGAACAATGTTATATGAAACTCCATTGATTATAATGGATGCCCCTCACAGCTTGGCCAGCCTGTAACGGTAAAAGCCAGGAAAAAATTTCATTAACAAGAACGAAATAGTTTTTTTAAGTAATACATCACTTGGTTAATATTTTTCCTCGGAGAGCAAAAACGTTTGAAATTCTACTTTAAATAAGATAATATGTGATAGATATATAGTGTGGTATAATATTAGGCGTCGATGCCTTTAGAGCGACGTCTCCCCTTAAATGTGTGATCTAGAGAAAAGTGGGGGAAATCATCTTAAGAGGTTGGGTCTCACGATGCATAGAATACAGTTTAGTTTTAGAGAAACTGTTAGACGCACAACTTTTTTTTAGACACCCTTAGATACCATAGATTATTTAGTTACTCAGTATGTTATTTTGTATTCTATATATTTTATATACTCAATATATCCCGGACGAGCCCCCAATTTGTAGGATCATGAGAAAGAAAGGAGAGGCGCGCGGACACCCATCCAAGGCAGCAACTCGGCCAGAGTAGCTTAACCTCGACTATCGCCTGGGTCGGCGCGGAACCATTGCGCCAGCGACCTCTCCCTGATGTCAATTCCTTTTCACGTCCTTTTCTCCTAAGTTCTATCTTTTATAGGAGGGCTTCTCCGCCCCGATCCCACATATATATCCTATTTATTTATATTATATCCTTAGTGTTTTGTGTATTCCTTATTCCTGACATTTATCCTTTTTGTTGTATCCGCGCCTTCACCTTAGTCATATAAAATCCTCCTTAGACTTATTTAATCGAATCCTACTACAATAGATAGGGCATATACATCCTTCTGAACATAATTAAATAAAGTAAATTTTTATAAAAAAGGTAAAAACGTTTTGTTTAAATTAACCGTCCGCCGACCAGGACCATCGACCGTAGAATCCTCATTTACTTTATTTACGAAACAATTTACATTACTCATTATCCTGTAACATTTATTCTACTGGGTGTTGCGCAACAATATGTGTATATATGATTTAAAAACAAAGCAATTCGGATGTCAAGCAGAACACTCTGCTTATTTTCGGTCAGTTATGGCTTTTCCCAAATATTTCACAAAAATCAATGTACGTCATAGTAACAATTTTCATCTTTTGGAACTCCTAGTCACGAAGGTCAGAGTTATTTTAACCGCTCACCACGCTAATTTGGAGTCGATAAAAAGACGTTTTTAGTTTGCAATTCCGACGTTATACCGCCAGTTTGCACGTCTCATCTCGCTTGAATTCTGACTTTTCTACTTATAATAAAATGTTTTGGACCCGTATTACGGAAATATTATTTCAAAATTATTGTCCGAAATGGGACTCCTACAGTTAGGTATACTTTTGGTAAGGGTTTATACAAGTATGTAAATTCTCTTCTATATTATTCATTTTCCATTCTATTCTTTTCTACCTGTATATCCGAGAAAGGTGATAGTCAGGAAGGTGTCGTATACTAGACTTATCGCATGGAGTCGATTGGTTCTGCTTGAATCACTTGCAATTTCAAAATTCGACGAATTTTAACGGCTTCTATTACGTTTAGCTGAATTCTAGGATTTCGAGAACTCAGAAACGCAGGTAGTGCAGCCTAGAGATGCGAGAAATTTAATTAAATTTCAACCTTCAAAGTTTACGACAGTAGTTGTGACACCGATACCAGACTAAGACATCTTGTTGAAAAGAGGGAAAGAACTAAAGTGTAATGTCGTCACGATCTCAATACGGCAGTAGCGTTGAATTATATACAAATTATTTTGAGTGAATTTTTGGCTATGACGACAAAAATATCTTTTTACTTTGCTGTAAGAATGTGAAAGAGTATTTCATGGCAAATTATCTGATAGTCTTGGCACTTTAAGGCATAAAATAAGCCGATTTTGATTGGCATAACGATTTTAGCTAGTTTGAAGTTTCAAAATTCTATAAAAAATGTAAAATTCAATGAATGTGCTGCACCAACTAGAGTACTTACCACTGCTGAAAAACCCTCTGTTCTCGTCGGTATTTTATTGTTTTTTTTTTCATAGAAAAAGAATGTTTTCTTAAAATAAGATCTTCCTAATTATTTAAAGAGCTTTATTTTTTATAAGGAATTTTAATCAATATTTTTAAGCGTGATAGAATTAGAATTCGACGAATCTCTTACATTGTGATGTCCCCAGGAATACAAAGGTGTCATGAGGTTCAATAAATATTCCAATTGTTAGCAACGAATTTAGCCTAGAAAATCAATAATTTTAAAGGAAACGATAACGGTAATTGATACCGTATAGATACTACCTATATTATTCTATAATATTTTGATCTCTTTTCTCTTTTACCGGAAATAGCCAATACGTTTTTGATATTCAATACATTTACGAATATATTAATATCCATTTGATAGTTATACGATTAGCATTCATACATGTAAGACAATTTAATACCTCACGTAAATATCATTTATTATCGGTACCACGAATAACAACAGCAACGATATTGAAACGAAATCGGAGTATCAATATTTAAATCGGAGTAAATCAATATTATTTTATGACAATTGAAAATATTTAAGAGTATTATATATAGGTAAGTACTACTAATATCTTATGTTAAATATAACAATATAATGATTTGTTTAAAATTAAAAATATTACTTCTATTTCATTTCTTATTATTCTTTCTACACAAAATTAGATTAATATGAAATATATTTTAAGTGATATTTCATTTTTTAAAATTGAAATTAAACAATTTTTACAATTGATTAATTTTAGAAGTGGTGTAAGTCCAGTTGCAGCCCGCGTATAGACATTATTTTAGTTAAATTTCCTTAAAACAAATTTATATAATCAAATTTCATATTGATAAACTAGTAGAAACATTGCCAGACTTGCTATAAGTAACCTATATTTTTTCATTCACAGATATGCTAACCTTTAATTTTCTCGAAACAAGAGAAGACAGACTTGCACCAGTTTCAAAGTAAACTATTCATATATTAAGTCATTAAGTATGAAATGTCCGATTACCTGAAGCATCAAGTTTGATGCTGGATATCTCCGATATTTCACATCATCCGTCCTTTGTATTTTTTTTTACATTGAGAAGGTGCGCTATCTGACTTTCAGACACACTCTTTTATTTTTAATAATCTATCGTATTGTCGTGTGGAGATTAAATATTGTAAGCCATGGATAGGACAAAAATTCGCGTTATTTTCGAGTATGAGTTCCGTCGTGGGACTAATGTAGCGCATACAAGTCGAAATGTTAACGAAGTATGTGGCAGGGATGTGGTTAATGAACGTACAGTACATCAATGGTTTGAAAAATTCCGACTGAAAATTTTGATCTTCAAAATGAACCACGCGATCTGCCTGAAAGTAAAGCGGATGACGATAAACTGAAAGCTAAAGTGGAAGCGAAGCCATCTGAAACAACGCGCGAATTAGCAGCAAGGTTTGGAGTTACTATTCCCACAATATTATGATATATTTTAATTAATTATGTTACTTTTTGCCGGAGATAAAAAAAAACGTTTAGCTTCAAATCGGACATTTCATTCGTAATGACCTAATATTAAATACCTGTAAATAAAATATCTTCTTGTTGATTTTAAATGGATATCGATATTTTGTAAATTATTGGATAGGTTTTGATTTCATACAGTATTTTATTGCTGCTGATTTAAAAAAAAATTGATATCACTAATTAATGTCAAGTATTAAAAACTTTTGTACATGACGTTGCTTCCCATTGAATTCTTTGGCATTAAATTAATTGAATAATATTAATAGCATCATTCCTGATCCGTTCTGTATTAAAATGGCTAGTATTGTCGCCATATTATTAATACATATCTATATCATATGAGGAAATATATTTTCAGTGGGAACTTTTAAAAATATATTAATTTATCGCTATTGAATATCACAAATCCCTACTTAGATTTTATTATTCTATCTATCACACAATACAAATAAATAACACTTACAAATACGCATTCAACTGTTTTCTAAGGTAACAATAATATATGTGCCGTAATTTTTTGAACGTGACATAAGTTTATTTTGCTACAAGTGCATTTAAGTTACTTCAACCTATGATAATTGTGCATAAAATTTAAAGTTGTTAGATACTAGTATTTGTTTTTAGTTATACATTGGTGCCCTATTTTCGCATTTCAAATGGCAAAGTAAATAAAATGAAATACTTTTAACTATTACATGTAACAACATAAAAGCTTTTGTACGCACTCTCAACAACTCAACATAAAAAGTCACGTACTAGTACCACTTTCAAATATAACAGCTCATATAATTCTACCTAACGATATCACACAAAAAATTCCGAAAAACAGGTGCGTCAGAATTCCTGTAGGTGTAACAATATCCATGTTATATTCCTTATCGCGCCTGAAAATGGGACAAATCTCTTAGGCAGCATTTTTCTTCCATGGGGTTGGCACGATATCGATAGACGGAAGAAAGGGGGACGAATAAACGAGCGCATTCGTTGAAGTAACTGCTAGACAATCGATAGGTCGGCCATCCCGGTAATGCTTCGTTGTGTCTCTCAATTTCGACTGGGGGCTTCATGAATATCCAATGGCCTGGGAGGAACTCTTCGAACTCCTCGTTCGAGGAATACCGGCTGGTACCAAGACCCGCTTCCAACCCCCAGGAAACGTTACAACACGCGATTTCGAGGTGTGTGCGAGCGCGAAAGCTCTCAGTGATTTCGATGAACCAATAAGAAGACGGTTTCGGGTATCGTTGTAGGGGACGTTTCCGTTTCGTTCTTTTCCACTTGCTCGTCTTTCGGGTCGTCTACTCGTCCTTAGAGTATTGGGAATTGGAACGTAGATAGGCTTCCGATTGCGAAAACTATCACTCTTGGGGAGTTTGTTCCCGTTGTAATCAATGCTAAGTTTATTGTTGAGTTTTTGGAAGTTTGTGATTAATAGTGGTAGAATGGACAATATATAAAGTTTATTATTTCTTTATTTCGTTTATTTTAAATAGAGTATAATAGCTGGGCGTAAAAGAATAATTGAATTAGAATACTTTAATAATTAAATTAAAATATTGGAAGTGATATAAAGTCGCGTAGAATTTGAGACTGTAAATGAGCAGGAAACTTATCAGTATAGTGTCACATTATTACTACCTTGGCAAGAGTGTTACTGTTCAACTTAACTTATTGTTAGAAAGCTAATGTAGAAATTAAAGGCGTGGATGGTGTGAGAAGTTATGCTATGTTGCAAATGAGATTTCTGCAATTATTTTAGTGCTCTGTTATCAATTGTAGAGTGAAAATATTATTACGAAACGTGAAAACACGTTATTTTCTGTATTCGTTAAAGTATGAGGCTTAAATAAAAATTTAGATAACGAAGTACATGATTGACTTTAAAATTGCTTTGTACGTTTTAAAGATTATGATAATTAACTTTATATTATGGTACAGTTATAATCTTTTCCTTTACCGTATGAACTTCAAAAAAGACAATTACTACAACGCATCACCTGTTAATATTAGTTGCAATATTGTGGTACCGGAAATTGAGTACGGCCTTATCGCCTAGACTGTTTAAACTAGGCGACTGTTTAGAACATTCTCACTTTACTCATATTTTCCACCTATTACATCCAATTCTACAATGTTATAATAGTTAATACAATAGCAATACGGTACTAACAGTACTCGTAGACAATTGATACGCCACGTTTTACTAATTTTATTTCCAGCATACTTTTCTTGGATTTCATTCAACTAAGGAATATTAAGCTTCTTATAATTTTGTGCAATCATTTCTATCCTTTAATCGTTCGAATCTGAAGACTTTTTATAAATTAAAAACTTCGTTATTAATATCAGCACTGTCAGATTTTCGAATTTAAATCTGAAACCACTTTATTATTAAAGGCTTGTTGTCAGTTTTATCAGTGTAGGCTTTAATTGAAGTTATCTCTATAAAAATTTAAGACAAACACGTAACCACGTTTTAGTCGCTAATGATACGTATGCCATCTCTTCAGCGCCGAGTAGTACAGAATTTATTATATGTAGACCCTATTATTTGTTTCGATAAGTTTAACTTACAACTATTTATAAATTACGTACTGTAGGATCGTGGAAAAGAAAGAGAGTCGCGGTAAACTATCCAGCAGCGTACTGGGTGTTGAGTATCTTTGCACCGGAGATCTGGATCGGTGCGGATCCACTGCTTCAGCGCCCTTCCCCTGATGATAATTTTTTTCCACGTCCTTTTCTCCTAAGTTTTTTATAGGAATGTTCCCTCCCGATCCCACGAGAGTCGACATTTGAGGGCAAATGCCCTGTTCAGGATGGCCGAGTGTGGGATAGAGCGGAAGCACTCATAAAGAACTTAGGAGAAAAAAACGTTGGAAAAAATAGTCATCAGAAAAAGAAAGCTGGTACAGTGGATTCGTGCCCACTTATTGTTAGATCTCTGGTGTTAAGCTACTCAGGCCGAGTACGCTGCTTTGGATGGGTTACCGTGATTCTCTCTTTTTGGGAATCCTACAATGCCAATAATAAGTATATCGAAACGACAGTATGAACTGCTAACACAAAACATTCACCTCAATAAATAAAAAATATTCAACAGTTTCTTCGTACTAGCTAAATGCGAATTCAGTCTTCTAGTTTTTATTTACAGATTTCAATATATAGGATATTTTGAAGTGAATGTAGTGGATTTTGGCTGTATATTTATTATCATGAACAAGCACACATAAAAAAGTGATCTCAGTTTTTCAATGTGTGAATTTGTTACGTTTTGCTTATTACCATCTGCAAGGTGTCACGGAATGAGTGATCCGATTTTCGTTATTGGATATAACATTAGAGAATACCTTTACAATAGTCAGGCTTTTATGCATTGATATCCAAAGGCAGATCGTCTCGTTACACTGTCTTGAAGGTGATTCAAAGTCGGCACTGTAAATCGATCTTTCATGAGTTTCTTGAGAATCTAACACAGGGAGTATTAAAGGGGTAAATGGTATAGTCTATAAACGCTAACCACTCCTTAAGTGCAGTACGGATTTGGTGGGCCCTCGGTAGAAAATTAGGTCGACGTCTGCTACTTCAATTAAATCCCTACCACCCTCTCCTCCCTCTCCGGGTTCAACCACTGTCCAGCTTCATTTCAGAAGTTTCCGCACAATGGACCATTCCTATCCGGAAGATCCGTTCGACACGATGGATACAGAAAGAGAGAGAGAGAGAGAGAGAGAGAGAGAGAGAAAGAGAGGAGAGTCACAGTGAAAGAAAGAGAGAGGGGGTGAAAGAGAGACAAAGAGGGAACCGGACAGACAGAAAGACAGAAGGAGAGTTCCTGACTCAAGGATCTGCTTCTGCTGAGAGCTAAGCGACGATAACTTCCCTGTAATTGGCCCGAATGCTCGCTTTTCGATTCAACTTGCTCTCGGATCAAGCTAAGAACTTTTCAGATTAGACGCTTAATTACGCGGTCGCTATCTCTTCCAGATAAGCATCTTTCGAGTCATACAGCGGCTATGATCGGAGACCTCTACTCAACACTTTCCTGAACTTTGATTAGTACTAAAACTATGAAAGAGATTTAAAAGTTTACTGGCTTTTCACATTCCAATCAGGCTTATCACAGATTGTATACAGGTACGATGCCGTACTCTGCTACAGAGGATACTGTTTAAATTGATAGCTTTAACTTACTTTCACAAAGTTGAAATATCCTTTGACGTTGATTAGTTACATTTGAACTGCTGAAACTTCAAATCTTTTGCGCAGTTACCATTAGCTGCGTGGTAGTAGAATTACTGCTGGTTGGAGAATGGTTATTCATATAAGAAAATGGAGGTGAATTATTTAAGGTATGGATTTGAGAATAATAATCTAAAAACTATTTATAGGCAATGTAACGTTTTCCTGTAACAGTATGAAATTACACCGTCACAATAAATGTAAATAAATATAATCAACCAGATTTGAGCTCGATTAGTACCTCCACTCCATATTCTACCTCTTGTGATTTCAAAATTCATGAACATCCCTACATTTTGGAATACAGAGATACTTTTAAGCCGATTTCTCCATCATCCTTCTCAAACATGGGGTTCCCAACATTTCAGAGTTTCCGTGCAGCTGTAGTATTTAAACTTTTTTAGTTATACAGCGTGCATGCTATACACAAATGGTAAGTTGCCGAACCCCAACTAACTGGAGGACACAAGGGCCAGGGAACTGGGCATAGCGCTTTATCTTATCCCCTCCAGTTCGAAAACAATGCATAGGGGTAAAGCTTTCGTATCTACGGAGGTATGCGAAAGTACAATATGATATACATATTTAATTTTAAGGATACATGTTTCAAAGTTTTAATTCTTTTCTTAAATATTTTGACTATTTTTAAAAGTTTTCCTGTCGTTGAAATGGTAAAGTAATTTTTGTATTCTGTTAGTAAATATTAACCCTTATTGTAGGATTTTTATTCAGGAAAGCGAAAGAAATAACGATAAAAAGATGTAGTAGAAAGAGAACTATGTTTTTAAACATTAGAACTACAAAACTCTCTTTTCATCGAATTCAATAACGCCCGTGACTAGTGACACCCATGACGTTCAACGTGTTAAAGGAATAATTGATGAAATTGATGAAATTGATGAAAGGAATAAACCAGTAAAAATAATCGCTACGCAATAATTCGTCTCACAAAAATCAGTGCAACTTTACTCACGAGTGGCAATAGTACTCTGACATTTCGTCCTGCATTCACGCCCTTATGTGCAATCTCATCTATATTTCATCGCCGGATCCCTAGATCGCATCAACTCTAGAATTTCAGGTGGCGCGCGCACTCTTTCCGCATCTCTCTCGTTCCTATACACATTCACCCATTGCCAAAGCAATCGCCGATCCTGTCACCAAATTCTTACTGATCCTCTCGCAATCAGGCAGTACCATCACTTTCAAAAATTCTTACATCTTACATTATTATCTTGAGCCGATGGCTACGCCAATACGTTTGAACCTTTGAAACTATCGCTGTGTTTCATTTAGTTTGGATGCTTGCTCAATATTAACCCTTTGTGGACGAATGTCACCATACAGGTGATATAATACATCTATTCACTAGATCTAATGTCGCCGTAAAGGAGACAGGGAATATTTTCATTATCTACGTTGTTATTAGGGTTTTGTTTTTTAAGCTGGCAATACTTTGTTTTACTGATGCACATTGAATTTTATAAACCGTTCCTTTTCTGCTTTTCGTTTTATATAAATCACAGTAATCAAGAACTTAAGGAAGTGTATCGCAGGCATAGAAATATCATCGTCTTGCCTCGATTAGGGATTTAAGTTTATATTTTCTAAAAGCAGCTAAATCGGTTGGAAAAGTTCAAGGAGAAAGACAAGTAACTCGATTCTGCTTTGTTACTCCCCTTTGTTAACTTAACATACATATTGGGGACTGTTTCGATAAATTTCATACTCTGAGAAAGTACAAAAATTAAAACAATTTTATATTCGAAGATAACAATAATATTAACGTTTTTTATTCAAATCTAAAGTTTCGCTACAGAAAATATTCTTCAATTAACATCATATATTCAACGCCATAGTATATGGTATCGCTTTGTTCAACAAAATTTGTTCGCCATAGTGAAAAGCGCACTTGAAAAAGCACCGGTCCGCATAGGATTAATATCGCAGAACTAATTAGAATGTCTCCTGCTTCACTGACATTTTCAATTTAATAATTTTTGGAACACTTCAAAATTTCTCACTTCATTTATCACGTCACGAATATCACAGTTATTAGTAGCTGTAACACGTTAGTAAGAAAAAGTTTTGTTAAAATGTTTTTAGAATATCTGCATTTTGGTAGTAGGTAAAATACATGAAAACAATGTAAAACTTCAAATGAAGGTCTATTTATACAAGCAATAAAAGGTTCGCATGAACGGCCGATAAGTGAATACTCAACCTTGTTTTCGAGTTACATCGACTTTTAAGATGATTCGGATTTGTTGAGTGACAAAAATATGTAAGACAAGGAACGAGGGATGATCGAGTGATTGATTGAGAGTAAGCTGTTAGAGAGTGAGATAGCCCGAGGAACAAAAGAGCATCGAGCGAATGAGAAAAGAAACATAACGAGTGAAAGAAGTTAGTGTGAAAACGGCCGCGAACGGGGGCGAACGGTAGGAGTGACACTCATTTATTCAAATACACATATCTATTTATATATCCATCTATTCCTCTTATTATTCCTAATATTCCTTATTCTTAGTTGTTCATATTTATACTTTTTATCCTTGGTTATTATTTGCGCGCCCGCCTTTTCCTCTAACAAATAGAATATAACTAAAAAATAAGGACAGCTGTGAATTTTTAAAAATATTTCCTTCTGCAGAATCTGTAACAAAATTGCATTCACAATATCTATCTCTTTTATTTAAATAGACAGCATAAGCTTTGAACAACTGCAAGCGATATCTTCTTATTTGATATGAGACATTAAAATTAGAATACTTAATTTACAGTTTATCGCGTACAAACTAAGGAAATAACTATCTAGAGAGTAAGTAACATAAATATCTTTATCAGTTCCGATACTGCAATCGACACAACAGACAAGAATTTTTACATTCTACCCTCCGAAAGGAACGAAAGGGGTCGCAGCCTTGTAAGAAGACACATAGTGACCATATGTGCCTTATCCCACTACAGAGGAAAGAGTTCTCAGAACCTCAGATTTTAAATATGGAAAGGCGCGCATTAGCAGGAAAAATCACTTATCAAAAGCCACTCGATCCTTGTTGCCGTAAGGAATCCTGCGGAGTCTCGAAAGGGTGCTCTGAGCTCTGTATTCCTCGATAAGCTCTAGGAATCTGATCTTGTGATCCTTCTAGTCAAACTGCAGGAACTATTTCATAAGGAGTTCTAGTCCCGAAGGTATTGTTGCTCCATTGTCCCTTTGACGTATTGTAACGATCACATTGGGTCTCATATTTCGCAAAGTCGATAGACCTAGCAGTCTTGAGGATCGATTACCTCTTTGTAGAATAATTTGACTAATTTATGATGAAAATTATTCTGAAGAGGAACTCCACCGCATTACTACACTCAGAAGTTATTGTTTCTGTGCAAAAAAATGATATTTATATATTTCTAATTAATACCATACCCCATAGGAAATAAACATCAAAATATTTTTAATGAAAATAGGTGAAAACTAAGTTTATAAAATTAACCGCACCTCGGTCTGTACAATAAATTTCGACACATGCAGAGTGTACGCGATTTGTATGTACATCGCGGTCGAATACTGCTACCATCGCCTTAGCGGCGATCGCCTTTTTTGTGAAATTCATTTTTTTATTCAGTTTTTTCATCGGAACGCATCTGACCGCCTGTTGAGCGCAACGTTTTTTTTGTCATCCATCGTTTGGCTGCCGCGCAAGGCGACCATTATAATTTTCTTCTTTGCTTTAATAAAACTTAAAATTTATAATAAGACAGTGTGCACTTTTTTCTCACGACCGTGCCTGAATATTTGAAATGGCATCATTTTCCGAAATATTTTACGATCGTAAAATACGTAATATTTACAAACAAAATTCTACCTATGTTTTAATACTACTTAAAACGTAGCTGTCCGAAAATTTCTATAACGCCTGAATTATGAAAAGGGCCAAGCAATTTGATGAATCTAAAAAATTATATAACTTCGTTGATGTTTAATTGACTAATCTATACGTAATTCGTGTTTATTTTTTATTTTTACCATAATCTAGTTTTAAACGGAATTACGCTGTGAACAAGAGTATTGGAAAACATTTAAATAAAAGTTAAATAATTTCCAACAACGTAAGATTATTTTGTAGTGCTCAGAGTATAATGTTTCTATGAATTCTACACTTTAGACGTTTTTACATAAAGAAATTTTTATTTTCCAGTAACGAATGATTTTATTTTCGAAAGTTAAACTTTATCATAGACAAAAAAATCCTTTTTTGCTATTACATAAATTACTTGAATTGTTCACGGAGTTTAATAACCTTTCACAGATGCAAGTTAGCTAAGTTCTTTTATTAAACATTTGTGTACACTACAGACTCAACCTAGGTATATCGTGCTATGTTATCATAATTAGTTAAAATATAACAAAATAATGAGCATTATCGCCGTACCATGTATTAAATTACGAACGACAAGAAATCCTGTGTAACGTATAATAATTTTGAACTTTTCTCACTTTGAAAGTGGACACAGGCATCAGGTGACCATACGGGGGGTGGAGCAGATTACAACTTAGTTCGGGAATCTCATGAATTTCCAATTATCAAGTTGCCATTCCAGCGACAACGGACAGTCGTTTCGCTGTCATGCTATAAATCATCGCTATTGAATTCACCTTCTTTATGATTGAAATAATATGTTATCTTGCAATTTGGAAGCTGTTTTCTCTAATGTTCCACTGACAATATGTTATTTTACAAGATATGTGAAAATATTGAAGAGTACCTTATTAGGAAAGGAAAGAAAGATGACAATGAACTGAAAAAAGTAAGCTATAATTATTAAGAAAAGAATTTTATAAGTAAAGTTACACTGATAGTTCCTTCAAAAAGTTCTTTCGTACTTTCTTCACCGCACTATTTCATATTTTGCGCAATCGCCTTCTTACCTTTCATCCTGCATTCACTCTCTTATATTCACTGTCATTCGTAGTTTCTTGCCCGATCTGTAGAACTTTTCCGTTTTAGGGTGTCGAACAATGTTCGCATTCTTTCTAGCATCTTAATCGTTTAGATAAAAATTCAGCCATCACCAAAGCAGTTGCATAATAGGTTACCAAATTTTTTCTAAACCTCTCACGCACTATATTCCCTCTCAAAAAATACGTGCATTTCATTTCAATATTTACCTTTTGCGATAGAAATAATTTCTTTTAGTTTCTACTGGATTAAATAGAATTAAGTTTACAATGTTTTCTTCTATCAATTATTATTATATATTTTGGTTAATTGTGGTCAATAAGTCGATATATGATTGCGAATAATTAAAGAAAGTGGAAGAAGTGCTCAAAATTGAATCGTAGATTCTATAATGTATAGATGAGATGAATAAAAATACCCGAATTAGCAAACCAACAGTAACAAAATACTCTGTTACTAATTTTATAAGTGATATTTGACATTTTCTGAAATACAATTGCTGATTTTTATTTTAGAAAAGAATGACTTTAATAAGCTGTTGAGGACTAGTAATTTGGAGAGTATAAAAATGACTTATACTACTGGTATAAATGGTGACTGTACTAAACTGCCTTTCAGTTTTTACGAGTTCCGTGACGAAGCTTTAAAGATATAAAATGTCTTTCTGCTACGTGAATGGTAACTTATTTTATTATTGCAATTGTTATTCTGGTAACTGGCGGTGTACTGAAATTAATGACACAAGTTGAATGTATATTAAAGTATTTCTTCGAGTAGCGTCCACTTGCGAATTCCACTGGCAAAGGACTATTAGCAAAGCAACGTTTCAAATATCATTTTTCTAGACACATTTCTTTTAGACATACTGTACATTGGATAATCATGAAAGGTATTGTACTTAATAACAAAAGAATCACAATTGTGTTTCAATAGAAATGACTTCTTATGGTAACTTTGTAATAGCTAGATAACTAATTTTACTTGAAATTTCAGACGTCCTTATAAAGAAAGCAGTTGGACTTGGAATTTTGAATTTTATCTTCCTTCACATCGATCTTTAGATTGGCGGTTCTGTGCCTAAGAAATCCTTATAATCGTGTAAATATCAATCTTCTACTGAAGTCTTAAATTTCTTTAAGAAGAAAAAGAGAGGAATCTAAAACAAATCGTGCTCGACGGTAGAATTGAACGAGGGGTAACAGAAATGAGCCTGCTCGAATAAAATATCCTAATTTGTCAGTACTACGTTCGGAGGACTGTCTCGTTAAGTTTTTTTAATCCGGCGCGAAATACGAGCATGAAGTTCGAAAAGTCCCTATAAAGAAAGGAGGGAAACGAGAAGGGTGAAAACTGATGCTCAGGCAAAACCCAGTTATTCTTAATTAAATATAATTGCAGAAGTCAGGTGGATAGGATCTCGATATGGTTCGATTTCCGTTTGAAGCGAGCCTTATCGATGCTGTTCTCCCTAAAACTTCTACGGGGATGAAGTTTTCATTTTCTCTTTGAACTAAAGACTTCCCAGTTACCTAGCTGGTGTTCTTCTCCAATCTTCCATCTTCGACGGAGCCCCCTAGAAACTTTTTCAATCGATGATGTTTTTCTATCGATTTTGTAGTATTGATAGTATTGGACAGAATATGAGAGCTTGGTTAATTATTCTCACAGTTTTATAGAATTTCTGTTAGAAGATAAATTATGAAATTAATATAAATTATAAATACTACGTATTTTAGTATAATATTACTATCAGCGAGTAAGTGCAGTTCTATAACATTCTCATGTTACTCTCTCTCTACTCTACTTCTCATTATTCTCTATTATTACGATATAATTAATTCTAATGACATGAAAATAGATACAGATACAAATTTTTTTCGTACTTTTTACATATATATAATCTCCACACAGCTTTAGTTTTCGAGTTTTATGTAAAAGAAATCACGTTATTTATATCGAGCTTTTAATATCATGGATATGTTTCATTGGTTTATGTTAACTATACTTTGGCGCCCTTTTTACCTATAACTGATCAGTATCTTTCATATTCAATAAGATTTCTTATAAGTCTGCGGAATTTTCTATTCCAATTAAAATCTTTCCTAATCAAACAAAAAATAATTCAATATAGCAATGTAACAAATTTTCTTGAAATATTCAACAATCATATACTGTAGTGTGTTTTATTGTATAAAAAATTTTGATAGTTAATTATAACTGTAATAATCAAGTCTGAATTTGAATTAAACTTAACATTTCTGAAACTAAAGCTAAACGGTTCACAGAGATCACTTTGGCCAAAATCCAGACCGCAATCTCAAAACGTGTTTTCTATTCAGATGATAATTGACGATGCCATTTCGATGGCTTGAGTCTCTAATTTTAAATCTAAAGTCAAAATTTCCATAAACAAAATGGCGAACAAATGTGTCGAAAATTTGTTGGTTAACAGCCGCGACTATTACGTGCGTGGAAAAAATTTTTCAATATATTATATTCTATGAGATACTTTGAGGTCACTGAAACCAGTAAGATCCCTTTAAAAAATAATAATTTCCAATACTTTTAAACAATGAAATTCGTCATGTGTTATTGAATATATAAATATTGTAAGAGTAGGTTTGTATGTCGTCCACGAGGCGAGAAACAAGCAACGATCGCGACCGCGGTTGCGAAGGCGAAGCGTGGCGAGAGGCAGTCGATAGCGAGAGGTTACGATGCGAGCACGGTTTTTCTTTTTTGTATCTTTATATATTAAAATAAAGAATAAGGCATCCTTACAATATATTTATTTTTAATAATTCTACTTTATAAAAATGTAATTTTAATAGAAAAACGTCACTCTAATATAAATAATAAAATAGGTAAAATACAGCCGACATTTAGCGTGTTAAAGTTCATGACTCTTCAAGTTTCAGATTTAAGTTGAAGACACAGATTGGGTAGATAAATTGATTAATTCTACATACAACGATTGTTACGTGGTGCATAATTAAACTTAACTAACAAGGGAACATCCCGAGGTGCCACAGACCGATTTTGATGAAATTTTAGTATGATGTAGTACTCGTTAAAATATTTGACACGTATTTTTTTATCGGCAATCGTCGACGTTAAAGGGGTGAAAACCACCCCCAAACTTAGGGCTCTAAAGTATATTTCGTCGATTATCTCGGAAACTATGAGAGATAGAGCATTTACGTACATTGACGAAATTTGCGGCTATTAATAATCAATAGAATGGTAAAAATTGTTTTGCAATATCTCAATTTGTTTAAACAATATATGAAAAATTCAAATTTTTTTGTTAGTTTTTCCCCCTTAGTGCCAATGAATTTTCTTGAGATTTTGTTTATAGAAACTATATGTTCTTTACAAAAATACGGATAAATCGGAATTTTGATTTTTTCACCAGAAAAAAAGTTATTGAACTTGAAATTGTACCGTTCGACGTTCGAAATAGAGTGTCTGCAAGAGTCGTTCCTCGTCCTAAGCAATTTACACCGTAACCGAATTTGTTAAGTCGACTGGTCAAGATTTAATTAGTAACCTTCAACAAAAGATACAAATCGAGAACTTTTCAAAAGTTAATTTTACCCTTCATAACGGTTCTTATTATTAGTCCGCGGGCAGATCGTGCTTGTCCGTATCGTTCAGATTTGAGAATATCCAACAACAAACCCTGTCATAAACGGCCCGTCGCAAGGGGGCCGAAAATTTCTCACTTTAACATTTTGACAACAGTTGACGCCTATTGGCGTCTGAAACATGTTGGCTTCCTGGTACTGTTGGCGCCAATAGGCGTCCGGATCAAATTTCACTTGTTTCACGAATGATTGCCGTTTTAAAATTTTATAATTGCTCTTATGTAAATCAAAAGCTGAAAGTCGTAACAGCGAGGCTTTCCGTTTGTTGCAAAGGCATTTTCCGTCTCCATATGAAACTAATACAGCAATTCGGAAAAGTGCAAAACGTAAATGTGTAGTGTGTGCAAAAAATGACAAGAGAAAGGACACACATTACGAATGCAAAAACGTAATGTAGGATTATCTAGTCATCCATGTTTTGAAATGTATCAAACGTTATTATGTTATTAAATTTGATTATTAAATATTGTGAAAAAAGCTTAAAATTTATGTTCACTTTTTAGTACGTGCCCTAACAATTTAAAGCAGAATAATAATAAATAAATAATTTTGATTTAACCCTCTATAGTCCGGATTTATTGTGGTATCCGAAGATCAGTTTCACGATGGCACAATTAAGAAATGATGAAAATACTATTTTTAATAATGAATTGAATCTGAATTTGAAACATTGGATTGCAAAGAATTTCATGATTATCACGAGCTAAATTATAATATTTGACAAAGTTGAAAATTTGATTTTGAAGAATAGAAGCTTAGATATGTCTTCCGTTACCTCAAAGTCACAGGGGCCTATAGAAGGTTAATGTAATAGAATTCAGTATTTTGAATATTTTAATATACTTCGTCAGAAATGCATACCTAACGAAAAACTTCGATGTTCTCGGTGTACGTCGCAACTGAATGCCTACCGTACGATACCGCCGTGGTCGGCCGGTGCGTGTCAAAGTTTGCTGTAATAAAAGGTTTAAAATAAGCGAAGATTCTTTCATTTTCACCAGTAACGAATATAAATCAATAGTATTCGTTCTTTTAAGAGCTATCAACTACTCATGAACAAGAAACGACCCATGTAGACACTCTATTTTGCGCGTCGACCGGTACAATTTCAAGCTTAATAACTTTTTTTCTGGTGAAGAAATCAAAATTCCGATTTATCCGTATTTTTGTAAAGGACATATAGTTTCTATAAACAAAAACTCAAGAAAATTCATTGGCATTAAGGGGGAAAAACAAACAAAAAAATTCAAATTTCTCATATATTGTTTAAACAAATTGAGATTTTGCAAAATAATTTTTACCGTTCTATTGATTATTAATAGACGCAAATTTCGTCAATTTGCGCAAATGCTCTATCTCTCATAGTTTCCGAGATAATTGACGAAATATACTTTAGGGCCCTAACTTTGGGGGTGGTTTTGACCCCTTTAAGGTCGACGATTGCCGATAAAAAATATACGTGTCGAATATTCTAACGAGTACTAATCATACTAAAATTACATCAAAATCGGTGTGTGGCACCTCGGGATGTTCCCTTGTAAGACATGTTATTCAGGTATCAATTAAAATACATCCCGCTATTTTTTTGATTAGCCAGATAGTTTAAGTAGAATCAAACTCACAGGTTTTGTAGATATGAAGAAAATAAGAAAAATAGATTCGAAACATTACACGAGCTAGTTTTCTCCTCTCCATGACGGTAAACATTCTCGTTCGATCGGTACGGTAGCCACGAAACGAAAGTATAGGACAAAAAGTAGATAAATGGTGACTGGATAGTAAGGGTGGGCCAATCTATCACGCCCCAGGGGAGTGTTATTGACAGTGCAAGAACTGTCTAACCCTCGGCTTCTACTTCCTCCCTCGCTTCACTACCAACGTAAAATCTTTCTCACTTTCCCCCTTGCCTATTTTCTCACTCGTCTCCTTCGTCTCCCTCTTTCCCGCCATTTCCCTTCCATGCGCATTCTCACGAAAGCTTTGTTTCCTGATTCACAATTCTTCTTCCTTCGACACGGGAAATTTGGAATAAGAAAATTTGTTTCTACAGGGAAAAATTCCCACGAAGGTCATTAGTCAGAAAAACAGTACGTCAATGTAACAGCCATGAGATATAATTAAACATTATCGAGTTAAATGTCAGGCGAGCTTTGTGAATTTTTTTGTCATACATATTTCACGAATTTAATTATGAACGTGGTGCCAATTATTATGGATAATTTAAAATGATGTCTTCTTAATTATGAATCCAGGATGAAAGATTAGAACATAAGAGTGAAGTGAGGAGGAAAGTATCAGTATTTTATAATTTGAATACTTTATGCAGTTTGGACGTTATAGTGTTATTGTTGTAAAATCAAGGAATGACAAATGTTATTAAATGTATTGTAAGTAGTGAAAAAACTTCACTTAAAGCAATTTTATTGTAAATGAAAGCTTTGAATCTCAAACATGAAGGCTTTGAATCTTTCGAATGGAGCAGTAATAATTTACTGAGCTAAAAATTTTACAGTAGAGAATAAAAAGATATGTAAATAGAGTGTCGCTTGAAAGTCATAAGGAGCTTTGAAGGCATAACGCATAGAGGAGAAAACATTTGTGCTATTATCCATGAATTATTAAATAAGAAATATTCCAAAATATCCTTTTTGCAGTAAAAGGCAGCAGATCACAAAAAAGATTCAAGTATGTTTACTGCTGATAATTCTCTGCACTTGAAGTATAAAGAGAACAGATTTCAGCTGTTCCGCTTTTGTTTTTGGAATGTTAAATTAACATGCTTTGTAAATCCACTCCTCTGTTATATAGGTACAGTACTTATGTACACAGTTCTGAATTCTCTTGTTTGTGATAATTTAACGTTGCTCATATAACCCAGATTTCAATATTGACAACAAATTTTTATGTATTCGTATTGTACGTTGAATCCGGTATAATTTTTATTCTGACCCACATTTTTAAACCGTCACGATATTTAAAAAAAATCTCATCGAAGTTCCTATAATTTTTTCAACATCTTAATACTACAGGGAGTGATGAAGATTAACTCAATTTCTTAACATTCAATTCATAATGTTATAACTGGTACTAACAATAAGTTAGAGATATTACTTGACTTACAATCAGGCATTGATTCATCCTTAGTGAATATAGTTTTGACACGCTTTAAGTTTGAATATTGTTGACCGTTAGCGTTGTTCATACAACCCTTCGGCAGGATGTATGTATGGCCTTCATCGTCGAGGCTGGGATTTCGTTCTCGAGACCGGAAGCTTAAGAGCGGCTCGCCAGTGGAGTTTAGCTAATGCCTAATGACGGGTCGTTTCAAATATTTACCGCCCGATTCCGCGAGCTTCGACTACCACCAATGTAAACGCGATTACGTTCTACCTGATAGGATATACCAAACCCAACCTGAAATCCCTGTAAGAGCTACCGTCGATCGGCAGTGTCTCGTGAATTTTCTCAAATTACACAATCGACTTGGATCAAGCCAAAGTGTCCCAAAAGGCAATATCCCTGCTACCGTAATCCACCGGTCTATCCAGAGAAATTTATTCGAACTGCCCGCCTTTCCGGTACCATAGTTATTGAGTATCATTATGGAGATTGTAAAATCTTTTCAACCTCATCCAATGTACGAACGATTTAATGATACTTACTATTAATGGCAGATTATGCACTTATTTATATAAGTTCTTTGTGATATTAAATAAAGTTACAAAAATTGTCGTTATTTTTTATTTACTCATATAATACAAAGTTTTCTGTAACAATGTAATTAATCCATTTGAATCACATGACAAAATTAAAAATATATCTTTACTATTAAATAAGTATAACAGCATTTCAAAGAGTGATACTACACTTTAATCAGTGAATGTTGTATTAATAATTTAGACTGTTCGTATATACCGTTATTCACTCAGAATGTGAATGCATAAATGTGTTTTGATGATAGCGACCAGAAAAAGTGCATGCATATGTGCGCTTGTAATACAAACACAATTGAAATACAAACTTTGTAATGCAACAAGCCTAAGAGTACTCGTTTTATTTTTCATTGTTTCCGGTCATCGAGAAGAAGTAATAATATTTCAGTGTTAGATGTTTTTTAAAGGACACTTGACATATTCATGTACCCAGAAATGATTTCAGAAATGTATGAATAAAAATGATGATTCCGTATTATCGTTAGTGACCTTCAGTGTGTGATGGAACCTATTAGAACCTTATATGTAAATGGAGGAAATCCGTAATTTTCATCATAAAAAATTCCAAAAGCTACTTAATTTAAAAAAAAAAGATCCAGATATTATTTCTATTCACATGTTAGGGATGTATTATTTATATCTTTTACAAAAATGTTTGGCTATAATTTTATCGCACTTATAACACATATTAGAATTGCTATGAAACGGAAAATATGAAATCAACCAAAGCGTAATTATACGAACGGTCTGATATACAGAAGACGCCGGAAACACTTACAATAAGTATATTTCATGAAAGATTTTGAATTTCAATACCTTATCGATTATTTTCTAAAGCCATCAAAGAGGTATTAAAGATGAAGTTTAATAAAAGTTGTCATTGTTTATATAATGTTTGCATTGATTATGTAAAAACTTGCGTGTTAATGTGTATATCAGTAACTTTAAATATGAAACTAGAAGGAACTTTGAGGTATTGAGATCGTAAGATTCGAAAGTTTAATCGACTGCCTAAAATAGAATTTTCTCCGATCATAATGAATACAAATGCTTCTAAAAGAATTAATTTAACTCTACACATTATGTTCTTTTTCTTTCTTAACAGTTTATCTACAAAACGATATATACATTAATAAGTTTTGATGGTAAAATATGTTAACAACATTCATCATATTCCGTAGGTTTGTGTAAAGAACTTGTCTACGACTTGCCTAAATACAATACCCAAACTTAAGTTCAAAATTCAAATTGATATTTCATACGATTTTGTTGAAATATATATGTTGATTTTGAATGATATATGCCATTTGCTATCCCAACAATTTATCTTTTTTTCTCACTTGGTTATCAGATACCAATTTTTACCCACTAATAAATGAACGAATACGGCGGAAGTTTTAATGAAAAAGAAATATGAAAAAAGCCAGAAGATATACTTTTTGTCCGAAACGGAAAAGTTCATTGTACTAATAGGTCATCACGTCATAATTCAGAATGACGTGTGCCACGATCATACCGGCTAACATTTAGATGAGGCAAATGGATCGCCTCATACTTCTAATGACAAGACCCCAGGGAAATCGAAGCCAAACCGCACACCATTACGAGGCCAAACCTGACAGGGATGTTGTAGAAACTTACTTATTGTATCTCTGACATACCGAACCAAGGTGCAGTACTCTTGTTCAGTGTTTCAAGGTATGCGCCAAGGCGTACTCTGTCAACCAGCTGAGCGATCCCTATTCAAAATGTGTTGGAGGTATCTAAACTGGCAATGCAGCTGAAATCTCGAGATGAAATCACTTCTTGAGGTCTGAACTAGAACAGTTCTACTCAGTAACTGTTCAGTTTACAACCCATCGGTGTGTCACGTGAATGTTTAGCCGTAATTTTTTGCTTATTATTGCTTAGTAGGTCTCCGCTTTTAGCGCTAGGTGTAGCAAAGTGGTCGAAATGGCTTATTCAGAATTTTTTCTAATTTTTCCCGACATTTTTAACGCTTTTTCTTGTAGACTTGTACACTGCGAGAGTCTAACAAGAAAGAATTGTTCTAGTCTTTTGCCCCTTTCATTTATTTGCGTCCATCGTAATTACTTGACAGATTTAAATATATTGGATTAATCGTCGGCAGATGTAGTGTTGAAGAGCAAAAGTAAAGGTGTATAGTACCTAATTAATTAATTTCTTTATGCCTCCCTGAATGAAATTTTGCTACGCCTTCTGACGGCATTAACATTCATTATCAGAGACAAGGAATGTGAGCATAAACAATCATAAGATGTCGTGTAATCGTTAAAAGCTTACGTAGAGAAAAATTCTATTTTTTCTCAATTCGTAATGTAATCATAAGATATGTGGTTCAAACATCATTTATGATTGAAAGTTGAACGCATGATTGCGATCATTATAAGTCGCGAAGTTGTGATGCGCTTGTGAAATCAACAAACTAATAATAAAGCATGAAGTTCAAGATATTCTGTAATTTCGGGTAATATTGTTGCATTGATTTTCCTTTACATAACGAATTGAGACGAAATGGAGTTTTTCTCTGCGTAATCTTTAAACAATTATGTATAATATGTATAAGTACCGTTTCTTCTCCCTTTCAATTTTTAAACAGGATCTGTTCAATCGTTAAAAGACATTCTCTTTGGTGAAAAATATTTGCATAGGCAAACACGATTCATTGTACAAAAGAGACTTAAAGTCTAATTGTAAGAGAAAATTATAATAAGATTTTTTTATTGTACTCATTTATTATTTATCGTTATAGATAGTACGAAACTAAATGGGATACATAGGAAGACATCCACAAATGGACCAATTCAGCCGTCTTTTTCCCCTTGAGTACTGTTTAAACATGTTTAAACGATTATAATATTAAAGTAATATCCAACGGTATATTCGGGAGAGTTTTCAGAATCAATTTATGAAAACAACAAGGCTTCCGGGAAAAATTCCAATTGTAGGAGGCGATCGAGCAGACATCTTTTAAATATAGTTTCACAAGTCGAAATTTATTCTTTAGGAGTTATTTTATGATTTTATGCGTTATTATATGTAGCTTGCTTTACAAATACATTTTATGTTTATGAGTTACTTTTTGACTATAACGTTATATTAAACAAAGCACTATGTTTGTAACATTTAGATATATAAATAAATAATATCGTTCAATTTCAATTACAATATTAGGATTAGTTCTATAAGCAACGATAAAAATGATTTCCATGTTGTCAAAATATACACGGCTTCTTTGACACGCATAACACAACGATAGACCACGAGAAGCACGCAATCATCAATGAGAACTCATTCAGGACTACCTTACAAAAATTCGATACCGCGAACAAACAATTATACAACTTTACGGACAGACACGAGCTTAGGCAAGAGCTTTGAAATCGTTATTAATAATCGCAATTCAACGCATATACGCGAAAACGTGTTGTTACCAGATCACCAGCTTGGTTTTCGTTTTGCGCATTCAACGGTCCATGCTCACTCTAAATTCACTTCCGACATAACGTGGCCATTGAACGGCAAAATGTCGGTAGGAGCCTATCTTTTAGATATGGAAAAACTGTTCGACACGGTTTCGACCGCTGGTCTAAATGTAAAATTAAACAAATTAAAATCCTCAGCGAATTTACTGCAATTAATATACAGCATGATTACGGATAGGAAATTCCGTGTGAGCATGGGAGGTTCAACAGCAAGCGTAAGGCACTCGATTGAGAACGGACTTCAACAGGGGCCCGTTCTGTTTAGTCTTTATTTTTCTGACATCTTAAGGAAATTCCACCTAAACACCGATCGCGGGTGCAGTGGCCTCGCGTTTGCGGATTGACCTTATTTTCTACGTGAGACACGAAGATCCACAAGAGATCTAAAGCAAGCTTCAGCGAACACTCGGACAGATTTTTCAATACTGCAATAGTCTAAAAATTAAAATAAATTCTAACAAATGCGAGACGATCCTATTTAAATATAATATCCTTATAATGTTAAATGAAAGGCTCAATTCTAACGAGCATGCGAAATATATCCTGAAAAAAGCGCGAGGAGCGACAGCTAAGATAACAGGTTTACTGTATTCCAACCATGTCCACACGGAAATCAAATTATTGATCTACAAATTATATGTAAGATCTATTCTGACTTATGCTTTACCCACGTGGTTCCCGATCTCTCCATATATCATGGAAATGATTCGGGCACTGGAAAGACGCATTTATCGAGCGATTGGCGGTTTTAACCCTTCAACCTTACAACCCGATGGCCAACACCGACAAGTGTCGAACGCTAGGACATACGAAAGGGTGGGTACCTCCCGGTTCGATATCTTTGCATCAAAAATTCTCCGATTACACGCGAAGAAACTTTTTAATAATCGTTCCAATAACCCATTGATTGATGGATTGATTTGCGTCTGCCCTGAATACGCGGAGAGATCAAGGCTCTCCGGACACATCTCGTTTGATGCATTCCTGTATTTTGACGCGAATAACTTCCTCCAGGATCCTAGATCGAAGATTCCTATAATCTATCACGTCAAACGTAAAAAGAAATCGCTCGCACTAGAATATTCACCTTCCATCTTACGTGATGATCCGGGGAGACTTGTCTTCTCCACCGTGTTACCTCCAGCGGATCGCGATCCCCGAAAATACAAATATCTCTTCAGGCTGCCATGGCTTCTCCTGCTGGATGCGGATTCTCCTGAATCGCCACCAACTCCTTACATGAGCTAACCTACTCACGTCTCTCATATATGAGTTGCTCAGAAGCCAATGCGGTTAAGTTAATTTCTTTTATATTTTCTAATTTTTGTAAATTTTGATGAAATAAATAATATTCTTCTTAGTTACTAAAGGATTTACTCGTTGCTTCCTTTTTTCTAGGTCAGACAGCCATTTTTTTATAGCTTCTGAAAGATTGTATAATAATTTCAGAAGCCATTGTGAATAAGTCCACCTTTTATCAATATTTTTTACATGAACTTTGAAATAAAAATTAAATTCTTCTTTCAATATTTGTTGGTAACACTGAAAAACAACAAATTCATAGTAACTGTAACTGTTACTTCTATTCGGTATAAGGGAAAGTTCTGTCGTTTTTGAACACGTGCACTTTTATGCGTTGTCGATCCTTAGCAAGATTTCTAATTCGACTGTAGCCAGTTTAAACACTTAGATTAGTATATGATTGATGATTTATACACATTTTTCGTATTTTAGTCAGTTTTTTTAAACTTGTAAAACTCTTAACATGAGTGAAGAAAAAGTGCACGTAAGACATTGTATGTTGTAAGAGTTGCAAAAAGGGAATAACGCGATGGAGGCAAAAAAAAATTGTGTGACGTGTTTGGAGAGGATGCAGTAACAGTTCGAAAATGTTAAAGGTGTTTTGCGAAATTTCGTTCGAGTGATTTTTCTTGGAAAGATGAACCCAGATCAGGAAAGTCATGGCAGTATGATCAGGACAAATCCCACTTTAGCTTCCATAGAAATGGGCTTCAAGCTTTGAATTCATCAGATTACTGCTTTGGATCACACTAAAAGACTTGGTTTCCTGTTCAAACTCTCTGTTTGGATGCCACACGAATTAAAAACGACAGAACGGTCCCTTACACCTAATACTATTTAGAATTGTTCGAGTTTTATGTACGTGCTTTCTTTTAATTTGAAACATCTAAACATTGGTTAAAACATAAAAATATTACATTGAAGTGTTTGTGACAATTATTGTGTTATCAAAAACTTCAAATAAATTTTCTTTAATAACTGTAAAAACTCTGACTTTTAAAATAGTAAGTGGACTAACAGTCAATTGGCTTAATATGCGATGAAGAAAACTAGAAAGTTCAAACCCAAGCAGCATTAAGTTTAAATATAATTTTGACGAGGATGATACCTTTCATGTAATTGATATAAAAAAAAAAATAGGTAGGCCAGGAATTTTAAAAACATAATTCAACCAATATTATATCCTAATCGCAGAACAATTTCAAAAGAAACAAAAAAAGACATA
Organism: Cerceris rybyensis; assembly: GCA_910591515.1. NCBI lineage: Eukaryota > Metazoa > Arthropoda > Insecta > Hymenoptera > Crabronidae > Cerceris > Cerceris rybyensis. Next base: position 20,570,523 of record OU342789.1, on the reverse strand, counting down.
ATGAGTTTATTACAGTATATACCTCCAATTAAATACGACTTTTACAGGACATTAAGAACAACACGTAGAGATCAAAATTTACATTCAAATAACTCGGAAGAAGAAGATGTTTGTTATGATGAATAAACATAAAACTTATGACAACACATGTTATTGTATTATTTTTACATAAATTTCTTATCTTTTTCAGATGCCAAAAGATATAAGTCCTAAAATTTTTAAGATGCTGTCATTGTTCCAATAAATACTTACGTTTTTATATACACGTCCAATACGTATATTGTTTTATTTTGTAGAGCTTACACTTAGAAAAAAGTCTTTATATACTTTTCTGATCAAATTAATAAACCAAGAATTTTAAAAACCAATGTATCAAAACACATTGATTTTCTCTTTGATTCTTGTTTTCTAGACTTAACCGCATTGGCTTCTGAGCGACTCATATGTCAAATTGTTTACAGTCAAAGATTTCTCAACACTAAAACTACCGACGGTATATCTACTAAAATTTAGTTTTATTGAACAAGTACTTTGGAAAAAGATAAATCAAGAAGCGAAAGTATTAGTTAATTAACTAATTTAGGCTGTATATGGTAGATGTAAAATTTTTACTTCACGTCTCCCCTATCGATTTAGGTAGTTTTTTGAAAAAATTTAGAACCGGTCATTATGACCGCCTTGGTAGGTTTAGTGTTAATTCTATAGTGTTCAAAGCATATTTTGCTAGCGTGCTTCCACCCGCTTTTCCATTCATTCACCCCTCCACATTCGCTTTCATCCTGTTATCATCCTCACCAGCATCATAATTTCCCCCCATATAATTCAATTTAGTTTTTAGTTTTAGTTTTAGTTTTAGTTTTAGTGTTAGTTTTAAGATAGTTTATAAGTCATATCGCATGTCAGTTTTTGCATAAGAGCCGCACCCCTTTCTTTCTGACAATCATACCATCTTCATTCTGTACATACTAAAGCTGTATTATCACAGTTTCCAGCGCAAGCAATTCATTATCAAACAAAGAGATTTTATGACTCGAGTTGCAGCCGTTGCTGCCATGTTTCATGTAATTCATAATTTAAAAATAGCCCGCCGTTTATCGGGCCTTTCATTGTATTTTCCTTCACACTCAATAAACGAAATTTTATATATAAAAAAAAATAAACACGGCGGAACTCAGCCAGGATATCCCTTCATGTTGGAAATTGTTTTAAGAAGATATCAAAGTTTAAAAACTTACAAAGAATTATTTGAACCTCGATTATAATGCTCCCTCAAAAATAAACAACTTCCATCAAAAATGTTATTCTTACAATTAGAGTACTGAAACTTTTTTGTATATGTACCGAAACCATCTGTAACCTAGTGGAGAATCATGTAGAACAAGCTAGCGACTGATAAGGGTTAACACGTATCTATTTTATCAATGCTTTCCTGTATTAAGGTCAATGATCTGCGTTCAGTGTCAGGTTCACTCAAGGGGAGAAGGACATTAACACTAATGTTTTCCTTGCTAGTTCGGTGGCTCAGAATTGCAATTTCTAATTTCGTGTAGCGCAAGCTTTATAACCTGAAAGTCTGATTTATTCAGGCAAAATCTAGTTGCAATTTGACATATTTAAAAGTTAATTTGCGTGAAGACGGTTCGTTTTTTACCCAGAGGTCCTCTTAGACATTTTACCTACGCAATAAGACGAATGCGATAAGCCAATAAAAAAAATTCGCTGCCCTTTCACGAGTTTTGCGGCGATTTTTTCGCAAATCATCATCGCTCCACCGGTGTAGAACAACCCCTGAAAGTCATGACAACTACTTTTGAAACATCCTGTATGTTTGAAATCTTTAGATTTCGAAGCAGAGGGTGTTCTTTTCTATCCTTTTCTGTCCCTATCGTTCTTAATATCATGTTTCCATCAATTACTTATTTTTATACAAACACTTGTATCTTTCCTATACAAGGTAACAAATACGGAAACAGTTCTGTATCCGAATAATCTAAGAAACTGTACATCCCGAACCTGCGTTGAAATTTATATTAAAGAAAAAGGGGCAGACTATTCCGAATCCTCTCTGTACTCTCGTTTAGTACGCCAGAGTGCATTGCACAGATGACAACGCTCATTGTTTGTCTCAGGTTTTGTCTTTTTCGATATATCGTCGTGCATGTGTCCTTTTTTGTTTGTAACTGGATGCACATAGCGCGTCCTCCTTTTTGAAAAGAACATGAAACAAGCTAGAGGGTGGGAGGATTTGGTGTCAGGAGGAAGTGCCATTGGCACAAGGAGGATAAAAACCTGGAGGGAAATGAAGTAGGGATGTGAAACGGAGCACGATGGTTCGCATTGTTTGAACTTGAGTAGCTTTACTCGGCTGTCATCATCATTATCAATTAGCCTGTAACGACTGGGTAACGTGGTGCTCACTGAGGAGCAGAAAGAGCTACAAGTGCTCGAGAGACTGAAAGTTTTCTGTTCGACGTCGTTGAGAGTGACTTATTAATCGTTAAGCTGCCTCGTGTATCGCATTAATTAAAAATTTGAATAACTACGAAAGAAGTGTTCGTCCTACTCAGACGTATATACTACTGAATCGTTATTCATTGACATCCTATCTGGTACTACCTAATTTTAAAAAATCTTTTTCGTCTGTTCGTTAAACAATTAAATCGCCACTTATGATATTCTCTACCGGAGTAATTTTGAGCTTTAAATCAGTTTTCTATTCATTTATTTTTTGTTATATTGACAGTCTCTATTTAATTTCCTATGATCCAACTTTTTTATCGCATCGAAAGGATGATCCCTCTACACTATAGGTATTGGCTAATGTTAAAAAAGGAATATTGCATGATTTTATCTTGATTTATGAAAGTGATGAAAGTGATAGTAATTTTCAAAATTTTTAAAATAATTTCGTAGAACAGAAGGTTCAATGAATTGGAATTCTTTAAAATAGACCGCGTGGAGTGAATACTCTGTATAATTTAAGGAACATCTGTAATTATCCTACATCTCTGTTGTTAATTAATTTTTTTTATTGATTATCAATAACTTTCACAGTCGGGTAATTGGATCGAATGAATACTGCATCACCATCGAACTGCTAATAGTAATGTACGCGGTAAATTTCTAGTTCTCCTTCCCGCGCACCCTTCTACCTTTCCCTGACTCAATGGTCAGTTTGAGGGAAATTAGCATAACCAAAGCAGCTTTGATCAATTGTAACGGCACCTCGTTGTGCAAGTACAATCATTAGTATGCACCATTGACCATGACTCCGTACCAAGCAATTAGCATAATATAGCAATATCATAACGTGCGTACTGGGAAATGTGTTGGTCGCAGCAATCACTTGCTGGACACCTTGGAATCTAGAAAGCGAGGTAGACAATCCGGCACATCTCTTGGGATTGTACACTCTGACATTAAAGCATATAGGAATTGGTTACTGTCACTGCTATAACAAAATTGGACTTTGTTAATGATTATCCTAGAGTCTGGAATTTTTATCATTGATAATAATTTATAGGATGATGTTGATGGTATTTAAATGTGATGTGTAAATAAAACGATCTCTTTCATAACTTGTTGGCATTCTTCAAATAGGTATAATTGAAATTCTTGCATTTTCTGTGTAACATTTTCTGCAACCAAAAAGGTATACTGGGGATACTCGTAACTTTAACTCCTTGATTTTTATTTTAAAGTTTTGTAAGATGGCTGTGTACAGATCCCTAATGATGTTTCCGATGTACATCTGAAAAGGAGGAATTCAAACTGTTCGAATATCTAGGGAGAGTTTTTTTTTTTGAAAAGTGTAGTTTAATTATTTTTACGGGGAAACAAAAGAATCAAGATTCTTTTACTATTATCCTGCAAGGTTATTTGAAGGTCACGAACTTTCAAATAGGTTTTGTAGTGGAAATCTATATTTTGCATTGCAGATTTATATTCTTCGGGAAGAAAGAGGAAATCTTTATATGAGCAATTCTTTTATTGGATTTTGTATTTACATGAGATATTTTTTTTCATATGAAAGTGTATTAACGTGGAGACTTCATTAAATTTTGCTGCTGCTAACGTAATAGAGAAGAAGGAAATAGATGTCAGCGAATAGGAATATTTTTTTGTATATTTAATCAATTTTCTGAATGTTTATTTTTAAATAAATATTAGAATTTTAAATTATACGTTTTATTTTATTTAAAGTTACTCAATATAATAGTATTATACATAGAACGTTAAATTATTCTAGTAAATATAAAATGTTAAGGTAGATTTAATAATGTACCACTGCTGTACTAACTAGGTCTTATGTTCGAAATCTTACAATTAGTTTAAAAGAGTTCGTTGTGACAAAGTAGAATGACCATAAATTACAAGTCAGTTTCCATTAACCCCCATATAGTTTTTATTGTTTGTTATGGCATAAGACTACTAATACGACAGGACGTTGGCAAATGTTAAATTAGAATTTTAAATACTAATTTTACATGATTTTTAAGAATTTAATTACAAAGAAAATATATAGATATTTTCAAAATATAAAAACAGACATGAATTGTGTCAAATTTTCTGAACCACATTCCTTTACCATTTTGTGTTAAATAATTCCTTAATGTATTTAAATTTATGTTCTTGTCCATAATCTTATCATCTCAAGGATAACCAATTGTCTACCAAATCAATCTAATTAATAGCAAGTCATTCTAATAAATCAATTTAAAATGTTGTCTCAAATATAAATGTGTACATCTTTTGTACGCATATTGAAAATTAGAAATTCCATTAACACTATTTTACATTCAAATAATTTATCGTGACTTCACCACAAATTAGTTCACATTTCATTTTAACGACCTCAGTGACATATGAACCATGGCTTTGTTTCAAATTGTTGAATAGCCTTGACTATCAAATATATTTGATTCTTCGCAGAGAGAATTGAATTCAAATGTTGAATACTCTCGACTGCTGAAGGATTTCGTTTCAAATCGTTCGCTAAAGCTGTTGATTTCGAACTGTTCGACGTAATGGTTCGAACCTGTTTGATGGAACGATAGATTTCGTAGTGACGAATCGTTTTCGATGTTTCCGGGATGTGCACGCTCGCTGAATTTTCGTGAAGTTTCAGCAGGTGTGATTTTAGGTTTTTGGTGGAAAAATCCAATTCGCTACATTTTCCTCCGGAAGAACAGAGCTCACATTTGGGATTTCGTACTAGAAACGCCAGTTGAGTGTAGAATCCTGTCTTTTTCAAGTAAATACTCATGGAAATGTAATTAGATACTTTCTAAAAATCCTAGTCCACTTGTTAAACCGGAATATTTTGCCGTAGTCGTTGATTGTGCCGATATTGTTCTTCGATTCAATCGCAGGAAGTTTCTGGCCTCACGTCAGGTTGACATTATTAACTCTTTACACACCGTCGTCGCCGCAGCCGCTACATTGTAACAGAAGCTGGTAACTCCGTTTTCAGGTGAATTCAGTATATTTTTATAATTTTTTATATTAGGTGTAGTAAAAAGAAATCCATTATTTTTCCAATAGATGGCTTTAATTATCTGTATCTCGCGTTGTATAAGTTCGATCGGGTTACACTTGATGGCGTTCGAAACTTAAGATTTCGTACTGAAAACACTGTTCTGATAGTTTTGTGATTAGTTGACTCAGTTTTGTTTGAGCGCGCGTCAAAGATGGACACTAGCAAAGAGAAAATACGCTATATTTTGCAGTTTTTCTTTGATAAAGGCGAAAACGCAAGCCAGGCGGCTGAAAATGTGAATAGTGTTTATGGTCCTGATACTGTAACAGCCAATCACGCGCAATTTTGGTTTCGTCGATTCCGTTCCGGTAATTTCGATGTGAAAGATGCTCCACGCACTGGAAGGCCAATTGTCGAAAATGTCGATAAAATCACGGACATTGTCGAGTCCGACCGTCATGTAAGCACTGTTTCGATTGCCCAAGAGCTAAAAATTGCACGAAAAGCCGTTTGGAATCATTTGAATAAGGCTGGATACAAAAAGAAGCTCGAGGTATGGGTCCCACACGAGTTAACGCAAGAAAACCTCATGGACCAAATTTCCATCTGCGAATCGCAACAAAATCGACCCATTTCTGAAGCTCCGGAAACTTGGTTGGGACATTCTTATGCATCCACCTTATAGTCCGGACCTGGCACCAAGTGATTACCATCTGTTTCTGTCCATGGCGAACAATTTTGCTGGTGAAAAATTCGCTTCAAGAGGCATAATGATATTACCTTCAAAATGGCAACAAGTTACCGAATAAAACGGCGCATATTGGACCTAAATTAGATCATTCTAACTGTGCTAAATAAAGCCTTCGATTTCATGCAAAAATAATGGATTTCTTTTTACTACACATTATATAATAAAATATAATTTTAGAATGTATACGCTTCTTTTCTAATGACAAAGTAAAATTTTCTATCTTCTACGTATGTGTACTTGCACCGTGCAAATAGTCTTGGAGTACTTGGTAGCTCATAGCAAAAATTACTCGGAGTGCAAAAAGCGAATAAAGTATTATAGCGAATAAATGAAAACAGCTCATTCCAAAAAAAGAATATGCCACTTCTTAAATACCGTCGGATTTGATTTTACTTCACGCGTATGGCAGCTAAAAATTAGCAAAATATTTCAAAACATTAGTTAAAATTTGGAATTAAGAACTTCTTTATCCTTCGTTATACACCTGATGCGCATATGAACCTAATTTCTGCTAATGTCGATTTACCTGACCCCAAACCGCGGGCCACATCAGTTTTACTATTAGAATGACTAGAGAATTTAGCTATTCATTGTAGATTCTTAGCACAATACTGTTTAACAGTATGCTTCATAACAGTAATACTTGCTAACAATACGATATTAGTGACATATCACCGATGCTAAGTATTCTTTCATTCATAACTTATAGTTCTCGAGAATCACATAGTTTTTCTGATATCTTCAGTGTTCAAATTGAACACTCAAGCAATTGTGCCACCATGTTGATTCATACTGTTATTTCATGACATCCATACAATTCTCTCGTTGTGCAACTGTTCAATACTTCTACACTTCGTCAGTAAACCCTCCAAGAAAGCTTCCCTCTTTCACTGTCATCAATTATTCAACTCCTTCCTAAGCCTCCGCAATTCCTACTGTTCTCAAGTAAGTAGAACGAGAACAAATATATCGACTATGTCATTCCGCCGATTCATTGATTATCGATTTGCTTTCGGCTAACCTGACCGGACAGTGAGAGAGGCTTCATGCACAACCATCGAACAAATACGAAACGGTGCATTCGTTTGGTCGTGCATACACATAAAGAGATAGATAGGTAGACACAGAGAGTGAGAAACAGAGAGAGAAGCCAGAGTAGATGGGTTGGAGGGTGGGAGGTCAAGATACGATATTTGCAGGGTTATTAGATAGCAGTTGCAATTCCCCACACAATATCGATCGTACATTTACCTGATGAGCTAGCCATGCGTTATGAACATCGGTAGGGCTGCGTAGTCGGCAGAGTTACGGTTTGATATGTAAAGAGTGCCGATGATTACGATACGATGCATCGTCGATCTCTGTGGTTTCGCTTATTCGCTTCATCGAACTCTCCATCCTGTTTTTTTCCTCCTACCTGGCCTCCTTTTCTACCCTTCTCTTCTATCCGCAGAGTTTCTCTTTCTCTCAAAATGGATAAAGCCACCCGGCCGTGCCGTGAGTCGAAATGCAGCGGCGCGCATAGTCGCGGATCGTCACGGGTTCGGAGCCAATGAAACCGACGGCCAATTTATGAAACGCAACGACCCGTAAAAGCGATCCTTGATGGGATATATAGAGAGCCTTCTCTGAGCATGGCAGGAGAGTGAGCGCGAGCGCTTAAGCTCTCACGGGTAATCTGGACTTGTCGATTTGCGACGAATGTGACTGCGTGTTGCACGAAACTAATTTCGATGTAACATTTGTGCACAGATATTTATGGGCAGTGGACAAGAAGTATGGTAAAAACAATTAAATTCTTTGTACAAACTTTTTGTCGAATAGAAAATTCGAAATTACTTTGATAGGGGATGGTAACGAAAAGATATTTCCAGTAGAACACGCGATAAGGTTGTATTAAAGATAGCAAGCCTTTGTCCCTTATTCAGTCTTTACTATTTGATTTCTGTTTGTTCGGCTATTATGATCCTAGGTAAAGTCAATTCTCGACAGTTTCTTAATTTACAATTTTCGAAGTAGTCTGTAAGAAAGAAATAGTCGAATAGCACGAGAAGCAGCAGTGATGTTATGTACTATATATAAAAAAAGCAATTAGTTATTGTCCTTTGTTTATTGGGGACCGTCAAGAATGCAAACATATCCATGACGTCCAAAGAAACGAACTTAAAAAAAAAGACGGGTTAGGGTTATATAAAGGTAGTATTTATTTTTGCATCATTTGCGTAGGTATAACCACGTGTATTATTTTTACTCATTTCCTACCAATTTTGTGTGGAGAAAACATAATACACATCAAAATTAATGTTATGTAACGAATGATCATGATTGTGCGCATATTTCTATCTTGACATGACAGCAACAAATTAGTCGATAATAGCACATTTATTATTGTTCTATATAATATAAATTGGTTAATTACACTTTAAGCGTTATTTCCACGGAAAGCCAACATAGTAAAAATATAATAGCCACTGCTCTATTGAATATTTTTCTTTTGCATTTTTATATCATGAAATGGTAGGTCGATATTCATTGTATATTTTTCTAAGCAATTAACGTGAATTTACAAAGACGGCAATTAAAAGTCTGCAAGTATTTTTGAAAATTTAAAATCAGATTCGTTAATATGCGGCCAAGCAATAGTTTCTCTTTTCCTAACGTTAGTCAAAGCCGTAACAACGAAGTATTCGTTCTGTTGCGGAGCAAAAATACCTGAAGCTTACAGGTGTAGCTTAGAACTCGTTTTACATAATTTATCACCACGCAAATGTTTCTTCTGTTTAAATAGCAGTCGTGCATTATAGTTCATTTATGATTCCAAGATCAATGCGCTTTATGGGACCATTGTCGTCAATACTTCTTCAGAAAAAGCATTGTCCGCCAAGAATTATTAACCGGGGACTTCTTCCCCTACGCGAGCTGGATTTTTCCGATTTCTATGAATGTCAAGGGACGCTCTTGACCTATGGGCAAGGGACATTTCCTTTGACCACCAATTAGAAATATTAATATTTCCGAATTAGAGAGCCTCCAAATCAGCTGCTTTCCTGCTTGCAATAATGACCGCCCCCGCCAAACTCTGATCTCTCTAACAAACGTAAGACTTTAGTCTTCTACAAATCTTGAACCCAACAACATCAAGCATTCTCAATAGAAACTCCGTCCGTGTGGTTAAGAGCCGGATGTATTTTGTAGGGATTGGATATAGTGTAAAATATATCACTTACGATAAGGCAGATTGGGCCTTTTCTTAGATCCTCCCAAACACAGAAGACCTCTGTGAGGTCCAGAAACTACGAACAGGTACAACTCGTAGGGCATGCATCCGTAACTCATTCTCTGATTAAATATTTGAAAATAGATTAATCATTGATTATGGAATGTACAAATTTTTATCGGTGAAAATGAAAGACGATTTTCTTGTAGTGCATAAATATTTTATTGAATTATATATTTTCCATTTTGTTCCAATACCTTTTGTCATCTTTCTGGAAGTAGCATGATTCCATGCTAATAAAAGTTTTGATCTTCGCTGGCAAAAAACTGATCTAAGCCATTTTCGACGTCTTCATTCAAAGTAAAGGTTTTGCCGTTTAAAAAATTTTGTAGAGACCGAAACAAGTGGTAATCCGAAGGTGCCACATCTGAAGAATATGGTGAGTGTGATAGTAAAACCCATCCAAGCTGTAAAAGCTTGTGAAGGGTTACCAAACTTGTATGGGATCTCGCATTATCTTGGTGGAACACTACACCTTTTCTATTGATCAATTCTGGCCTTTTCTGTGTAAGTGTATCATTCAATTTGTCCAGTTGATGACAATACACTTCAGAATTGATAATGGTAATGTTCGGTAGAATCTCAAAAAAAAAAAACGATTCCTTTAAAATCCTTCCAAATACACAGCATCACCTTTTTTGATGCATTTCAGCTTTTGAAATACGTTGAGCTGATTCATCTTTTTTATTCCATGATTTCTTGCATCTAATATAACAATATTACAACAGTAAACAATCCATTTCTAGTCCTCAGTGATGATTCGCTTCAAAAGTGGATCATTTTTTTGACGTTTGAGAAGCGCGTCACACATGTCTATGCGACGGAGCAAATTCGTTTCGCTAAGAATATGGGGAAACCATATGTCCCGTTTTGAAACTAATCCAAGGCGTTTATGTGATCATGAATGGTCGAATTCAATAAATTTATTTTGTTCTCATCTGCTTCAACTAGCCTTCCACATCGTGGTGCATCTTCAACATCAAAATTGCCAGAACAAAATTTTGCAAACCAGTTTTGGCACTGGCGTTCTATTAATGCGTCTTCTCCATACACATCGAATAATTTTTTTCTTGCTTGAACAGCATTTTTACCTTTTCGATAGTAAAAAAGTATAATATGCCGAAAATGCTGCTTTCGACTTTCCATCTGTAATGGGGCATCAAACAAAAACTATTGTATAGAATCAAACAAATTTTTTCGCAAACAAGCGTTGCTATATCAACTGTCGAAATATAGAATGACAATGCGAATTAAGTGTGAAGCTGGATGTGAAAAATATAATTATGTCCACCGTTGAGAAAAAACTAAATTACTTTCCGAACAACCTAATACATGCAACCACTTGTAAGTTCATCTTTTTCTCTTCATGGAATCCTAATAGAAATAATTGAAACACTTTTTAAATTTCATAAGAGTAAACGATCCTCTTTCTGTAGGTGACATACTTTCAACTGTCAGAAACTTTATAAAGATAACGGTCTTTCTTTCAAAACATTTTTTAAAAATTCCAATTCATGGAACATAACTTTAATTACCATATTGGAAGTAGCCGCTTAAGTTGAAAACCTCATCCATTTTGAGGTAGGCAAGCACCAGGGAGGATATGAATTTCTTATTCAAATTTCACGCATTTATTGATTCCTCGGTTTGAATAAAAGTTTGTTACTCGTCAGCCCGTCGATAAAGCGATTCAGTTGCAATAGTAAATTCCTTGCCAAACAGCGATATTTTATGCACACTCCAATAAAACACTTTCCTTGGTCTGTATCTGAGAATGTTAAAGAATTGGTAATAGCAAAAATTACCACTAAATTCGTTTTGACTTGTACCACTTAAGTGGTATAGCTTAAACATGTCTTTCAAAGTCAATCGAATGAAAGAGAATTCCTTTGAGTGCGCAAAATTTTTCGTACTAAAACATTTCAAATTATTTTTATCGAACATTTGATAACGATAGCACTGTTACAAATACCAAGAGGTACAAGTCGAAATTTCCGTTAATCTGTTTCGACGGTACTTGTCATTTTATGGTGATTTTCATTAGTGATGTCTTCCAATATCCACTTTATAGCTGACGAAAATAATCTAGAAATCAATGACTAGATATGATGGAAAGTTTCCGCCGTCCGATCAATTTATAACTTGAAGTTGTGTCTAGTAGATGGAATATAAGCACATACTCTGTATTAAAATGTATTAAAACAGTAATAGTTCACATAATTGGAAATGTAATAAATAACCTTAGGAACATCATAGTAAAACTCAATGTTTTCGAACTCAATAAACTTTTTGTTTTAAAAATCCAAACCTAAAACGCAAGCACATAACGTTTGGACAAGAGAAGTTTAACAATAAGCACATCATAATAATCGCTTTCAATGTAAAACAGCATTGAACAAAGAAATTATTATGAAGGCTAGATAGTTTTGTAATACAAAGTGCATTTTGATGGAATTGCAGGCCTTGAAAAATATACAATTGCTGGTTATTAAAAATTCTTATTGCTACTTTATAAAGTGTGTTTATTCTAAGTAAAGGAAATGTTTTAAGAGCCACTAAAAATAATTAAATGATATTCATATACTTCACTTAGCATAAGTTCCTCAGCTTACATTTTATAATCTACGAATTATTAAACTAGAATTACCACCGATGAATTCAGTACATTGAAACATTATAGATTAATATGTTAGGAGACATAATAAGAACATTAAGAAAATATATGGTTTTTATAATTTTTACTTTGCAATGTAAATGTGAAACATCATAGTAAATTTCAATTTTAGAAAGAGGAATTTTTCTTGTAAGTGTGAAAACCGTAATTTTCACTACCTTTGTAAGAGCCACTTTTAAATATTAATTGTGGTGTTCACAAGTTGTTAAAAAATTACACGAACAGTGTACAACTTGTGCCAGTTAGAATATTAATCTTCGATAACTATGTAGCACACGAGAAATCGAGTGATTTAAAATTTCATTCGCAAGTTTAGTACAGTAAAATGTCAATAAAACTTCATCGCGAGCACGTAGCCATGGTGTGTCCCAATATCTCGCACGTCTATTGTATCCTTCCGAGTGAACAGGTTATATATTGTCCCGGTTGTTGTTTCTGGAAGTTAACACGACAAATGATGTAGCAGAACCTTTTGGGAATTTAGATTTTTTCTCTTTACTGGTCACACTCCACCAAGTAAGAATCCTCGGAAGGGGGTCTTAATGTATTTTGCAAATGCAAAGTTCTCTGTGAGAAAATTTCAAGTAGGATTCGCAGATATATGACAATAGTTCATCCTCGGGTTCGTAAGTGGGTTTTTATAGGATGCTGTCTATGCCACCTCCGATACGAAAGTGCCTCATGCATTAAACAAATACTTCGGTCATACCCTATGATGGAAGTACTGTATCGTGAATTTTGTAAGTCGTAGTACATCATGCTTCAAGTTTCAGCACACCGACTGACTTTGTAGAATAGTTCTTTTCTTACAATTGAAGAATACCATGCTTGACAAAATAACAAATATTGATTTGTACGAAACAAAGTATTGAATGACGCGTGTGTTTTCTAAGGGCGATTATCTAAGGGCCACCGTGACTTGCCTTTACATTAGTCATCTGTGAAAAAGTTCTACTCCAAGATACAACGTGGAAGTTGCAATTGATTCCCCTTCACATTACATACAAAAACACCCCCAAAACTCAAGGGCAACGTTTCATCACCTATTTTCGACAAATGAACAACCGCAGCAAGAAGACCAGTGCCGATTCGTGGTGTGAGTGTCGGCTCGTTCAAAACTGCTAGTCCGGGCAAAATGACTGGTTCGCAATTTTTCTAAAATATCCTCAAAATTTGTAAAAATGTCATGCAGCAGATATTTTACGTCTATCTCATATGTGCAAAATATAAATAACCAAATCTATGATCTTTGACACCTCTTCAGTTCCCTTTCTCCAAAGTACTCATTTAATATATTGCAAAATGATAGAATTAACGTCGATAATTCTAGTATTAAGAATCACAATTGGTTGACTTTTCCTTCTATCTTCGTATGAGGATTTTTCGTGCAAATCTATCTTAACATAATTATTATAAGTTGAATGGATAAAAATATCGTAATATTTTAATATCTTTTTATGCATCTATTTATCGAAGTTTCGAAAAACTTTTAGTTCTAATTTACTATAGAGGCAATACATATGACTTGCATGTAAAATGCAAGGTATAACTTACTGTTTGTATATCTTGTATTTCAAACTTAATTCTAAAAGTTAACGAATAAAAAATTGAGAATCAGTGATTAGACAGTTGAAATATAAAACGACTGACAACCAGTAAAAGTCAACCACAGGTACCGCAATATTCACCAAAGAAATAAATTCTTAATATAGTAAGTATTTTACGGCACCAAATCGAAATTCATGACGTCCGTGAACCCTCAGAGACCGTAATTGCCCATCGAGGAACACGTGGCAATTTAAACTTTAGGACCTTAACTGCCGTACCAGGAGGAAGGGGGAGAAGGGAAAGAGCCAGATGAGGAATCAAAAGGGCGTCAGGATGCGAAGAGAGACGCGAATAAATTCGAGTCATTCGGTAGCAGTCACGCATGCCGTGCGTGTTAATCATAATGACTTATGTGTGGTAGCGTTAGTATCACTTCGAATAATGATTAGTGATGAATCTCTCATATCCTTCTAAAAACTTCACAGAATTCCCGATTGGTACACTTGAAACTGTGATAGCCACCCTCGATTATGAATCCATGAGATTATGAATGAATTCCAAATGATAGAAATTATGCAGCATTCGGCATAATGGAGACCCACATTTCAAAAAATCACTGAAAGGATCCTAGACCAGTTAGGAGGAGGCGGTTGGTTTCGTTAGGTGACGTAAACGATAAGATTTTCAGTATTCAACATGTCATCGGTCGGATAAACAACGGGACTTCCTCACGAAAGCTGTTTCCAAAAACGCCGAGCCCGGGGCTGCAACACAGAGAAAACATGAAAATATCCTCGCACTCACAAGGGAACATCGCGAAGTGCAAATCACCGATTTTTATGCAATTTTAGCATGATTTATTAGTATAATTTTAGTAAATACGTTTCTGAACCTCAAGTTTAGGGGTGGTTTCCATCCCTTTAAATTGGACGAACGCCGATAAAAAAAATTCGCGTCAAATATTTTCACGAAAACTATATACTTACCATGTTAACATTTCATCGAAATTGGTAATTTACACTTGGGGATTGTTGCGTGTCAAAGTACGCGGTCAGGCCTCGGCTGAACCTGTTCGGGTTGTAAGGCCGAACCCTCGCTTGATTGCCGCGAGGTACGCAAATGGACAACGCTCCCCGCGATTTTTGCTGTTGATAAGCGTCGCGAGGTTATTTCGGGGTGGAGTGGAAGGAACTTGGTTGATGTTGAATATTATAACTATTGTAACAAAGAGAGAAAACTTAACAAAACTTAGAATTGTAGTGTACAATAACTGTTGTGGATGAGTGTTTAATTTGAATGTTGCGGAGTGACTCTTGAGTGATACGGAGTGACTAATTTACTGATTGAATGTTCCGGAGTGACTGGCCAAAAATTGGAAGAGTCCTCCTGGAGCGAATGTCTCCCTCCACCACCCGGACACGCCACCAAGAATAAGGCTCGCACGCCAACGGAAACAGTGGTGTGTGTCAACACATGAGAGAGTTTCTCACTATTTCCGGAGGGTGCGAATTCCCTAGTAAAATGTCCTTGGACATCCCTTGGACGATTGGAGGGGACAGTGGTAGAGTCCGCGCGGAGTGCGGGCCCGTGCGTCGCCACCTCGTTTAGGGACCGAGGGTGGTCGAGGAGGGTGGTGAGGCCGGAGACTTGCCGGTGCAGGCGAGGCTTTATGGTGCGGCTGTTATGTATTGAGGCGCGAAGGAGTGAACCAAAGTGGCGAACGTCTGGTACGCACGTGGGCACCAAAATGGTATAGGTGGCCCTCAAAAATAACCTGGCAGCTCGCACCATAAGCCCATTGTCTCTACGAAAAGACATCTCCATGCCAGGAAAACACTTGGATGTACAGAAAAGGCCTTGAGGCCTCCTTTCTTAGCGAAAAGATGATGGATTACGGTTGACGGGCCTCCCGTCAACCTGGAGTGCTACGATTTCCCGGACATGCAGTGTCGATTTTTAAACATAAAAATCTGCGAGACAATGAACCGCCTGCGCTCGACCCTCGAAACCGTTACTACACACTTAAGGGTAGTAAAAGGGATGTTCCCTTCTCAGAGCGTCAGTAGAGCGTCCTCTAACGCATTCTGCTCGCAAAATGTACCTTTGCACTTCAGATATTGGCTCGGACGGTGAAGTGAATTTTGCACTGTAGCTTCAAGCTACATCGTTAAAAAATTATGATTGTAGTAGCACTGGGCCCAGCAGATTGGGGAAGAATTAGAGACTTGCAATGCGATTCTTACAGTTGTACATCGTAGATGTATTGTGTGGAATACTGATAAAGCGCATTTCCATGAGAATATGTTGTTTACGGATCTGAGCGTGGTATTGCGTTTAACAATTTCGCCCTTCCGTGAATTTAGCAGTAACTTTCTTGGTTTGAGTGGACTGTATTTTATTATTATAAAATTGGAACAAACTTAACAAGTATAAAAAACTGATAGTAACAACACTTATTAAAGACGTGAGTTTCGACTTAGTGAATGATGCAAGATCCGGACGAGACGCTCCTCGTGCACGGATGTGTGAGTGTTGCCGATCTGAGAGTGTGTCTTTGTTACAGAATCCGGACGAGACGCTACTCGTGCCGGAGGTGTGAATGTGTCTGAACGAGACGCTACTCGTAGACTACCGTTTGTGAATGTGTCCGGACGAGACGCTACTCTTGGGTTGTACGTGACTGAATGCATGTGTCGCGAGACCCTTGCTCGTTCTTCCCCCTCCAAGGGCACCTTGCTGACAGGAATGTGATTTTTGCGCCCTCGGAAGTTGTACGGAAACAATCGGTTTTCTAAAAGTAACTAGCGCGTGGGTGATTTTGGCGCGAGCGTTGGTTTCGGCGCGCTTGTGAAAGCGCGCCCCCCTTTTGGGACCGATGGAGGAGCAAAGGCCTGCTAGAGGAGAAGGAGGCCCGCTCAAGGGCTGTTCGAGGGCCGAAGAACACGCTCCGGCGCGCCGTACTGACTGTATTGCACGGCAATAACCATTGAGTGTTTGCTGAAATCTGGAAATAATCAAACTCGCAGGCGAGGATTTTTTGGAAAAGAGGGCCCGCAGAAGTTGCACATCCGGCACTTCTGCGTCCCGTTGAACTAACTGTTTTTTTCAAAAATAGTTGCCTCTTCGTCCGTGTAATAAACCTTATACATTAAGGGCTTGGGCCTTAACATATGTTATGGAGGTATCTCAAGGTAACGTTTCTTAAAAATTGCTCTAGATCCTTAGAAGAACTGAAGGAGGCCATTCATGAGAAAATCACGGAAATTCCACCAGATATGCTAATGAGAGTTGCAGAAAATTCCAAGAAATGGTTTAAATGTGGCCTTGAAGGCCAACATTGAAACGACATCGTTTCTAAAACCCAAACGAAAAAAACTTATTAAGTACATGTTCTTTGAATATATGAAAAGTTTTTTTCCTTATTATTATACCATTTTTTAAAAATTCGCCGCGTAAATTTAGGACTCTATTATACCGCAGCCTGTATATTGCAGTCTGTGCTTCTTTCCTGTCTTCTATAATTGAAAGGATAACTATTAACAACAAAGACATTTATTAGCTTGGATTCGATTTTAAAGCGAATTATTCAATGATAAAAAAGTGTAATGTATCCATTTATTTTCTCTGTATCTACGGTAGGGCATCGGTAAATGTTAAAAATACAGTTCTAATTAATTGATTTTATTTACATCCTAAGCATTTGATTCCAAATGATGTCTGTCATTTTCATGAATTACGTTAGTAGTAATTACATTTGCAAACTTAAAAAAAATATTTCCAAGAAAGAAAACACAGATGCATTTTATGTTTCTGCACAGTCACAACTTCTAAAAACGTTCGAGTTATGCAATTCACACTGTACCTTCGAATTGTTTTTCCCATTAAAACTTCATTAAGAATTATGTAGTGAATGGACAGAATACATAACACAATTAGTAAACGATTGACATTAACACGTTGAATGCCGCTGATATTTCACTTCTTTTACCATTTCTTCTCAAGTGATACTTTTCCTACTAAAATCCCATCTTTGTAAAGCAGAAACTTTAAAGACACAAATAGATAAATGTTCAGCAGGGTTTTATCTACAGAAATCTAGTATTTAAATATTGCATGTGTTAGAAAATTCGGAAGTATTACAATTTTAGAGTCATATGAAATTTCATTGAATTCAATAGCGCCGGTCACCGGTGACCTTCACGGCAGTCAATGTGTTAGGTACCATGCAACAGAAATGGCCAACAAGTTGAGCGATGCGACTTTTGGTCGACCGCAGCAGACAGAAAACGATTCCAAAGGATGAACACAAGTTATGTATTGTTAGTCGTGACTCATAGGAACGAATGATCGTAGCTCATATTCGGTTATGTATTTACAGTTCACGAAGACTAAACATCGCTCCCTCCTTACTATACATATTCCCATAGCGATTAAAATTTAAACTGCATTTTTTCTGTAGCAATTTTTCAATTAATAACTATTATTAATAGAATATAATTACCCTCTCCCTATTATCACTTATTACAAAACACAATGGTGAATGTGTTAAATGTCAAAATCTTAATAGATATATCTTTCGACCCAATCTTTGCTTCCAAACGGCATATAATGCAAAACAATTCAGATTCTTAACTTAACTTAAAAATCAATGTTGCTACATTACATTTAAGAAACAATTCGCACTATTCTAAATTCTCGTGCTTTTAAAACGTGACTTTCGATGACTACTGCCGTGATATTCTATTCCTGATGCAAAAATATGGTACTTGCAGCCGTCAGTCTTCTAGTAATAAATATTGATGTTTCAAATAATCATGTAAATATGATCGCAAAATTATTTTAACTATATGTACAGGTTGTTTCGAAATAATTTTACATTAATTACCAGGCATTGAAGTACCTAACTCGGAACCTTTGGGTCGGTAGGCATTTTAAAAAAATCAATGGCGAAGTCCGAGAAAGACTTAACCCTTTCCACTGGTATGTCGCCGTACAGGCGATATTATACATTTTACCATTGCGTTCGTATGCCACCATATAGTCGCCACCCTACAGTTTATTATTCTACGTTTATTATTATTATACGAAAGTTAACTTGTAATACGGTTCCATAAAAATGTTTTCATTTTAACTGAAAATGAACAAAAATTTCGAGCTGATTGGCAACCTTTTCAAATATAAATACTAGTGCAAAAGGCTAAAAATTAAGGTCAACCTTTTGTATTGGCTCATCGCATTCACCTCATTGCATAGGTAATATGTCTGATTGTGAAAGGAATCATGGATCAGAAATGAATCGTTTTCTTGCATATTAATGTTAAAGGTGTAGTGCCGTAATAGGTTTTCTGATCTGAAGGGCACAGACACAAAAAAAGGAACACATGAATTATACTCACTGGTCGAAATATCACATCTACCAGTTTAAAATAGACGTGTATTAGGCGGGCTTTAAATGTGGTTTGGCGATACCATGCCCTTGTTAGATGACCTTGCCAACTACATTCAAAGCCCGTGTAATATGGGTCTGATTTAAACCTATAGATGCAACACTACGGCCAAAGAAAATATTTCGTATACCCATTTTCTTTATGTTCCTGTGTGCTTGAGATTGGAAAGTCAGGCACGGAACTGCAGCTATAATATTAATTTGCAACTGATTAATTAACAATGATTTCTGATCCATATTTCTGGTCAGACATTTCATTTATGTAACTAGACGAATGCGATGAGTCGATAAAAAAGGTTTACCTTAATTTTTAACTCTTTTCCGGACTTTGGGGTTCGTTTCTTTTACATGTGCTCACCGATCCAAAGGTGTAGAATAACAACAAACACTCTGTACACATTACGTACTCATGACAGGTATTTTAAAATAAATAAGACTGCAAATATTGATGGGAATCCGCTCTTCGTATTGAAGTTAATGTAAATTATTTAGACAAATATATTGATAATTAAAATGATATTCAAATGCAACAAAACTATGTGCTAATTTTCGAATGATACGCATCATGCTGCTTTCGGTAGGCGAGAAATTATTGGAAAGAAGAGCTCTATGTATGTTTCCCCTCGACTACCTCATTGTTCACTTTCCACTAGGCAGCCATTTAGAGGTTGTAAATCTTTCCATGACCGTACATACAGTCAGAAAGGACTATGCTCGATATGAGGATAATTGCCTCCTGGGTAGGCCTCCTGGTATCCTTGAAAGCCTTACTGGAGTTCCCTTCCTTGACACGGGGTATGGCGATTAATCTATTGCAGGACCACTTGGACAAGATGGACGAATTGCTACTTGAAGATCCGTACCAAAGTGACTGATACTTCTCCTTCTTAATATGTAGCTATACTTGCTTGCGTCAAAGAAATCTTGAACACTAAAATAGTACAACCGTTAACCTTAACAATAATTTAAATTTAAGAAAAAGAATGGTAGACTATACAAGTTCAATTAGTACATACTGAATTAAAGTCCAGAATAATAAAACTATTTACAGGTAATAAATGGACAGAATAACTGAGCAAGTATAAAGTTTAAAGCTTAATTCTATTGCTTCCCATGGATCGTCCTCCTTATACGGTGTGAAGTACTCACCATTTGGGGAATGTAGTCAGGTGGTAGACGGACAGGATGATAGTCTCAAGGGAGAGAGTTCTTCAAAAATGTCGAATTTAGGGAAATACGAAAATTTTTTTTTAAATAATTTAAACCCTTCATTCATTTTATGTGCACTGATATTTAACGAAATCAATTATTTTATGGCTTTTTAAAACGAGTTTCATGTAAGATATTTCTGTGGTCTTCGTACCGCTGCGACATTTTTAGATTTTATTAAGTGTTGGTCGGATCTGAGCCATGTTATGAGCTTTATGAGAGGAACTTACGTTTACTGCCACTGAGTTTGTTCCAACTCTTTCCTTTTCTTCCATACGTCAAATAAAAGTACATTTCATTTGAAATTGTGTTGTTTCACTGATATTTTGTAAAGTAAACAATCTGACAATTAAAACCGTTTGAACCGTTGAACCGTTCATATCATATTATCGCATGATCCCATGTGTAGATAGGCGTTTTACAAAATATTTATTCACAATAATGAAATTTGAAACTGAAGAACTCAATGCAGTCAGCCATCCATCTTATGATATTGAAAAAAAATGTGAAAGAAACCTGCCAACTTTACAAAGGAAGCTTTAGTTTCTCAGAATAGCTGCGGAAAACCAGCAAACAGTCGTTGATCATACGACTGCAAAACTTGTAATGGCATAAGAAGACGTACGAAAGCAAACAACTTCAGATTCGTTCATGGGTCTTATTCTGATATATAAGTGCAGTTGTTATGGCGATGCATTCCATTTATGTTGTAAAGAAAAATTTGGAAGAGAAAATAAGAAGCCGTGATTAGATTGACGCTTGTTAGTTATATAATTTATGTCTTTAAAATTATATCTTTCTAAAAGTCTTTGTGTCCTTTATCAGCTAAATGCGTTCAATTAATAAAATCAGCTTTTGATAAGTAAACACTGCTAAGTAATAACAAATGAAAGGTGTTAAAAGTAATATTAACACTTGGCATGCGGGCAACGTACTTTTACGTTTTTTCAGTCTGTCACTGGAGCGCGGGTCACGTAAAAATACGTATTTGGCAAATTTATGTTGCTACTCCTGGAAGATTATCAATTGATATGCAGAAACACATATTAAAGAAAATTGTAGGTGCCGGGAAGAAAAAAAACCGCAAAGACAATATCGCGTGTACGCAACCAAAAAAATACGGAGTGAAACAAATCTGTAACTGTTACGTGAATGTAACTTCTACGATGTTCCACTCCACAGAGGAAAATGTTTCGAAAAGTACCATGCGGTGAAGAATTATTAAAGTTGTATCAATGCTATTTGTACTTACTATTTGTACTTCAAAAAATATTTTCGAATATATAATAAATCTTTAAAAATAATCTATTTTCGTGAATTTGTAAAAATATCATTTTATTGTGTTACAATAATCATATTGTATTATTTAAGTGTAAAATAAAACAAGTTTCGTTTCGAAACACAAACTGGGTTTCGATTTATTGCGATTTTAGTGAATGACAAAACTCCAGCGAGATTCACGAAAAACGCCCGCTTCACGCGTAAGTCCGCGGCGAAGTGTACCCGTATGTCAAGTGTTAACAGTTTGATTAAAGAAAAAATACTGACAACAATTTTTCGTGTGTGACAAGAGATATTTGTTAATCATTATTTTCATTGATTATAAATATCAGTCAAATTTTGAGAATTATTATCGAATAATTAACGTAAATTTGCAATATAACATGAAAATTAGTTTTAACAGAATGAATAACCTGGATCGAGTTACAATTACATAACAATATAATACAATTTGAGATTATTCACTTTGCGCATGTAAATAAGATGGTTTAACTTTGTTAAGACACAATTCTGACTGCATTGAAATTGCAAATTAGTAATTCCAGCAAGACAATTTACAAAACCCAGAAATTCAAAGAGCTGTAAAACATCGTATAGAAATACATTCAGTCGTGCAGTAGAGTATCTTATTTCTCATTCGTGCAGTAATTCAGTTTGAGGATGAAATCATCCCTTAAAATAAACGCAACATTTCTTATATGAAAACTACTTCGAGAAGTTAATGATTTCCTCGTATCTATAATTCTCTTTAACAGTAATTTCGATACATTCATAATCTTTAAGTTGTTCTTAAAGCCCTAAAAGTAGGGCTTATAAACCACGCTATTTTATTTATGAATTGTATTTACGCAATGATAAATTATTTAACACATTATTGAAAAAAGGCAAATAATATTTATCGTGCTTTAAGAATCAAACTATCGTTCGATGCAAAGGCCAATTGAATTCAATTGTATGTGTTTTTGTGTTCATATCGGGAGTTTTACATGCACTCTCGAAAAAGTTTAATTTCATTAGTAGAGATGCAATTTACCTCGAGTCGAACTAACTGAATAGTACAAGCAATCCTCGAATAACACTGGACTAGAGTTCCACGAATGTTCGTACAACGCTGTAAAAAAATTGCAATACCAGTGAACTTTAGTTGCACTGTTTTTTAAAAATTTGTACTCTCACAATTATTGGCTCCATTATCTTCCGTCGTTCACTGCAATGTTGTACACCTAACAGAATATAAGCACTCGGGAAACAGCAGTATTTTTTATTCCTGTTGTGACGGTGACCTGTGTTGAATTTAGGCTATCGGCAAGGTGAAATGTAATTGATAAAAAATTGGGATCTAATTTGTTTGAAATAACTTTATTCTTCAATTCATAATTACTCATACCAGTTGATTTTCGAAACTTCCTCGCTTCGAATAAATTTGAAATTTTATATGAAATTAAGAATTGTTAGATGCAGAATTGCATGGTGTCAATAAGAAGAAATTTTGGCGTGTCGATTTATTTTTTATACGAAAACATTTCTAAATTTTCAACGATCAATTTTATTTGTAACGTAATCATATATTATGATACTCGTAGAAAAATTGTATCCTCCACAGATACAATTGAAAACGTATTTCTATTTCTGCATGAAACTAGCACATCAAACAAAGAAAGTTTTAAAAAGAAATACAACCATTATATATGTAGACATTTTAAGTTCCGTATAAAAGAATGGATGACCAGCATTATTCGAGGGTGAATTACAACACTTATATTACCAGTTGATGATAGCATATTCAAGGCTGGCTCCTCATGCGTGTAGGAGAGGAATATTTTGACAGATATCCACCCCCACTAGAGATGGGGAAGATGGACGGTTCACCACTCTGGAAGAGCCGCCTACATTGATTTCAAGGCCCAATCGGGGCATTTTACATCTTCTCCTACAACGGCTTTTTGAGATTTCTAGCTTGTGTGGAAGAGAAACAACGGCATGCCAATGCCGACAAAATCAGTCTTTTCTAACGACTCGTACAGTTCAGATAAGAGTTTGACACAAGAAGTGTCCGAATTCGGTCAGATTAATTCAGTTAAAATTCAAGTTCGATAAGTCAATTTTTCATAGTAACCAATTTTGAATAAGTGCAACATTCTTCGCGTCGAACCTATACCGCGAGTTCCGCATATTAGTATTATATGTCACTGTTAAGTTTTAATCCATCATAAACATGTTAAATAAACATTTTATACGTGAACAATTAGAGGAGATCCATAACCAGCTACCTATTATTCATCATCAAACATATACAGTCCACTTTCATTATAATAATAATAACTTTATTCACAAAGAGAATATACAAATGCCATTACGCACGAGAGTATAAATACATGTTTTTCAATCGCAAGATTACATAACATAGTAGTAAACTTTAACAAATACATAAGGGAAACGTCTCATTTGGGCCAGTTTTGTCTCGAGGAAAAAAATTCAGGAAAATAAACCTCGACGAAAGACCACTTTCATTATCGAAGACAGTAAAACTCCTCATCAATATGATTAAATGAAATTAGTTTTTTAGACCGGAATCCTGAAAATTACCGTGACAGTCAACATGTTACTAAATAAATAAGGTAAGAAATAGTACTATAGAAGTGTCTTACATTAAATTTCCCTCATAATCGTAAGTGACAATTTCAAAGAATTATTACCGCTGTCTTGTCATTTATGACTGTTCAATAACTTGGGCCTGGTGTTGCTATTTGCACCTTGAACTTCCGAAGATGATGAGCAGTAGCGTGAGTGTCCTTACGAAGAGAATCGCGTGCATTCATATGTCCACATTTACGACTAATCGGTTGTTCCGCTTGTCACAAACTTCCTGAGAACATCCCTGGAAGCAACCGAGTGATCAATAGGGAGCAGTGATCCGACTGACTCACTATCTTATAAGCACGTTCATGCCAAGAGAAACTCTTTCTGGACACAGTGTTAGTGAATGTGGTTTGTGAGAAATAATTATAAAATGTGGAAAAATAACTGTAGTTCATGTTTATTCTGTATAGATGCCGCTTTTTTTCAAAAGGGGCATAAGCCACATTACCATATTACGTCCCGTACACAAATTTTACAATTTTTATTCTACCTTTTTCTAACGAACCACCCGGTATACTATTTTTACTATTGGTTTATGACTTTGTAACAAAAGCTTACCCTTGAGTTAAGACGTAGAAACGCTTAACGGGACAAAACAGACCTACGTAGCACATACCTCGTTGGAAGCATCGCAATCGTACAGTCACACGTGTTAACCATACTTGCTACAACTTTCTCTAGCAAACTATTATTATTTTTCACCATGCAACATACTTTATAGTAAGGAATCATTGGTTGCAATTTATTTAATTCATTTATTCAACTCATTTATTCAAGTTATCTATTCAATAGAAGTTATAACGCTGTCAATTTTGGCTACGCATTAGTCTGGAATAAGCAGATAGTTCATTCGAATAAGTCCCTGGACTTATTGATTTTTAGCGTTATCTTATTCTTGAAACATTCTCAGACGATGAATCCGAATTGTAACGTCGTTTCGAGGACGATATGCGTCGTCGCAGCGACGGCCGTCAGAAAATTCTAGGAAATAGACCCCCTGTAAAAATCAGAGTAGGGAGGGTGCGAGCATCGTGCCCCTCCAATGAAACAGAAAGCGTCACTCGTGTTGACGAATCCAACCTGTGACAACCTTTAAATTTTAATAGTCCTAATTGGTCAATTTTTCGCGCGCTTTAAACGTCATGCATCGGTCGAGCGTCTTCACATCCCCGAAAAATTCAAACTTGCGAATTACTTAGCGTCTTGGAAGCACCGTGAACACATCGACTTGCGTCTTGGAAGGCATCGAGAACAGTTCGATAAACGTTTAGCAAATACAAAGTACTCAAAGTTCAGTACAGTGCTATTATTTAAAATCGTGAAGTACGTAAGACGCTAGTCCGAGGATCTTGATGTTAAGCTAATTTATCCGCGAATATCTCTCAAAAGTGACGCGATAATAGACTTGATCCCTCGTTAAACAACGGTGGTTGAAGAGTGACATTGTTCGTGAAAATCTTCAATAGTGACGCGACAATACATACCAAAAGCCATCGAGAAAATTTTAATATAATTCTATTCAAACCATTGTTAATAATTATTTTCGTTATATTTATATCTTCGTTGTATTACATTCCGAATTCAATTTATTATTTTCATTTAAAGATAAACCGACCAAATATTAACATATTTTATTTTAAGTCATAGATTACAAAAAGGTTGTCATCGCAGCGATTCTGATAACGAGATTGGTGTTTTCTGCCCGTACAGAGAAATCAGCGAAAACCCAGCCGAATTGTTGTGTCTCGAATCGACTAATTGTAAGCGTAAATATAATTTTCTTTATGTTTTTGAAAAGTAGTATTGTACAGTGAGCAATCACTCTGAGGATACCAAATGTGTAATGCTCTCATTGAATATTCTTTTTATTGTTCACTATTGTTTTATCATCATAATTATTATAAAACTATCATATCAACATTGTTATTTCTATATATATGGTATATATTCTTTACCAATTATATATCTACTATATACCAAGCAAACAGAAACATATGTAAGGTAAAGTCAAGGCTTCATATAAAAATTCAGTTTGTAAACATTGATTCATACTAATTGTAAAATCTAAATATTTGAGTTTAATATAAAATTAATCTTGTTCAAATCTAATCATTGGATTCTTTGAAACACCTTTGTTAGCGTATCCATTCCCACTGTAAACGAAATTGGTGGATCCTGTAGAGGATTTCCAGCACAGCACTACCCACATAAATAATTAATCGTTCGATAATAAAACATCGAACGAGTTTTCCTTTTGACGCGACGGAAGAGTTCCCTTAAGCTCGACTACCTAACCGCTACCGAAATTTATCATTATTAAAATCATTAGAGCCGATTCTATAACTCGTCCTTTCCTATTTCAAAACCATTTATCCACCTCCGCCGCCCGTCACGCATCAACCATAACGAAAAATGGTAATTATTTAGGATTATATAAAGTTGTTCATACTGACAAAAGTATAAATATGCAAGATAACAAGATTAGGTAAATCTTTTCGAAAACTAGTAATAATATTTTTAGTATTATATCTACTAAAACTTTCAATATGAGTGGTTCTTAATTTCTTTAAAAGATTCCTTGTTGAGGCGGACGTCTTCCTCGACTGGTTTCAAGTCCGACGTGCTTGGCGCGGGACTAACTAAAGTGCCGCAACCTGGTTTTTTGTTTCTCCCGAATGAACGCCAACTCGTTGATTGTAAATTTATAAGATTTATTTTACTTAACAACAAGTTAACAGTAACAACTTATTACAACACTTAAAGAAACAAACTAAACAGTGAGAATGTTAAATATGAGAATGATTTCTGCGACGAGAGTCCAAAAAAATAGTCTCAGGCGAGACTCAGAGCCAATGATAAATTCCAATGTTAAAGATCTTGATTCGATGATGGTAAAAGTAGTTTTGTTTTTTGTTCTAGTCCTGTTTTTCGTTTTAGCCCCCGATGGTCACTAGTCGACCCTTGCAAGGTCGCGGATTTCTAGGTGTATTGTTATATTTCTGTTGACCATCATGCGTCAACATTCTTAAAGAGTTCAACTCCTTAGTTTATTTTTGTTATGCCTATTTTATTAAATAAGAGCAATTCTACCGTTCACTATCATTTCACCCCTTATTCCTTTCGACATTTTTATTAATTATTTCTAGATGGACTGTATGAATTGTCGGTATTTATGGTGTTAAACACATTAAAACGCAAACCCTAAATTATATTTCGATGTAAAAACAAAGTGGCTCATATTCAAATCAGTGGCCAGATAAACTTGAAATTCACTGTCAGACGTTCGTTAATTTATGTTCTGCTAGGCGCGGAAGCAAAAAGTTTCGAACGAATTATTAATTAGAATGCAAACATTATTTTAACATACATTTAAAATAAGAAATAATAATAATAATGTTTTTTTTTTATTAATCATTTTATCTTTCTCTGCAATAATGAGTGAGACCTATCGCGCAGAAAATAAATTGAGAAAACCTTGGTTTTCTAAAAATTGTGAAGTTGTAAAATAAGCAGACATGGTAGCACCAAATTATTTACACGTTTAAATTATTTTCGTGCAGACGGGCGTCAGAGGTGAACAAACAAATATTTAAAGATGATTTAACAATACGAGAAAAACTTTAAATAGAGTAACGTCAGTAGGAAAATATATTGGTTTACATATATTTCTGACAAAAATTTCTATACGTGTTTACACCTGGAATTAAAAAAATTACTAAAGCACTCTATTTCCGAATATAAAATTCAATTCATTATTTGAAATTGCGACATACTTGGTTTTTAATTAATTTGTGACGAATGAAACTCTTGCACGAAATGGAAATCCGTAGAATTTGGAAGACAAATACTAACTAAAAGTATGTGGACAATATTTCGTTAGTTAAAAGCAATCCTTTTGTGATAAGTTGCTTTGAAGTATTTACTTACTTGTTTCGAACTAATCTAAATTTGAATTTAAACAAATGACTCCTTCTCAACAAGCAGCTCAGATCTTTGATTTTCTTTTTATTTCATACTTATTTTCTTACGTTATGCATGTTGCACTTTATGTGCAGATTCCTTTATATTTAAATTTCCTATTATTTGTATTTCATCAAATTAAACATCTGACTACACCCTGTTGCGACATTCGGATGATTGACGATTAAACCAGTATATGTAAACAAATTAAATAAAAAACAATAAGGGAGGAAAAAATTAGAACCATTCATTTTCCAGTAAAATAGACATACAAAATGAAGGAATAGCAGTGCTAGGATTTTTACAAACTATTCAGCAAAGTTAATAACCAATCATTTTGATTGCCTTGGTAGATTTAATATCAAAGAAGTATCAAATATATAATTACATAAAATAAAACATAATTCAAATTTTTGGTACCAGTAACTTTACCTACCTGCTGACAAGAACAATTGTTTAAAGAGTGTTTCGCATTGACATATCTGTTTTTGCTACAAACTCATATGTTTCACGATAAAAAATTTCAGAATAATGTAGTACCAATAAAATAATAGAATTTGAGCTGGCAGCAACTGGGTAAATGTGTCTTAAGTTTTTGATGAATGTTATATTTAAAAATTACAAATTATGTTATGTTCGATAATTCGAACATAAAAAAACATTAAAAAATTAAAAACTAACTCGAACATTAGAAAAAATTAGGTCATGTAATATACCTAGTGGAAATTTATGTGAGAAGAAGAATTCAAATAGTAGCAAATTCGTAGAAATTACGATAAAATCAAGTTTCTCATATTGATTCTGGGACGAACGGAAGTGGATAAATTTTTAAAGAAAAAAAGGATGGCCAGCAGGGAGGAGAATATAACAGAGAACGAAAGAACAAGTGTTGAAGTGAAATAGTGAGAACACTGT
Organism: Cerceris rybyensis; assembly: GCA_910591515.1. Lineage (NCBI taxonomy): Eukaryota > Metazoa > Arthropoda > Insecta > Hymenoptera > Crabronidae > Cerceris > Cerceris rybyensis. The sequence continues at coordinate 20,541,343 of OU342789.1, read as the reverse complement.
CGTAAAAAGCTATATCCAATGGACTGACCGTTCTTGTGGGTTATGTGCAATGATTTATGTATACCACGGAAGTTGAGAACAAACTCTGTGCAAACAATTTTGTGTCGAATAGGAAATGGTTCAGCAGATAAAAAAGAATAGCATACCTTTTCAACGGAAACATTAAATCTACACTACTAATATTTGTGAATTTGTATTACGGTATATTTATAGATAGTGACATCAACTTCAAATGTGATTTTAATACTATTTTACTATTTTAATACATCTCTATTTTTATCGTTGAGGAGGGATAAGTGTTTGTACTCTTTTATTTCTAAAAGCTAAAATTTCTTTAAATTAATTTTGTAAGTCAACATTGTTTACAATTTTGCAGCAAGGTTCCCTCACGAGTTATTGAAAATTCGCGTTTATCTTAAGTAGAGATTAATATGTACAAAACATTTCTACTCATAATAAAAGTCCATGAACATGTTAAGTATGTTGAAGCTCCTGAAACATCGAATTTGTTATATGTCAACTCTCTCCACTTAAATCTTGCCCGATATTTACTGAATCTTTCACTAATGTGACAATCAAGTTGTATATAGTACAAGGACACATGTTAAAGAGAAATCACAATCGATAGATCTCTCGAGTATTAAAGAACAATCATTTCAACTGAGCTATTATTTTACATTTGCATCAAGTATCATGAATTGCAGTAGCTTCAAATAAATCCTAAATTCAAATTTTAACTTATCTCCATATTTTTGTAACGTAACATGGACAATAGAAAGAAGAAAAGGGGAAATGATTCTTTTCATCTTTTTTCCGAGTGTCTCAACATAAACAGACTTTATGTAATGACAAACAATTAATACAATATCAAAATAAAGTACTGTTACTTCAGTAACTAATTGTAAGACCAGGCAAAGAATTACACCTTGTTCGAAGTCTGCCTTTTGGTACTCAAAATGTACAGTTAGCACCTGATGATCTCACCTTTCAAAGATATTTTGTTTAGGCTATACCACTCCTAGTACACATGTTTCTCGTAACGCAAATCATTGTCCCAAAGAAGTAAGTCACTTCATGAATGGTTTGCTGCGATTCGCCCGACGAATAGAAACATTCCTCATTCTGACATCATTTTCGATTCTAATGCGTGATTGGCCAAAAACCGTTGTACGAAATTTGTAAGCGTTTTACGCCTTCGTGCGTCGAGTGGGTTTCCAAAACGGGTACGGTCGTGAGAAAAAAATTTCTCACTGTTTTACTACAGTAGAATCCCTCTAATGTTGACAACTCGGGCCAGGATCATTCGCTAATGTTGACACTCCCTTCTATCCCCACTTTTCATGACTTATTTTCCCCTATGCGCATAAGCATGTGCAGACTTGAAACTTGAGCGAAGGATCATGTAAACATCCATAACCTACATGACGCGCCTCGAAACTAAAATTCTATTGGGCAATAAGAAGCCCAAGTGGGGGAAAATACAAGTAACAGTAACGGGAGTATCCTGTCAACATTAGCGCAGTGATGCCAACTTGGGGGTTTTCCCCCTAAATTTAGGGGAAATAATTTGAAAAAGGGGATTTTTTCGGGGGGGATATTTTTTAGGGTATTTTTTAGGGAGAAATCATTCACGAGTTGGGAATTAATATAATACAGTGCGACCTGGGAATAAGAACGCTGAGAATGCCTGAGAATAAGAACACTTCCCCAGTCTGGTGTTCGCTCACGGTCCCCCACTCGGACTTAACTTCCGAGCGCCCTTTACATACAAACGCATAACTACATGGATGCATACAACGCTTTTATTTATATGGGTGAGGATGGCAACACTCATTTGAATGGCCGCACGCATGGTGGGGGTACTCGGCTTCCGAGAAAAACACTTCCCCGCGGCGGCTTTTCCGTTCTTATTCACAGGTCGCACTGTATAAATATTTATGCTCATTTAATGTATTTATTTATTTATTAGTTGATTTTACGAACTGACACAAAGGCAATAAATAAGTTATCATTTTTTGAAAATCTAATGTAATATTTTCATGTAACCTTTTTACTTTATTATAATAAGAGTATGGAGGTGAGTTAATCGATTAGATGTTATAGAAATTGTGAATATTTAATTAGACTTTTCATTTAGGGGAGGGTGGGGCAAAGTGGGCCCCTTAAAATTTTGGAGCCCAAAAGAATAAAGATATGACTATTTTTTGCTGAAGGGGCCCACTTTGCCCCATCCTCCCCTACTAAAAAAATATAGGGTCTCTTGGTTTGAATTTAGGGGGTTTTAAAATGGGCTTAGGGGAAAAGATTTTGAGCAGTTGGCATCACTGCATTAGCGAGAGAGCAACCTTAGAAGGAGCAACATTAGAGGGATTCTACTGTATGTATGTAGGGCCGAGATGTTTTGGCGACAGCCCGATACGCACGCGAGCTTATCGTGCGGCAGAACAAAAAGGAGAATGAGTTCGAAGGATCTGCCGCCGATAAAGCGGCACGTGTGACCTTGTGCTGCAGAAAAATTAGAAGTGTGTGTATCTGTGTATTCAAGGATGTGTGTTTGTGTGTTATGCGCTGCCGAAGCGCGTTAAAAGAAAGGAAGGCAGTTGCTGATAAAAAGACGCGGCGAGGAGTCGTCTTTGCTCAGCAGTGTAGTAAGCGAATACAGATTTTTCTTCTTTTTTTTTTTTTTTTCGTTAAAAAAATTTTATTAACGCAAAGAAGAAAATTATAATGGTCGGCTTGCGCGGTACCCAAACGATGGATGAGAAAAAACGTTGTGCTCAAAAGGCGGTCGGATGCGTTCTGATGAGAAAACTGAATAAAAAAATGAATTTCACAAAAGACGGGCGGTCGCCGATAAGGCGATGGTAGGCGAAGGCTGCCGAGACCGTTCGATCGCCCGCAAATGCGGTTTCGACCGCGATGTACAAAAACAAGCGTTTAACAATGAAATAAGCGTTTAGTTTTTGGTTGTCATTCGCCAAGCTTAGATTTCAATGATCGATATGATAGGAACCGGCGGTGTAAAGACTGTCTCTCCTTACCCTGTACCACTAATTTGGCGATGTATACTTACCATTAGTTTCTAAACTGCTCAAACCAGGTGTCGCACGACAACACCGCGGAAACGATCGTCAGAGTAAAAATATATTTATTACGTCTACTACTAGTTAGAGGTTTTCCAACTTACGCGGAGAAATTATGCCGCAGAAATTACCATCGCCTTATGAATGTTCAACTCTTCGATGTCACCAGTGACCTATGATCGATTCTTAATATAGGCGACCTGACAATGAATTCACCTTAAGCGCATAAAATAGGCACACTCCGGTGAAAGCCACTTCATGGTAATTACATCAGCGATCCCCTAATCATCTGGAAGGCGTTAAAGCGCGAATGAAATCAGCCGGGGAACACGGAGGGGAAAAAAGGTACCCGGATGGTTTATAGCTCACTGCCACCCCCGTAGGCGACGGATGGATGATGGATCGGCTCGTGCTCGAATAACGGCGGCGTTATTCCGTGCTAACAGCTATTTCGTAATTACACCGACACTGATTCGCTTGCTTTCGTCTTAGATACCACGGCGTCAATAATTTTTTACTGTTTTCTTTTACCCTATCACATGTCGTCCAGTGAATGGTAGGCGTATCTACTTGATGATTTCTATAAAATTTCCTGTACGACAAAGTCTCATATTTAGGATCACATGACATTTTGTGTTAATATCGGTATAAAAGAGATGTTAAGTCAGTTAATTTGTTTTTAATGGTATAGTTCCTTTTTACTAGACTACTTTACCACTTCTGAAAGGAATTCAGTTACCTTCATTAATAAAATCTTTCAGGGTCACAGACAGGTGATAATCCTATTTCTAAAAATCACATGTGGATAGTAGTATTAAAACTTTTCTTTTTTTTTATTTATTCTGTTATTTCTTCTCTATCCTGTTATATTTCTTTTGCCATTTATATTTTAAAGATTAATGCAAGACCAATTTTAATATCATTTTATCATATTGGTTAGATGAAAATTAATCGACTTTTCTATTAACCCATTGGCAGTATATTCCGTGACAATCATGGACGAAGCGTCAAGTACCAAGCGGTTTATCCCGTTTAATCTACCAAAGATATCTAATTGTAAGCCTATGACCAGATTCTTTGCTTTCTCTGTTTTCTAAGGTTATTCTAACTGAAGAAAGAGACGTGGTCTAATTTGTATGCCGATGTGTTTTGGAGCATAAAAAACCTAGACATTTATTGACCCAGAATTCGTAATTTGACCACACTGTGAAAGGGTTAACACATTGAACGCCACTGATATTTCGTTCATTTTATCATTTTTATTTAAGTGATACTTTTCTTATTAAAATCCTATCTTTGTAAAGCAGAAACTTAAATTGAGCAGAGACATAAATTGATATATACTCAGCATTTTATTAAAAAATACGTGAATATTACAATTGAAAAGTCTCATGAAATTTGATTGAAGTCAATAGCACCGGTTATCGGTGACCCCCATGTGAGTCAACGTATTAATATACATTATAGAAATGTTTTAAACAAGAAATTAAGATGTAGCTACCATTTATCGTGGTTCTCCGATATCAGGACATTTCTTGCCTTCAAAGTAACATTTCAGGTATGAAACCTCATATCATTCACTTTATCATTTCTATTTCATAGACATACTTACAGGAATAAAAAGAGGAACGAAGTATAGAAATCCCTGTTTTTTATTGTAATAGCTGATTATTCCTCGCAACGAAAACAGACCTCATTTACAATACTTATGGACATAAGTATTCTCATTATTTGCAGTTTGTATAAAATATATGAAAACAATTTCACTGCAACCCTCAAGCAAATTGTCAAGCACACGGTTTCTTCACTTTTATCGGCACAAACAGTTTCGTGATAATACGAAAACTGGCAGGAAGAGCTTTTATCTTGTACATAAATGAATATCTCGATAATACATACGCATATTTACCTTTCTCTACATTCTTTTTTAAACGTCATAAGTATATGGGATAACATGTTAAGATGGAAGTCTTGCATGTACTCCCTCCTTCCGTGATTTTAAGCAAAAACGGTTACCCACACACCTTCGTCCGATGTACCGGCGAGCATCGAAGTGGGAAAAGCAGGGCGAAGGCTTTTAGAGGATATTACATACCTCCACGAAGGATATTAAATTCTGGGATTTATCTCGCCCTCTCCACGTCACCCTATCAACCCCGCCGTGTTCGGCCGCGTGATTACCCAGTCGAGGTCTGACCCTATTTACCGCCCTTGTCTATCTTCAGGTCTGCTGATTGCACTGACATGTTGGGGTGGATTCACTGAGCCACGTGTAATACTCTAGACACTTTGTAAGGACGATTAAGAGTATAGATTTTCTACATAACCGATACAACAATTAGAAAAGAAGGGAATATTTTCGAGTATTCATTGAACATGATACTTTCCGCATACTTAACCTTGTTGATTTCACCAATATATAAATCTGATCGGTTTCTAATAACGAATAAAAGGTAATGTAGTAATAATGTAAACGGTAGTATTCCAGATTATACTCTTCGGAATAAACGAGGAAGTTCGAGAGATTCTAAGTAAAGTGATCATTTCTGCAGTAAGCTCGGAATGTCGTTTTCTGGTTTGAATAATGGAAAATTATCCATGCGGAATTAATTCATAGCCGTACGGGGACTGCTCTCAATTATTGCACCTCCCATGGGTCTACAGGAACCGATTAGGATTATATTTCCACTGGTATTTAGACCGTAACTGTTCAAGGAATCCCGAATTCTACTATTACGATAATCTCCACAGTGAGATGGCTGTTTTTTATGTAATTGTAAATCCAAATTATGAAGTAATATAAACAAAACTTTTATCACCATTGACTAAGTATTTTTTTGTAGCTTAATCTTTTTTGTCAGGGCACGATATTATATAACACAATGACATAATTAACACTAGAAAGACTGAAAGTTAGTATATACCTATATTGCCCAAAAGCAGTCAAAATGACTGCATTGTGAAAGAATAACTAATGTGTAAAGAAATTTATTTAAAATTAATTTTTAATATTTTGTTATGTTATTTACAGTTATATAACAGGCCATTATTAAATATTAACAATAAAAAAAATTTTTAGGAACTTATCTACCGTGTTATAGGAGGGTTAGCCTGTATACCGGAAATGAAGGAGGGGGGAGGTAACTACAATTATTAATAAACGCATTTATATGTTGTACAAAAAGTCACAAAATTCTAAGAAATTGTATCATCATATACATAATTTATTTTCTAATTGAAATTAAAAAGCAGCCAAAATGACTTCTTTGGGCAATCTAGTGTTAACGTACATCTAAATGCATTAAAACTTTCTTATTTAATACTAGATTTAATACTAGATCCATGGTAACCGTCAAATTGACGAGTTCATTATTTTTTAGAAACACTTCTAAAGTTTATAGAGGAGCAGTATAGTTAACATTTTATCTTTGTCTTATAACAGACAAATCTTCTTTGCCACTTGGTCCCTCTTTCTTCAAACTACTTATTTAATATATTTAAGTATAACATATTTCACGCCCATAAATGTAGTGTTAATGATCAAATATTAATAATGCAGATAATTTAGAATCTGAAATTAGAAATTTTTGTGAGAAGGAGAGGGATCAATTGCTATACTCAAGAATTATATGCGTGATCCTCCTGAATCCAATGTCGTTTGGCTTTCTACCAATTTGAGGTAACTAGAAGGACAGTCACGTGGGAGAACAGAGGAAACTAATTACTGGGTTACAAAGGATATGCAACGTCATACTGATTGTCATCCTATCCGGAAATGTCAGATCCCCCATGGTCTCGTATCTTCACCACGCACTCAAAGTTTGACGCATATACACTCCCTTCCATGTCTCCGTCTCTGGTGCATTTATTATCACGTTTGGTACCGGCAGCCGGGTGATTAATTGTACTTTAGCAGGCAGGTCTTAGGATGACTTTGCCTCGAGGGAAGCACGATGTCGTTGGTGGATATCGATTCAATGACGTATCGAGAGAGGGAATGGCTTTTTTCCCTTCGAACCAACGAAAATTTATTATGAACAGCGGAAACATTAGTTATGGTTTTTTTTTGAAAATTCCATAAATTATACAGCATGAAAATGCAATTTCCGTATATCTTTGTTAAGAGAAGATGCGAATTTTAACTGCGTGTTTTAATTAAAATCCTTGATGTAACAGTTAAAATTTGTAGAAGAATTTGCCTGAATAGTCATTTTATTTATTTATGGAATTCGAATATTAAGTGTATAGTGAAGTTTCAATTTTAGAAAAAATACTACATTTGTATGCTGTTATGCCATCTTTCTAATTGTTATAGGAGCTTAAAGTTACAGTAACGTGAATCAAACCTTTTATAATTCGTTTTAATGACATTTTTCACTTATTCTTCACAAAATCTTATTCTTCATATTAACACTTGTAAGGATAGGGCCCTGAGCCATAAGATGACGTCTCTGGTTTTGGACGAGGTGTATGGGTGGGGTGGCGAGACAAAAGAAAAGACAAGCGAATGAGTGAGGCAGTGTTCGAATGGAAAGAAAAAAGTAAGCAGTGGTTGACGAAAGCGTTTTATAATATACCTATTTTTGTTATCTAAGTGTTTATTAAATTATTTAATAAACCCCTCTTCTTGGCAATCCTTACACACTTAATCTGAAAGATGCAAACCATTTAAAAGCAAACGGATGTAAGTTCTGAATTTCTAAATATTTCTATATCAGAAATATTTATATCTAAGTCGACATGAAAACGAACAATATATATTATTAATACCAATATTTCAATGCAAATTCGAAATATTGAATCGTTCATTGTTTATGCGTTCAATTTGTACCTGAATTAACACTTAACTTAACATTTTTGATGTCCAGAATATTGTGGCTAATTTTTAATAAGTCTTTACAGGAAAGTGTCTTTCTTGCTAAATGGAAAATAAGCCATGTTACTCCCATACAGAAGGGTGGAGACAAATTATCGGACATGAATTACAGGCCTATCAATATGTTATGTCAAAAATCTTTAAAAACTTAATAGCAAGGAAGCTATCCGCCCTATGTAACGACATCATAATTAACGAACAACACGGATTTATGCCTGGCTGCTCTGTCTCGACTAATCTTGTACTGTTCCACAATTATTTAACAACATCTATACAAAATGGCTATCAAGTGGATGCGATCTTTACTGATTTTCGCAAGGCAGTTTGATACTGGCAATCATAATATTCTTCTTACAATTAGTAAACTTCGTGATCTGGGCATCACAGGTAGTCTTATGGATTGGATAACTAGTTTTATTTCAGATTTTCGGCAAAGAGTAAAGGTCAATTCAATTTTTTCAAAACCGATTAAGGTATGGTCAGGCGTACCCCATGGGTTGCACCTTAGACCCCTATTATTCAATTCATTCATTAATAACATCTCAGATGTTTTTGTTAATAGTAGATTCCTTTTACATGCTGATGACCTGAAAATTTATTAAAAGGTTGACGTCCTGGCGGATGCACTACTAATTCAACATGATCTACTGATTGTGAGACTAGAGAGGTGGTCTGCGGCAAATAGATTATGTTTTCATCTTTCTAAATGTCAGGTGGTACGGTTCGCACATAGAAAGAAGCCTATTTTACTTGATTATACATTAAGTGGAGTAATCTTTGCTATCACAGAAAATGTAAGGGATCTCGTTATATAACTAATCAAGCATTTAAATCTCTGCAGCTCATACGTAAAGTATCTAAGTTATTCGTGGACGTAAATACGCCGAAATTGTTGTATTGTCAGTTGGTGCGCCCTCAATTGGAATATGCTTCTGTTGTCTGGTTTCCTTATTACAAAAATCACTGTAATGCAATTGAGCACTTGCAACATAGATTTCTAGCCATCATTTCGTATCGTATGGGTAGGGTCATACATAGGACAACATATATGTTAGATATTAACCGTTTTCTACCGCGGCCGATATCTAGAATTATTTTTTAGTTAAGCTTGCTCGGAGGTTCTGGGGTAAGTGCCGTGCGGTTCCTCACAGTCCGCTTACCAAGAGTCATTTCTAACTCTCCCACTCCGTGGCCAGATCCCGTAAAACAACCCCAACTTTTAAACAGACTATGTGGCACCATGACCTCGAGTCACACGCCACTTTTCCATAGTTCAGCCACGGGTCTAATTTATAGCCCCGGGCCCATCAATACTCTAAATAATCTGTTCCTTGGAATGCGACCGGGTGACGAGACATTTGCCAAACACCCGTCACCTTCCAAGAACTCCACTCGAAACCGAGACAAACCCCAAGTACACTGGCGACGGTCCCACTACGGACCGAATCCATGCGCACTGCGGGGTATATTACCCTCATAAAACGCGCTAACGCTAACATATAAATATGATCTCACAGCATGACACCTGAACCTGATATCCCACCAAAAAAGGCGCATAATGTGGGATGTGCTATTTGTTTATAAGGTCCTACGTCATATTATATCATGTTCGGATATTTTAATGCTTATAAAAATTAATGTACCTCAGAGATCGGTTCGCCGTCACACTGCCTTATCATACCAGGAAAAGAACTCCACAAACTGTGGGATGTTTAACTGTATAAATCGAATGGCTATTAATTTTAACATATTAAAAGATGAGGTGGACATCTTTAATAACTCCATACTCGACTTTAAAAACCCTTTAGTACGTGCACTTCAATGATGCCCCTGTAATTTTCATGTCTAGTATGTTTTTATATTTTTACATTTACGAAATTACATGCGCATATAGGTATTACTCGATTCAATCTGTACCATTGCATGTATAATTTATCAAAATGAAATTCTAAAGAGCCTGTCCCGTTAATAAATTAAATTAAATTAAATTAAAAGAAGTCTAATTACTTACCTACATTAAAATTTATTTCTCATTTCCACATATTATAAGTTTTCCGATTTCAAAATTTATTCATTTCCAGACTGTAATCATAGTCTTCTGTTAGTAAAGTATTAATAACTATGTACCATTTTATTTCTAATACTTTTAATATTTAACTATTATAGATAACAGCATATGTGTTGCGAAATTATAAAATCCGTTGTAACTTCCAAAAATTGTTCTAAGTGTTTCATCCCTATTACTCTGTTTACGCCTTTTCCTGTACGTCTCATTTTATTATTTAGGTGTTTATATAATAAGCGAGGTCTACCGTCATTAGCTTACACACAGTGTAACCGCGGATTACCGCGTCGTTGCTTATCTATACTCAGCAGCTTCGTGTTGGTATACCACGACGAAGCTCTGTCACGAGAGATATGCACGTTTCAATTTATTACGCGCAACGGACAGACTCGAATTCCCTAGTATATATTTTGCTGTCCCTGAATATTTCAGATTCCTGTCACAATGTTGTGCTGTAAACTAGATGCATCTTGGTTGCCTGTCCCCACGTAAGAGGGGAGAAGTTTTATTCAAACAAAAATTAAACTTTAGACTGTACGCGGAAAAATATGTAGAAATTTTGAAATTCGTCAGCGTACATTTTGCAATACTATTCTCACGTTCTTTTTTGTATCTTTAAATGATTCCTGTTTATGTGATAGGGTCAACCCTACCTAAAGTTCTTGAATGACCTCGAATAAAGTTTTTGCTGGTTCGCGAGGACATCCGGGATATAGGGACTTCGAAGTATTTTTCCCAATTTAGATTCTAATTCTTTATTGCAAATGGTACACTTGATGTTACCCGATCAGCGTTCTTAGCGTGTCTGGTCTCGTTCGGTTTTCTTAGGTTTTGCTAGGTTTCTGACCTCCGCACGCCTCGAAAGCTCGACGCACCCCGCCCTTCCTCTCAGGTCCCATCAACTGTCCACTTGGAGAGCACCCGGTAAGCGGGGCACGGGAGCATGTAGCGACGCGGAGTCGATGATTTATGACTCGTACAAAACAGACAAGAAAGGTCACGAGGCGTGCGAAAACGATTCCTAACATACCGCCCACCTTGAACGCACCGCGTTCAAAATTTAGAAAATATGTACCAACAGTAATGGTAACGTCCAAGGTGGGGAGTTGCATCTTAACCTAGAGTTACATAGAGTATATAATGTTATATAGAGTGTTGTATGGCAATACATAAATCAATATCTTCCGTAATAAATATACATGTGATCAGGTCAAAGTCTAGGTTTTGGCTAGGCAATGGATGGTTGCTGCGTGAGGTGTTCAGCATCTGGCATTGGCAGAATGCATATTTTGGTCACTGGCCGCTTCGCTATGCCCTCAGCGACCTTGATAGAGACCACTCGTACCACATTATCCTTCCCAGGATGGGTTTCAATGATACGACCGAGACGCCATCTTAGAGGTGGTAGATTGTCGTCCTTGAGCACCACCAATGTGCCAATTGCCAATTTGTCAGGTGATGATGCTTGCCATTTATGCCGCTGTTGCATTTGATGGAGATACTCCTTATACCATCGCTGCCAAAAGTGCTGAAACATGCTCTGCAACAACTGGTATCGATTTAGTCTATTCTCAGGGATGTTGCGGACGTCCAGATGTGGGAGAGAGAGCATCGAGTCACCAATTAGGAAGTGTGAAGGTGTTAAAGGTATAATATCGTTCGGATCATGGGATAGAGGACTGAGAGGACGTGAGTTCATGCAGGCCTCAATCTGTACTAATAAAGTATATAATTCCTCAAACGTCAGTCTCGTCAGGCCGACAACCCGCCGAAGATGCGCTTTCGCAGATTTCACCGCGCTTTCCCAGAGCCCACCGAAGTGGGGTGCGTGAGGGGGAATTAAATGCCATTGCATTTGTTCATTACAGAAAAACTTGGCAACACGATTTTGGTGATCCTTGGACGTCATAAGGATTCCAAGTTCGGTCAACTCATTTCGTGCACCAATAAAATTTGTCCCATTATCGGAGTGTATACTATGACATCTTCCGCGACGCGAAATGAATCTCCGAAAACAGTTCAAAAAAGCCTCAGTGCTTAGATCAGTTGCTAACTCTAGATGTACGGCTTTCGTAACAAAACATACGAAGATACATAAATAGGCCTTAATGTGAGTTTGCTTGCGAGATCTTTCCTTAATAAATAGCGGTCCCGCGTAGTCCACTCCGCAAGTGTAGAACGGGCGAGCTGGTGTTACTCTATCCGCGGGAAGGTTGCCCATAGGATGCTGCATGCTGGTGGGTTTCGTCTTGAAACATTTTATGCAATTGCGCAGAACAGTCTTTATTGCAGACCTTCCGGTCAGGATCCAATAATACATCCTGAGTGATGCGAGTACACATTGGCATCCTGCGTGCAATAATCTTTGGTGCTCGTGTTGTATCAGCAGTTGAGTCAGAGGGTGCTTCGGTGACAGAATGGCCGGATGCTGCTGGTGGTATGGTATTGGGGCATTCTGGAGCCTACCGCCCACCCTGATCACTCCTTCTTCATCCAGAAATGGACTCAGACTTCGCAATTTGCTATTCTTAGATAATTCAACCGCGGTCCTGAGAGCATGATATTCTGCAGGAAAGGAGTCCATCTGCGCAATTCTCATTAGTCGATTCCGAGCATTCATAATTTCCTTCGCGTTTAGATTGCCAGAGTGCCTTTCCAAATTACCGATTTCCTTGATCACGTCTTGTGCTTGGGTGTTAGCAGTTGTTCTACGTGCATTATGATAAAAACGCAAACAATATGCGACCACACGTAATAGTTTATTTAAAGTTGACCATTTTCGGAAAATAGTCGATACTGTCGCCGTAACAGCGTTGCATACAAGTGCCTTTGCTTCGGGAATATCCTCATGCATTGGATCCGATGCAACCTCCGACGGCCAAAAATTCTTCTTCCTTTTCAACCACGGAGGTCCGTGCCACCATAACGAGTTTGTCGATAAGATCTCAGGTGTGGTGCCCCTTGAGATAATGTCTGCAGGGTTTTCCTTTGTACCTACATGTTTCCAGTTCTTATTCGTAAGTTGCTGAATCTCTGTCGTTCTGTTGGCAACAAAAGTCTTCCACCGACTTGGAGAAGCACGGATCCATGCCAACACGACGGTGGAGTCACACCAGAAGTACGATTCCACGTTTGGTATGTCTATCGCTGACTTCACCTTGTTCGTTAATTGTGCTAATAAAGTTGCGCCGCACAATTCCAGCCGCGGAAGGCTGATAGTCTTTAAGGGCGCGACGCGAGATTTTGCGCATAATAAGTGCACTGCCGTGTTTCCCCGACTATCGGTTGACCGCAAATGAAGACAAGCACCATATGCTTTCTCCGACGCATCGCAGAAGCCGTGAATTTCAACATTCGCGTAATTTTTTACTAGTGCGAAACGAGGTACTGCGATTGTATTTATTATGAATAATTGTTTCCGAAATTCAATCCAGCACGTGTGCAGTTCATGCGGCAGTGATTCGTCCCATGACGTCTGCAACTGCCATAATCGTTGCAATATGATTTTTGCGGTCACGATTACTGGTCCAAGAAGTCCTAGTGGATCGAATAATCTTGCAATTTCAGAGAGAATAATTCGTTTTGTAACGTTATCATCCGCAGATGGTTGTACAACAAATTTTAGGTTATCTTCTCCAGTTGACCACAGGAGGCCCAAGGTCTTCGGGTCCTTGTCCGCCTGCAGCTGTAGATCCTTTTCAATTTTATTCTGGCTATCCAGAATTTTTGGGTCGTTGCTGGCCCATTTTCGTAGTTGGAATCGCGCAGTACTTAATATCGTTGCAATTGTGTCCCTGAGATGTCTTGCCTCTTCTATTGAATCCGCGCCTGTGAGGAGATCATCTACATAGAAATCCCTCTTAATTGCACGGCTGGCAATGGGATATTTATCTGCGAAATCTTCTGCTAATTGTCTGAGGGTGCGTGTGGCTAGAAATGGTGCCGAAGCCGTCCCGTACGTGACTGTTTTCAATTCGAATGTTCTAATCGGATGTGAGGGATCCGCCCGCCACAAGATTCTCTGAAATCGGCGGTCCACTGAACGCACGCGTATTTGTCTATACATTTTTTCAACATCAGCGGAAATTACATATCTGTATCTTCGAAATCTCAGTATGATGGCGAAGAGATCGTCCTGAACCGTTGGACCCACCCGCTGTACATCGTTCAGAGCTACGTTTGTAGCTGTTTTTGCCGACCCGTCGAATACGACACGCAGTTTCGTCGTAGTACTGCCTTGTTTGAACACGGCATGGTGCGGCAAATAGTAAGCAAGAGTATCGTTGCGTTCTTGCTCGCGCGAAATTTCTTCCATATGATCTAGACGTTCGTATTCTGCCATAAACGAAACGTATGCTTGCCTTAAGGGTTCCTGCCTTTCAAATTTCCGTTCCAATGATATAAACCGACGTTCAGCGATCTGTCGTGAAGGTCCAAGCGTGTGGACTTGGTCAGTAAACGGTATGCTAACTACGAAGCGACCGTCCGCGTCGCGCGTCGTGGTTTGTACAAAGTATTGCTCGCATGGGTTCTCCGTGTCAAGTTTTGCCAGGACTGACTCGCATGGAACATTTTCAATGTCCCAGAACTTGCTAAGATTGTTATCTAAGTCGCGATTCGTTATGTGGTGACACAGAATGTTTTGCTGTTTCTTGGGAAGCGCAAAGTCCAGAGGTCCACCAAGAACCCAACCTAGCTGCGTCTTTTGCATCACTGGATAACCGCGACCTAATCTGTGCTGACCAATGCAAATCAGATCCCAGAATACGCTGTTACCAATCAACATGTCAACGTCTCGTGGCTGATAAAATTGAGGATCGGCTAGTTTATAGTGGCGTGGCAGCGGAATGGCTGATTCGCTAACCGAGAAATTCGGAATATTGTCGGATATTTTTGAAATTACGAGACATGAGAGAGGTACCGTAAATCCATTGTATCGCGATGTAATTTTCACCTGAACTCGACCATGAATTGCCTGTGGCAGTGATCCTATACCCGAAACAGAGGCGCTGATCGGCGAGGATTTTATCTTTAATTTTTGTTGCAGGGACTTCGTTATAAAATTCCCTTGCGATCCAGAATCCAAGAGGACTCTACAGTCATGCTTATTTCCCTTACTGTCGAATATATTTACAATCGCTGTTAGAAGCATAACATTCGTTTCGCAAAATTGTGTCGAACACCCGGCAAATGATTCTGATGAGCCCGGCGTTTTCGTTCCGGAATCCGTTTCGTTTATCCCAGATCTCGTGTTACCCGAAGGGGACGTAGTTCTCTGTCCAGAGGATTCGCCACCAGATTTGGAGGATTGCAAGTGCAACAAAGTATTATGTTTATTTCCGCATTTACGGCAGGGTCCACGCGTGCATTCTTTATTACCGTGACCGGGTTGTAGGCAATTAAAGCACACTCGTAGTGTCCTTACTTTATTCAGTCGGGCGGTAAGAGACAATTTTCGGAACTCGTCGCAATTGAATAATGTATGCTCTTGCTGGCAGAGCACACACGAATCTTGGACTCGAGCTGTAAATGCAGTGGCATTCGGTTTTTTGCGCATACTTGAAGTTCCCGACCTTGCAGGCTTTGGTTGCATCACCTGAGCGTCGTTCGCACGATTTTCTAAGTATTTGCAATGTTGGTTGATAAAGGTCATCAAATCTGCGAATGTCCGCCGTTTTTCAATAGTTGCGGCCCACCTATCCCATTCGCGCCTTGTTCGACCATCCAGTTTTGTTACAATAATGCGTAATAGTAATGTATCCCACTGATTAACGGGTTCGCCCAATACTTTGAGTGCCGCTAAATGATTATTAAGATCGTCCGCAAACTGTCGCAGTTCTACATGGGATTCTCTTACAAGTACTGGTGCATCAAAGAATGCCTTAACGTGCTGATCGATGAGATGGTTCGAGTCTTCGAACCGATTTGTCAGTGTCTCCCATGCTACTGAATAATTTGCTTCTGAGATACCTAATGACTTTATCAGACGCGCGGCGGTACCGGTTAAAGCTGATTTCAAATACTGGAACTTGTCTACAGTCGGAAGCGTTTCTTTGTTATGAATGAGCGATACAAAGGTTTCTCGAAAAGTAACCCAATTCTCATACGATCCGTCGAATTGCGGGAGTGCAATAAACGGTAACTTAACATTGCACTGATTGTGAGATTCGGAAGTTGAAGGTGATGGTGCTAGCGTAGGTGCATCACTGCTTGACGACGCGTGTCTTTGAGGCCGCCTGCTATTGATTTCTTCACGAATCGCACCGACCACCAAACAATAAGAATTTTCAAATGAAGCGCGTTCTGCAAAGTGTGCCTCTTCTTCTTCTGTCCCGTATACTATTTCTTCGATTTTATTTTGTACGTTTTCAAACCGTTCATATAGCCCAAGATTTTTTTCCAAGCGCACCTCCAACGCGCTAATCGCCGTTGACGAAGCAGACGTTTCGAGGAAAGTTCTTAAACGCGTGAGTGCGGCCTTGATTAGACCACGTTCGGTAACGAGACCTTTCAGTATATCGTCCATTATAGCGTATAATAAATAACAAATACAGATTGAGAGCGTGCAAGGGTACAACTTACAGTACGTGGAGTCAGAGGGAATGTAGGTGACCAATGAGTCTTGTCCAGATTCGTCCCTCCTCGTGTTCTCCCTCAGGTGGTTCGATTCTCAGCAATCTCCTAGTCACTGACGGTGTTCGGATCCAACGTCCACCTTGGAATTCCGCCTTGATGCCGGTGTAGGATCAATCGCTGCTGGCCAACAGGTTCTGCGTCTCGCGGTCCGGCGAGGATGTAGCTCAGTAACTTATTGGCACCTCACAGTGTTCAACAGTTCAGAATTCTTTCACCAATAGTCACTTAGTTCAATGCACTAACTCACAGATCCGGCTCGAAGGACCAAATGTTTATGTGATAGGGTCAACCCTACCTAAAGTTCTTGAATGACCTCGAATAAAGTTTTTGCTGGTTCGCGAGGACATCCGGGATATAGGGACTTCGAAGTATTTTTCCCAATTTAGATTCTAATTCTTTATTGCAAATGGTACACTTGATGTTACCCGATCAGCGTTCTTAGCGTGTCTGGTCTCGTTCGGTTTTCTTAGGTTTTGCTAGGTTTCTGACCTCCGCACGCCTCGAAAGCTCGACGCACCCCGCCCTTCCTCTCAGGTCCCATCAACTGTCCACTTGGAGAGCACCCGGTAAGCGGGGCACGGGAGCATGTAGCGACGCGGAGTCGATGATTTATGACTCGTACAAAACAGACAAGAAAGGTCACGAGGCGTGCGAAAACGATTCCTAACAATTCCTTTGGTGAATTAATAAATGAATTCTTTGATGAATATTTTTAAAAATTAGTAGATATTTTTGACGAGAAAGTGAAAACACGTTTCAGCGGTTTTTACGTAATTAAGCCTTGGCACTCGAAATTATATTTCAATTTTGTTACCACTAGCTCCCAACGCTTTTTTATGTTTTGTTTCAATTTTATTTGAACTGAAAAATAGAGTAATTTAAATAAATTAAATATCTTGTAATTTTCAAGTGTATGATATTTCTTGAAAAAATTTCTAGGGTACAATTTCGGTTTTCTGTCGTACGTTAACATCTATTGGTTTGGGTTTGAAAAAATGTCGAGTGAGACTCGACACAGGAGTTCTTGAGATACAAACTTAGGTCGAGTGAAACTCGAAATAGGAGCGCAAAAAATTGCATACAAGAACAAATTCAGAAATTGTATTTGTCAAAGAATTTCTCGTGTAACATAGAGTTATATTTTGAATCTTTATATAGATTAAAGACAAAGAAGAAATGTAGGTTGCACATCAAGTAAGCTCACAAGAAGTTTCATTTCATTGGGATGGACAATATTATAGAGTTTGTCTCATGTAACTAAAATGAGTAATAAGTAAATAAGAAAATAATCAAATGCAATGTAATCGAATTTTGCACATACCAACTTTTTTTAACAGTAAAACTACGGGTGCTATATCCGTTATATTCAGATGTACTGATTTACAGCTTTGGAAAAGTGAAAATCAAGAAACGGAAAAAATGACCAATTAGGTATATAGCTTAAGTTTTCTAAAATAGAAGAGAAATATATGCTGCATAGGTTCTATATTTTGGAGGAGTTTTTGGAAGAGTTGAGTGCCAGTCATTTGGACCACCTTGGTAGTTTTAGTGTTAAAATAGTGTAGCACATTATTGCTGCTGTTTCATAATAGTCAAGGTCAAAATGAATTAGGCTTCTCTAACTTAACAATCGTATATCACTATTGTCTTGAGTACACATAAATTCTAATCGCATGTGCCTGCACGAGCAAATTTCAAATGTTCACCTGTATATCGGTTGTCACAGATTCTATTCCGAAAGATTTCGAGGACTTCTTCAGTCTCGCAATACAGCGATCATTGGTTCCATCGTACCTTAAATACACAAAATTTAGTTACACACCATTACGAGATAATGAGTTTCAGCTACATATTTTCATTGATGAGATTGTAGCGGTATATATTAAGTTAATGTTAACAATAAATATTAAGAGTAAATGTAAGGAATGCTTGAATGAATGGAGAGCGTGAAAGAAGAGTGGCTGAATGAGATTGTTTGAAAGAGTAACTGGAAGGCGTGCTAGAAATGTTTGGGTTTTAAGAATCTGTGTATATATGTGTGAGTGTCAAAAGGGTCGAAGCGGATGGATATGCATGACATGAGAGTCAGTCTAAATCGAAGAGTGAATGCGTAAAGATCAGAAATATAAGTGATTGTTATTATTAAATATTCAGTTATTTAATTAACATTCCTTCACCCAACCATAAACACTAAAAGATATTAGAATTTTTTGAAATTTAACGGAGATAAACTAATTGTGCGATTAAAATGAGTTTAACATGCTTCATCCTCATATCTTGTTTTCCAGTCAAAATGTAGAAGAATAAAAGTAATAAGCTAAATTTTGAGTGTAATGCGAACTGCAAACCGTGAGAAAATGTTCATTTTTAATGCTCACAATCATTCGAGTAACACATATTCCTATTCATGAGTCTACTCTCATGTGAGTGATAACTTCGCTCATCGTCTGAAGTAAACATCATCATTCATATACACCGTGTTGATTTGTATTATTATCCCCAGATGAGTAATAGTAAACACATGAGATTTGCCATGCATACTGTAAGATCGTAATTTTACTTTATGGCTGTCAAACTCAAAATTTACAATGCATGTCCATACTACCTTGGGCTTATAATCACGGATCTCATAAGTATTTCATAAAATTCTCCAATCTATCAAAGAATTTTTCTTAACTTTTGATAAGCTAAATAACAATGTTTTCTGAATCCTTTCAGATCCAACATCCATGGCAATATACATTAAGTTTATATAACCAAATTAACGAGTTGATATATTCAAAATTGTCGAAATCATAACGTATGCGGTCTCTAGTCATTTCAACTATAAATCGATTAATTAATCGATCTTTAGCTTTCGGTTTTAATCCCTCCCTGTACGATTTCTATTTTGACAGTGTACGCCAATGACACAAAATTACTTTCAGAAATAAAAATTTCTGTCAGATTTTTAACATTTGGTATAATTGATTGCAATATAAATATTGCGGAAATAGTTTGGCCGTCTCATGGCCGACTAATATTTCTATTTAGTAGTTAATGATAAATTTCAGAATTTGGAGTTACATTTATCGTGTCACGTGTGCTACACGTTATTGTAAGCTAAGGAGTTAAAGAACTGTGGTACCTATTGTAAAAAAGAGGCATATAAAAATTCGTTTTGACGAAGGAAGAAATTATTCAGAACATTTCACTCTATGTTATGTATGCTAAACTAATTAGATAAATATGTTTGTTCGCCAATTATTTAGTAATGTGATCCTAATGTACATTCAAGCGGCCATCCCTTATATGTCATAACAGTATATAAAAAATTATTCAGGGCATTTTTTTGCTTTAAATACGACCAACGTCTAAAAATATAGTGTAAAACAAAATTTTTTATCACCACACGAATATTCGAGTCTGAAAGAGTTAACGTGCCAGCCCCCGTAATTTTTAGATAGAAATTCGGCTGACTTATTTAAGTACAGGTGTTACTCGTTGCTTCACTTCTTTATTTTTTTGATACATAATTGTCATTAATAAAATTGATCGTACACTCAGTCTTATACGAAAAGTCACCCCCTGTCGTCATATTGCACTCTTTCGTTGAAGAGAGGGAGCATTTCGCCCCTGGGAAAATTGGGGTGATTTTCGAATCGTGAAAACAACCGCGCGAAAAATGATAAAGCATATTACAGACATCCGCAGATTCATTAACGTTATTCAGGTGTTGGAATATTCATCGATGCATTTTAAACGATGTGACAACAAGTTTTGAAAATTTCCAGCTGTATTCAAGTCTGAGAGTCATGATAGGTGATAAAAAGAGATCAACTATTTTATTGTTTTAATACCAAAAATATATATGTATACCACATAATTGCATGAATCCAATAAGATTGTAAAAGCACAATTCTTTAACGCAAATCTGATAGTTGCCACTAAAAAGACGGTATTGAGTTCTCTGCAGACATGATATTTTAATTTTTTATATGGCTGTATCTATAGCAACGATACATCACTCTTCAACATTTACAAAAAAACATATTCTATAATGTCGAAGCCAACATTTCGTAATAATGCATTGCGGAAGGCTTGATAAGAATTAAATGAAAACAGCACCAATCGTTAGAGGCAAGAAGTGAAACGTAAAGAAGAGAAATATATTAGCAGCAGACATTGAAGAAGTTGAAGCGATTGAAAGGTAATTTCAACGTACACGAAGAAGAGTTCGATACAGAAATTGGTTGGAGGTATGTTCGGTAACACCGGTAACTGCGTTAACGCCGTAATAATAACCAATCTCGAGGTGATTTCCTCTAAGCTTGATTAATCAGAAGACGCGCCCTTATTTCCGTCCTCGGTCCCTTCATGTGCCTTGCCGTGAGTAATCGAATTTTTGAACGAATCGATTTTCAAATCTCGAAAGCTATTTCATTTCGCTGCGAGTGTCACACCGTTCTATACATTTCATCGATATATAGCACTTGAGAAATATTTTTCTCGCTATTATTCCCTTAACATTTCAATGTAGTAGTATAATTCCGCGTTCAACTTTAATCATGTTTGTCTGACTTTCTTCGAAACTTGTCCAAAATCTTCTTGAAGAATCTTCATTTTTTGAAATATTATTTTAAAAGTTTTGCTCAAAAGGATATTACGGAAAACAGAGTTTACAAGGTTTAAAAATGTAGTTGTAATAATTCATCAAGTTAAAAAGCCACAGAGAATAGTACAGTGAGATCTCTTTAAAAGTGTTAATCCCAGGTAAAATGATCATAGAAGTTAAAGTCGGAATAAAACAAAATGAAAATGAGGGTTGAAAAACGGCGAGCATACATTTTATGTTGCCCCAAAATCACAGGGCCTCATATTTAAGACGGTAATACTCTCTGGAGTTTTTATATTTACCACAGGAATGAAATAGCTTCGTTGATGTTCTTTTGGTTCTCTCTATACAACTCGTCAGTGAGTTTGCACGCCACGCTCAAAGTATATATCAACCTACTTAACATCATGTCGAGTAAACAGTTGTAACTGTAAGATAAATTCACATGACGTTTCTCGAGTCAGTCGTTTCCAAGAGCGTCTCTTATACTTCGCATCCACTTTTTTAACATCTTTTACCTTTTTCAAGAGGTATCCGAGTTTGCGTTGGCTGCATCCAATAGCCTCTTCCCCTTCCTCTCTTTTCGGGTATACGGTGTTCTTGATGGTGGAAGCACACGATTTGGTATCCTTTTGGTTGTCTGGTACAACCATAGTACTCGATGGACTGTAAATTGCAAAAGAAACCTCCGATTACCCCTAAGAAAAGCGTTTATAGAGCTAAGCTGACTCGTAAAGGGGGCCGAGAGACAAAACCACCAGATGTCTTCGAGGGTCTGACCATAGCTTGTCGATGTTTCACAGATTATCTTTTGCTCTGTCTCTTCCGCTGTCCACTTTGTAGCTTCTTCTCTCGCCATTGGTCTACTATTTCAGTAGCTGATGATAATAGTTGCACCAGCTGTTTCCTCTTGGAAATTTATTTCTCTAAAGTTGTATAGACATCGGTTAGAATAAAGTCGAGTAGAAAAATTACTTGCCTTTTGAAATTAGATACGCTGGTGGGTGGGCTAAAATTTATCCCATTTCATTTTAAATATAATGATCCAGTGTAAGTAGTAAATCTAAGGGGATGGGAATTATAAATGAATTCTAGTAGAAACATCCTCGGTATTCCTAGGTTGTTATTTCAGTGACATTAAATGTAGTTACATAGTTGTCTACATTTCTACTTTTTATGCGATGTATTAGGCCCTAGCCAAGGTTTGCCACAATTTTTCTTTTTATTTAATTAAGATAGTGGTTATTTTTATTTATATTTAAAAAAAATTAAATAAGTCTACTCTCAACATTGTATATCCTATTAGTAGTAGTAGTAGTATGTTTGCGGCAATGCATTGTTTACTTCGTTCCGCCACATTTTATCCCCTACCGTCTCATTATCTGTCTTCGTTACGTGAGTTGATTAGTGCGTTGAACTGTTTTCCAAATAGCACATTCGATCCGAAAATGTGTGTGAGAAAAGGCATACTTGTTCTACTTCAACCAATCAGACACTTATACTTTTCGAACCCTTCCACGGGACTTCTTTTCAGCAGCGCACAATAGTCAACAGTGGATTACCATTAGAATTGGTTAAGGCGGCCAATAAATCGGTTGCGCCGTTTCAGACGGAGGGACTACATGTTATGATGATATCTTAATAACTATTTTTCTATTCTTTTTCATTGTCATGACAATAATTTCTCGCTGTGATGCCAGGAAATTATGGGAGAATCTCTTACTTGTCGTAAGATACGAATATAAAGGGGTAGTAAATATGTGTTGACACGAAACACTGAGGCGGGGTTTATCCGAGATTTTTGGCGAATGCAGACCCAAAAGGACTGGGAATAACCGTAAACCCGAAGTCTTTTTGGGACCATAACGAAACTTTTCCTCCTGTAGAAAACATTTGCGCAGGCACTTTGGATTTTTCTATCGCCTATTCTTGTTAATGGTTGGAATATTATTGGACTAGAGAAAGAAGTCACTTGCTAAGTAGTTTACTCCATTTCGCCCAACGGATAAAAACGTCCCCCGTACTCACATATTTTCAATTCTAATTCTTGACTGGCCGAAAACAAGTTTAACGACCAAATAAGTGTTTAGTTTTCGATTATTATTCGCCGAGCTCAGGTTTCAAAGGCCGATATGATGGGAACAGACAGGGCGAGGACAATCTCATTTTACTTCGTACCTCAACCGAAGTGACTTCACTGGTATGGCAACTTATAGCTAAGAAATACACTCCAACAAATGGCCAATCTGTTGTGCATACCCATACTGGTGAGACAGCATGACCTAGGGCATCTTCAGGTGTCCGGTTCTTACAATGATTCTGTTATTTCGATCATTATTTTGGAGAGCCTTACGCAAAATGGGAGTACATCGGCGTGTTTGGTCAAGTGGTTCCAGCAATATCGAGAATACTGAGAAAAATCCGAGGTCAAATCCTTCTTTCTTCGATCAAGAAACAGTATTGTTAAGCAAAATATAGTTTCTTGAGGTTTTGCAGCTCGTACTCGGCATACGATGGCTGCATTCAATACAGACAATAATTGATGCCTTCAATGAACTATACGGCAATTGTTATTGCTGGAAGTACAAAACTCAAAAATAAATTGAAACTTATGAAAAAGGAATTGTCAAGAGAGTACTGTTATTAATGGTCAAATGGTGAACGTCAGTGTGCTGGAAAATTAATTAACTCTCAAAAATAAATATGTCTGGATCAGTATGAAGCATTCGATTTTAATGTTGTAAGTCTTAACGGACTAGCCATTCAGTTATTTCGTTAATATATCTATCTTTTCGGAGGCTTTGAAAGAAAGTTTCAACATCTCCAGTTGGAGATTCGGACGAACGAAACGAACGAACCGGAAAAGAGATGGCAGTGGAATTGGCTAAAAGCAGAGGTGGACTGTGGGAATGTAAGGTAAAAAGCAGGTCTGTTAGATTCTCAGAACGGAAAAGAGCCGTACCACGTTTCCCTGTTCAAGCTAAGTTAGACTCTTTCTCCAACAAGTTCGGTATAAGTTCCAGATATAAGCTCCCCTCCCTCCCTCTCTCCATCCGACTTATTTTGCTCCATTTCCTGACTCTTAATTACTTTGCTAATTCTTAACTAGGAGCCTCGGCGTCGTCCCGGAGTCTGAAATAACAACTCGCATCCCTGCCCTCGCCTTACCTCACTTTTATCCACTCACCCACCACTTTCAGGACTGTTTAAATCGGGACAATTCTTTTTTCGTCTCCGTTATTCCACCCCTTTTTCCAGTCAACAAGCAATTTCATTCACTGTTAGCGTAAAAGTACTTTCTTTTGGAACTGCTTCGTTTAATAAACGGGGAAATTTATTCACGTCGATATTACAAATATCTCAGTTTCATTTACAATGTTAATCATGGTTATATCTTTGCGAAAGTAACATGAAATTTACTTTTTTGAGCGCCACTTTATTCCGACGCTGGATACATATATTTTTGATAATATGTCAGGCTCACACTATATTTTTAGTAAATAAAGTTTTTCGTGAAAGATGTGTCTTAAAAAATGTGAACATTTGATTATGCAAAATGATGTGTTTGGAAGTCTTCGAGATTGCATTAATTCTGCTACTCAGTAATTAAATGGAAAACGTTAAAATTTTCTTATCTTTGATTCTGATTTCTATTAAGGGCGATCTGTAAATTTCCGAAAAAAAGGATAGGAACTAGAGAGAAACTTTCACCTTATATTATCACATAATAACTACTTATCATATGCATCAGATTATACAGAAAAAAAAACAGCAAAACTAGGGTGAATATTTTGTTGAGTTTGCTCTTGTTGAAAAACATGAAAATGTATTTCTCATAAAATATGCATTTTTTGAACGTGACCTTAGTACCTACAACGCCACAATTATGTTACCTTCATCCTGTTGAGTGCTATTAAACTGATTGTTTTTTATTTATTGTATAAACTAGCAGTACAAATAGATTGCTTTTTTGGATAAGTCTAACTATATTTTCTCTAATAAACGTACATCTGAATCTATAGTGCTGCCATTGTTACTATTAGTAATTTGAAGTAGTTTGAATGTTTGTTGAAAGTATTGAACCTTCTTTTTTAAAATACAAAAATTGAGATAAAATGGACGCTTACTTTACGTAGGTACATAGACCGTGAATGAAAGTTTCATAACGCCGGAGGCTTTGAAGCTGAATCCATATATTTGGTTTGAATCAATGATTGGGCTTCTGTATCAACTATCCCACTGGAAGATCGTCGAGTTACTTGGAGATGCAGAAGCCCATACGAATGCGTCATAAATTTTGTTATCGGCAGGCAGTCTCTCACCACACCCCTTTTTCTGAGGTAGAAAAGGGGTGGTGTGTGCTCGGCCGTTGTTAAACTTGCAGCCAATAAATCAGGTGAACTCGTATAAATTTGTTACCTACGAAAACGTACGTGGCTGCCTCTCGCCCTCGTTGTTCAAACCATCCCTTTCTTTTCGTTTCCTTTTTTCCCCTCTTCGCACCAAAGCGATTCTCTTATCCGAGTACGTTCTCTTCTTCTCTCTTCGGGCTTCCGTTCTACGGTATTCTACGCCGTTGCAACGTTTATTACCCTTTTCCACCTGCATTTTTATCCGTTGCGTAAACAACTACTTCGGCCATAAAGCCTGATATACTGACGATGCAAAGTTATATATCGTTACCACGATAGATACGCTTTCTCGCGGATGTTCGGCGATCAGGTTGACCATCCTACCCCCGTTTCTCTATAAATTTATTGGCGTGTATTGAAAATAATAAAATGCTAGAACCATTTTTATACAAATCGTTTTCCCTTGTTTGCATATATTCTTTTGAATTACTTTCGTTCAAAGTGACAATAATAAAAAATAATGGAAGGAGTATACATGGTAATTTAATAGTCAATAAATCTTTCAAAATTGACCGTTCAATTGATATTTGAGAAAGGTACGCTTATACCAATGTTAACACTTAAGGTAGTTGTCTCATGATTCGAAATAAACAAGAAGTTGTTCAAACTTGAACTATATATAAATAGATATGTAATACATATGATAGTGAAATTTGATGACCGTTCACCACGTTATACGCTAAATAATTGCAATTAAAAATGATACTTTTGTACACACTGCATTGGAAAAGCGTGGGAAAGTAGTATATATTAATTTTTATTGTGGCGAAAATAAACAACGTTGAAACGAAAAACTACAGTGCAATAGAATAATATATTCTGAATCATTTAGAAAAAAAAAAAACATGCTGTTACCAGTTAGTTTTTCATAAATATGGAAAATAAAGTCTTCGTTTCATAATTATTAGTAGAGGAGGGGATATTACTATAGATACCATATGACAGTATACATATGTACAGGTTAAACAGATAACCTGATAACCAGTGTACGTGTGTACATATACGGAATAAGCACAATGTGTGTTTCAATAACGTAGCATAATTAAAGTGCAGAATTAAAAATTTTTTTCAAGTTGCATTATGATTAATTTTGGATTTTAGTTTTATTTTAATATCAAACACTCTAAAATGAAATATTTAATATTTTGGAACAACTTCCTAATACATTCCGTAGAAAATACTAATTTTATTTCTATGGGGGGATGAACCCGATCTAGCGACGGTACCTGCGTGGAGCAACTACCTTAAATGACCGCATGTTATTTCCCATGTGTTTACTTAAAACCCGGCGATTTTCACTTTTGGATATGAAAAACAAATGCACATAAGAAATTAAAAATATTTTTAGTTTTATTTTCTCTAAATTAAAATTGGTATGAGAACACCAAACTATGTCCAGCAAGCTCAAAATGTACATACACGCTAAATTGTGCAACGTGCGAATTCATTCCTATATTTTGAAATATTTATCAATTACTGTTACAACAGATAATTTTCAGAGGATATAAATACATTCGAGAAACCTTGTTGCCGGTCTTTTGCGTTTCAGTATTGAATATAAAAAAATCCGTTACCAGTCATTGAAGTGTCAATAATAAAGTATAGGGCCGTGACTATGAAATTCCATCTAAAGTACCTATATCATAGCGTCGGTGTTTTTACTTACATAATACTGACGGTCCTATTTGAAATGATTATAACAGGTTAAATTACAATATAAAGAGTACAATAGCGTTATCATTTAAATAATAACGCCGAAGTATTTAAAATCTTAATTTGCATTTATATGACAAATAATACTTTTGCGAGATTTCGATGCATTTTATTTCACAGAATGCACAAATAGAAATAGTGATCACAAAGTTGCAAAGTAGAATTTCACAAGTGATGATGGACGATTAACAGTCTGATATATTATCATACCACGTATCGCCGACGAAAATTGAGGTGACTAGTAGCATGAGGCACGAGATAAAGGAACAGTGACGTTCGCACCGCCTATCCCCACTATATCGGTCCTGAAAATCTGAAACTTGGTCAATAACTACCGAAAACACTTCTTTCGTCCATTACATAATGACGTAACGAATGTATGACTTTTCCGGCCAATCGCTAATCGCAATCAATAACAGTAAAAAATGCCGTGCGATAGAGGGATGTTTCTATCGGTCAGGAAGATGGGAACAAGATACTTCTCGCGGGACATTACGTGCTGGGCCAGCTATATATGTAATATCTTATGTATTGTAGTACCATAACCATCTGATGAATACTTGTTAAAAAGAAAATTATTACAGAAACGTTATAGTAGAAACCTGAAATAAATATGTAATTGGTGAAACGGTGATAAAATAGATTTGATCATTTATATTTTTCATGTAAAACTTGGACGATGAAATGTAACACAGTATTAGGAAGAAGAAATTTTCGAAAAAATTAGAAAGAATTCATTTCATCCATATCAGTAGATTAGTGTTAAATTATAATTAATTCTTACGTATTTTCTGGTGCTCATCAACAGCAGGTGGGCAACATATTCAGTTACTGATATCAGATCTGCAGGGTACACCGGGCTGTCAAGTATTAGTATTAATATTCTATATCGTCAAAAAATATAGAGATTTTATGTCATCGAGAGAGGTAGAAACAGAAAACGTAACAGAGGTTTTCTTCCCGTATTTCTCTCTCAAGCACAGAAATACAGGCATATGTACCTGCAGATTGTATAACTCACCTGCAAGCCACCAATGCTATACCGATGATTTGGGCGCCTCACTAATTATGGCAAATTGCCGTTCTGGGTTCAGTTAGCAATGTTCTTGGTACGTGCCTCTATCAATGGCTGCGAGATTGAACTGTTAACGGAAGCTATTGACTGACTGTTACTGTGCCATTCAAGGGTCCCTCCTTCCATGAAGATTGCAGTACTGCTAGAGCATATTACAATTACTAATACATGTTACATTTGTTATATGATATTTATTTTTAATAAGTATTTGCAATAGACATTATTCACTTAAACTCAGCCCTACTATTCATTTGAGTGTCCGAACTTTTTACCTTAACACTAGATCCACGGGCATGAAATCTGTTATACAGTAATATACTAAATAAGGACTTTGAAAAAAAAGAGAGAACAAGCAGTAAAGGTGATAATTCGTTAAGAAACATCTGTATTACAAAATATATTTGAAATATATACTGTAATACATCTCTGTAAATTTGAGAAATGTTTATTTAAAAAAGCGGGAACTCGTCAATTTAACGGTTTAATAAATCTAGTGTTAATAGCTGACATGACTACATACTTTATTACTAACACTGATATTGGTGAATGTTTCATAAATATATTTTAATGCAAATCAATATTTTATAATAATTGTAATGTGTATTAGTAATTCCCATGTCTTTTATGTAGTATCGATAGTGAAATAGCACCCTATAGCAATGCGTCGCCTATTGGTGAGACGTGGCAATGATGTTTTCTAGTTGATATATAGTTTAGATGTTAATACGCTTAAAAGCCATCCTTAGACTTTCTAAATTCGTTAAATATGTTAGATATATTATATTACTTATTTATTGTTAATATTTCATTTGTTATCCTATACACTTTATTTATTCAATATATATACTATTCGTTGTACTATAATTAATGAATTAGTGTGTGGTGTGCGTTTATGTTATTTGCGACTGATTTATATTCTCATATCATCATTAATTAAGTATTCTGCCGAATCCTATTACATTTATTAGAATCACTTTAACAGTTTTCATGGAAGGAGAAAACCTTTCTACTTCTTTTACCGTCGTTACAAACAAAGTGGCTGTGAATTAACATCAGTTGTGGGGTTGATAAATTTGCCACATTTAGAAACAGTAAATAATTATGTAATGAAAAGGGATGAATGAAGGTAGAAAGGAAATTGATTGACTTACTGGGGACATATCGAACTGTCAATCACCGATTTTGATGAAAATTGAGTATGATGTAGTCCTCGTTAAAATATTCGACACGTATTTTTTTTTATCGGCAATCGTCGCCGTTTAAGGGGTGAAAACCACCTCCAAAGTTAAGACCCTAAAGTTATTTCGTCGATTATCTCCGAAAGTATGAGAGATAGTACATTTGCGTAAATTGACGAAATTTGCGTCTATTAACAATCAACACAATGGTAAAAATTATTTTGCAAAATCTCAATTTGTTTAAACAATATATGAAAAATTCGAATTTTTTGTTAGTATTTCCCCTTTAATGCCAATGAATTTTCTTGAGTTTTTGTTTATAGAAACTATACGTCCTTGACAAAAATACGGATAAATCAGAATTTTGATTTTTTCACCAGAAGAAAAGTTATTAAACTTGAAATTGTACCGTGCGACGCGCGAAATAGAGTGCCTACATGAGTCTTTTAGAAAGCCTTTTACAACATAACCGAATTTATTAAGTGGACTGGTCGACATTTAATTAGTAACCTTCCACGAAAGATACAAATCGAGAACTTTTCAAAAATTAATTTTACCCTTCATGACGGTTCTTATTGTTAGTCGGCGAACAGGTCGAGCTTGTCCGTATCGTGCCGATTTGGAAATATCCCGCCATAAACCCCGTCATAAACCACCTGTATCAAGGGAGCCGAAAATTGTCTCACTTTAACCCTTTGACTACTGTTGGTGCCTATTGGCGTTTGAAACATGTTGGCTTCCTGGTACTGTTGGCGCCAATAGGCGTCCGGATCAAATTTCGCCTGTATCGCGAATGATTGCCGTTTTAAAATTTTATAATTGCTCTTATGTAAATCAAAAGGTAAAAGTCCTAACAATGAGCAGTTCCGTTTGTCGCAAAAGCATTTTCCGTCTCCATATGAAACCAATACAGCAATTCGGAAAAGTGCAAAACGTAGATGTGTACTGTGTGCAAGAAATGACAAGAGAAAGGATACACATTACGAATACAAAAAATGTAATGTAGGATTATGTATTCATCCATGTTTTGAAATATATCAAACGTTGTTATATTATTAAATTTGATTTTTAAATACTGTGAAAAAAAGGTTAAAATTAATGATCACTTTTTAGTATGAGCCCTAACGATTTAAAGCAGAATATTAACAAATAAAGAATATTGTTTTAATGTAATAGAATTCAGTATTTTGAATATTTTAATATATAGTTCGTCAGAAATGCATGCCTAACGAAAAACTTCGCTGTTCTCGGTGTACGTCGGGACTGAATTCCTACCGTACGATACGGCCGCGGCCGGCCGGTGCGTGTCAAAGTCTGCCGTAGTAAAAGGTTCAAAATAAGCGAAGATTCTTTCATTTTCACCGGCAACGAATATAAATCAATAGTATTCGTTCTTTTAAGAGCTATCAACTACTCATGAACAAGGAACGACTCATGTAGACATTCTATTAGGCACGTCGAACGGTACAATTTCAAGTTTAATAACTTTTTTTCTGGTGAAAAAATCAAAATTCTGATTTATCCGTATTTTTGTCAAGGACATACAGTTTCTATAAACAAAAACTCAAGAAAATTCATTGGCATTAAAAGG
Organism: Cerceris rybyensis; assembly: GCA_910591515.1. Classification (NCBI taxonomy): domain Eukaryota; kingdom Metazoa; phylum Arthropoda; class Insecta; order Hymenoptera; family Crabronidae; genus Cerceris; species Cerceris rybyensis. The sequence goes on along the minus strand of OU342789.1, from coordinate 20,510,120 downwards.
GAGATACTAACAAAAAAATTCGAATTTTTCATATATTGTTTAAACAAATTGAGATTTTGCAAAATAATTTCTACCATTGTGTTGTTTGTTAATAGACGCAAATTTTGTCAATGTACGCAAATGCTCTATCTCTCATAGTTTCCGAGATAATCGACGAATATACTTTAGGATCCTAACTTTGGGAGTGATTTTCACCCCTTAAACGGCGACGATTGCCGATAAAAAAAAATACGTGTCGAATATTTTTACAAAGACTACATCATACTCAATTTTCAACAAAATCGGTGATTTTGTCGGAGTTTTTGTGACAGACGTAGAAAATTGAGAAAGAAACAGCGTCAAAAATTTCGGAAATATTTTCACAAAAGTTCGATATATTATCAAAATATATATTAATTCGATGTATGCATCCATAAATTGTTATAAAGTTAGTATTCATATAATTTCATACTGTTTGAATTACATGAATAAATCTACGTATCTGAAGATAAATGATTTTCTCTAGATATTAAAAATAGTTTTGCACACTATTATCAAACTTCAACTAGAAGTAACATCGAAAATTCAGCTGTTATATTTTCATAATTTACTGACACCGAATTTAGAAAACCACATGTAAAGTAGCCATGTCACTTGAGTCGTCTGATCGTTCATCTGGAGAAACTTGTCGTTCAGTAGTTACTAATGATGTTGATTTTTCTAATCAATGGATTACAATCCCACGAGTTGGAGTTCTAATACCTAAAAAGAAAATGAAAGAAGGAACAAGAAGCGGAAAAGGGTAAAATTAACCTGAGACATGTGTCATGCTTGATTAAATTTCTGCTAGGTGGGAACCCTTTTTGTGACATACGTTCGCTGTGAAGTGCCTCATCATCTTAATTAATAATCGTGGATATCAATACCAGTGGAAAATTCCAATTGTTCAATTAATTATTGAAAAAATTCGTTTGTATCTAGATGCATAATATTAAAGTATCAGCCAGAAATAAATGCAATTGCAAATAGTGTCTAATAAATTACAGTTAAAATAGTTGAATACAGTGGTTGAGTATAATTAAATCAAACTCTTAAAGTGTAACGACGTTAAAGCTTATCTGCAGTGTTCATTTTGGTCTTTCTTTCACTACTATTATTAAAGTAGTATTATTTAATTCATTTGTGGATTATTCAGGCTTCATAATGTTTGTAAGAAACAGTATAATATTATTTAACTCAGCTAACCATGCACATCGTTTTCGACAATATTAGTACTTAATTAAAAGCAGATTACTTTTAATATGAAATATGGTGAAACAGATCTTTATTAAACAAAATATTTTCTATGTATTATCGAAATATTGAAAATTAAACGTAGTATTTAAATTGCATCTGATTTGCTATAAAATGTCTTTCGTAAACGAATGATGAAACTTTCATTTCGTATCGAGCTCACTTTTGTTCCCGTACAACGAAACACTACTATTCTAAACAGTGTGCTTAGAACGCTCTACGTCATTAATCATTGAAGGTCATACAATTTCAAATTAAAGTCTTATACTTCCGGAGAAAATATTAGTATCAAGTCATTCTTTTTTTTCGGTTCATTGATCATTTGTATTTCTAGCAGTAACCCAGTCTAAAAACCTCGTGGTGCTAGCGATTACGTTTTTACGAGAGTTTAATTCCCGCCATAAACTGCTCTCCACTTTACGTTCATGCAAATATGCGAGCTGCTTTTCCTCTACTTCCACTATGTAAAGCGTTTCTTTCGTTTATTTCATACTGTATTGCTTCGTTCTCTAAATTTCCAAATATCAAACATTTCCACAAAATTTTCTTCGTTAGTAGCGTGCAAACAACGGTCTTCAAAACTTCATATGTTTAGTAAAAATATATCGTACCTATTAGTTTTGGTAATAGTGTTCAACTAACTCTAAGTTACAGGATCATCCAGCAACGTATAAGATGCCTATTGAGTTTGTAAACAATGATCTGAGATTTCTTCTTACATATTACTTGTCCAAGCAATTCGCTTTCGTTAATTTATCTAACAATGATGCACAAGAATAAAGAATAAGTTGATATGATCTGAGGTTCCGAATTGTATATGGAAATTTGTCTTCTACTATTTGTTATTAAAGAGAGCACCGTCTTAAACGAACGGTTCCTGATCGAAGTAGATTTTCGAGAAAGACGCTCGGTAATTTTAAAATTTCAAAGTCGATTTCCTCGAAAACTAAGCTTGTTGTTCTCTTCGGACCTATAAAACCCAAAAAGAAGACTATGTGTTAATATATGGTATGTTATTGACTATTTGTTTTCGATATTTAATGTATTTAAAGTGTACGTTTTTTTGTTGGTATATTTTACATTTTTTAGAATGTGAATCTTTGTTCCCCAAGTCACTGCGACCCGAAGGAACACGTATATGAGTTATAAATGGGGAGAATAGCAGGGTTGAATGAACAAGTTTTATTTTTATTGTTTTTTCTCATTGTTTCATAAGAAATCACCTCGTGCCTGTTAGTAAATGTTAATTGGCCACATCCTGTATGCATAGATGTTTAATCCTTAAAAGGTATCATCTAAAAAAATCGCTTTAACGGTATCATGGGTGTAATTTCAAAACAGTAAATGATTTTTATTTTATAAATTTAATGGAGATGTGTAAATGAGATTAGATATATTATGAGAATTACATGTTACATGAAAATTATGAAATTATTTCTTTACAGTTCTTGAAAATACTACTGCGGTGCCGTTTACAAATGAAATTAGTATATGTATGTAGGGGTGTGTTGTGTGTGTATGTGTGACTGAGATGCGATGAGTGAGTGTTGATATTAGTTTGGGACCGAGAGATGTGCGTAAGAGACAAAGAGTGTATGAAGTGTGACAGAGAGAGAGTGTTCAAGAGGGTTTTGGAAGAGTGGAGAGGCAGTCGGAAGATAGAGTCGGAAAAGAGAAGTCGAAAAGAGAGTTGAGAAAGAGTGTGTGTTGCTGCGTAGTGTTATTTTTATATTGTATTTTAGTCATCCATTTTATTATTATAATTATATTTTAACGTAGAATAGGATAGGTGTAACGTTCATTTTATACCTCTGCACCGCCCATTCCTACATTTGGGGGCTCGTCCGGGATATATAAAAAATAATAAAAGTGGAGATAGTATCAATACAGTATAAAAGTTGTTGAGGTGTAAGTTGAAGTTGTTGTGTTGAAAATTGTAGTTGTTGAATTGGAAGTTTAAGTTGAAGATTTAAGTCGTTAAGATGGCAGAAACACACAAAGATGATGGTGCGCAAAAACAAAGTTCCGACGAAGAAGCTGACCGTACAATCGTTGACGGGAAAATTTTTAGTGAGATCGTCGATCTATCGGAAGATCAGATCGATAAAATGAAGGTGAAGCAGTTGCGTGAAGAACTGAAGAAGTTACAGTTATCTGTAATAGGGAAAAAATCCGAGTTACGTGAAAGACTGAAGGAGTACGTAAAGAAAAATCAAGCTGATACGGATGATGAGGAAACGGATGAGGAAGAAGACACGGATTCGGACGAAGAGGAAGAAGAAAGAAGTGCGAGACGAAAATGCCGACCACGTGCTGCTGCTGCAATTACAATTCGCGATGTCGAAGAAAGTCTCGAGCGTTTTTCTGGTGATAATCAAGCCTCTGTGAATAAGTGGGTGGCAGATTTTGAAGATATGGCTAAACTTTTACAGTGGAACGATTTACAAAAGTTTATCTATGGGAAGAGAATGCTGACAGGATCTGCCAAGCAGTTTATAAGTGCGGAGGAAGGTGTTACATCTTGGGTGGTTCTAAAAAAGAAACTGATGTGTGAATTTAAAGTCGAAGTAACTAGTACGGAAATTCATGCTCAGTTATCAAAAAGGAAAAGATTGCCAAAAGAAAGTGCGCGCCAATATGTTTACGCGATGAAGACGATTGCGGCTGTCGCCAAGGTAGAAGAGAAGGCCTTGATTCAACATATTATTAATGGAATAGTAGATGATGAAAGCAACAAAGTTATTTTGTATCAGTCGCGCTCTTTGAAAACTTTGAAAAGAAATTTGGAAGCTTACGACCAGATGAAGGAGAGAATGAAATCTACACGGAGGTCGGATATGGACAAGAGGGATGGTTGGAAGGAAAAGAAGTGGTCATCGCCTTCCACGGAGAAAAAATACCGGTGTTTTTCGTGCGGTGCACAGGATCATGATATAAGAGTGTGCCCGGAAAAGGCAAAAGGACCGAAATGTTTTCGATGTGGTGAATTCGGACATATTTCGTTGAATTGTAAAAAGGGTGCACGAGTTAACTGTATAGTGAGTTCCAAGGATCTTAAAGAGATTGAAGTTCGAGAAAAGAAATTAAATGCATTGGTTGACTCCGGTAGTGACATTACTTTAATGCGGGCTGATAAATACCGGGAAATTGGACATGAAAAACTGAGTGACACTGTGATGAGCATCACTGGTGCCGGTAATGCCAGGGTTAAAGTTATGGGATCGTTCGACGAAGTGATATGCGTGGATGGAGATGTTTATAGAACGAAAATATACGTGGTGCCAACGAATGCGATACCATACGAGGTTATCCTTGGTAAAGATTTTCTTCGAAACGTTGAAGTGTTCATTTCTAAGGGGCGTATAATGAAAATGTGTAAAGTACCTGAAAGTGAAAGTGAGGGTGTGAATGTAAGTGAACGAATGGATGTAAACGAACACGAAGGAACGGAAAGGAACGATGGTATGAATATAATTAAAGAGCTGAAAAATATTTGCGTTGTAACCGATGGCGAATTAGACGTTAAAAATCAGTTTGCTAACGAATTAGAAAAAATAGTAGAGTCGTATTCACCCGCGAACGAAGTAAAGACTAGTATTGAAACTCAAATTCGGTTAAGCGATAATACACCTGTTGTTTCAAGACCAAGGAGACTAGCGCCAAAAGAAAAAGAGATTTTGAACAAGCAAATTACAGAATGGCTCGAGAAAGGTATCATTCGTCCGAGCATGAGCGAATGGGCAAGTGCGGTTGTTATTGTCCCTAAGAAAGATGGTAGTAGTAGAGTTTGTATAGATTATCGACGGTTAAATCAAAAGATTGTTAGAGACCATTTCCCGATGCCGTTGATAGAGGATCGCATCGATGATTTAGTAGGCATGAAAGTATTTTCCGTGGTCGATTTAAAAAATGGTTTCTTACACGTACCAGTAGAAGAAAATAGCAGAAAACTCACGGCTTTTGTTACACCCGAAGGACAGTTTGAATTTAATAAGACACCGTTCGGTTTATGTAATAGTCCAGCAAGTTTTTTACGTTTTATTGCCGAAGTTTTTAAAGATCTTATTAATCGCAAAATAGTATTTACATATGTCGACGATTTAGTTATTCCGGGAGTAGATGATGTTGATGCTTTTTCAAAATTAAAATTAACATTAAAGGTTGCAGCTGAAAGTGGATTACAAATTAACTGGCATAAGTGTCAATTCTTGAAACGACGGATAGAGTTCCTTGGTCATGAAATAGAGGATGGAAAAATTACTCCTGGTCAGGGAAAAGTAAAGGCGGTGCGATGTTTTCCTACCCCGCGAAACTGCAAAGATGTACAAAGATTTTTAGGATTGACCGGATTCTTCAGGAAATTTGTAGAAGGATATGCTCAGATAGCACGATCTTTGTCTGATTTGACGAAAAAGAATGTTAGTTTTGAGTGGACGGATGAGTGTGAGCGTGCATTTGGGAGACTTAAAGATGTACTTGTGTCGAAACCGCTGCTACGTATTTACGACCCAACAGCTGTGACGGAGTTACACACGGACGCTAGTATGCATGGGTATGGAGCGATCCTATTGCAACGACTACCGAGTGAGAATGCGTTGCATCCCGTTTATTTTTATAGTAAAAAGACTACAGACGCGGAGAAGCGTTACCACTCCTATGAATTAGAGGTTTTAGCGGTGATAAATGCAGTTAAAAAATTAAGAGTATATTTATTAGGTATTAGGTTTAAGTTGATAACGGATTGCGACGCGCTTACGAAAACTATATCGAAACAGAATTTATCGGCTAAGGTTGCACGTTGGGCATTGTTGCTGCAGGATTATGATTTTCAGGTTGAACACCGACAAGGTAGTAGACTTGCACACGTTGATGCGCTTAGTAGAATTCCGGTGTTTTCAATTCAAACTACGTTAACAGCGACTATAAAAGAAAGGCAATTAAAGGATGAAAAATTGCGTGCGATCCGTACTATTGTAGAAAAACAACCTTATGAAGATTATATGATTGAGAATGATGTATTGGTGAAACGAAAAGAAGGTGTGAGTTTAATTGTTGTTCCTAAGTGTTTAGAGTTCGACTTAATTAAGAGAGCTCATGAGAATGGGCATTTTGGTGTTGCAAAAATGGTGAAAAATATTGAAAGTGAGTTTTACATTCCCTGCTTAGAAGAAAAAACGAGGAAATACATAGAATGTTGTGTACCGTGCCTCATAGCAGAGAAGAAGCAAGGAAGGAAAGAGGGATTTTTAATGCCGATTCCCAAAGAAGATGCGCCCCTGAATACTTACCACATCGACCACGTCGGGCCGATGAGTGCAACGGGTAAGCTGTACAAGTATATATTTGTAGTGGTTGACAGCTTTTCTAAATTCACGTGGCTGTACCCCACAAAAACGACAAGCGTTAAAGAAGTTTTAACAAGATTGAAAGACCAACAAAAGATTTTTGGCAATCCGATGCGAATTATTAGCGATCGAGGGCCTGCTTTCACATCTGAGGAGTTTCGGCAATATTGCGAAATCGAAAGGATTCAGCATGTTCTTATAACGACCGGAGTACCGAGGGGAAACGGACAAGCCGAAAGGGTTATCCGAACGCTAATACCCGTGTTGACAAAATTATCAATAGAGAATCCAGCTCAGTGGTACCGTCATGTTGATAAGTTACAGCGTTGTTTAAATAGCACGTACCAACGAAGTATCGGAAGAACGCCGTTCGAAGTGTTGCTGGGTGTGAAAATGAAGCAGCGAGAAGACGCCCATATTATTTCATTGTTGGAAGAAGAGACGGTTAAAATGTTCGATGAAGACCGTGAGAAAATTCGAGTTCTTGCAAAAGAACAATTGTTGAAAATTCAAGAAGAGAATCGACGACATCATAATAAACGTTGCAAAAAAGCTACTCAATATGAAGAAGGTGATCTTGTTTTTATTAAAAGAACGCAATTCGGTCCGACTTTAAAAATTAAAGCAAAATACCTAGGACCATACAGGGTGACGAAGGTCAAAAGAAATCATCGGTACGAAGTAATTCAAATAGGAGAAGGAGAAGGGCCGCGAATCACCAGTACTGCAGCAGACTTTATGAAGCCATACCATACCGGAGAATATTCGTTATCTTCGGGGACCGAAGATTCGCAGGATGGCCGAGTGTAGGGGTGTGTTGTGTGTGTATGTGTGACTGAGATGCGATGAGTGAGTGTTGATATTAGTTTGGGACCGAGAGATGTGCGTAAGAGACAAAGAGTGTATGAAGTGTGACAGAGAGAGAGTGTTCAAGAGGGTTTTGGAAGAGTGGAGAGGCAGTCGGAAGATAGAGTCGGAAAAGAGAAGTCGAAAAGAGAGTTGAGAAAGAGTGTGTGTTGCTGCGTAGTGTTATTTTTATATTGTATTTTAGTCATCCATTTTATTATTATAATTATATTTTAACGTAGAATAGGATAGGTGTAACGTTCATTTTATACCTCTGCACCGCCCATTCCTACATGTATATCGTACATCTCACAGTATATTCTCTATCTTCTTTTCTTACAAATATACATCTTCCTTGCTTAAATGTGGATGGTGGCATAATCGTTCTTTAAGAAATCGTATAATGATAGAAAATTATAATTCTAACAGGTACCTACTTTTGCCTGGTAATGCTCCCGACAAATAAAATAAAATGAATAAAAACACTTCTAAAATAATTATTTCCTTACCTCTCAGCTTATAATTGTCTTACCAGAAACAAAAATTATAACTACTATACTTAACAGAAAATTAAATTTTCAGGAAGTAATTTTAACCCTTTGCGGACGGAGGCATTTTTGAATATCGAAAAACTATCAATTATTTAGCGATGAAAAAACACTTTTTCATCGGAAAGACAGTCTGTTAATGTATACAAGTTGAAATTTACTCTTGTAAAATAATATTTCAACGATTATATTTTAATTTTTCAACTCTAACCGTTTATATATGCACCGACAAACTATAACCGATTTTTTTCTCAGAGCGGATATATTCGCCCGTCGTCCGCAAAGGGTTAAAAAAGTTAGGCTTACAGCAGCGTCGGGCATTATTTGCACGCCAGAGCCGTCCTTCGAGAAACACCGCCTCCTTCACCCAACATACAGCCGAGATGTCACTGATTCACAACCACTCTGTAGGCGTCACGGTCGTGCCTATTGGCACTGGCGTGGTGGCGCATTGGGGCGACATTCGTAGTTAATCACTCGCGCTAGAAAGACGTGCCTCGCGCGTCAGTCGCGGAGATCAGAACGACGTGCGTGGCACTTCGACTCAGAATATTTGTTGAGGAACAGTTTCAGATGGCACTACGTCGCATGTAGGATAAAACAAAAGTATTGTTAGTGAAAGAGTATCCTCAGATATGTTTTAAATCAAATACAATTAATATATTTTAATGTTTTTGAACTTCTGGGGATGGTTTTGCCGAAATCGACCACTTCATTAAGTCTTACGGCATAAATATAGTATTGCGTTCCAGTACGGACATTTGTAAATTAATTACTAGTGCAAATTGTTAAAAATAACTATCCGATACCAGAACGCTAGGCTTCCTCGTATTAAAGAATACATTGTTGCCGTCGCGGCCGCTGCGGCCCATGCGACGTAGTGCCATCTGAAACTGTTCCTCAACAAATATTCTACGTCGACGTACCACGCACGTCGTTCTGATCTCCGCGACTGACGCGCGAGGCACGTCTTTCCAGCGCGAGTGATTAACTACGAATGTCGCCCCAATGCACCACCACGCCACTGCCAATAGGCACGACCGTGACGCCTACAGAGTGGTTGTGAATCAGTAACATCTCGGCTGTATATTTAGGTGGAGGAGGCGGTGTTTCTCAAAGGACTGCTCTGGCGTGCAAAATATGCCCGACGCTGGCTTACTGTATCATGGATGAAAAATCAAAAGTGCACTTTTTTATGATAATGGTATCCCTACTGACGCCATAAATGATTATAGGTAAAATCAGTGTTACCAGTAATTCGGTTTGTTAGTAATATTAGAAAAATAATTTACTTGGAGTGATTTTTCACCCATGATACCTCTTAAGGGGGTAATAATATAGATTAAGGTTGACCCCACCGATTTCGATGATTTTTGGATATGTTGTGGGAATTATGATTCTAAGCAACTGTTTTCCATATATGTCACCCCCGCTCGCCTTTCGTTTTCGAGATATTGGCAAAGAACTTTTGCTACTACTACATTGATTTTGGCTTATACATGCGCATCCGTGGCGACGTTGTGTTAGCGCGATGCGGCCGCTTATCTACTGTTTCTGCGGCTCCCCACTCAGAATCTTTGTAGCGGGTAAACTCATCGAAAAGCTACCTCATAAGTTTTTTTGAAACTGTCTCCAACCAACACTTATTTATCTTTTTGGTACAGGTGTCTAACTTAAACCAGGTCCTTCGGAGACAATTACCGTTTGGTTTAATAAAGGTACTTATAAATAGAAGATAAATTATTGTTGGTTTGAGGTAGTTTTTGAAGAGAGTATATCTTTTCGATGATCGCACCCGGTATAAAGTTTCAGAGTGGAGAGCCGCAGAAACAGTAGATAAGCAACCATATCGCGTTGGCGCGTACGTCGCCACAGCATGCAAGTGTAGGCCAAATTCAATGTAGTAGTACAACATATCGAAAAATCGTCGAAATCGGTGGGGTGGACCTTAATCTATATAATTACTTTCAGTTATACATAGTGTTAATGTCATTTTTGTGATTTATAGCTCAGAAATTTGTACAGAATGTCCTTGAATTGACGTGTTAAATTAGAATACAGTGTAATGGTTAAAATTATAAGGAATTGTTTAATACCTTTGATACTATAGGCTAATATAAGCGCCTGACATTTGCCATACTAGTAGAATATGGACGCATGTATAAGTACAGTGTGGCTCGGACAAGTTGGGATCTGGGAGAATGGCCTGTTTCTGCAGAGTCTGATTCGCCAGGCGTCAAGCGTCATGCCTCTTGTCATATGTACACGAAGGCACTTGACAATTTGGGTGGCGACAGTGAGAACATCGGCGTTGGCACAATACGTTCGTAATACAGTACAGTACAGTACAGGCGTAATACAATGTTTCGCTCCCCCAGCCAAACTAGTAAGAATATTTGAATGCTACGACTTTATCGAGTGCTTCCTGCAAGAGGCTGAGCGAGTGGATTCCAAGAAACAAAATGGTGCGAATAGGCGGTTGAAAGCGAGAAGCTCCGCCGCCGAGATGCCAACTTGTCCGAGCTGCACTGTACATCGTGTCTGGTAATGAGTTTCGGAGCAATTTCTGATGGATTTCTGACTTCGATTTTTCAGCAATAACTTCGAAAGTTTTCGCGTGCATGCTACTGTGTAATTTTCAAATCTTGTAAAGTAGGTGATAATAAAGGTAATTTTGATTTAATTGATCAATAACCAGAAGATCAAAAGAGATAAAACGAAGTATACCATTCGCGACTGACAGAAAGTTGATTTGTATTAAAGTACCAAGTGAAAAGGGATAAATTGGCAGCACAGATGAATATTTTATATCAGAGACATGAAAAACGATGAAAATCTTGTCAGATATCAACGTCAAAAATATATAAGTATAAAGTTATGATCTATCGACTTGTACTTCAGACTATATCCTACCATCTTCGGATCACTAACTACTTCTTAAACTTTCATATCTTTTCAAACGTAATTCTAAAATTAACATAGAAAAAAGCTTAAACAACACACTTATAATAATATGTCAAAAACTTACAACACGTTACCGCACATAACATAATGAACGTTACCAAAGTGGACCATACAATATCACAACATATACCGTTTTTTTAACCAGTTAGCTGTGTTTGACCAGTATGTTCGTCATGGAGGAACGGCAGAATTTTGTGCATTGACTGGTTATTTAAATTGTAATTTTGACGAAAACTAAAAAATATTTATAAATTTTAAGATGTTTGGAATATTTTGAGGCCATGTCGAAGTAAAACGAATAATTAAAAAGTATAAATAATTTGAGATAGACTTATGCTCATCTCTCAAAAGAAGTCACCACAGTTAACTGGTTAACACATTGCTGACCGGTCACGAGTAAACACGTGATAAGCTTTTTTCCGCATCTTTATTGTTTTCACGGCGCACTGTTGGAAATCTTGTAGTGTAATTATTTGGTCTGCATATCTCGAGTTGTGTCTCGCTTCCAAGAACGGCCAAGTTTCGTTCTTAGTTGTAAAAAAAATTTCAACGATGACCGAACGCACCAATGAAGAACCTTTTACTGAAGTATACGCAGATGCTTTATCTAATTGTCCAAGTGATTGTGAATCTCTCCGGACAACTAAGAGACCACGTCTTAGAAAAAATAGTTACTGCCAGAAAAACAAATCCGACTAGAGCGTGTAGAGTATGTTCTTCAAAAGGAAAACGGAGCGAAACCCGATATATTTGCAAAACTTGTGGTGTACCATTACACGTAGGCGATTGTTATACTTTTTATCATACGAAAAAGAAATATTAAGAGTTGAATAATAAGTAAAATTTATTAAAGTTTATTTATATTGTTTTAGTTCCATATCCGCTTTCAAAACAATAGCCGGGCACATGAGGTAAATTTTCAGAACAGTTGCCGGTCAGCACTGTGTTAATACTATTCGACATTAAAAGAGTTGATAGAACCCAACCTTACTAATTGTAAGTGATCATACAATAACAAAATCAACTTCACTTTTGAGTTCCCTGGGATTTATCATTCTGAAGTTGTAAATAGTTGGTAAGACGAGAGAATTACGTAGAAAAGTACGACGGAGAACTGGTAAATACAGGAACGGGTGAGAAGTAAAGTTCTCCTGGAGGGTAGTGCTGGCTGGCTGGCTGGCTGCCTCGTCGGGCCACAGGAACGTAATTCGATATAATTTTTGCGGGCCGACTAACCGAATTAGACAGCGGTGTGTTTGCGTTACTGCCGGCACTGCTGGTGGTGCCGTCGCCATGAAATGGGTAGTGCGAGGGCGAAGGAGAGCAAAGGGGACCGGGGGAATGAAAAGCCCGCGGGGTAACAACCACCGCGAATTATTAACAGAACCAGCGGCGCCTCCGTGCGCGCCCTTCGAGCCACGCTGAGCGGCAAAGTAAATCAACCCGCGGCGATCGCCAGCTAAAGAGAGAAGACTCACGCCTAACGCTGCTTCTCTTTCTGGCAAATAAATTCGAATGCCACGACGGATTATTTGCGACGCTCGTTCAGCTATGTTTATGTCAGTTACAGGAATGTTGTGTAAAAACATTTCGTGAGTGCTGTACGAATGAAATATCAATATAATTCAACAATTTGTTGCAGTTTAAAATTTGCCACGTGAAGGAATAGCGACTGTTTTTATTATTTTCGAATTTATGGTCTGATGAAGATTTTTTTTATCTTTTTTTCATATTGAGGGGCGAATGCTTGTTGAAGAAAAAAGTACGGTTACAGTACATACGTTTAACTGCTGAGACTTTCTTACAATTATCAGTCTAAATTCGCTTCCTAGGATAACGGATTGACCTCGAAAATAAATTACATTATCATAAAAAGTATTACATTTTTTACTTTGTAAGGGGTTTGAATTTTGAATGAGTTTAGATGTTGGATAACTCGGGCGATGAATTTATTAATCGGCTAATTCATTTTTGTCGGTTTTTCTTTGTTGCGGGAAAAGGACGAGAGGCTGACAGTTTTGAGTAGAATGTGAGATGTATAAAGTCTTCAACAAGAGCTAAACATCCTTCTCTGAAATTGTGTAGACTTTTAATGAAAAGTTGAGTTACTGATACACGGAATAAGAGATGAAAATAATACTCATTTTCTTCATTCTTTCCAAAACGAGTAGTAAACACATTTTCCCTCTTTGTCCCTACACGATGGCTATACATAGATGTATGGTAGGGGGAGACGAATGGACGAAGAAGAGGTTTCATTCGCACTTTCCAGCATGTCCTCAGGAGACTACGTGTCCCAGGACTCAATAAACCTCTCCACTTCCTCGCTTTACAAAGGCGAAGGAGATTTTCCCTCCCGCAGGTGTTTCGCCGAGTGGTTGGCAAAGATTCGAATCCACTTTCTTCTCCTCTTCTTTCCACTGTCCTCCATTCCCTTTCTTATATCCTTCAGCTCTTTCTTCCCGCTTCTTCTTTTCTTCTCGGGGACCTTTACCTACATTTCTTCTGCATAACATTTTCTTATTCTTCCGCTTCCCCCGTTACTACTGAATGTCGTCATTTTCTCACCAAGCGTACCACCGAGAATGTAGTTAGGACTTTGCACTACATTGTCCATTGAAGATTGGTGGATATAAATAAAGAATTTGGAGAAATCACACCAAAAGAAATCATTCATTGGTTGTATCGATATAAATTAAATTGATCTTGCTAACTTCTTATCGTATGATTCCTGTTGCAATTGCATATCTCATAGTTAAATATAAAATTGTTGAAATCAAGTTGAATCGAATTTGGTTTTTGCTGTTTAGAGTAGTTTGAAGTAAAATTGATAACATGAGAATAGTTTAATGATATTGAATGTTTATTATAGTATCGTTTGAATTTTCGTTTTATGTATTTTTAAAATTCTGAAGTCTTTTGTTGCATTTTCTACGTTACGAATGTAATTCGATATTGTAAAGCAAACAGGGAATTTTAATGCATAACAATCTATAGCAGAGGTATTTATATTCATTCCCCAATTTGTAAAATATGTGTATGTTGATTCTTTTGAAATATCCTTTGTTGGTAGTTTTATACGTTAACATCATTTTTATGGTCTGATGAAATAATTTTTTCCATCATGACGAATTTGTTCTTTGAAGCAACTTCAATTTTGGGAGTTTAAAAATATTTTGTATTCATAATTGTCATCTAATCTAGATAAGTACTTACTCAATTACAAAGAATTCTGAAAAATTAATTTCAATAAGCTGCCGATATGATAGAAAAAGTATTCGGATAACAGACGGTCAAATGTTTATACTATACAAAGTCATGATTTTAGTTAAATACTAAGTTCCTTCTACAGTACGTTTTCATAATGTACAAACAGAATAAATCTACTTCTATTTTTCACGTAAAAAATTAACGGAAACTTGAATCTTTTGAATTGAATATGGAATAATTAACCATGATAAATTGACCTGTTTTTTTGAAAGCATTTCTTGAAATTTAGCTCGCAGAAGTTACAAAGGTGCACATGATAAAATTTTTTTACATCCAGAATTGCACTTAAAATTTCAATGCTCAATGCATGGGATCTATTTTTTTTTGTGAATATCTAATTACATAGAGTTCCGGAAACGTCGGTATTTCTACTAGAATTCATCTAACATTGACAATATTCTAAATTCGTCATTATTAATACATATTACTGAAGAATATTCAAACGAGTTTAAAAGACACCTTGCTGTTATCTTAATAAACACCCCCATTGCTGTTACCTTATTACCACGATCTTAAAGTACACAAATAATTTATTTTTTTATACTTGATTTAAATGATTCTCAAATACAGCGTTCAAATTAAGCTTAAAAGCTCGTAAAATACTTTATGATTTTGTCAGTTGTGTATCGTGTTCAGTTAAGATATCTTCCCTTATTAAGGCCTTGCCGTACAATTTCTTTAGCGATTGCCTCTGTAGTAATTGAGAATTAAATTGGTAAAATAAAAATTGATCAATGGTTTTTGATGTCGTTTAATTTAACGCAATATTAATATAATAGAAATAATTTTATCGTATCGCGACTCACTGATATTTTCAATTTGATAGGTTTTGCAAAACGTGAAAATTTCACATCCAATTTACCGCATCACGGGAATCACTCGTTATTGTATGGCAAGAGGTTAACGCCATAACAATAAAGTCAATCCTCATCTCCCCTTCTCACTATTTCTCTTACTATAGTTCTTTGAAGAGACGGAAAAACTGGGTAATATACATATGTATGTTATGTAATATTTTTATTTTACTTTTACTTCCCCAGATACTAGTTCTTAAGATTCTTAAGAGTGCCTAACAATAAAAAATGTACGGTGTTTGGTGTCTCTATAATCAACGAACCACGGAGATATTGTTCGCAGTGAATAAGGACCTGGGAATATTGTCATACTCTCAGAAATCTAAGACTGTCATTCTATACCACTGGTAGCGTACTCTTATGAAAGTTCAGAGTCCATTTTCGTTCCTTTCAAAAAGGGACTTCCCTAGATTACACCAGCCGGGGAAATGACAAATGCTTTTTAATCAATCAGAAACATGTAAAATTGTTATCGCATGCTATATCAAAATTAGAAGAAAAACTACAATTTCGACACCAATATGAACTTCAATATGCTTAAGACATTTTTGCTTTAACCTTATATAAGCCCTTGTGACTTTGAGGTAATACAACACACATCTAATTTTCTATTCATCAAAGTCAATTTTTTAACTTTCCTAAATATTGCAATTATGTTCTTGAAAATCATAAAATTTTTTTATAATTGAATGTATAAAAATTAAATTAAATTCATTATTTTAAATTGCAACTAACCTTCAGATACGACATAAAATTCGTTCTATAAAGGGTTAAAGAGTTTGTCATTTTTGTTTCTATTCAGTAATCTACAGATTTATTTCAATTACTCACAAGTAGATGGGATCGGCGGAAGCTCATGAAGATTTTTTTTTACCAAATTTGAAAGGGCAATAAGATAAAATTTCTTCCTTATTTTTTTAGCATTTTGCAACATACAACAGATCTATGCTCGAAACAGCTGTTTAAATATCCTACACTTCATATAGGCACTGCTATTGTTGATGTCGTACTTTGTTTCTATATACAGTTGCGCCGAGGAATTTCGCCTCACGACATTTTACAAAAAACGGGCTCTTTATTATAAAATTACAGCAGTTCAAAGACAAATAGACATGAATCTCTTCTCTAGCGCGGTCTCTTCCAAAATCTTTTCTTTTCTTGTTGAACATCGTCGCTAATACGATGTTCGATTAACGATTATTGCCTTCTCACAAAAGTAAACTTTACTGCCAATTTCAACTCAAACGGTAATTTCACTTCGTCGAAGCAATACTATCTACCTGCCGAATTTGATATCTTTACAGTTATCACTGTTACACAATAAAAATAAATAACGAAGAGTGGAAACTGCTCTGATATAAGTTTTTCATGGTTAAAAGAATTGGAGAAATAATTCAAAGTTGAAAGAGTTAAGATATTTCCTTCCTAGTCCAATTTTCTACATCTTATTTTACTCTTATTCTGTCATAAAAACAAACATTCACGTCCGAACGCTAGATATACCGAACCAATGAAAATGTCTGGTTTCTAATTGTTTCAAAACATTTTAAAGATATGTAACAGTATGTACAATTGTTTGGAATATTTATGTCTGTCTTCGAGAATATAACCGATAGATTTAATAGTTTTTCCCTTTCTCGGCTGTATTTTGCTAGTGCATTTTTCTAGTGCATCCAAGTATACTGGATTACTTGTTGAGAGATCTATTGGTAATCACTATAGACTATAATTAACAATTAAAGTGCTTGTTCGACATTAAACCAATTATATCTCTGCAGCATTATTAATACGTTTGTGGACGTAAACGTTGTAGCATTAATTTCGATTGTAATGTAGAATGAAACATATACTATATCATTCATATTATGCAAAATAATAAAGCCAATTATAATTCTTTTAATTTAGTATAATCTACATTTTTTGTAATTATAATGCATTTTAAAGTAACGATCAACTAATTTATCAAGTACTTTCATACTATTCTCTTTTTTCTCTGTGTAGTTAGAATTCTAAGTTAGAAGGGTAACACTTGGCTGTCTACTTTTGCAGTTCACTGAAATTTTTATTATGCGCGAACATGTTAAACGCCTCTGAAACGACTCCTCAACAGAGAATAGAATGAAAATTCTATCTATTCTTTATAAGTATACGCACTCAAACCATCTTACTAATGCACATGTTCGAAGATTTTCTGCCAGAAGACTTTTTATGGATCTTTTCTTACCTGTTTTCATTTTCACTGGCTATATTGTCTTCCTGGTTCATTGTTTATTAGCGCATTCTTATATATCGACATGATGGTACCCGCATTTTAGAAGGGTACATATAATAACTAGCACAAGGACGTGTCCTTTTTGCACTATTTAATGAAGTATCATCGTCCGCGAAAAAGAAAGTCTCGCAGGAAACATGAAACTTGTGATGATAGACCATTCAGGCTGAGTTTTCAGCTCCATTGTGCCCATAATGCCCACTTTAAACGGCATGTAAGTGCCCCTATGCAGCACTTAAGGATCCCTGCGCGTATAACAGGCGATCTCGGCCTTCCTGCTGTACCGGTTGCCCTCTCTCACATACTCATACCTATACACGTGTCGGTACGAAATCCTTTCTCTGCCGTTAAATTCACTGTGAAATAAACGTCATTCTAGAATCGACTATAGTGCGATACGATGTACTCCCTTTTAACCAAAATCAGCAACATTCACTTCGCGAGGTGAACTAATGAATCAAAAAGCGTTCATCGTTTCATGCTATTCCAATTTAGGAATAACGAAGTAGATCGAAAAGAGTTAAATGGAATACTTTGTAACGATAGTGACACAGTAGTAGGTTATTGTGGTAGGTTTGGAAATAGACTACGCTGTTTCAGGAGTGATTCAAATCTGTAGACAGCTGAAACGAATCTAGGATCAAACATTTTGAAAAACCATATGTCAATTATTTGCAGGTATTATAGTGGAAGTAATATATATACAGGAAATTTCTAATATTCTGGGCCTTTGTCTTTCCGAATTAAATTATTATTCCTAGGGAAAGAATAGCAGGGGATACCCCCCGTCACTTGTGGGAAGTTTTTTCCATGTGGAATGTGTATCACAAACTCAGTGATTCTGGAATCACTTAAAACAGCCGGTCTTAGGTGAAATAATCATTATAGTTGAAGCTGAAAACATATAAAATAATTGTATTTTTAAAATTAATAACAGCTGTCATAAAACCGGTGTCTTTCTATAGCCACGCCAATCTTGTAATCCAAATCCGCCTTTGCCTTGGACCTCCGTTGTGATTCGGCAAAACCGATGGAAACTCTGTATTTTTAATAATCGCCTACGAAACTCTGGCAAAACCAGCAATATTTAATCTCTACAGAGTTGCTACACTCGCTTCACAAGAAGTGTCAACAGAGGATGCTTGAAAAATTAACAAAGGCACCAGATATACACTCCCTAACGACATTTTTGCAAACAGTTCTATTCACAATACATTTCATAATCTTCGTTGTTTAAGGTCGTTCGATTTTATTTTGTTAAACTTCGTGTTCCGTGTATTTCGGAAACGTCTGTATCATTTTCGTTATTATTGAAATAAACGTACACATATCAATTTTTCCAGAGTGTTGAGTTTATTAAAGAAAGAAGCGAAAGACTTGGATGACTTAATTGTTCGATTGATCGTGATCTAACTTTACGGCAAAAGACAGCCAGTTCAACATCCACTTCATGTCGTATATAGTATTAAAATTGAATTAATATCCTATTGGCACCTCCTCATTCTCATTTTAAGAATTCCATTACTTTGGAGTATAGACACATTAACCCGTTTTCTACGGAGTGCTTTTTCGCGAGTCTATCTTAAAACGGTAAAAAGCAATTCCGGCTTTTGCTAATAACCTTTAATGGTCAGTTAAATAGTTAATGAATAATAAACTTTATTGAAGTTGCAATGCATATAATACATGAAAAATAAAAACTCAAGATATTTACAATTTTTTTGCGAAATTATGTGAAATTTTAACGGGTGATTATATAGTTATTACTAGTAGAGAAGAGGCTAAGGGTTATTGGTAACTTTTTCCTGACTACGTACTAAGTTTCAATTTCGTTTCATGCGACTTTCTTCATTTCCGCTCCCATCACGTTTCTCAGTCTTTTGTGTATCAATTTGGGTTTTCATGGGGACAGGTAAAATTCTGAAAAAGAAAGAAAAGAATAGTCATAAGAAGTTTTCTGAAAGGGAAGGAAAGACTGTATGATGCAACAGCAAATACGATATGGATATTGTATAACTTGATATTCCGTAGACTTTCATCGAAAATGTATCACATGAAGGGTCAAATGGAACCACTGCATACGCTTATCGATATCGAGAAAAACTCCTGCCTTCGGTATCTTGGATATAGACGTTATTGAGAACAGGCATGGAGCCCTTTTAAAAGTAAAACATTTGCGCAGCACGTGACAATAATGTGACACGACTGTCAGCAACATCTCCATATTATTTCATTGCTGAAGTTTCACATTCTTAAGATGAATGGAAACGTTTCTACTGTTACGAACCACCCACTCGGGAAAGATCATACAGGGGTTGGAAAAGATCTTATTTCTCCGTGTTGCCCGCTATGCGCAGGCTAAACGCCTAGAACCGAAACTGAATAGGTAAAGGATCTTAGTGGAAACAAAAAAACGAGAACGAGTGGCGAGTTGTAAATGTGTCTATTTTACGAAGTGCACCGAACTATAATTATTGTACTTAATGCTATGCGGCACGGACATTTAAACAGGTCATTGCAAGATTTTAGAGGGAAAAGTAGAATAAGGGACAGTCCAGAGCGGTATCGCGAGTTACAATTAACAACACAATCAAATAGACTTAATAAATTTAAACTTACTTACAATTAGAATTAACTTGGCGTTAATCACTAAGGAGTTTCGAGATCGAGAACAAAGATTGATTACTGTGGTCCAATGGAATAATAACAATTGACTGACTGACTAGGCTGTCTTATTAACCGTACTTCTGTACGTATGTACTGAATGTGTTCCTCCTCTGACCTTCTCATTTACGTACAGAACGTACCTCCATTCATTTGGGAGATGGACCCCCTTTTTTGATCATACTCTGGATGCTTAAATTGCCTTTCCAAGTCCTACAGTTTACAGTGTTCTGGAGTAATCTAATCCTAGCTGTACAACGCGAGAGTGAATCTTAATTCAGTTATTGTTTTCAAAAGTGCGATGGAACCCACTTTGCTAATTTCTCCGCCATAAGTAAGACATCTCACAGGTTATTTCATTACAACAAGGTGTCAGTTTTAAGTTAAATGAAGTGTGCGGTCTACGACTTTCGCCTATAATTCAATGATAGCGCTTTGCCTGAATATTTCGTTTCAACTAGTTGCAATTATGAGCATTTTTGTTGTCGGATCATGAGGCAAGGTTAAATATTCAGGCGAATGACAGTCATCTCCTTATAGGTCATTTTTCTTCGTGAGCATTATTACTCATTCAGGATGACAAAGACTGAAATTGTGATTGTGACCAGTAATAAAATTTATATAAATAAATATGTTCAGCATGAAAGCAATATTACTGTCGGATGACATATTTTAAACTTTATCAAAATGAATTTTGTTGGAATTATATTGTAGTGTATATAACTGTTACGTAATCGATCTTTTTAAAAATTGCATTATCGTTAGTATCATTATGCAATAAAATTTTATTTCCTTGAAGTTAGATAAAGAATGAAAAGTGAAATACAATATTTATTTTATATTTTCTAAATAAATGAAAGGACGCATTTACATCGTGTACCCTACAGTACTGTTATCGTAAAGTCTGAATCTTTCTCGGAAGTATGTAATTGACCTCTTTTTGTGTTAATCCGAGACGTCGCTATAGCATTATAGTGATCGTTGAATTATGTAACATCGTTTAGATAAAAATGGAAGAATTTGATTTTTCTTCGAATCCCTCAAAATATTTTTCCAACTTTCCAAGTTCATTTTTGATGCATAAAATTAGTTTCCACTGTGGTCAATTTTTGTGTTCACATTTGTACTATGATTTTCGGCCCACTGTGTATGTACGTGCTGATCGAATTGACGCCTAAAAAGGCATATAATAGTGTTATTTTTGTGATATATGGGTAGAATGTAATTTGATGAGAGTCGTATAGAATACTCATCGAAAAGAAAAATGCAAATGTAATATCACCATATAAGGCGTTTGTCGATGCGTGTCAACATATCGGGTGGAAAATACGAAGATATGTTCTATGGGTGGGGTGATATCGTATGGAATAAGGGAATATCTGTGGTCGTCATGTCAAAAGAAACGACATTAACCTTTCTGTCCTGCGTGCGGATCGTTTTATGACGACCTTTTTTGCGAATTGGTACTCTCTTTGCGTTTTCTAGAATGAGGGAACAAGTGATATCGTAGTCTGTTATTCGCAGTTTATGAATATCGTTCACCACAAATGACTATCACGCTTTTTTTTCGAATACTCCCATAAACTTTATGGTTTCGAAGAATGATCTTCGATTAAATTATCCTAACTATTATTGTAGGCATGAATTTCTGCAAATCGATCCCATTTTGAAAGCATTAGGTAATATATATATATATATTAATTTTTTTAAAGTGAGGTTTGAAGTTATAATGAGGGTTTTAACCTTAAAATTGTCATAAAATGGCACGCATTGATTGTTGCTCATAAAATTGTCCATGTACAGCAATGATATTCAGGATATTAATTCTTTACCTATGAATAGACTGCTTCAATTAAATTAAGTAAATTATGCAACGTTAAATACAATTATTTCTGTTTAAACATAAAAGTTTCACCTTTCGTACAAATTCAATAATTTGTATAGGACTGAATGAAAGTTGTCTTCCACCTATAACAGTGTGATTTTATATTAATAATTTTAAAACATTCTTTAACAAATGGTTGCCATTTCAAAAGTGTATTGTTATGCTATGGTAGTTTTGATTAAAAAGCGTTCTCATTAACAGTTATTACAATCTTTCTGATTTATAATATGTATATTGTTCATGTGCACGCGAAACCTAGTCATAATACAAGCTGTGAAAGTACGAGTGAAATTGTTATTACCATCATCTTCCGAGAGGAGAAAAACGAGAGACAGTGTCTCAGAATGCATAGATGGCAGGATCCTGCATCCCAAGTATGCGCTAATGCAACTCGTAGCTCTCATGAGAACTGCTACGGTTTCGCCATCTCCTATTTTCGGTGACAATGTGTACCCGTTATCCGAATCTATGTGAGCGTTTATGCAGATGGCATAACGTTTATGCGGTAGGCGGATAGAGGAAATTGCATTCCTAGTATCCTACTGGTGAATGGTGAAGCCACCCAGGGGAGATGCTTAGCTCAACTAGATGACCCAACAAGGCGCATCGGACCTAACACTCATGATAAGATAGTCCTTCAACTTTTAAAATGAAATCACATTGGGCAGACTTACTCATACATACATAGGTCTTAAGGTCTTTTAGAGTTGCAATTGTATTCGAAAACCTCGATCCATGTGTTAAGAAACTTCAGTACTTGGTGAAATTTCACTTTGTAATGAAAACCGTCTCATTCTAAAGTTGATATATTCCATGTAACAATGTTTTACATACCCTAAACTGAACAAAAGCAACGATCATAAATTAAATTAGCCGATTGTATAACGTGTATCGTTTCCAATTTAAACATTTGAAAAAATTCTAAAAATTTAAATAATTACTGATATACTGATGAAAATTTTAAACTTGCTAAAGTGTTTTCCTATTTAACAACAATCAACTTAGACAGCTGTGCAGAGAACATAACGGAATACTTGCAGGCAAGGAACAGGTGTCAGTACACAGAGGAAAACAGAGATGAAGATTTGAAAAAGAAGGGGTGGCATTCTGGACGAAAATGTGGCAATATCGAATAGGAGAAAAGAAAAATGCAAAGCCGGATTGCAAAATGGCAAGCCACAGCAACGTAGGATTATTGTATCTACAAGAGATTTACCGCCTCTGGCCCTTTTCCTCAGCCAAGGGGCGGCCGAGGTCGCTATGGCAACAGACAGGCGGAAGCCAGATCCTACCCTTCCATTTCCCCGGATGCAAGCGCTCGGCGTCTCGCTCTCTTGCGTCAAGTGATTCTCTTGCAGCCGTTCTGCAACCTCTTCTCCTTCCCCTTTTTTGTTCTTCTTTTCTCTATACTTTCCCTTCTCTCCTGCTTTCGTCTTTGGCCTCTCTTACCTCGAACACTGTTACACATTTTTGAAGTTTTTGTGTATGGATACGTTCACTTTCAAGTTTCTTCGTCGTAGCTACTGCTTCAAGAAATTTTGTATCACTGTGTATAAGAAAGCCCGCTGCTGAATCTTTGGTGAGTTAAATGGAAAACAGTAATTTCAAATGTATTTTATGAGATACATGTGAAATATCTAGTATACCGCGTCTCTATAAATTTGGAAACCACGTCTAAAAAAGTAGAAATTCGTAAATCTGGCGACTTCCGTAGATCTAGTGTTAATACAAAATGTACGTAGTTGGTAGGTCTTTACAGTAATTCACATTTCTCTAAATCCCCTAATGATATCAAAACGAATATCACTAAATGCTGATAAATTTGTGATACATTATTACATGGCGAATAGTACTTTCTATAAAAAGAACGGTAACTGACAGTAGTGCAAAGTACATTGAAATACAGTTTCTGGTTTTTTTCACGTAATATAGGAAGTACAGAGATGTCAGAATTACAGTGCCTATAATAAGTCCTATGTAATTTTTTATAATCTATTAATGTGCCACTAAATTTCTTCGTTAATTTTCCTTAAAAAAAAAGTAACAAAAAAGGACATGAACGTGAAGTAGCTACACGTAGACGCGATGATGCATTTCTCACGAACGAAACCTGAGATCAAAGTAGCTGTCACCAAGAGGGTGGCACGATTCGAAGAAGGGCAATATCAAGAGGGTGGCTACTTCGTGTCTGCTCGAGACTCAGTGAGACCGGCAGGGAGGTCTGATAGGGAAAGAAAGGCAAGGACAGAACGATCCATCTACTCCACCATACTCCTCCGAGCATCCTCAATCCTTTGCTTCCACTCGAGTGTCTGTGTACGGGGATCAAGTTACACTCCCTCGCTGATGCAATGGTAAAAGTGATACCTGATTTCGTTTTGAGGCCGTCTAGTTATTCTTAACCTACGTTGCAAATCATGCAGTCTTTCGTTATCCTGATATTCGCACGTAACGAAGTGAAAGCGCCTTGGGACAGGTCCAAAAATTTACAAAAATCACTCAGCAAGATGCACAGAGAATATTCAAGAGGATATCAACAGGTGGTCATCCACTACTTTTTCCCCTTTTTATCGTTATCCACCTCTCCTGATACTTTCGTTATCCGGCAAGATTTAAACCGTAAGGTTTTAAAAGATTTTTACCAGTTATTATGTCATCGGCTAGCCCTATGTCACTTGCTATCTGCACACTATTAATAATCATAATATTAGTAGAATATTCTGTTGCGCGGAAGACGTTGATAAAACTTTGAATATTTCTTTATTTATCATTAGTGATTTTTTACGTATACTTAATCGAGCGGAGGCAAAAGTAGATATCCGTACAGTTATGAAACGATTTGAAAATCATGAAGATGGTCTATATTATTATATGTTGTATAATATGATGAACTATGTTAAACAATTTTAAGCATCTTGGTAGTAGTATCTTGGCTGAACCAAGTCAAAGTTCCAATGATTGTTCGCAGTGTTTTTAATATATATTTTCATAATGTTTCGGAAATGTTTTCAACATATAACAGAAATAAGTATAATTTTATTAGCAATAAAATTTGAATTTGACATAAGTAACACACAGTTTCACACACTCCTAGGCTCATACCATATTTTAAAGAAATTGGTTTTATGTTGTAAGGCTATAAATCTGAAATCCCAATTCTCTATCATGATAGAAAATCCTCAAGCTCATATTTATCCGGGATACGATGTAGCACAATCTTATATCTGCGAAAACGAGTGTTTAGTGATGTACATATGTATATGCATACTTGGAAAATTTCTAAAACTGAATCGAACTCCGAAAGCTTCTAAGTCATAGACATTTTCCATAGGACGGTCATGTAAACAGAGACGCGATAGTTAAAAAGATTGCGAACGTCGACCGTTAAAATAGTTACGAGAGAAAGCAGTAAGTTATAAAAAATCTATGAAGCCGTAAAAGTAGGAAAATGAGAAAAACTGGCATTTTAATTAACGTATCCGATAACAGGTATGGTAAATACAGAAAAGAGTGCCCTCAGAAGGTCAGAAAATGATCATCCGTGGATGGAGAATGCGACTAATTAATTTTGTCACACCTCTCGTTAATTCGAAAAACCCACTAGCCACAACATTGGCCAAGTTCAGTAACCAAGAATATTCGATTTTCAACACTTTATAATATATACTTATTACATTTATGTTTCGATGTTATAACATTCAACATTTAACATTCAAGTTCCAAGAAACATTTGTATGCATTCTTTTATTTATATCCTTTTTGATGCCGTCAATGGAATCTCCATTAGAACATTTGCTTCGATGTTGTAGGCAAATATTTATCACTAGACTCCGGATGTTTATGCATTTATGACAAAATGAATACGGCTAAAATACACAAAACGAACATAATATAAAAATATATGCGAAATATCCAAAGTATGGTATTCGTTGTAACATTTATCGAGTGCAACAAATCCCTAAATAGGTTCTCTTGTCTTAACTGCATTTGTTGAATTTGAAATTTGCATAAACATCCGGAGACTATTTATCACAATATGTTCGTTCAACATTGAAATAAATATACCGAAATATATTACTAGGAAAAATGAAGGAATACTTCAAGAGTACTGGAGCGTTTGCAAAGTCCCTGATCTTGAAAGTTTTTCTCTATTACTACCATCGTGTTTTGACAATCTTGAATGTCCTTCACTCTATTGAATAGTCAATGTGTAGCATTGTCGTCCAGTTTGACATACTTATAACAAATGAATAAACTGATCAATACATCATTTAATTGATTTGAAGCTCATAAAATCTTCCTCGTCAGAAGTTAATTTCAGATCGCACAGACTACGAACATATTATACATTCACGCACGAAGCAAAGATATGCATTTACAATTATAACATAAATATCCGAATGCATAATATACATTTTGCCAAATAAATAATGAAAATTGTATGTTGTTTAAACAGACAAGATTGTCTGTTATTAAACTGTAAGTTGCTACCATTTTCATACAGGGTTTTGGTTCAATCTGTCGACAGTTTGTTTACATTTGTTAGTTAAATTAACAAATAAGTGTACTCTACGATTTCTAAAATTAATCCAAACGTGAAGCAAAATGTTTGTCTGAAACTTTTGGGTTGTCAATGAAATTTCTTGGCCTGAATCGTTAACAATGTTGCAAAAACCCTATAGTGAGTCAAATTTATCGAAAACACGGACATACAAGTGTATAAAGCATTTTAAGAGGACCGAAAAGTTGCTGAAGTCTTGCTTTGTTCCCATTAATTTTCAACTTCGCCAACTGACAATGAGAAGCAAACAGTTAACACTAGAACTACCGGTGTTATATCTATTATATTTCAATATAATAGATACTTTAGAATTTAAGTACTTTGGAAAGAGGTGGAAAAGATGATCGGCTCAGTAATCTGTCATTTTGACCAGTCATTTTGACTTGCTTAGTAGTTCTAATGTTAATAAAAAATATTATCGCAGCGCTATCAGACGTTTAAGTGAGAATGTTTGCCGGATAAATCAAAGTGGAAAACAATTCTTGAATTTTTTCCTGCGATAAACCGTCGTTCCATACATCAATCTTGCACGATACTTCTAATAAAAAAGTCAACTAATACCAGAGATCAAATATCGTATTTGCTAGATGTGACTTGTTCTTCACACTGAAATTGACACTTTGTTCAACAAATTTCGATTATTAGACAAATATTTTCTATTTTATAGAACAATTCCCTGTGTGAATATAATGGAATGTACACATAGGTATTATAGTGTAAAGTGGAGTTTTATTTGAGAGATGTATATACCTACCAGGTGAATGTATAAAACGTTTGATTATCCTTTTATCGCTTATATCTTAAAGGATTGAAAAAAATTGAAACGATGATGCAAGGAAAGTGCCGAGTCAGGATCACCGACTATCGAGTTATTTCAGCGAGAAGATAAGCGTTATCCCAGCGAACCATCCCCCACAGTTATGAATATTAACGAATTCCAACGGACAAGACTTGAAAGGGATCGACATTGGACTTAGTTAAACGTGTGCGTGTGTGTTCGCATGTGGACACATGTGTTACAATTCCGGAATGAAATTACTTTTCCATTCCCTCTACGACGTATTGTTGTAATGCTCTCCAATAAATTTTGTCCGTCGAAAGCCGAAATTGAAAAGGGTGACAGAACAGATCATCTTCTCTAACATTCTTTTTTTCTTATTCTTCATATGCGCTGTGAAACGAATCGGATATAAATATAAAATTCTACTTTTTTCTATAAAACTTTCCCTATGATATTTGTTTCGTGGCGTCAAGGTCTGATGTGGATGACTTTAACAACCACTATTCTCACTCGCGGTCCGCGTCGATTATACTTCGCGAATGAGTGATTTTATCGTCGCGATCGTCCTCGACCGACGGAGAACTTGTTCGTTCGCGAGATAGTTCAATACTCCAAAAAAATATATATATAGCAAACTATGACGGTTTTCGTCGTCAGCGAGCTCGGTTTCGTTTGCGTTTCGATGTTCTGAAGGCAAGTGACTTCGAGGATTTTTCCTCCGAAGTCCCTCGACGACGCTATGGGCCGGACATCCCCACTTGCTGAATTTTCGCGACGTTTCAGCAGGCGGGTTTTTCGGATTTTCCGGGCAATGCGCGATGTTGATTGGCCGCACTTTCCTCCGAGAGGAGTGACCACCCCCATGGGACTCTCGGCGAGAAGGGCCCCACGGAGGCGGGAGTTCACCCCCTGCGAATACGTGGTGGAGGAAAGTGCAACCAGATGTGCCCAAAAAATCCTAGTCCGGCCGATCGGCAGAATTTCTCTTCGAAGGCGCGATTTATGACCGATTTGTCATCGCGAGTCAGCGGCGGTCGATGGGACCGTTCGGGCCGAAGTCCCTGTTTACCACCCGCTGACAGAGCACGACGGATTAACGAAAACGTTCATTCAAAACGAAGGCTGCTTAATTCCTCAAGGACCGGAGTTCTAGCTGCCTTGGCGAACGATGGTCGCCAAATGTTGGAAGGTAATAAAAAATCTGGCAGCCAGACCCGGGCCTCAAAGAACGGCAAACTTTCGCTTCGTTCCGAACGCGCTTTTGTTTCCGTACGACGGAACATGCTCCCCCCGTTGAGAGACTCTGTCGATCAATTACGTTACCGATTTCGTTCTGCTCGCTGACGCTGGCTTCGATGGTAACGATGCCGCTTCATCGACCCTTGAAGCGGTGCCAGCTGATTCGGTACGTGATCTACGAAGACGGCGACGACTCCTCGTAGATGGGAAGGGGTGCCAGCTGCCGAACGTTGCGCCGGTAGACGCCGCACGCTGTGCGAACGGTGACAGCGCGCACGACGTCGTCCTTCCCTGGATGGACCTGCTCGATACGCCCGAGATGCCACTGCAGTGGCGGCGTATGGTCCTCCTTCAATACCACGATCGTCCCCTCCGAGATGTTGTGACTCCCCTTGGTCCAGCGGTGGCGTACATTCAGGAGGTTGATGTACTCCTTATGCCAGCGCGTCCAAAAATCTTGCTTGACCTTCTGGATATGTTGCCAGTTGGTCAAGCGATTGCTGGGAGTGCCGCTGAAATCGGCCTCGGGGAGGCTCGTTAAGGCGTTACCGATTAAGAAATGACCCGGGGTTAACGCGAGGGGATCGTTAGGATCGGATGATAGAGGTGTCAGAGGTCGGGAGTTGAGGATGGCTTCGACTTCGATGACGAACGTGTTGAACTGTTCGAGAGTGAACAGTTCCTCGCCGACGACGCGTTTAACGTGATGTTTAAACGATTTAACGGCTGCTTCCCATAGGCCTCCGAAATGAGGCGAGAGAGCCGGCGTGAAGTGCCACGTAACGTTCCTCTCCGTGAGGAAGCGCCGGATCCCTTCGTCCTCAGGTAGGGAATTGTGCAGCGCCGTTAAATCGTTGCTCGCGCCAACGAAGTTCGTACCGTTATCCGAATATATATTTCGGCACAGTCCTCTTCGACCGACGAAGCGTTTAAGCGCCGCCATAAACGCCTCCGATGTCAGGTCCCCGACCACCTCTAAATGCACTGCCTTTGTCGCAAAACAAATGAAGACCGCGACGTACACCTTCACTTGTTTGCGGTTTCGGTAGCGCCGTTCCTTGACGTGAAATGGCCCGCAATAATCTACGCCTGTATTGTAGAACGGTCGGTGCTCCGTTACCCTCGCCGCAGGTAACTGACCCATGATGTACTGGGTCTCAGGTGGATTCACCCGGAAACACCTGACGCACTGTCGAATGATTTTCCGCGTTGTGTTGCGTCCGTCGATCGGCCAGTACGTTTGTCGCACGATGTTTAATGTCGACGTGATTCCGGTGTGGTGATGCTGGAGATGGGCCTGACGGATGATAAGGCCAGTAACGTGATGTCCTCTCGGTAAGATTATCGGATGTTTTTTCTCAAAGGGTAGGTCCGAGTTTTGCAAACGTCCCCCCACTCGCAGGAGACCCCTTTCGTCCACGAAAGGGTGCAGTGGTAGGAGTCTGCTTTTGCGGTGCAATTCAGTCCCACCCTTGAGCTGCTGCAATTCTTGCGCAAACGCGGGAGCTTGCACGAGTTGCAGAATCCGATCTGTGGCCTTCTGTAGTTCTTCGACGGTTAAAGGTCCCTTGTCGCGATCGGGCCGTCCAAACCGAAGGCAGTAAGCCACAATTCTCTTCAGCCGAGAGAAACATGAATATTTCTCCAGAATTTCCTCGCTGTGGATGGTGGTCGTAGCGAGGCAGATTACCGCTCGGGCCTCCGGGATTTCTTGCAGTTCGTCGATGGGTGACACTGGCCAACTCGATTCGATCCTCGAAAGCCAGGCTGGTCCATGTTTCCAAGCGCGATGGTCGATCAATTCGCTCGGCGATTGTCCGCGAGATAATACGTCGGCGGGATTGTCTTCCGATCGGACATGTCGCCACGATCGCGGGTCGGTTTTTCGTTGGATTTCCGCCACACGGTTCGCGACGAATGTTTTCAGTGTGGCCGGAGATCGTCGGAGCCAATTGAGGACGATGGTTGAATCGGTCCAGAAGATCGTGCGATCAATTTCTTCAACCATCGCCTCTCGGATCGTAGCGTATAGGCTGGCGAGCAATGCGGCGCTGCACAGCTCAAGTCGCGCGAGGGTAACGGTTTTAAGAGGCGCAACCCGTGATTTTGCGCACAGAAGATGCGTCTCCGTCTGTCCGTTTTCGTCGACCGAGCGAATGTACACGCACGCTCCGTATGCCCGTTCGCTGGCATCACAAAATCCATGTAGCTCCATACGGTGATGTTCCCGTTGCGCAACGTGACGTTTGAACGACGCCTTGTTTAAATTTGCAAGGTCGTTCACAAAAGTGGACCATTCTGTGTGCAACTGAGCGGGCAACGATTCGTCCCAGTCGAGTTTCAGTTGCCACAATCGTTGCATTATAATCTTCGCCACAATGGTAACCGGACCGAGCAGTCCCAAAGGGTCGAAGATTCTCGCGATGGTCGACAGAATGGTTCGCTTCGTCACTCTTTGCGCGATATTTGGATCGACGGTGTACGTGATGGTATCTTCATTCGCGTTCCATACCACTCCCAAGGTCTTCACGGTGTCGGTGTCGCCGAAGAGTTTCGGGTGGATCTGTTTCTCCGACAATCCAGTAAGGAGGGCTGGCTCGTTGGATGCCCACTGCCGGATGTTCAAGCCTCCTCGTTGAAGTGCGCCGATGATTTCATCTCGTAGCACCAACGCTTGATCGAGCGTATTGGCGCCGGTGAGAAGGTCATCGACGTACAGATCCCTCTTCAGTGTCGTTGAAGCCCTGGGAAAGTCGGTCCGTTCGTCGTCTGCCAGTTGTTGGACGCATCTTATGGCGAGAAACGGAGCTGAAGAAAGCCCGAACGTAACTGTGTTTAATTCGAACGTGGCGATCTCGTTTTCCTCGTTTCTCCATAAAATGCGCTGGTATCGGCGATCCTCTTCTTGCACGATGAACTGGCGGTACATCTTCTCGATGTCGCCGGTCAGCACGAACGCGTGAATCCGAAACCGCAGGAGCAAGGCGAATAAATCGTCCTGCAGCGTAGGTCCCGTTAGCAGAGCGTCGTTGAGTGAGACGCCACTGCTGGATTTTGCCGATCCGTCGAAAACCACGCGAACCTTTGTCGTCGAGCTCGAAGGTTTCACGACCGCGTGGTGAGGCAGGTAGAATCCGGGCACGTCGACTGTTTTTACCTGTCTCATGTGCCCAAGTGAGAGGTATTCCTCGATGACGGCAGAGTATTCGCGCCTCAATTCCGGCTCACGATTAAGCTTTCGCTCCAATGAGAAGAATCGGTTGAGTGCTCGCGCACGTGACTCGCCGATTTGCGATTTCTTCTCATTGAACGGCAGCGCGACGATATATCGACCCGTATTATCCCGTTTGACATGCTTCGCGAATTGGTTTTCACAGTCTCGCTCTTCTTCGGAGAGATGTCGTCCGCTCTGCCCCTCCTCTATCTCCCAAAATCTTCGAAGATCGAAGTCCAGGGTAGAGAAGAACGCGTTGCGTCTCGTCCTTGGCGCGATGGATGGTGCGCTCCCCCCGATGATCCATCCGAACTGAGTCTTCTGGAGAACGAGATCTGCTCCCTTTCGCGGCGCGAGATCGATTTGCCCCACACATAACGACGCGAGTGCGGGGCCGCTACCGATCAACATGTCCACGGGCGCTGGTTGATGAAAGTACGGGTCGGCTAATCGAATGTTTGCCGGAATTGGAAGTCTCGCCCTGTCGATGCGCGTATCCGGAAGCAATCCTGCGATCTTCGGCACCGTGCAGAATGTTAGAATACGCGAGTAGTTCGATAGGCGAGACTTTATGGTAGTCGCGACGAGTTTGCTCGACACCGTATTTGCCGCGTTCAAGGTTTCGATGGCAACGGAAAACCTTTTCTGGGGAAGACGCAATTTCGTGGCGAGATCTTCGGTTATAAAGTTTGCGTTCGCGCACGTATCCACCAACGTACGGCAGTCGACCATTCTCTCGTCGCGATCGAGAACTTTGATGACCGCTGTGGTCATCAGGCCGTTGGTCGTTTCGTCGGTGGATTGCGTCTCCTTGCTGCGTTTCGTTCTATTCCGTGGCCGTTTGCGTCGTGTATCGTCGGGCGATGCCAGTCATGCCGACGTTGGACTTGCCGAATCGCGGTGTAGTCGCGTATTATGCGCGCCGTTGCATACGCGACACTTGCCCGCCTTGCATTGTTCAGTTTTGTGATCTCCCCGCAGACAGTTCAGGCAGAGATTTGCCTTTCGCGCGACTTCAGTTCTTTTTTCGATTGTCTGGGCGAGAAACTGGTTGCAGCTGTATTCCGGATGCGCACCTTGCTTGCAGATCCGGCACTTTGAGGTGGCTGTCACGAAGGCTTGATTCTTTCCGCGTACGGACGATGTTGGCGACGGCGGCGAATTTCGCGGAGAGTGACGCGGTGGTTGCGAGTATCGCGATTGCGACGAAAGACGCGGAGGCTGCGACCGATACTTCGCTGGAGGTGATGGACGTTGACGTTCTTGGGCCGAAGAACGAGGCGAAGAAGGCGGCGAGTATTGCGGCGTCGGTCGTGGTCGCTTCTTTCCTCGTTTCTTCGGTGTTTCCCACTCTTCTTCGTGCTCGTCGTCTTCGCTGGTGCAGCAGAAGTGCACTTTTCGCGGCTCGGGAGATGTTGTGTCGTCTTCGTTCGCTTGGTGGACCACCGTGAGGAGGAACCCGAAAACATCGTCGATGGTGGGCATCTCCTTTGTTCTCAGTGTTCTCTCCCAGTTCGACCGCGTTTTCTTCCCCATTCGTGATACCACGATGCTGGTCAATAGATCACTCGCGATCTGTTCTCGCGATCGACCCAGTGACTCTAATGATCGCACGTGTTGCTGCATATGAGTCACCAAATCTAAAATTGATCGCGGCGAGTTGTCGGGCATCGTCGGAGTGTCCCGAAGTAATGCGGCGTGGCGGAGAATTTGTAGGCGTTCATTGTCATAAATCTCGACAAGTTGTTTCCATGCGAGATCGTAGTCTTTGTCGCAGACTTTATAGCCCTTGATCGCGCGAAGAGCTCTCCCTGATAACGACAGGTATAAATAATTCATTTTCTTCGACTTGCTTAATCGGTCGTTCGTATGGATCATATCCACGAAGGCGTCTTTGAACGTAATCCAATTCTCGATTAAGCCGTCGAATTTAGGCAAGTCGATTTTCGGCAGGGCTTCGTCTGCACCCGTTACGGTCGCGGTCGATGGAGTCGGTGTGGCCGATTGCGCAGGATGTCCGTCGTTGCGCGCTGCTTCTGCCGATGCTTCGGCACGTTGCAGCACGTGCATCGCGGTCGCGAGAACGTGGTCAAATCTCTCAAGAATTTCATTGTACCGCGTGTCTGTTTCTTCGGGACCGTCAATAAGGATCAAATCGTCCTGGATTCCGTCGAAGGCCGTTAGTTGTTGCTCCAGACGCTTTATTTTAATGCGGAGCTTAATCCGTTCTGTCTCCGAGTCCTTATATGTCGCGACGTATTTCTCGACCGTGGTAATCTGCGACTTGAATGTACGACGCCGTTGTCTTCGTACGCGGATGTCGGTCTCGGAGAAGGTACTTGCTTCGTTCGCGGTCGCGGTCGCATTCACGTTTGCCATTTTTGAGGAGTTTTAAGATGGAAAGGACGGATCACTTCAAACTTGGTAATATTAACGAGCCTACCTGGTCGATGGCTTGTCTCCGGTCCGCTCGATTGCCGTTGACCGCTTCCAGGTTGGTGATTCCAAGTTGTGTTCCGTCTCGCCTTTCCCTTGGATCCACTGGATGGCTGCTGCTCGTCCTTAGGGTGGATCCGGCTCGAAGGACCAAAATGTTTCGTGGCGTCAAGGTCTGATGTGGATGACTTTAACAACCACTATTCTCACTCGCGGTCCGCGTCGATTATACTTCGCGAATGAGTGATTTTATCGTCGCGATCGTCCTCGACCGACGGAGAACTTGTTCGTTCGCGAGATAGTTCAATACTCCAAAAAAATATATATATAGCAAACTATGACGGTTTTCGTCGTCAGCGAGCTCGGTTTCGTTTGCGTTTCGATGTTCTGAAGGCAAGTGACTTCGAGGATTTTTCCTCCGAAGTCCCTCGACGACGCTATGGGCCGGACATCCCCACTTGCTGAATTTTCGCGACGTTTCAGCAGGCGGGTTTTTCGGATTTTCCGGGCAATGCGCGATGTTGATTGGCCGCACTTTCCTCCGAGAGGAGTGACCACCCCCATGGGACTCTCGGCGAGAAGGGCCCCACGGAGGCGGGAGTTCACCCCCTGCGAATACGTGGTGGAGGAAAGTGCAACCAGATGTGCCCAAAAAATCCTAGTCCGGCCGATCGGCAGAATTTCTCTTCGAAGGCGCGATTTATGACCGATTTGTCATCGCGAGTCAGCGGCGGTCGATGGGACCGTTCGGGCCGAAGTCCCTGTTTACCACCCGCTGACAGAGCACGACGGATTAACGAAAACGTTCATTCAAAACGAAGGCTGCTTAATTCCTCAAGGACCGGAGTTCTAGCTGCCTTGGCGAACGATGGTCGCCAAATGTTGGAAGGTAATAAAAAATCTGGCAGCCAGACCCGGGCCTCAAAGAACGGCAAACTTTCGCTTCGTTCCGAACGCGCTTTTGTTTCCGTACGACGGAACAATATTGTAAAAAGTAGGTAGTAAGTAATTGTTACCTTGCGTTTTGACGCCAGAAATGTTTTGGTTATTTCTATTTGTAGAGGACTGCGTGGCAAAACAGAGTTGTTTACTCCATTAGCGTGTAAGTGATCGATGAATGTTTTCAACAATCATATCGTTTTTTAGACTCAGGATATGATAGATTTTATATAACTACAAGGAGAAACTTGAAATTTTACTTAACAGTTACTAAGAGCTTAACATAAAAAAAATTTGATTGACATAAGTCATGTCCCATTTTAATATTAAACATTTTAAAAATGTTGTGTTGTGAAAGAACTGCTTTTATGAATGAAAATAAGGTAAAGTCAGTCGACAATTATTTACTTCTAGATGATACAAGTTTGACAATATAAAATTACGTAATTTTCTTGTCTTTAATAAGTGTTAGAACTCTATGCGTATTTTATTTAAACATAATTTTCTTTCTCCAAATGGTTTCAAGATTGTGGTGTCATGGACTGCTGAATTCGCATTAGTTATTTGTTAACCATAATATTACTTCACTCTTAACTGAGAATGCCATATAAAATAGTACCGCTAATGTTGATAAATTAAAAAATATGACGTACAGAAAAGTTTTAAACTCACTTTTAATATTTACTTTTCCAAGGAAAATTAATCCGATCTTAGAGACTTTCACATAATATAAAAACCCACAAACATATGCCAAGTAATTCAGTAAATAAAACTTCCTATGCACTAAATTATGTAGTAAAAGTATATAAATCATAAACTAAAGTTTGTGTGAATTTCGTTTTTAGAAATCCAACGCGAATGCAAACTCAAGAAACAGTTTTCTATAATCTTTATTCTTTCGTTTATCAGTTACATCCCTGATCTATTTTTAAGCCAATAAATGAGCAAAATCATCTTGAACTTGATTTGTAAATAAAATATAGTACAAAATACATTAAACCTTTTATTATCGAACTTTATACAATCAGCGAGAATGGCAGTAGCTCTGCAGTTTTTTAAGTTAGGCTTAGAAAAATATATGAGCTCTGTATTTTGAAAGTCATATAAGTCACTTTACAGTAACGAAAAATTTTTATTTTTTATAACTATACGAAATTATTTATGTTGAAAAAATATAATTATTCAAGAAAACAAGTCCATTTTTTCGCAAATTGGCTGTAATATTTTTAAAATACGTTAAAACACAACCCTTATGTATCTCGATTTAAAAGTAAAGTGGCTTATGTCACTTTCAAAATGAGCGGCTAAGATATAGTAACAGCTTAATTGGAAACGATAACACGCAAACACTTTTAACTTCGTGATATGACAGCAACGCATGAAAATTCTGAATTGTCAAGAAATGTCGGAATTTCAAATATGTATTAAATTTTATGACTATGCTTCAAACCATAACTTGGGCGAATCGTTTTCTTTCTCCTTATTATAAGTCGCATTTGCGATTCTCGAGTTCAAGAAGTTTGTCTGCAAATCAGATAGAGTGGACTGGGTTTGTCTTGGTAGGGGCTCGTTTTGTAGCCTGTGTCGGACAACGAACAATTATTCCGCCGCTAATTGAGTTACGTCGCGGCCTAAATGCCCGATGAATATTCAGATCCCTTAGTTCGTGGTATACACTTTATCCCTCACCGGCGGGAGTTCCAGGAAGAAAAAGTTATCGTGTTAAAAATGTAATAAAATTAGAAAATTACGTCTGCTTTCATTATTCTAAACGAATGATATAAAATATATATCTTCATCTCTTCACACCGTTCTTCATGGATTTCAATTGTTTATTCGCTCTATGGGAAACCATGATACAAGTTTCATTAATAAGAATGAGCCTTTGGCCTGTAATTTTTTCCTTAATTATATAATCATTAAGCATTTAATGAAAAGATTTGCTTTGATTAATTTATGACAATATCTATTTCGTTCTGACGGTTTCTTTTTCGCAGTTAGTTACATGACACTAAACTATCGTGTTTAGATTTTTCTCCTTCTTTCAGAATGCAAAGATATTTCTTTCTTTCACTTTAAAGGAAATATTAGATCTTATATTTTATTTTATGAACCTATAAGTCTAAAGTAGTCTTGAAAATGTGTAAGTGAATGGTCTTGCACAATATGATGGGTATAATTTATAATACTTTGGCTACGCTTGCGGGGACGAAC
Organism: Cerceris rybyensis; assembly: GCA_910591515.1. Lineage (NCBI taxonomy): Eukaryota > Metazoa > Arthropoda > Insecta > Hymenoptera > Crabronidae > Cerceris > Cerceris rybyensis. Next base: position 20,472,816 of record OU342789.1, on the reverse strand, counting down.
CGTGTCTTTTTCACTCGTTTGAGCAAACGTTTGTGGGATATTTTTCTAGGTTAGCGATTTCTACCGTTATTTAAAAAAAGAGCCATTTTCACCTCAACGATCGGTAACGGTAAAAAAAATGTTCATATTAAAATCATTTTACATTAAAATTCTGATTGTCACTTGCATTTATAGCATGAAATCCTTATTGCGCTAAATCTTTTCACATTTTCTGTTACATATTTTTTCATTCCTACATTACTAGAACGTAATTGAACATTTTCAAATTATTTATTCTATCTTGCTTCACCAATCATCTTCAGAACTTACACGTAATTTTAATGCAGGCATACATGTTACTCTATCGCAAGGAAGCCTCAAATTCATAGCTCAGTACTTGTTAAAGTTTAAATCATCATTAAATTAATCATAAAATTAATCATCTAACTTTTTTTTATTTCCCCTTAATTAAACTATTGGTAGAACAAATTGCCTTGAAGTACAAAACACAAATAACAAATGAATGACAGCAATGCCCTCTAATCAATGAAATAAAAAAAAAACAAGCTAATCACTCATCATTAAAATCAGATACACTACAAGTTGAAAATGAAGGGAAGACACCTTCATTCCATGTCAGTAGTGATCAACCCAATTGCGCCAAGAATACACATTTACTTCAACGCGATACGAAGTGAGAATACAAAGTAGGAGCGCTAATTATGCATGCAGCACATGATTTCGTCATTACCGACGACGAGGACTGAAATAGCCGCGGATGCCACGAGGCATCATTATCGCTCGTCTAAAGATCAACCTGATTTTTCTCTCATTTTTCCTTCTCGCCCGATCTGACCGTCTTTCATCCCGCTTTCACCCCAGGAGGGGGTGACGCAGCCGCCTGCAGCGGACGGACAAGGTGACTTAGAGAGATTGCGATTTGCATAATGCAATTCAACGGGATCCCGTTTCAAGGAAAAGTCAAGAAGAACAGGGCAATTACAATGAAACTCCATGGGACGCGGTGGCTTTCACGGCTTTGCTACCGGCCACCTAGACGATGTCGACTTTATAAATATTCAACCGGTCATTAAGGTGAAGTAGACGAAGAAGGTAGCTAAGGGAGAACGGAAAGGAGAAACGAAAAGCAAGAAATAGGAGAAAAGGAAAAAGTCGAGAGGCTGCATAAAAGTCAACCGTTATTACGCGTTCTCGCGATTTCTTGTAATTTGATTCAAACTGCCTCGGCATGCTGGTAATATTGTCATTGTTCGCGGCAGTGAGTTGTTTCTTGCTCGATACTCAGCCTGGAAGATGGTATGGTCTATTAAAGTAGTTAGGATGAAGTTACTAAAAGAAATTGGAAGTATCGATATATAGTTTTAATCGTATTTAGTTTCACAAGTAGTATTTATGTTTAATGCCTACTTCTAAAGGAAGAACTAGGAATAAAGACATCGGAGATCATTATTATTTGGCAGAAAATTTAGTAACGTGAGAAAAAATCATCCCTTGGCCATATCACCAAGGATCATTTAAGATGACAAGCTTAGCGTGGTGTAATTAATTATTTTGACGTACAAAATGTTTGAGGACATTGCGGGACAAGGAGTCAATACTTGGCAACGGTAAATCCTGCTCTAATCAACAGCAAGATTATTCGTAGGTCGAATTATTCACAAATACGAACAATTTATCAGTGATCAAGGAAAATTAATTATCTTGAATATATGTATTTAGGAATACTTGTTTTCATGGTGTTAAACAATCGATTTTAAACAGACATATTGTTAACCTCAATATTTATTAAAGTATAAAAAACAGAAAATATAAGTAGGTAAATACGGATATAAACAAGAAAATAAGCCGCAGCAGAAATGGCGTGGTCTATCGTTCTTTACCTGTCATCTCGAGCTCTCTAACTGCTCTACCGTCTTTTGTCTTGTTTGCAAACCTCTTCCATACCCCACTCCATCCTTACTCACTCACTCACTCTCTCTCTCTCTCTCTATCTATCTTCGGGACTCACTCATTCACTCAATTCACTCATTTGATCTGCATTCCTATATATATTACAAATGCGATCAAAGGAAACGGTTAAGTTGTTCGGATCATCATACGACGTGTCAGAAATGTGTTTCACATTTTATCAACGTGCCACGTGTACGATATGTGGTGTCCACGTTGAGCTCAATCGACGTACTACGTCTCTCGGACAATAGTGCAAGCGATAGGATTAAAGAATTTAATTTGTAAAGACATCTCGGTTGTCTGGATGTGTATATGTTACTTGGTATCCCTCTATTTTGGAGGGTTAGACTTCTTACGATTAGATTTTCACTTTGCACTAAAACGGCTAAAACATTAGAAAGGTCCGAGATAAAGGCTTTTGTCGAACCATGGTAGTGCCCCGCTCTACGAAAAACAATTTTTTGTGTCATGAAGTAATGATAAGTAATTGAAATTGTTAACCCGGACTGAAAACTTTAACATTTAAATTAACATTAATCCATTTTAACATCAACCTATTAACATTAATAATGAAGACATCTGATTTCTAGAATTATTAACTAAGGGCTGTTTTCCGCATTATTTCCTGTATTAAAATCACAATCTTTTGCGTGTCTTTTAGAAAAATGTAATCGTTACTTCATAACCAACCAAATGATAGACTACGGCCAGAATAGGAATTGATAAAGTGCCGATATGATTAATGTTGATTAAATCACATGACTTTCACATATAATGGGATGTGGAGAAAACCTACCATAATCCAAAATATTATTACCTCTAGTATATAATCATTTAATTTCATCCATTCCTCAATGAAATTGTACCAACTAAATATAACTTAATTAAGGCATAACAAAATTAAAATAAAATAACAAAAATAATATTCCGAGGAATTCTCGTCGATTCCCCAAAGGAAAATAGGATCAACGGAATTAGTTAAAGAGTAATTTTCACATAATCGAGCAACGCAAGCATATGGCAAGTCTAGAGTTCGTCTAAAGTCAGAGCAGAAGAAAGGAAAGAAAGAGGTCCACATTCTATACCTTCTACAATGAAAGGTGTAGAAAAGCAGGGTGATTTCTTGAATCGCGTTGGTAGAATCTACGTGAGTTCTCTTACCCCTTCGAAGTACGTCCATAACTGGCTTCAGTTTCGTGGTAAGGAAGGTAGCTCGTCTCTCTCCGAGTAGGTGTATGGTTGCTACCACCGTTTCTGCCACCGTCACAGTAGAGCCACTGCAATAGCAGAAACTGTCGAGTTAAGTAACTGCCGGTACTTACAGTAACTTCGCGCGCAATGAGACCGCTTACATAAATACACCTAATACACTCGCTTCCTTTCTCTGCCTCACCCTTTACCTATCCCTCGTAGTGTTCGTTAGCAACGAGCAGGATACATCCCACCCTCTTTCCCGTTTCCTTGCATTGTGGTAAATTCCCTTAGTGGAGACGCTCCAGTGCGACCTTCTGGCACGTTACACTGTTACATCGTTTCCGTGGTCGTGCCGGTTTTTCCCTTTTCATTTTGTGACTTAACGTTAAACACATTGAAATCCGCTCTGTGTATGAGGATTGTTTTAATTACTAGATGACTTTATTTCTAATTGTATTTTCAACTTTCAGTTATGTTTTGCTTTTTTCGAAAACAACGTATAACGAGATAAATTTTAGATTTATGTTCTTAAGAACTGTTTAAAAAGCTTTTAAGCTGTAAGATATGAAATTGCAGCAGCTTGTGACACTTGAATAACTGTTAATCGGCATTCTTATGGAGCTGTTTTATTTATTTATTATTTACAATAAGTATACGGCCGGTATACAGTTTGGCTAAATAGAAAAGAAAGAAAAGAGAAAGTGTATGTTTCTAATATGTTTAATTGCATAATGCTCGTGAGTATGTAGCTTTGAACTTATTTAACTGTTTTTCTATAGTTACGTATATCATGCACTTTATCATTTACAATATTAGTACCATGGACTGAAAGGATCGAAAACGGAAAGAAATCTTAATAGTAAAAACACTGCGAATTCCTTTATTCCTGATATTCAAGTATAAATTTTATTTTGATGAAGCAATTATTGCAAAAGTTGTTTTAATTGACCCTTTTAGTCATATGTAAATGAAGAGAAACGATCAGCTTTTATGAGAAGAGATAAATATAATAAAATTCAAATGATTTCATAAGAATAGGAATATCAATAGTACTCTTAACGTTCATCAACCGGTTATCCGATCTGTATTACTAACAGTTTACATGTCTAGGTTAACAATAATTAGTAGATAAGGAAGATATAGTGAAGTCATGCTAAAAATGAGGCTACATTGTCTATTTAGCAAATTCAAAATATAATCGTTTTTCTGAAACAACAATTTTCCTTGGTGCTTCAGAAGTCATTATCTTCGACAAGACTACACACGATACAAAATTTCGTTATATTAGAAGGAAGATTTCTTGTCAGATTTATTATTGCATCCTTTTAAACACAATTCAGTTAATTTATCACTTATTATTTTCAATTAATGTAAGAAAATACAATAAAATGTCAAGACATTCATATGCTGATATTTCACAGATTTAATTTTAAATTACCAGTAATTCAACCATATAAAATTCAATGGATGTAAAATTATCATGATTAAAACCGAAGAGATTTAATCCTATCGTCACTTTCTTGAATGATATTAAGAACTTCGTGAATTATTTACCTTTCACAATTTCTGCATGATTCTTTACATCTATTTTGTACAATTACGCCAAATTTAATTTCTGTCCTAATAAATACTAATTTCGATAATATAGAAATTGATCTAAAACAAAAAGTTGCATAAAAAAATGAGGATTAAAAAATATCTCCACGAAGGAATAACATATATTTTAACAATTCCTATACTACAATCCAACCAACTTTCCCAGCTTTAACATTGGAACAAGTACAACCAGTTCGCCTGATTTTCCAACGGATTCCTTTTCTTCCCATGTACCACAGTGGTTCTTACGTACACTACGAGAGCTCTTTTCCTCACGGTGGAAAGGGTGTGACAAACAAATGCACCACGTCAGCCCGGCGTGAGACTCTTCTGTAGAGCTAGCCTGGCACGGCGAAGGGGAAGTAAACCAGTGGAGGATGGTTAAGGCCGGAGGAGAGGGTAGCTGACTTCTGGAGGATGAGGGAGGATGAAAGGTAGAGGATCGTAGAAGCCGTGCTCAAGTAGACAAGGGACACGTCAGCCGCCATCCTTCTACTCAGCCTTTTATAGATTATTCACATACAATGGCCGAGTGACAAGTGGTACTGTGCAGGTCTTCCAACGATGGAGTTACCTTTTCCTTCGTCCTAGGAAACTGGAAAAATCTCTACAAGAAGAAGAATTTATAGAATCGGTGGTTCGAAATTTACCTAAGTCAGGTGGTTCTAGGGGAAATGATCACAGTAGTTAAAACTGGAAAAAAAGAAGACAAGGTCGTAGAAAATGGAGACGATGTTAATCTTGAGAGAGAATTCTGGCGGAACATCCACAGCCCTTCGTGATCCCTGTGCCATCTCGTTAACCTTTTTCTCATAGACGTATAGGACGTATGTACCTTTTTTCCAAGTAGCTAAAGAATGAAAAGATGAAATAAAATGGTGTATCTTTTTAACTGTTTCACAGTTAACGTACGTCATATGAGAATAGTGTGCAGATTTTGAAAGAGTTTCCCATTATTTTCCAAAGAGTAATAACTGCAATGCATATTTAAGTAGAAACTCTTTGTGTTACAGTACTTTCTATTTATATTTTTAGGAAAAATTATATTTCTGCCTGGAACCTATTTTTTTGTGTTTTTTTCGAATTTCAATCCATCGGATAATAGACAATACAATCTTCCATTACATATATGTTCATACTCATAAGGTGTTTGAAGATTTGGGTTCAGTGCAAGTCATTAGTACTGCTACTTCGATTAATATTTCAATCGCACGAGATGTTCATCGTTAACACTTATCGTACCAGCCCTTTATAAAATATATGCCAATTCTGATCGCAACTTATCATTTTACCGGTTATTAAAAAACGATCATTTTTTCCAATATAAATGTAGAAGATTGTTAATTTATTATAGAAAACAATGTAGAACTCAACCTTTAGTTAATAATACAAAAAATTACATTTTCCTCCTATTGAACCGATCATTTGACCTTGTGCGGTATGGTTAGTGTCAATTGTTGCAGATTTCAATTATGCTAATAGTAAAACAAATATTCATTATGATATCAACTTTTAAAATGTTTGGACATTATCAGAATTTCATGTGTAACAAATTAAAGCTTCAACACAAATTCTTTCTACCTCTATAAGACGAATATTTGCTCGAAAGTTATCAAATTGCAGAGGAAATTAAATTGTGTGACAAATTCTGTACGGAATTTCCCTATTCTATGAATGGTAGTTTTGGTTCCGTAATTTTGTAATTTCGCGTTCGTCATAGATTTGACGATGCCATAAAACACGCATGGAAATGTTCAAACTGAACGTAAACGAGTGCGCATAAATACATATTGGTGGAGAAAACTCCCAGTGTTTTCTCTGATGTTTGGTATCCTGCCTGCTTGGTATTTTAATGTTGATTGGACGACTGGTGATTGAGCAGGCGTTCGTTTGCGGCGATTGTTGTTTTCGCAGCGGCTCTGGTAAAGTGAGAATTTTCAACATTCCGCACGTATACGTCAAACTATCCAACAATTCCCGGATAGGCCACCAATGAAGATAAATCTCCAGTTGTGAATCTGGATGTACTTATTGTTAGCTCTACTGATGTATTACAACGGCCTGCTTTCTCGAATTTAGTTCTAAGTTACAAACAAGCAACGATATTTTTACAACACTGTATATTCCTTGTGCCTGAATGATTTTTAATTACATTAATAAAACCTCAGATACTATTACGATGTGCGACTTTAGAAATGTAGAATAAATCACAAAAAGAAAGGATATTTCGCTTTCCCTATGTTCGCATCATGATTGTATTGTTTAGCCAGCTTTTGGAAACTCACTGAATGCGAAGAATAACAAGATAATTCTAGAATTCATTAAGTGTATGTGTTTATCATAGTTAGGATTTTTTAAAAATTTCAATTTTAAAAAAAGGTATTTGACGGCACTCTTTGACTTGAAACTATGCATTTGTAAAGAGGACGATTGTTTCACAAATTTATAATTAACCCTTGGCGATCCTATGCCGTGCAGTACTTGATATAGCTTTTCACTTGATTTTATTTTCTGACAATTTAATATCAACTCTCCAATTTCACACTGATTTTGTTATATCACCTAAATATCCGTCAGTATCTATAGTTATTGATATGATTAAAACAAAATAAATAACCAATGATAGATAATGTTATGAAATTAATTTTATTTAGCTCACTACAATTAACAAAATAATTCGGAGCACAATGGGTTAATATATTATAACGCCAGGAACGAATTTAAAGCTAACTAACGAGGAAACAGTAATGACTCCGCGGAAAACTGTAATCAGTAATGTAAGTCAATGTGCGCATAATTCCGACGGACAAGATATGTTCCGTCGCGAAAGCAACGGTATTTAGCATTAAATTAAAACCAGCAACTTTACGATGCGGACGACGTGCACAGCTGTCCTTTCAATAGTCACAATTTCAGATCTTTATTTATTACACTAGCTTCACCGTTTTTCTGGAAGGTCAAGAAAATGGCCCACGTGTTTAACGGAACACTCTAGCATGAGTGTAAAACATCTGGGCCTGGCAATTTCTTACCTTCCATGTCTCAATAGCTGTGTACCGTCAAAATTCCGAGAAAGCGTTCGGCTTTATTACCTGACCTAATCACTCATAGAACATTCGAATTCCACCCCACCAAACCTCGAATTTGTCACCGAGGGATGGGTGGAGTCTTGCAAAATCAAAGTTCCACCTACATGCCTATGAGTGGTTGGGTCAAACCTCTTCTTTAACGAAAACACCCCCATGGGTGTTTGGGAAGGGAAAGGTCGAAGCTGTAAGAAGGCAAATTACGCGCAAAGTAATTACTTAATTACTTAGTTAATTAGTAAGTAACTTAATTAATAAGTTAATTAGACATCCAATCAGATTTAGAATCTTTCGAAAATCGGAAGAAGTATCACGATGATTCACCCGCGTTCTGATTACCCGTGCAATCGACAAGTCTATTGCTTAGACGCGAAGTAACATACTTTGTTAAACAACACACACCTTGGAAATAGTATATAAACAAATAATAATCAGTTCAGTTCACAAAAAATCAACATTTCCTCATCCAAAAAATCTCCCACTGAGCTAACTACCGGAAGCAATCGTTCGGGTACGCCTTCGGCGATTCATTTCACAAAATGTAACCGGTGGTCGTAAGAAGACGGTTGGTCCGTTTTTAGTCAGAGGAGCGATCTCCTTACATGGGACCACATTCAAGAAAGAGAAGTTGCGCAAATGTATAAGGTTCAAGGTGAAGGAAGGTTAAAGGTGACAAATGTTGATAGTCAGAATGTAAAACTTGAAGAAACTTACTTTTATTTTGGAGGAGTTGATGCCAAGAGACGTAGAGCAGCTTTCCTGATTCTGAGACTTTCACAATAATTTATTGACTGATTGATAGAGTGACTTTTTGATTTTCTGGCCTCTGGAGTTTTTGAATTTTTAACTATTAACCTTTGACTCTTTTACTATCTAATCTTTTATTGCTCTTTACTACTCTTTAACTATTGCTAAATGAGTCTTAATTATTTGCACCCGATTTTCCAAGAGTTTTATACCCCTTTTGCAGCCTCGGCTTAAAGCTACGAACATCTTGGATACTTATTGAATCATTAATCAAAAGTAAGGTCTCTAAATCGTTTTTATAGCGTTGGAATTTTGTAACGAGAATATTCGGCACCTCTAGTCTTGTTCTTAAAACATACCAAGTCTCAGTGAAGGGGATAAGAGAATTGACCATAAGGCCAGTTTGTCGTCGAGTACCTTTCACGATACCATTGTTTAGTCAACTCCTTTGACTCATTTTATCATCTTAATACATGAAACCTACCTGCTCGAGTCACCCCACTGTTAATAAAAAACGTTTTGGGTTGCATCCCTGTTATTCATAATTACACTCTTACATTTTTTAATTCGTCACATTTTTTAATAGTAAAATAATTTTATTATTTTATCATAATAAAATTAATTTAATTTTATTGTGATAAAATACAATAGAATAAGGGTTGTTACGTGCGTGACAATACATATTTCCTTGATGCTGTACCTTAATTTGTGAGCAAGTAATTTTCAGGTCACGTGTAACATTGAATGATTGTTATTAAATTATAATTGGTAACGTGGATGGTGGCCAAGAATTAAATTGGTATACTATTGTACCATATAGTTTTAATTATCCAAATCACTAGAGCGAAATTGATTTAAATGGAAATACGAATTACTACAGAATGCCTTTTATTTCGCACGGTATACATTCAACCGACACACCTGAAAAAATATTTCATTACGATCAACGTTCATTTAATATTATGACAGGGATTTCTCCGCTTCCTAAAATATCCGTGTACGTCAAATTATTATTCTCAACGAGTCGTACGTGAAATGAAAACAAGAAGAATGAAATTACGTAAAAGTGATTTACTCGGGTTCTCTTCTCGCCTCTCGGTCGTTTCATTCTTTCATTTTTCCACCGCATAAATGTGCTATATTCGTATTCACCATTCATCATGGTTAATTATTACGTTAAACGGATGTCCTGCTTTATTCTATAAAAAGGGAAAGAATTGTATGGTATTGCGTTGTCTTTTCATTCCCATTGTAGTAGAATAAGAGCTATATCGTTACTGTAGAAGACACTCATTCAATTACTAAATTTTCTAATGTTATGGTCAGAGTAATTAATCAAGCATATGAATCATCAATCACACGGCATATTTAATCATCCTTTCATATATTGGTGAAGTATTTCTTATCACCTTGAAACTTTATTATACGTACATACTTTAACACACAATTCATATTGTATTACTTGTTATAATAAACTGTTATAGTTCATGTTGTAAATAATCAGTGGAGTTCCTAAGTAATAATGTTAACGATGTTAGCATTCTAACAATAAATTTACAATTATTATAAGAGATCTATAGAAACATATATACGTTACTTTAATGCAAAGGATGTTACGAATTGAAAAAATAAAAATTGCAAATATACAAAGATAGTAGCACAGAGCTTGGATATGGGTTGCACGCGCAAGTCGCACCAAGTACCTTCGATTTTAGCCTCTCAACTACTGCGAACGTGGAAATGAAATTTCCAGCTGCGGATAGGGGTCAGCTGCCTACATTGTGCCGCTTAATGTATTTTACGTTACATTTCCCATGTTACACTATTCTGTACGCAAGGTAATATCAGATACGGCAATTTGATATTTGAAACAGGTAAACGTTTATTGGCAAACGTTTTTGAGTTATTATTACTGCTACATGGATTTCTTATCTAGGTTTTCATAGAATATTTAAGACATTCACACGATTGTAAACTCTATTTTTTAATACTGATTACCAAATATTGATGTAGTTTTCCTCAGTAACATTTTTCTAAACATCCCCAACCAACATGTACAGAGTGTTTCCAAATTATGTGTCGCGAACTACCAAATGTTGTTCTATATGTTCACAACAATGGACATTTGTCTAAGACCAAATTAGTTAGAAGTAGTCATTTGAGAAAGATTCTTATTTTCGTCTTCATATCCCGACCGCCTGTTGCCTTAAATTTAATTTTATCATTTAATCTTCGACTTCGGACTCCGTTTTATCTCTTGTTTTCACGTAACTTTCACTAGCAATAAGCGTATAATAATCTCGAACATTGGCAAATTAGCCGTTATTGTCCAGAAGATACGGGTACAGGCTGTTATAGTTAGAAATTCTCAGTGCCAAGGTTTTTAATATAATGAGAGAGTTTTTAGTTTAACTCTCGATATTCTAGGTGCACTGTGTTCTTACAATTTTTGCCTTAATTTATGTCCTTTATGGATTGTGCATATAAGGTTGGAGAGCATCTACCGAGGTCTCGCTAGACGTGTCCCTTCGACGCTGGTAATTGGTCAAGGAAGTAATGCATGGCACTGCCCTACGCAGATAAGTCTATATTACACAATTATCTCGTGTCAGGTAGTTCCTCATCTGCTCAATGTCCGCAACTTTAAAATAACTTTACAAAATAACACTGTCTGATATATTTTACAATAATTTACAAAATGCAATGGATTAAATCACTGTCAATCTTTGCAATACCTGTTATTCATGTATCTAATTAAAGTGAAATTAGATTATTCTACGAGAAGCCTCCTTCTCAAAGAAATGTAGAAAACACAATGATATTACATTCTCTCATTAGTTAAAATAAGACACATGTGTAATCTTAGAATCTTACGTTTTAAAGAAATTGTTAAATATATTCACCCATGTAGAAATGCAAGTGATGTAAGCAGCAGTAGTGCCAATAGAAAACAGAATATCCAAAATCTAAATTTGGAACGTTGACAGTTAGAGAAGCCCCCATATCCTAGGATAAGCCCATATTTGTCGTGCTAAAAACGAATTTGAGCTTTGTACGGTGGTAATCGTTGATAACGTGCTTATCTGGTGAATTATTCGACACAGTCAACTAATTAGGATAAATCCCTGTACCACCGTGGAATCGATTACATTTACATTTACAAAACCATCTCGTGACAAGCAGGTTTATAGGACAGTCAATGTTATGAGCCCTTTCATTGAAACTTCGTATTTATTTTAATATTCTGAATCCTCATAGGTTTGCAAAACATATTGAGGAGTTCATTCCACGATATAGAAATAGTTATTTCAGAAAGATTCTTATTTCCGTTTTCGTATTCAGATCGCCTTTTGCCTTAAGCTTAATTTTATCATTTACTAGCTGAAAGTTCCCGTGCTTCGCTACGATTTAATCGAAACTAAAAAAACACCTTAAAATTTCGAATTTTGAAAAATCCTTTCTTAGTGGGTGCTAATACCCTAGAAGGAATGCTCATCCAAAATTTCAAGTTTCTAGGTCAAGTAGTTTCGGCTCTGCGTTGATGAGTTTGGCCCATACTTTAACCCCCCAAAACCCCCCCTAAAATTTCGAATTTTTCAAAACCCTTTCTTATTGAGCACCTAAGACCCAAGGGGAAGGTATGTTCCAAATTTCATTGCAATCCGTTCTGTGGTTTTTGAGATTTCGTGATGAGTGAGTGAGTGAGTGAGTGAGTAAGTCAGTCAGTGGTATTTGAGCTTTATATAATAGATTCTTCGTCTTCGAATTTTGTTTTGTTTCTTGTTTTCAAATTACTTTCAATAGTAGTTGCCGTATAATAAACTAGAATAGCGGCAAATTAACTGTTATTGTTCTCAAGGTAAAGGTATAGGCTGTTGCAGTTAGAGATTCTCAGAGCCGAGTGAATGTAGTGAGAGAATTTTTAGTTTACCTCTCGGTATTCTAGATGCACTATGTTCTTACAATTTTTGTCTCAATTTATATTTTTTATGAATTATATACAGGGTGTTTCAATATTATATGTCATGGCTTGGAGGGGTTATTCTACTCTTCTGGAGCGATGAAGATTTGCGAAAAAAGCCGGCCGCAAAATTCAGAAAAGGGTAGCAAATTTCTTTTATTGGCTCATCGTATTCGTCTTGTTACGTAGTCAAAATGTTTGAGAGGAAAGCATGGGTCAGAAACGAACCGATCTCTTGGAAATTAAGTTTTAATTGAGTCTTCCGATTAAAATTTCGCCCATATGGAAGCCTTCGTGTCACCGACCTTTCGAAAGGAAATTCATGAGACACCCTTGCCAGCTCCAATAGTTAAAGCAGAGCCAACATAAACTGTTCCGTCGCAAAGCAACAGTATCAAAGATTAAATTAGAACCAGCAACTTTACGATGCGGACGACGTGCACAGCTGTCTTTTCAATATTCACAATCTCAGATCTTTTGTTAATTACTAGCTTCACCGTTTTCCTGGAAGGTCCAGAAAAGGGCCCACGTGTTTAACGGAACACTCTACCGTGAGTTTAAAACATCTGGGCCTTGCAAATTTCTTACCTTCCGGGCCTCGACAACTGTGCATCGTAAAAGTCCCAAGAATCAGCGTTTGGCTTTATTACCTGGCCTAATCACTCATAGAGCATTCACTTCTACCCCTCCAGCCCTTAAATTTGTTACCGATGAATAGGTGGAGTCTTACCAAAATCAATGTTCCACCTACATGCCTATGAGTGGTTGGGTCAAGGCCCTCCTCTAACGAAGTCACTCCTAAGGATGGTAGGGGAGGGAAAGCTGTAGCTTTAAAAATGCAAGCTCCGCGAAAAACCGCAGAATCTCTCGAAAATCGGAACAAGTTAACACGAAAATTCACCCGCGTTCCGATTACCCACACACACACATCTTGTACATAGTGTATAAACAAATAGTAATCAAGTCAGTTCAGTTCACAAAAAAGTAACAATTCCTCACCCGAAAAATCTCCCACTGACCTAACCACTGGAAGCAATCGTTCGGGTACGCATTCGCCGATTCATTTTACAAAACGTAACCGGTGGCTGCAAGATACACGAAGAGAGAAAATTACTAGAAAAATGTCAATGACCTGCGTTCGGTGTTGAGTTCACTCAAGGGCCCACCTGGGAAGAAAGCATAAATACTTGCACTTCTCTTCTCGGTCGGTGACCCAGTGCCCCATTTTCTGACTTCGTTTACGTCACCTCTGCTTTAACTATTGGCGAAGTTTTAATCGGGGAGACCGAATTAAAAGTTAATTTGTTAGAGAACGGTCTTTTTCTGACCCATGTTTCCTCTCAAACATTTTGCCTACGTAACAAAACGAATATGATGAGCCAATAAAAAAAATTTGCTACCCTTTCCCGAATTTTGCTGCCGTTTTTTTTTTCAAATCTTCATCGATCCAGAGGTGTAGAACAAACCCTGAAAGCCATGACAAATATTCTTGAAACACCTTGTACGTAGGAATAGGTGGTCGTTCAGAGGTACATAATTAACGGTACACCGCTCCTATTCTACGAGGTTTAAAAACTAAAATAATAAGATGGATAATGTACAATATAAAGGAATATTTTACACGGACGCACTTCTAGTCTCTTCAAACGTTCATCTCCAACTGGCCTTCATCCGCTCTCAAACACCCTCTCTTTCTTATACACATTCATCCATCTCTTCCGTTCATCTTACTGTCTCAGTTTCTATCGGCATCCACTCATCACGCTCTGTATCTCACTCATGCACAAACCCCTACAGGTATTGCATCATTCCAATACTATGAAAAAGTCGCTCAATATACTTCGTGTTGTAAACGGCAGTCGGATAGCCTCTAATACTCTGAAATACAACAATGAGGCAAAAGTATAGTACTTTCATACCCATAGTTAACTCCAAACGAAATCTCACGCGATTTACGTTCAAACATGTGCATGGAGTCCCATCGGGAAATTTGACTTCTACCGTTCGATATACGAAAAGCAGCTGAGTCGGAGGAACAAGCGATGAGGGGGTGTAGACTGTTGACGGCGATTGCCGGAGGGCTAGACCCATCAAAAATTCAATCCATGCGAGCATACTTGTTGTTTCATCTCACGGTGAAAAGGAAAAGAGTAACTGTACGTAGAGGCGAGAAACGGTCTACGGAATTCTCGAAGCGATGTGTCTGAGCGGAAACGTTCTTCTTCCTTCTTCCTTTGGGAGTAGGAAAAGGAAACAGAAACAAAGCCGGAAAAAGGTATATAGTACTACGCCGCGACTGCTGAAAGAAGAGGCTGCATTCAACGGATCGGCGCGTTTGGTTCCTGAAGCATGTGTGTCCCATAAATAACATGTAAATATTTTCAATAACTGCCGCAGCAGCGCTGGCATGAAAAATGCAAACCGTTTTGCGTCCGGTCCTCACTGTGCCCATGTTGTGTCCTACCGGCTACCCCCTACCGGTCGGTCTCTTTGTAAATCTCTCTAGATCGACCAGCAGCCTCTTCGACCTCCACTCCACAGTCCTTGCAAGCTCCCCCCGCCAAACTGTGTTTTAATATATTTGTATGTACACCGTGTCCCGCGTAAAATTTATGACACTGAACACCGGTTGGTATTTGTTTCACTTAAGTTGCCGTTGGTTCATACGCTTCGCCTCGTTCTCTTTTGTCCGTATGGGTATGTATACCCCGTGTAGAATGGAAGTGTTAAGGGAAAAAGATCGAATGGGATGAAATAATCTTATGGATACTGCGATGTGATTTTATCGTAATATTACTCACTCGATGAAATGGGTAAACTTCCTGACATCAGGTACTCATTTATACGTCGATAAAGTATGTAAATTTACATAGAATCTTGCCTATGATAGAGTGAATGTTATAGAAATGAGTAAAAAATACATATGCGGATAGTAATCACTGGTTATGGATGGATTTGTCGTCGAAAGCAGAAGAAAAAATGAAGCACCTAGGTTGTAAAGTTTTCTCGTTTTATGATTGTACTGTTGGGGGTGTTTTAGGTTGTTGAGAATGAAAATGGTTACCATTTTAGGCGTTGGGTGATTATAGTCACCGCTCGTAGTGAGAGAGTTTAAGAAATAGGTTATGCTTGAAATTTTGTAATATAATGAAATTTTTCTTCTTCATTACAGGGGTTTCGGATTCATCACGTTCGCAGATCCAGCAAGTGTAGACAAGGTTCTTGCACAGGGTAACCACGAATTAGACGGCAAGAAAGTAAGTACTCAACTTTTATGGACAAATAATGCACGTTTTGTGAACTGTGACTAGTAAAGACATAATAGCCTATTTAAAATATTTTGGTTTAAGAGTTCATGATCTGTGAATCTCGGTATTCAGGTCATTTATTTAGCAAACATTGTGTTACGGAACACATGCATTTATTGCAGGATACTTATTATAACGAAAAGCAATGATTCTATATAATAGAAAAAAGAAAAAATTACTCAAAATAATGTTAAAGTTATTATATCAAATATCACACATAAGCCATCTAATAATTTACAGCGTGCCACCATAAACAAATTTATATAATGCGGTTAAAACTCACAATGACGTTTATATAAACGCTTTATATAAGGGGTTGGATAAGTTTAAAATTTTGTCTGATACACTGATCCTTCGACCGCACAGTGGAACGAATCGACCATCTAGGTGGAAAAAAATAATAACTCGAAAACCGTTCATTTTAGAGAAAAATGTTTTATACAAAAGTTGCATAATATCGTGGAAAGAATATCGGTGTAACATTAATTTTTTATTTATTATATTTTTTAAATGTTATTTAAAGGTCAACTCCATTTTTTATGCGAAAACCTATAACTTTCTTTGCGGATTTTCATTCTACAGAAAAAATATAGAAACTTTTGCATAAGTCATTTTTTTGTTGGACTTTATGTTAAAAAGATAATTAATGAAAAATATCCTACTAAAGTCTTTCTTTTGCTACTGCCGAACCGGCTGCCGAACCGTATCCCTCACTTTGACAGGTATAACATAAAAGGGCGCAGGTACGCGCATGAAATTTTTGCGTTAAATACTTCTACATAGTCTAAGGAATATATATGTAAAGTTTCAGCCCGGTTCTTTTCGGTACTTTTTAGTTATTCATTGTTTAAGTGGATCGCGCGCCACGGTGAAATTCAACAGCCGAACCGTATCCCTCAATTTCGACAGGTATAACATAAAAGGGCGCAGGTACGCGCATGAAATTTTTGCGTTAAATACTTCTACATAATCTAAGGAATATATATGTAAAGTTTCAGCCCGGTTCTTTTCGGTACTTTTTAGTTATTCATTGTTTAAGTGATCCGTGTACCGTGATTTTCACCCTAACTACCTAGCTTGTTAGTCTCTAATGGCAAACTAACAATAAGAGCAATTAAGCAATAAAAGTGATATTTCAGAAGTCTCCATTCTTAATGTTGCCAATAAGATGTTATAATTGCTGAACGATATTTACGTCGACGACATCTGGGCATTTTGTGACCGCGTGCTCCACGGGAAGTCGCCAGCCGTGCTGTGTCACATAAACTTTAGAAAGTTATAAAAACAAAAGGCGCAGGTAGGCGCAGCCGATTTTTGCAGAAGCTGTTACTACAAGGTTCAAACTAATTACCCTCAAAATTTCAAGGTGGAACTAGGAGGAACAATATAAGTTTTTCTCTGCTAAAGTTTACAAATTCCTCCGTAAAACATGTGTCTAAAAAAACTTACATAACTTCTTTAAAAAATAATTTTTCGAAAAATAGTTTTGGGTACTTCAAGATTAACCAATGATGATAAACTGTGCAAAAAATAAAAAGTCTCGCATAATTATTAATGCCTCTAACAGTATCTTAATTTCAGAGAAGTATTTGTACGTTCTCGCGCTGTTGAAATTTGTTGTTTTTAAGCGCTGATTTTTGCATTTAGTTAATTGCAAAATCGATTATTATTGCTATCACTGGTCTCAGCAAACATTCTAGATTAAGATAAGATTATTAAAATTCAAATCCCAGACTTGATTTTTTTCCACCTAGATTACCCATTTCGTTCCACTGTGGACCGGTGCATGTATATGCGGTAAGAAACTCCACTAGGTATACGGAATTTTTACACGCAAATGTACATCATCATAATTTTATATAATGAATAACAATGAAACGTAAATTTTAACCTGAATGTACTAATTGCACAATACTTGCAATTCCTTCCAATAAGTTTGTGTAAGTTGCATCAAAGCCTAGTGACTTTGAACTAGTTTAAAAGAAAAGTTGATCTCTTTTAAATTATAACACCTCCATGCAGAAACTTCATTCGTTTCATTTTTTTCTGTATTTTTATCATTTTTTTTTTGTAACAGTGTTAGATAAGTATTTTTATAAACCACACAAATAGTCTATTTTCCATTTTATCTTTTTAACGTAAAAAAAAATCACATGGAACGAACGAACCGTGTAAATCAACGGAGGTCTTATTTAGAATGCAAACATTTTCTTTATGAAAGAAAATTGTAATCTTTCTATATTTAACCCCTTCAGACCTGAATTTTTTTTCGTTTAAGAAAAAATTATTTTTATGTAATGTACCGACCCTGCGCTCAGTTAGTTCATAAGATAACTCTAAGGAATATTGAGTAAGTACGAATATTTTGTACGCAGCTAGACTAACTTCCGTCATCACCTCTGACTTACTACTTCAAATTCAGATCTACTAGTTTTCCATCCTGACCTTTCAACTCCCTAGCATCATCACCGCTCCTTACTCATCTCCGAAATCATCGTTCCAAGTCCGAAATCCTACTTCTTACTTTGACCTTCGCCTTGCATCCATCATTATCACTACTCCCACTCCTCCAAAAGTACCTCAAACACTCCGTATTCTCTGGCTACTCAGATCACTCAGATTATTCATTATTCCACGCTCAATCCGCCGTTACATTTATACTAAAATTAACTTAATTCATGCGAATGAAAGCAACAATATACTTTTTACAAAAATATTTATTCACTTATTTATAATTTGTAAATGTACGTTTTAACCAGTTAACTGTGGCGCCCCCGTTTGAGAGCGTGCACCGTTTTGTGTCGCCAGAATCGTGCCATGACGAGTATGCTCGTCAATCACAGAGTAAGTTGCGTTGGTAAGATATTGGATCAAAAAGATGGGTTTATTTTATAAAATTGACAATTTTATTACTAATATTTACTTGTTTGGTTAACCTACACATATATTATATACATATTAAACTAAAAACGCAATAAAAACTAAATATTATACAGTTCGGGCCAGCAGATATCAGTAGGCTCAGCGCCTGCTCGGCGTCACACATTTGTCCCATGTCTGACCATACCTGAAGGAGCCCTATTATAAATCAACTTTCTGACTTTTGCGTTTGCCCCTTTTAGGCTAACATATAAAAAACGTTATCATCGCACATAAATAAATTCGTTATGCGAACTGGTAAGCTGTTTCAGCCGGTGCATACGGGGACGCATGAGTTCATCGCAAATTATTTATATTTTTTATTTGCTTGTTTTATTCCGCTATGGCCTCAAAATATTCTAAACATCTTGAAATTTGAGAATATGTTTTGTTTTTCTCAAAAATTACAATTTAAATAGCCAATGCTCACTACTTTATATGCATAACGAGTATACTCATCAATCAAAGTTAACTGCTTAATGGATATATGGTCCTTATGTAAAATTTGTAATATTAAGGAGATCCTGAGAAATATTTGTATAAAAAAATAAAATTCATTAGGTGTTGAAACTAAGTTTAAACCTAAACGTAATAAAATACAGCACGAAAAGTATTATGTACATTACAATGTGCATAGGGTACGAAGGGGTTAATAAACCAAAGTCTCCGTGACCCATAGGTTGTGTCAGTATAGTTTTCACTAGTTGTGATTTTATGTAATCTCACCAGTTAAACGTTTTACCCCCTTTATAATTTTTTCTTTGCAATCTGCTATATTAAAGCAAGGAATTCTTGAAATAAGAATACATCAGGTTACTCCTATTATATTCTGAATCAAAGAAGAATAGACAACACACAAATAATTCAATTTTCTATCGCTGCCCTACATTTTTTTAACTTCGACGTAGGAAAACTTTTCAACCTTTACATTTCATTTTCTTTGTTACAAGTGTAACTCGACATTATACGTTAAGGCATTAAAAGATTTATGTTGTAAAAGTTCATTATTAACACGTTAAACGCCACTGATATTTCGGTCATTTTACGATTTCTACTGAAGTGATACTTTTCCTGTTAATATTCCATCTTTGTACAGTAGAAACTTTAAAGATACAAATAATTATATATTCAGGAGGGTTTTATCTTTTGAGCGCCAGTATTTAAATACTGAATGTGTTAGAAAATTCGTAAGTAGTACAATTTCAAAGTTATATGAAATTTCATTGAATTTAATAGCGTCGGTCACCGGTAACCCCCATGACAGTCAACGTGTTAATATAAGAACTACATACCGACGTTAAACCTGTTATAAATATATAGAATACGTGCATTGAGAAAAAAAAGGAATCTAGAGGCGAAAAACATGATCGTTTCAGTAATTTATATTTTTTAGAGTAGATGTAGATTATTTAGCCTATGACACTGCTACAAACTTGGAGGGTTTTTGAAAAAAATTGTGTACCAGCCAGATTATTAGACAAATTTATACTATAATCTGTCTCTTTTCAATAAAGAAAATGCTCGAGAAATGATGCCGTTGGGTAGGATTTGAAGTAGTACAAGGGAGCACAGAAATATTGGCATACAGCACCTGTCCACAGGAATATAAGTACGGCATCAACCAGACCGCCTTTCTAAGTGTTCCAAATATGTATTAACCGTGGCTCTCATTCACCTTCGAGCGCTCGGTCAGTGCGGTCACGTTCTCCTTGAGCTCTTATCGTAGTGTATCGTGTTGGTTTGCTCTGTTTCGTATAATTACGTGCTGGCTTTTAAGGTCTAGCTGTGCTTTAAATTTCGTGAAACACAAATAGTTATTTGTGATCATACCGTTAAAAGGAATACCTTCGGACAAATTAGACGCTCTTAGTTCTTTACTACATGTGGAGCTTGGTTCATCTATATCGTGTAAGCGTTTAAAACAACTTACAAAACCAATCAACGATAGTCTCATAGACACAGTGACCTTCCAGACGCCCTTCGTAACGCCATGAACACTACATCCCTGTCATTGTGGAACCTCGCATCGTTACTAGAAAATCAAAGTAAGCAATATTCTTTATTATCAGGGACAAATGAGAACTTAACAGTGTTTAATATAATTATTGTAGTTTAGTTAACATTAGATCTACCGACTATCAACTTAATATATTTTAAAATGACAAATCAATACGTGAGAATAAGAAAAATTAATAAGGCAAAAAAACTTGACCGATTTAATCGCTCTCAATTGACAAGATAGGCGTAGAACATTGGAAAAGAAACAGGTTTAGACATTTCAGGAATATTCACAAAAAACTCAGCACAAGTCATTTTAACCATCTTGGTAGATTTGGTGTTCAGACTGTCTTTCCTAATTTGAACTTGTTGAGCTGCTTGATGAAGATTTCAGTCTTCTTCGGTCAAATATTAAATTTCATAGTTATCCCTTTGGTTTAAACGGATAACAAATCTGTCAAATCTGTAACAAAACATAGAATTCATCTGCTGTTTTTTCAATATACATTCCAAAAAAATTAAATTAGCATAATGTGTGAGACCTTTTAAACTTAACCGAAAAAGCAATCATTCTAGGAAATTTTAATTCACAACACGTAACAAGGAACTGCCCCAACAATAATAGTAATGGTATTGCTTACGTATCCGTAACGGTTGGGTTTTCAATTTTTGTCCTCACTGAGTCCACGTATTAGCTCTATTAATGCCATATAACATCAGGTCCTTGAACATAACAATAAATTTAACTAAAAATTCAGATAACATATGATACTCTATTTCATTGTCGAACTTCTCCTTTGACCACGACACGATAATTTTTGTTTTGAGCGGCTCTATTGCTTGAAGGATAAATAATTATATGGAATGAGTTACGCAACACGAAAATTCGAAATAACTCATAAATTCTGTGCTCTACAGGAAATGTTTTGCACGATTACGAAAAAGGCATTCAATAGCAACATTTTTTAAATGTAATCCATTAATTTTCTTTCTAACAATAAGTTCTGATAAAGCGCCGAATTCTGCATAACAAAATCATTGTAGTATGTAGCACCTAAGATAAGTATTTTATGAGATATTCAGAAAATAATTAATCTACACTACAAGGCACGATCAGTCAACGTAGCAGTTATAATTTGGAGAACAACTTTGTTTACAACCGCAGATGATACTAGTTAACAAAATCCTATGCCTTAGACATCACCGATATAAAATGTCAGTTAAGCTTACAATTAGTAATGATAGAAATCGTACAGGGAAAAATGCTACATTTCGTAAGATGTTCAGTAACAGAGAGAAAAATGATATAATTGTTTACGTCCGTGCGATGAAAATGATGTCAGAGTTAAAATATTATGTGTAAGCGTCATACCACTACTAACTAATCTTAGTTGATATTTCATAGTGTCGCTGTCTAATGCGTAGGACCGTGGTGAACAACATTACCTGTCGTCGTAAACAAATTTGTCCTTCAAATTATAACTGTCCCGTTGAGTGAGGATGCGTCGTAATAAAGAATAATTATTTCGTGAATGTCTCACTTATTATTCGTTTTAAACCCTACATAGTATGAATTTTTGTTGTTTTCTTTTTGTTGTTTTTTTTTTTTATATAGAACTCGACGCTTTATCAGAATTTAGATAGTAAATATAGATATTTCACTTAATAAAATGAGAGTGACCTGTATAATTCGATAAAACACTAAAACAGCATAAAAGTTAGATTAATAATAATTCTAGTGTAAAAATTGCCCTGTTGCATGACTCACCCTCTATATAACTATGAACATTACGACAGCAGTAAATTCAACATCAAAGTAGTCTGTCCCATGGACCTCTTCTTGTCGCCAGTTCATCATTCGGTGACATATTCCTTCTGAAATTTCTTATTCACATCTCATTAATTATTTCTAAAATAATGTATGTTGAAGTCTAATGTTCCATATTGCAACGTAGAGCAGTGATTCTCCCTCTTTCCTCTTTCCTTTTTCCTCTATTTGTCGCGCATCATGGAAGACGAAGTAGAAAGTGAAGGAGGAGCATAGAAGAAGTACAAGTAGGCAAGAGTGCGCAGCACACTCGTCCACTGACACGCTTCGTCACATTAATTAGCGGATCGTTCGTCACCGCTCGCGTTAATGAACGCTCTCGTACGATTCTGAAGTGGCTTTTGGCTCGTGTTGCACTGCACGAACAAATACATGTGATAAAAGAAGAGAAAGAAATTGATTGGGGTGTAATTCGAAAGTTACTACATATGTCGCTGATGCCTATTCTTCCATTATCTCTTTCCCCGAAAAATCATGAACCTGTATTTAAATAGTTATTTATAGTGCAAGTTTGAAATTTACATAGATAACTAAATTGTCGAATATATCATCATAGCTTACTGTAGCATATAAAAATGATAATGTGCTCTGTTATGTGTTCTGTTCTGATTCGCCTGACGGATAGAGACATCCCTCTTTCGCACGTCATTTTCATTATAACACGGTACTGGTAAAAAAAGACCCACATTTGTTACGTCGTTCTGTACGACGAAAGAAGTGTTTTGTTTTACGGTTGAAATGGGACGATCTACATATTTCCTGGGCCGATACGGCGGCGATAGGTGGTGTGAACGGCACTGTCCCCTTACCGTATGCCATACAGCATACGTGGCTCATACCGTAAGCCATTTCAATGTTTGCTGAGAATATTCTTTCTATAGCCCTCCATTTTTTTATATTTACAAGGGAACATCCCAAAGTGTATTTTAGAATTGTAAACTGTGTATAAGGGGTGATAGTAGTTTAACACGTTCACGCCGGCGTTGCAATTTGCGTTTTTCTCCTAGGGGCGGCTATTTTAACCCTCTATGGGCCGCATTTTCTGTGACATCTGAAGATTAGTTGCACGATAGCACATTAGAAAATAATAAAAGGATTATTATAAATAATAACTTTTACTTGATTTCGAAACGTTGGATTGTAAAGAATTCAAAGTTACAAGGAGCCATAGAGGGTTAACCATCTGAACAACACTGAAGCGCGAGCCATCGGTGGTACGCGCCGCCCGATGGGACACCCAAGCGCGGGCCACCGGTGGTAAGAGCCGGCGTGAATGTGTTAATAAACGATGTCAGGATTTTAGTCAGCGATATGTATTCTTTCAAAAGTCTGGAGTAAGTGCCGCGCTGTCCCTCACAGTCCTCTTACCAGGAGTTGTAACATCTTCGCCACCCCGAGGCCAGACCTTTTAAGAATATGGTTGTCTCTTTTCAAAATCTATGCAGCACCATGATATCGGGTCATCGGCCGCTTTATCATAACTTATGTTAGACGCGAGTCTAATTTACAGCCCGAGACCCATCAATACTTTAAATAATCTGCTCCTTGAAATGCGACAAGATGTCTAGACTTTTACCAAACGCTCTTTCGAGACAAACCCTAAACACAGAACTGCCAAGTTCAAGTTTTCACCCTTTTAACGTGGGCGCTTACCGATAAAGAAAAGATGTGTCAAATATTTTCACAAAGGCTATATTATAATAAAAGGGTATAGCCGGATAAGGACGGCAAAAGTGCCCCCAAAGATAATTAACCTTGAGGCATACCGTTCGATAGGGCTCTTTGGAAAAACCCTTCCTGCAAAGTTTTAACCCGGTACCCCTATCGTAGGGGTAGTTATGGGGTAAAACGTGTTTTTCGGTTTTTGCTCGATTTCTCCCGTTTGGCTTGATAAAAAATTCTGAAAAAAATCACAGATGTTGCACCCAATGGTGTGCACCCATAAAAATGGGTGATTTACAATTCGGCATGTTGTCTTGTTAGAAATGGCCCGTTTAGTTTGAAATTAGTTTTCATTCGAAGGTCAACATGTTACACATATATGCCTGAACATGTCTTTTCGCAACTGCAACAAGATAATAAGAATAACTTTTTCTTATCAATAAAAGAAAGAACAATGACCTTCAGAAATTCCAAAGCCACAATATTTGAAGCGTTGAAAGGACGTAATTTCAACCAGATACGCTTTTCTATGCATGCAAAAATATCGAAAATATCTTGTCAAGACGGATGGTTAATGAAATAATTTGAAACTTCAGTTCCCGTGAACGAGGTTTTTAATAACAGTAAGTTCTTAACTACATGAGCGCTCAAAATATAATGTCTAACTTAGCTATGCGTTTAGCTCGAAGGAGCCGCTCCCACGCAACCGGCGAATTTCCGTGGCCGCTCAGCCAATCGGAAAACGAGAAAATTAAGCGATTGCGCCCTCTTTTCCTTACGTCCTTGGCGCGCTTTTTAGGGAAAAGAGGCGAAGGTTTTGGCGGCAAGCTTTCGCTGGCAAGGGGTCGGTTACGTACGCATTTCCTCCGCGCCCCCGCTTCGTTCGCGCGGCCCAAGGTTGGCGATGAGCCTGCACTCGAAGGGACATCGGAAACGCGTAATTTATGGCACTTACAAGAGCTATTGAGAATGTGCAGGAGTTCTAGAAAACTCTAAGTGAAACTAAACACAAAAGGCACTTCTCTCAAAAATAGCTGTGTCGCAGCAAATTACATAAGCCATGACAACCGTTTGCACGAGAGTAGAAAAACCCTCTACGTAGGTGGTCGCTACAATCTAAATAATAAAATAGAAAAACCCCTGTATTTAAATTGTGAATATTATGTCTATTCTGGCTCACAGAGCGCGTTAAGATTTAAATACCGAACTATGATAAAAGTTTTTCAACATTGGCATAAGAAAGATGAATATAGTTATTTTTGGGGGATTATATTAAATTACATTAGTGCTAGTAGGAAAGGTCATGGTGAATGTTGAAAATCATGCGGTAACACACGGACAAGAGCTATTTCGCGAATCGATAGTCTCCAGGGTTTCTCGCTATTTACGCGAGACAATAACTTCGCTACTTGCCGCGTAAGCGTTTGCATTGACACAATGACGGTCCTCGATCAGAATGGTCGTCGGATTGCGTTTAATCGGACTGAGTTCTGATTAAAAAGTATAGAGACCACCATGTTCTGCAGCTGTGTAACCTAATTTGCTCTTTCATTTAATCGCCATCGACAATACTAAAATAGTTCAATTAATCATGATTGTGAATACTCGTGTTAAATATATGAATGACCCTGAAAAGAATGCAAATAGTCCTTTTCAATTATTGTGGAATATCACAATTTTTTTTTATATACAACAATATACAATAACGAAAAATTTCTTTAATATAAGAATTTCTGTGTTTTTGATATTCTTCAACACGACAAAACTATTTCAAATTTCCATTTGTTATGTATTCTTAAAGAAAGAGACATATTTCTGGGATGTTTCGTGTTACAGTACAAGTTATTTCAATTTATAATATTTTTCTCAAAATCCTTAGTTCTTCGTAGATTAACATTATATCAAAGCCTCGTTAAGTAATAAAAATTATTAGATAATTTTAACTATATCATCGTTACTATGGTTACAAGTTTTCATAATAGTGAAGTTATTCTACAAGAAGCTGCAGAATTAATTACCTAAGTAGAAAGTATTGTAGTTACTGAACTTCTCCAAAATAACGATGCTTTAAATAGTTTCTCACAGAAACAAATACGTTTCGAATATTAAGACCATGGAAAATTTTGTACCTATACATGCGTGTTAATTTGTTCAATGCAATATTACATTATCTTTAACATATCTTCTCATTGCAGCTCAGTTTCAGTTAAATTTAAAAATTTGCAACTCTTTCTCACTTTATTAAGAAGATACATTACTCTTATCTTAGCTATTAGCACTTGCTAAATTTGAAATTGTTAAGAACAATGTTCTTTTTCTTCAATAAAATAGAGTTTCGTATCTTTACTCAGTTTTCTACCCGATTTTCGTTACTTAAATGCTCTACGTATAGATATGGTGTAGCCATTTCAGGTATCATCGAAAATGGTGAAAAATAAGCAGTGTCGCCCATCTACGGAATAATTTATTTGAAGAGCTCGAAGTCGCTAAGCCCTGCGGAAATTGTCTGCAGTTCCTTACAAAACTGCAGCCACCCTTGGATTCTCTTTCTCTCCTGAGCTCCCTCTCTAGCCTCTTCCCTCACTTCTCAGCTGACGCATATCCCTACCAGTTTCTTTCTTCGTTTCTCTCTCCTTCGACGAGTGAGTCAACAATATGAAAACCGTCCATTGTCGAATGCTTTTAAATTTGAAATACAAACCGTCTGCCTTACCACCCTCCACTACCCTCTGCCCAACTCTTTCTCCCCTTCCATCTCTGCCCTTCTTCCAACCTATCAACGTCATCGTACATGCGCACATATGCCGCCGAAAAGATTTTCTCTTGCAAAATTATGCGACTTACATTTTTTCTCCTCCCCGGTAACAAACTCTCGCTGTCTTGTTTCTCATATCTTTTCCTTTTTATTTCTGCTTCTCCCCGTTACACCGTGAAAGCTTCAACTTTTTTAGATTGGGATCGATGTTTCATGTGTCTTCATTTGTACTTGAGGGAGAAAAAGGAATTTCCCAGATATATTTTATTTTTTGTAAATAAATTAATGGTTTTGTCGATGGTCACGGCTGTAAATATTTCTTATGGTATATTATTTGTTGTATATTCCAAAACTCGCTTTTTTTGGAAATGTCTCTCTCAATGTACGATATAATATCTAACTGTGTGATAACATTGCTATCTATAAATTTTCGTATATTTCCTGGTTCTGTATTAACTCTTGAAAAATTAATTGTTAAATCAGTAACATTGAAAGAATGTAAAAAGAAGTTCTCCT
Organism: Cerceris rybyensis; assembly: GCA_910591515.1. Lineage (NCBI taxonomy): Eukaryota > Metazoa > Arthropoda > Insecta > Hymenoptera > Crabronidae > Cerceris > Cerceris rybyensis. The sequence goes on along the minus strand of OU342789.1, from coordinate 20,445,296 downwards.
TTGCATTAAGAATTTTCGAAAACGAAATATATTTTCATTACAATTTTTTGCTGATTTCCGGGATTAAAAATTCAGTGTTAATTAGATTTATTTGACAACAAATAATGATTTCGTAAAATATCTTAAATTAACATCATACAATTGTAAGAATAATGTTTCACATTTTGAATCTTGGAACGAAAAAAGTTAGTATTTGCACTGGATTGCAACTAAAAAGTTCAATTACTAAGCGAAAGTCCTCTTTATTTAAATGTTGATGAAAATAATTTCGTCTCGAAAACTTCGCCCTAATAGAACAATCCGTAGTATATACATAACCTGTATTTTAATAGTTAATACGTTGGAAAAGTGCTCATTCCTTTCTTTAAAATCAGAGTCACACTTATAACAGAAAAGGTAAAAAAAATATGGAATATTTTAACAGTTCTCGTATTGAAAAATTCTTTATATTCCTGTCACTGAACTATTTTTATATTATTAATGTTACATTATGTCATATTGTATATAATAGAAAGAATATTTTGTTAAATAAATATTTTAGTATAACTAGTTTAACTCCTTGCCGTACAATATCGAGTGACACTCGAGGCGCGATAAATGAAATAGGAAATTTTGAAATTTTCCCGAATCTATTAAATTTAAAATATCAATGGTTTACAATACAATCAAATTATTTCTATGCTATTAACCACAGATAGATTGTTATTTCAACAATTAATTCTGAAATATCGCGTATTCAGTCACAAAAAATGGTACAATAAGGGATAACTATGTTCTACACAGTCATAAAATAAATCATTGAGCAGGAGATAAATAAAAGTAAACTAGCAGAAAGATAAACTATTACTAAACATTATACAAATACGTAAGGTAAAATTATTTAGTTTTGGATTTTTCGTTTAAAACTGTTAAACATATATATATATATATATATATATATATATATATATATATATATATATATATATATATATATAACCAACCGTTTCTAATACAATTATCATTTATTAATCTAATTGTATGGTTTATTAATAAATATATTTGATCATGATTTCGATAATCCCCTTGTACCAATCTCAAAGACACATTTCCCAGGCTTTTGGGGAACTTCTGCTTAACATGTCCACGAATTAAACTGCAAAACGAAGCTGTAGCATCTGTTGCTAGCGGTTTAATCCATTCTCCTTTCGTGTGCCTCAATATTGCGCGAGTCGTAATCACAGCGAAACAAGAGTAAAGTAGGACAACATGCTTTCGTTGGAGTAGGGAAATGAAATCACAAAAGAATTGGCATGTAATATTTGTAATTAAAACGATAATGCTTTTTTATGCGGTTATTACAGTTATGAAGCATCAATTAGTCAAATGGCGTATCCTGTAAATCCTGTCACGAATCGCGAATAAATAAGTCTTGAAACGAATCATAAATGGTATCATATGCGGTGAGACGAATTTTAGTAATCATGTTTCATGCTAGATGATTTTGGACGTATTATTCTATCAGATATACTTAATATCTAATAATTCACTTATCTGGTAACAATTTCTAGGTAATTACAAGATTACTTTAGAATTTCTCGTAAATGGCTCAAAGCAAAAGACTTTTTTAGTTTAACCCGTTACCTGCGATATCTCTTCTAACTACGGATGCCATACAAGCTTTAGATTTTTGGAATAGAGATTTAACAGTGATTAATGCTATATCGTTTACTGGAAACTGAAACAGACAATGTAGAAATAGTTTCTAGATGTCGGTTACTACTGGTTTCGTCAATTTAACAGGTTTTAGAAAATTTAAATCCTGTTTTAATCGAATTTCTGTACAAGGGACACGCATTATTTTAGGGCAATTTGTTAAATAAGGAAACTTCTTTCATATTTTTGAATCGATGCTGTATGTACTTTGTTGTTGGCTTCTCAAAGTTAGACTAGAGTTTGGTTGTATTCTTAACTTACATTTTCATGTTCTTTGTAAATTATTTTATACTTTGAGTATTTGTAAAGCCATGCTTCAGATTTGATTGCCTGTTAAATATTATTCAGTATAAACACAGTCATTTAATTTTAAGATCGAAGATAATGATTTTACGGATCGGGAAGATATATTTTATGTTTTTTTTTTTTGTATTTTTAGCCAGTAAAGGAAATCAGATTACACGCATAACGAATATCTATTTTTTTCAAGAAAGTATGAGAATGCAGTATTCACTCCACGAAGATTATCTACTTGTAGACACTATTAAATTCATTTTAATTGTTGTTATCAATAACTCAACGCGAACAACTAGAATACTAAATGCTTTGTTTAAATATAGTGTTGGATACCTCTTAAATTTGTTAAGGCATAGTATGCCAGAGGAAGTCAAGTCTTCTTAAACTGTCTAACTCAGGTCAGAAAAAAACCAGAGATCTGCACTTGAGCTCTGCCGAGGTATTGTAAAAATTACGACACTCCTCTGTCTCTTTTTCCTTCTTTCCTCCTTTTCTAAAAACCCTTACTAGCCTTCTCCTACGTACTTCCCTTTCTCCGACTAATTTTCCGTCCACCCTCAACGTTCTTCCAAAAATCCTCACTTCGATTCCAAGTTCAAAACTGTAAACATCTCTCTCCGCTTAAATAAACGCAAAACTAAAGAAAATTCGAGAGGAATTTATTACGGGGTCACAACAATAGCTTACGATTAATGCCTCATCGCAGTGTCGGTCACCGGTGACCGATATTTCATTTACCTCATAAGTTTTGAATTTATCACTCTTTGGCTTCACTACGGGAACAAGAATTTCTCTTGTAAATTTTCTAACAAATTCTAACAAATAAGTTGTCCCTGTAAGTAGAAATGATGATTCAGATAAATTAGAAACTTACAATTAGTTAGGTCGATTCGAGGAACAATCTTGAGGAGGCAGTTTCGCTTTCTCAAACGAAATTATAACATGAATTACGTTATCCACGTAAAATACTTCATAATTCTTTCTATTTTTGCGGTCTCTCATTAGTCGCTGTATTTTTAATACATCCTCCTAATTTAAAACAATTCCTAATGTCAAACAATCTTTGGAGATACGATCAGTTAATTGTACATTTCGACAAAGTTCTTAACCACGAAGAAACTTTGTCAGTAGAAATAACATTCAAGTGTAAGCATCGTGTTCCAACACATACTACTTAAAAGACGTTCCTGGTGCTGGCAATTTGCATTTGTTTGAGGTGACGCTATAAAAACAAAGTCTACATCAGAGCGCATAAATTGCAGATAAACACTGTAATGAGTGGACACAGTCGTCAATTACTTCCGGTTAAAAAAAATATATCCTTCAAATTATTTCAGAAAGTCTTAATTCATCACTTCCCAAACCGTCGACATCCTTACACAAGGTGTACTTTGTAAAAGCCTCTGATTAAATAACGTAAACCCAAGGAGTAAAACGCAAGTCTCATTGCGATTTTACTTCTGTCATCGAGGAAACGGAATGTTCTTAATACCGCGTAATATCAACAGGAACTGTTTCCCGTCGAAACTCCTTTCCACGTCAAGAAGTAAACCATTACTGTCAGTTGAACTGGTCAAATGAGAAACTTGGAAGAAAAGTTAGCTTTCGTTACAAATCAAGTCAAGAACTTCTCTTTTCTTTGAAATTACCGACTGACAAGTGCACATCCTGTCAAAAGAACATGGTGGACTTAAGATTTCTTTGATATTGCCTGTATTTGCTAGAAGTAATTGTTTTATTCATAAAATCATTAACCTGTTGTACTAAAATCACGATTACAGCTCGTCATTAACTTTCTAATTGTAAGTCAAAAAGACAATGATGAGCTGCACCTTTCAAGGATTATTAAATAACTTTTCTTTGCTTATAACTAGACTGCGGATATTTATGCAAATTTCGAATTTCACAAATGCAGGTGAGACAGGAAAACCTACCTAGGGATTTATTGCACTCAATAAATATTATGACAAATACCATACTTTGGATATTTTAGATATATTTTTATATTATGTTCTTTTTGTATATTTTAGCCGCATTTAATTTGTCAAAAATGCATAAAAATCCGCAGTCTGCTTATAACTGTATCAGTACGTGTATTCAGTTTAACGTGGTAAGAGAAGTGTAATATTAAACAGGTAAAACATACTTAAATACATTTTATGAATATTACAAAGAAATAGGGTATAGAAGAATCATCAACCAGTAGAATAAAAAAGATTATAAGCAAGGTCTACTCCAATGACTTGCTTTTTTAACATGCCAGATACAGATTTCTAGTAATAATCAACTGCTGCACCAATGAAATAGCAAAATTCAATGTTAATCACTTCTTTATAAAGTAAAGAGGAATTAATTAGGATGATAAGGTATTTTGCGTCTAAATAAACCACAATGCAGGGAATTAAAACAGAAAAAAACATTATTTAAGAAATTAAGTATTTCAGTATGACCTACTAATTTTAATAAAGGGAGAACTTATATTGCAGGACGTTACCACTATGTCCCTTGAAAGCTTAGACATCTGCTCTTTCAAAACCTTTTGTTAATCGTTATGCAGTTAAAATCTTCATCATTTTATACCGTTTTCTTAACACTTAGGCAACCGTCGAGAAAGAAAAAATAAATTATATGCTACACAGCGCGAATTTGTCAGCTGGTAAAGTAAAAGTGAAAGATCTTTCATACGATCGTCAAACTTTCGTCAAAATAGGGAGATCCCTCAATTAGGTTGCCTCATGTTAGTGATGAGTAGACTGCGGATTTTTATGCATTTATGACAAATTAAATACGGCTAAAATATACAAAAAGAACATAATATAAAAATATATCTAAGATATCCAAAGTATGGTATTTGTTGTAATATTTATTAAGTGCAATAAATCCCTAGAGAGGTTTTCCTGTCTCACCTGCATTTTTGAAACTCGAAATTTGCATAAACATCCGCAGTCTAGTGATGAGATTGTTTTCCACAGTACTCTTTAATTGACAATGATGCACCCTTATATCATTGATTCCTGTCTTTCAATTGTTTTTCTGAACTCTGTTCGTTGGTTGTGCCGATGCCGGCTCATCAGGGAAGGCTTCGAAATCGGAAGACGGAGTTTGTTTGTCATACCGATTAGTCGGAGACGTCGACTTCTCGTACGTAGATATTGAAGCAATCCTACTTTTTTCCAATAAATCCGCCATTGGATAACGAACAATTTGTATTTTTAATTTTTGATCTACACTAAATAGTTTCCGAGATATTTTAAAAAATAACTTTTTGATCCCCAACTTTGGGGCCTGTTTTCACCTTGTAGATATGAACGAGGGCTGATAAAAAAATACGTGCCAAATATTTTATCGAATTGTACATACCCTGTAAATTTCAGTACAATCGGTTATTAACACTTGGGAAAGCTCCCTTGTTAGAAATGCTACGTATGTAATACTTAATAAGTTAATTTTACCACTAGGACTATCTGCATCGTGAATGTTATATTCAGATATACTGAATGAGAACTTTGAGAAACGACAAAACAAAAGGGGCAAAAGATGATCAATAAAAAAGTTTAGGTTTTATAAGATAGATGTGTTTTTTTTTTGTGAATGTAGTTTATTAGTGTTTGATATATAATGTTAGATTAAGATTCCATAAACTAAAGAATTACAATATTTGTGAATAAACTAAAAAGAATAATCATGACGGCGCATGTCGTATCTCGATTATAAACAGTAACTAAACATGAAGTACAACTATCGAAAAATTAATAAGATGTGTAATACTTACTGTACGGTTCCCTATAAATCCAAGGAATTTTTAGAAAACGAAGGGAATAATTAATTCGGTTATATTAATATCTTTGGTAATTTTAGTGTTACAAAACGCAATGGTGATTGTCACATAGGTAACTTATTCTTCGCCATTATCTCCACTTTATTGACTCATCCTATTTTTCCCTGTCAAAATTATATCGAATTTCAAACTTACGAACAATCCTTTTAATTCTCTGCCCAACCCAGCATAGCTTTCATGCTTAGATAACAAAGATTCTTGCAATAATAGAATGTATCAGTACGAACCACAGACACCTCTTTATGTTCATGAAACACTATAATAAAAGGTTTCAAGAATTCTTAATTGGCAAAACGTTAACATAGATACTTCTGCAGGAATAGAACAGCAAAATGATCAATAATTTTGAATAAGAAATAATGTTTTAACTTCTCAACTTTCACGGAACTGCAAGATATTGTTTTGAACATGTTTCTATTACGTATTTGCAATGTAAATTGAGAAGTTCACCGCGTATAACAAGTCATGTATTCAAAGTGCAAGTGTGCTGTATAAAGTTCGAAAGAACATTCAGAGCTTGAGTACATTTTGCGGAAAAGTTAAAATATTATTTTTATAAAGCTCAACAGTATCCAAAGGATTCCAAAGTGCATTCACGAACTTCGTACATGTTTCTCATTGTCAGAAAGATCTAAAGGTATCTCACAAAATCTCAAAATGTTCTCGCCTAAGTTCAAAAATATCCATGAGAAAAGTCTAAGATAATCAGACTGTAACAATAAGTATCAAATTTTAAAACGTTACAACTTGCTGCTGTTTCGAAACTATTTTGTATATCATCTGATTAGTTATCTGATTAGATAACTGTATCTCAAAGTCGTCTTTGAATACCGTATTCAATGTAGCTTGAAAGTGTGGAGGCTCGTACACCTGTCTCTTGCGTGGTTCTTTTTGAAGTTGCAAAATGTGGCGGAAAAATTACAACACTGAAATGCAGTTTTGTAGTTTCAGCCCCTACAGTTGAGTGTCCTTTAACTGCAATTCGCGTGTTGAAAGTCGAAGAAAATGGTACTTTCAGAAAAATTGATAAAATTCCAAGGTATAAAGGTACTTTTGCGATTACGACCGTGCCATAAATTTGCCGTTTTAACTTATCCGCGTGCCGAAAGTTCTAAAAGCATACAAGCTGAAACGTTAAAACGCAAACTCCCTGTTATCAAAAGAATCCAGGATTATGTAACATTAATGTTGATCCTTCTATCATCCTAAATTCACTATAATAGTCATACTTTGTATCAATTAATTTACAAAACGAACGCGTTAAATGGAAACATCGAAACACGAGTGACAAATAATAGAGGAATAAGGTGGGGAAACCGAATCGTTAAAAGTTAGACGGCATTTTTCACTGTGTTACACACGTAACGTTCTAGACCGTGCGGATAGGGGTTGCACATTGCATATGGTATATGGCGACGTATCATGAGTGTAAAATACCGCGTACACGTTGTAGGCAGCAGCAGGTATCTGCCGTACCGGTGCATGAAATATAAATAATTAGTATGATATATAAGCTGCCTGCGGCCGGGTGTGCCGGGCGCAATATATCGACGTGACCCATGGCTTTATTTCGAGAACGGCCACATTTTACATGCTAAATTAGCTTTCCCACTACCCACGATTTATGTCACCCGGTTCGGGAAAATTTCTGCAAAAATAGATAATTTGAACGTCGTTATTAATCTAAGGATAGAAATAATCGAAACTGAGACCCGATTCCAATGCACGGTATAAATGATAAAGGTTTCATTAGTATACGTCTTGTGGTCGTTATGAGAATTTATGGTTCCCCTGTTTTCTAAATTGCACCGTGCCGATGTAAAAGTATTCCTTTACGGAACGTGCAGATTAAAGTATGGAAATTTCTGGGAGTACGAGGGTGAAAAGGAGGATTCATAGCGTGAAAAGAAAACCGGATGGTGTATGGTGGTTCATTCTAAGCAAACTCCAGGGAAGATGACATCACGTTTCGAACTCACGTATAAACCTTACAGGGGTTCTCCAAGAAATACCGTGCACGCTGAAATTTCTAAGCCTGCTTTCTTTTGCGGTTTTAATTATACGACTAACTTTGATTACAATTAAAGCCAAAGGTAATATGGTCCTTCGTGGAAATACCTCTAGAAACGTCAAAATAATTATTTACGTTCTTTAATTTCGTAGAAATTTTTATGTTTGTCAACATCTAACTTTAAGCATACTTTATAAATAAACATCATTAAGACTAAAATCCTTAACATTTTCAATTTGAAATCGAGTTATAAATGTATAAAGCTGCGTGCATTTTGCTACTACTTTAAAGTGTATACAAATAAGTCATGAAGTAGTTCTTACAAGGAAATTCAGGTTTCTGAAAACCAGAAAAATGATAAAATTTCTAGTACAAGTAGTATATTTTACACTTAATGCAAATATATTTTTAATTCGTGTCGTAATTTACATTTAAGCTTTGAAACCACTCTTTAAAAAAAAGAACAAACAAAATTTTCTTTATGGTGACGTACCTCGATAATGGTGGAATACGTCGAAACCAAGTTTAAACAAAAATTGTATCGTTATTTCACATCTACAGAATTGTTGAAAAAAAGCTTTTTTTTAAGGTTAGTGAAGAGACCGATATGAAAAAGATGAATTTATAGAAAAAATCGTTGTACAGTGTTTTAGATGTGACAGTACGATACTACTTTTCTAAATATATTGTTACGACACACCCAGTAGATTAAATGTTACTGGGTAAGGAGACTTGGCAATTGTTTGTTATTAAAATAATGATGAGTTTCTATGGTCGATGGTCCGGGTGAACCGACGTGTTCTCTAAATAAACGTTCTCAGTTTTTCTATAATTGTGTACTATTTAATTATGTCTAAAAGGTTAATGCGTACGCGGTCGACTCGTAACAATATATTCAACATCTCTTACCGATCTCCAGATATTTTACCAATACAAATGTTGTATTCTTTTCGGCAAATTTAAATTTCATTTATTATTTTTTTCGAATGTAACTTATCCTAATTTATTTGTTAGACTTTTCTAATTAAAATGATACCAAACAGGATGTGTTTGAATTACCTAAATAGTAAGTAATGTTACGTGTTGCACTTGTTTGCAACGAGCAGCGGGAAAATCGGCACTCTGGTTTTCTCAAATTCAAAAGTGGGTCGAATGCGAGCGTGGTGTGAAATTATCAAATTTCATTTTAATACTAACTATGCGGTATGTTTATTACTAATAAAGAAAACTTAATAATTAGCAGAAGCTGAAAAATGATCGAGCAAGCGTGCTCCCAAATATGTAGTGAGTAACTCGGACTCATAACACTGTGTTTGACTCAAAAGCCATCAACCAACAGACACAAAACCGCATTTTTATCTACGTCGCAACAACGGGGCCGGTGTCTCAATTGTCTTAAGAAGCGGGGTTTCAGACGAGAAAATCAAAAAGTTCCCTATCCACTTTTCGCCATGAAACGCCATTCTGAGAAGCCGATTCTAAGACGCAACAGTAAATATATTAAATACTAATTGTAAGTAAATATAATTTGAACTAACAAGGGAACATATCGAACTCGAACACACCGATTTTGATGAAATTTATGTCACAGATAGTCCTCGTAAGAATATTAGACACGTATTTTTTTTATCGGCAACCATCCACTCTGAAGAGGTGAAAAAAAAGTTGAGGGCAGAAAACACATTTTTGGGTATATCTCGGTAACCAGCAGTCAAAAAAATTTCAATTTTTTTTCAAATTGTTTGTTTTTCGACCAGGAATTTAACTGTGTAAGAAAAGTCGCCAAAAAGTTATTTGTTTAAAAAATATATTAAAAAATTATTTTTTTTTGTTAATATCTCCCAGGAAACATTCGCAATAAATTAAATAAATTTATGTACACAAACTATGGTCCAAATTAGCGGATATGTGTTTTTGGATTTTTCCGATTTTTGACGATAAGGGTCATTATTTCGCGTTTAACTTCTCTCGCTCCGTGCGGGACTGGCCGGCCGAAATGGACTTGTAAGTACACCTTGTAAGTATATCGTGTTTGATATAATTTTGCTAGTAAAAATCTAAAAAAAAAATATGAAAAATGAAAATGTTTTATGTTTTAAGTATTAGTTGCACCCATATCGGGAGTCGTATATATGTTAATATTGGCCCACCAAAAGAAGTCTCTTAGCCCTCTGACTGCTCAATTTGTGGACCGAAATCGCTTCAAAAATTGTGTTTTTTTTTTTTGCATATTTTAAATCTATATAGGGTAATTCCGGGGGAGATGGCCGTACGGGAGAGATGGCCAATAGAAAAAACTTCAAGTAATAATTCATAAATGGCAGTACTTTAATTTAGTATCGATTCCTTTTGGCACGGACAAGAAGTGTTAGTGGATTTTTTTGCGAAATAATTACGGAAAGGTGAGAAATTTGACTTTGTTTTTTAATAACACGTTCGATCTAAACTAAGCGGTTGACATATTAAATGGTCACAAAGAAGTTTTGAAAGTTTTGTCCGTTTTCATGCTTTCTATGTGAAGTAAACAAACTTTCTCGTGTTCTAACTTCAAAATTAACTACAAAATTGAGAAGTTGCTTTAATTAAGTAATGTGGCCATCTCACCCGGACAATCGGGAAAGATGGCCATAGTATTTACGGGAGAGATGACCATAAAATTTGGACGCGGCCTGAACGGAAAGTTCAGTATCAGTCACCGATCACTTTTAACATCTGAAGAGCATATTAAAAAACGAAAATTGAAAGAAAATGAAAAAGAGAAAAAGGAAGAAAAGTCAAAAAAGCCAAAAATAAAAACGGAAACTAAGACTGATAGACCTAAGAAAAAAAATACTGTTTAGAAACGAAAGGCAATTCGTAGGTTGTCTTATAGCAGTTGCGAAGAAATTCCCATCGTTTTCTATGATACCTCTGAAAGTGAATCTGAAGATAGAGAGAAAGAAAACTGCAGAGGTTGTGGTGATAATTATTACAGGACACAATTAGCTGAAGATTAGATACAATGCAATATTTGTATGTTCTGGGTGCATGAAAACTGCACCGAGTTTGAGGATATGTGTTCTTACTGCGGTAATAAGAAAAAAAAAGGAGTTAAAAGATCTCAAGGGCAAAGGGAAAGGCAAAAAGAGTACTGGCCATCTCCCCCCGATCACTATGGCCATCACCCCCGGACACTCTGGGAGAGATGGCCAGTCCTAGTTTTTTCTAAAAGTTTAAAATTACATTGTTTGCATTCTTTAAAGTAATTTATCGTTAATGTTTGATAAGAGTAATAAATAAAGTTTATGTTCTATATTAATTCAATGTTTTATTCGTCATAATTCCTTCACAATAGAGTCTTAAAGTTACTAGGGCCATCTCCCCCGGACTTACCCTATATCGGAGAATTGAAAAATGCATTTTTTCTTTCTAGAAAAGATTTTTTACATAGATTTTTATCATGAAAAACTAAGTTGTCAGAAAAACCAATTTCAGAAGTTATCACCAAACGTATATAAATGGTTAAACGGGGGAAAAACGGGGTGCGCTCCTCAATTGTTGACGCGTGACAGCGCAACAGCGATAAACGATACGATTAAAAAATCGGTAGTCTCGCGAAGCGGTCACCGGGGCTGCAGCACGTACCGTTAGGCGTGACCTGGCTGGCCATTGTTCGGCAGGATGACCGAAAATTCAGAAATCGGCAGGCCCATCTGGTTGACAGATGTGGCAAAGTCAGTCGTCTGGTTTATGACTCCAGTCATAAACCTAGGCGACTGACAATATTAATTAAATTTGGCGTTCGCATCTTTTCTCGGAACCGAACCACCGGTTCTTGGATTCCTGCCGCCTACAGTGACCAGCCAATCACAAAATTCGATTTCAGTGACCGACGTTACTTCCGTTCTATGTGCCAATCAGAAAATCGTATTCTGAGAAATACCGAATCTTCCAATCGGAAATTTTCTAATTTTGCATAGCACCCCTTCTCACCAACAGCAGTGAGGAGGAGGGGCCCGGTTGGAGGGCGATTCGGACTTTGGCGGATAGAACGAAATCACAACTGTTTGTACCACACATCGATCAAGAACTGTTTTAACTATTGAACCATCAAGAACTGTTTGCACCACGTAACTATCAAGAACCTTTCCATATCGTGTATATAACCATCTCGACCAAGAGATAGAAATAGTTTAAGTGTTGTTGTTTTACTGTTATCTCGTTGTTAAGTGTAAATAAATTACACCTACGCTCAATCAAGAGTATCAGCTAATTCGGGAGACCCACAACAACCAGGCTGCGTTATATTAATTTATACCGTAGCCGACGCGTTAAACGTCAAGAAATCGAACGAGGCGTGCACTTTAACATCAATATAGGAAGAAAAACACATGCCCGCGGAAATCGCGGGATGAGCAGATTTTGCAACATTTGAGTTGCCCATGGAAATCGCGGGACAAGCAGCCAGAGGGTTAATAAGTGACTTGCTCTGATTCGACCTGACGGATAGAGTAATCCTTCGTCCTTACGTATTTTTGATTCTAATGCGTAACTGGCTAAAAACACACTTAACGACGAAACAAAAGTTTAGTTTTCACTTGTCATTCGCCGAGCTCAGGTTTCAAGAGCCGACATAATAGGAATAGGCTGTCCTTACCCCATACCTCAAGCCAAGTGACTTCATTACGTTGGTGACTTATACACTCTTCCCTTGTCGAGCGTCGTGGGTCGCCAAGGCGGATCCTCCCATGTGGAGATATGTCGCATTTTTCCAGTTTTCACTGTAGTAATATTCTACAACTGACGCAAACTTGATTGTTTTCACTTCCACCGTCCAAATCGCGTTCGATATCATACTCCGATCCAAAGCATTCACTCTTTTCATACTTTAGTCCGATTTGAATGTGTTAGCTCTTTCAGTGAATAAGGGGATAGAACGTTAACTGCCGTAGTATACGTGTGAGCGGTGACATGGCTCTTGAAATCTGACGAATGAGACCTGCATTCTTTTCCCTAACCATCTTGGAGCTGTCGAACTGTACATTCATAACGAAGACTATCTAATTATTCTTCCTGGACCGGGAATTTCCACCAACTTTGCATTCTGCAATCGCTAATTGTTGGTAACGTTATGACGAATGATAGACATTGACTACCATAAAGGAACGGCAAACTTTTTCTTTATCTTGAATTTGATTTTGCTCCTGTACGACGGGACGCCACAACTGAACAACTATAGCAAAAGGGAAACACATATATTGGGTTGGTCAAAAAGTCCGTTCGGTTTTTGGACATATAAGTAATTGCAACCTATATTTTTCGAAATCATTAACATTTTAAACTGTGGCATATTGACCCAATTAATCTGTCACTTTTTCCCATCTTTTGCGTAGGTTCATTATACCCCGTCTGCAGAAGTCTTGGGACTTTTCCGCAAAAAACTTAATGAGGTGACATCTTATAGTGTTTGCGTTTTTGAAGGATTTTCTATTTAGAGTGTGAGAAAAACGATCCATTCTTTATGCGAATCATCCTCGAATACGGAGATAAGAAATCGATCATTTATGATAACATCGACAAGAAACTTTATCTAAAAGAAGATTATATTCCCTGTGTAGTGGAATTTCAAAAAAATAATGTTTTACAGGCTAATACTGCGTGAGAAAACAAATAATTTAGATGTTTACTGTAACCAACTAACAACGAGAAAGCAGACAATCAGAAATGCGCGATCAGAATTCATTAATGGTATGAGGGTTCTTCTCCAGCATGATAATGTAGAGCCACATTCGTCTCTGCAGACTGGAGAAAGTTATTGAGTCTTAGCTGGGGTGTTTTATCCCATCTTGAAACTTCCCAGGCCATAGCTCGTTACAATTACCACTTATTTTGCTCGCTCCAGAACTCTTTTAATGGGAAATTCTTCAAAGACGAACGTACGATAAAATGTCAACGGAATAAGTTTTTTGCGGATATGTCCCAAAATTTGTGCAAACGCAGAATAATGAAACCACGCGGAAGATGGCAAAAGTGCTAGAATAAAGGAATCTATAAATCACAGATTAAAATAACATTGTTTGAGAAAAATATTGGTTAGAATTTTAATCCTAAAAAGCGAATGAACTTTACTACCAACCCATTATTTCAAGTAACATACAGTTTCCAAATATTTTCAAAAATAGAAAACATAAATAGCAAAAGTAAACGTATTTTTTATTAACTTGTATAATTATCATTAATAACAACTTCTCATGAAAAATTAACTATAGTAACGATATCTAAACTTGGAGGTGCAAGTCAATTCATAGGGCGACGTAAAAAGGCTAATGAAAGTGTATTTTTCATACCATAACATTATCATAAAAGCATACAAATTATTTTATTTGAACGATTTCTGCTAATCGGCGACAACGTTCAGAGCGATTTTATAAACGCAACAGTAGAAGGTAACATCCGTTCGCAAATTAAGCGGAATGAGTGCACACGTTTTAAATAGAGGGTGCAGGAGCGAGATTATATTATTTAAAAGGAGGCCAGTAACAACAAGTTTGGAAAACACTAAATCAAAGAAATGGATATTTTTAATAGAAATACTCTGACACTCCATAGGTTAGAGGAAATAAGCGGAATCAATTCGGTCATGAATTACAAGTGGCAAAGGGTTAAGAGACAATTGGATTGGATGCAAATTTCGATACCACCAAATTAGAAACTACAGTCCTTTTAAAGTTAAATCGAATTGTTCTATGAGTTTCGACCAGCATACATTATAGTTAACCAATGTAATTCAGAAAACGCACCTAAAACTTTTAACATGTTTCTCACGATAGAAATAAATAATAAGTTATCTGATACTTTTTATCTTCCGTACATTTGCTCCATGATTGATACAGAAAAGTCTGCTTTTATCTCGTGGCGGCAGTACGATCGAGTGCCACCACCGATCTACGACCGCCATTACTCCTACGCCACCCATAGTTCAAGGATCGTCCGCTAGACATCGTGTCCACCGAAGGATCGCTCTCGCGAGTCCTCCAACGACGATCGGTATCTATATATACGATCAACCGGCAGATACCATTGTCCCATCCGGGGCACAGTGTCTAGGGCAGGGCCTGTTCGGTCAACCCAACTGACGAGTCCACGAGCAGGCCCAGGACGAAACGCAGCGCGCTAGCAACCATCTTTACACTTTCCTAGGAACAGGAGGACACCCGCCAGCCGGTGACTCACAACCTTGGGCGTGGATGGGCCCAATTAAGAACCGCGGCCGACCCGAACATACCCAATCATACTCATCGTAGCGTTTTATTGCAATTAAGTTTCTAACAACTTAATTTCGTTCTTATAATTTAACAATCACTCTGCAGGTGCGTTTACATATGTCTGTAATTTGTCATCAAGAAAAAATACCAGTATATTGATAAAAAAAGAGCCAACAGCATAGAATGTCATAAAATAAATTCCAATCAGCTTAGCATAGTAACAAATTTGTCAGAAAAGAAGTTAGTAAAGGGGTAAAGAATGCCACCTTAACACGTTGAGTGCCGCGTGAGTCATCGGTGACTCACACTGAACTTTTCGTTCAGGCCGTAACATTCGCCGGTGCCTGACTGTTCCAAGTTTTGTCTAGAGTTCGTGTCGTTGTTTTCTACAAGTTGCAATACTGAGATAAGAAACAATGGCCCTAATATGTTTAAAAACCTGCATCGAGTAAATTAAAATTTGCTACTAGTGCGCTTTCCATTCTGTACCACGATACCAGCGCGCTTCTAAGCAGGGCACGGGGCCTGATGGCAATTTCCTTATAAAATCGCGTGGCACTCAACGTGTTAACGGGGTCTATCAGTATTCAGGGCCCGTGAAAGTTTTATGCGTAACTACGGCACTTATATACGAGTCTGACTCAGCAAGCAATGGTAGCGGGTGAACGGTCGACACACGTTGTTGACTTGTTCTTAAATTGTGCCGAAACGAAAACAGCTATGACATTTTTTGCATATATCCATTTTTTCATAAAAATCCGCAGAATGTAATGATGTATAGTGAATTTGTGCTAGTAGTAGTACCATACGCGAAAATGCAAAGTGAAGACGTAGAAAGTTTATTTATATACTTCTACAATTAACAAAACACGGTTGAAAGGAAAATAATCTTATACATAGTATATCCGATCTGCCCGAGATGTGGAGTCAACAAACACATGGAAACACACCACCAACACATATGGCATACACACAAGAAACACCTTATCATCACTCATAAGCCTAAAAAAGAAATCAGCGACGATCAACGCGCAAATAAGGTTCCTCCAAAACTGCAGAAACCAGAACATCCTTCCGGCACACATCGAGAACATGAGGATCAAGCTACCCAATTCACAGAATAACATTATGAGAAAGAGACAGGAGAACACAACATCAATCTACAAAAGGAAACTACTTAAAATAGAAATAGACGAATTATATCTCCAAAAAGAAAGCATCAGGGACAAGCTACAAAACAAATTAAGCACAACGAACGTGGAGCACACGAACACCTAATATATATCAAAAACAGAAAGTGTATAATGAAAAAGAGGAAGAGGAAAAAAGATATATAACGCAATGATAACAGGAATAAATCGGACTTAAAACATAGGAACACATATGCAATAGGCAAACTCCGGAAAAGGAAACCCTGAGTGGTTTCGAAACATGTCGAGTTAAATAAATATATTTGCACAGTCAATGTTCGGCGCAACCGTGGGGTAGTTGCGTTGTCTTGACGTAGAAATTAATCGTCGCCAAGTAATTTAAGAGAGAGAGTTGTGTTGTTCTTGTGTGTATTAGTAGACCGGAGTTGTTCTGGTAACGTTTTATTAAACTTTGAGAGTTTTAACAGTAAGCTGGATACGCTTCTCATTGATGCGATGACGTCGGTGACTACTGTAATCACTAAAAGCTAGTTAAAAATTACGCTGCTTTATACTAAGTTTGAGGAGCCGATTCCCCCCACCCGAACTCCATTCTCCAATCACGTCACAGGAGAAATTCGGGGGATAAGGCATCGACCCCTCCGCTCAAGGGGGCGACCAGAAACTCCTTGCACGGCCTGACCCTCGGTAAGGGGTCCGCAAAGGAGACCGCGCTGAGATTGGTTGGCTTCGTAACAGTCAATATTCAACCGAAAAAAGGGCAATTTATTTATATACTTCTACAATTGACGTAGAAAGTTCGCGCACCCGTTCGTTTTTAAACTTTGGCAGCGATTTATTGCCGTTAAAAAGTAAGAAACATTATAACTGCTCACACCTGTATACTCCGGAAACACTTCTCTATTTTTGGGGCCAAGAGCAGCTATCCACGTTTCTTAGTTTTCACGTAATACCAGCTTTTTTACCGAAGTCCACCGTTTTTACAAAAACTGATGTTTTTCGAAAACAGAGGGTGATAAAGCAATTTCGTTGCCGGATTCGGGTTTAGGACAACGAATCGTATGAGAATCATCAAGTGGCTATAGGAAAACAAAATGATACCATAGAGGTCACCGGTGGTCGTCGTTATTGAATTCGATGAAATTCCTTCTGACTATTATATTGCAATATTCAGGAGCTTGGTAATATATTCAATATTTAAATATTGCCATTAGAAATTTAAAGTACCCCTGAGTATTTAACTGTTTTAATCATTAACGTTGCTAATTGTTAAATCATTAACGGCATGAGCCGTTTTAACTTGCTTGGTAGTTCTATTGTTAATAAAAATGATCAATTTTCAACAGTCAGTTTAATAGAAATGCTGAAAGTAACGAAATACGATTATCATTCGGTATGGTAATCATGTGCATTACATTACCAGGAATAAGGAATTGTATTTTTTTGGAACTTGGACCAACCTCCGAAAATAATTTAAATAGAACATACAAAATTACCGATTTTCTTGGTATAAGGGAAGTAAAGACTTGCGAAAAGAAGATAGGCAACAAAACATATTGACTGGTACACTGGCCCTAGCTCTCCTGCTTTTCACTAAACATGCGGTCCCTTCAGCTCGACTCGTAGAAGCACATTCTCAAGCGATCCATTTCCAGATTAAACATGCGTAAAACTCCACTCTCGTGGCGGTACACAGAAGAACTCCTTTCCCTTGCCCCGTAGATCTCTTCACTCGTTTCATCCCTCCGTACCTCTTCTTCTTTCCTGCAATATATAGGGTCTTATCTAACCCGCTTTGCGCATGACTACTAGGGGTAAGAGGAGAGAGTCGTTCGACTTCAGAAAAAGACGCAGGTTTTATGCTTACGTTCTGGCTCGTTTAAAAACTCGTCGCGGCAAATCTGCCTTTCGAAAGGGGAGGTTTTTCTAATCGCTTTTGGATATGTGATGAAAAAATCTCCGCACAAGTTTTCCGCAATACGAATGTACCTATATTTCTAGATGAGTTGTATGTGCTGATAATTTAGAGTAGATTTATTTCAAAATATAATGTGTTCTTTATTGTAGTAATAAAAATTTTTAACGTTTTGGACTGACGTTAGTGAATATCATCAGTCATTGAAATTTGATAATTAAGTATAATTGTGATAATAGAATAATATAACCTTAGAAATAAGTATCAAATGATTACGATTATGTGATGTCTGTCGATAGTGCTTAATAATTCGAATATACCTTTATTCCTAACTTTGATCATAAAATCTTAAATATTCTTTTGCATTCGTTAATGTTGACGTGGATATATACTTTCCGATGTAGCTGATAAACGGATAATTTTTATAGTGTAGTGCCCCTTTAAGAAGAAAAAAATTCTTGCCAGTCGAAGGAGTGAAGTAGGCTCGGGCGAGATATCTTAACACTTTATCGACCGGTATTTTTTTAACATCCTACCCTCTTCTGAACGATCACTTGGCCACAAATACTTCCTTGATACAGATATCTATTTGAAAATTACAAATTCTCGTCACTGAGTCCTTGACACAGGTAACCGCAATGATAAATGATAATTTATTAATTGTAGTGGCAACCGATTAATAAGTTAAAAGTTCAAAGGCGTTGGACCCGAAAAGCCTATTAATAGGCTTCCGGTCGATAAAGTGTTAAGTTTACATTTAATATAAACAACTGTTCTAGCGACCATTGTTGGAGTACGTTTTGGGCAGTTCGTTTTGAGCATCTATTCGAGTCGGATGCGAAACGCTTATTAATACCTTTATTCACCATTATTAATACCATTATTATTATTACTATTATTACCATTATTATATTATATTACTCAATATTCTCATCTATCTAAATATATATACTCTAGTTTTGTTTTTTTGTTAATTTGTGAAGTGAATTTATTGACTATTTAATACCCCCCTTACTACAATAGATTCTATTAAACTCACAGATTACATGATGGATAGTTAAATTCTGCGGATTTAATTATTCTAGACAGAATGTACAATATGTTGCTGCACATGTCTCTAAACAGTGATGAAACAATTAATAACTGACGTAGTAATATCAAAATAATGATTCACATGCAAAAATCTCAAAATATTAATATTAGAACTTTGTACATTTTATCTTTCGTGTAAAGTGCTTTCACGAATATCAGCAGGTGCAAAATACACTATGGTATATTTGCTATAGTGTATATTATATACTATAGTACATATATGGTGGTTCATTTTGTTCGACTATTTGACCATATTCAAAACAACATCATAATGAAGCTCATGCAAGAGTAAGATCTACTTCTCATAATTCATTCTCGTTAATGGAATTTGTTCATTTGTACATTCTTCTCGAAGAATAACCTGCAATACTCTTGCATGAAATATTCAAAACTTTCACATAAATAATCCACTAAATTTACGGAAAAGGGACAACGTGTACCCAACGCAAATAGAAATCTAACGAAGCAGAAGACGAGAGGAAGCATTAGCACAGCAGCAGGTATGCAAACAGTAAGGAAAACAACTGAAAACTAGACAGACAGAAAGTAGTGGAGATGCAAAGAAGCACGACAAAAGGAGAGAAAACTGACAATCCATGAGAAACAGATGGGTAGGCGCGCGTCGTTCATTCAAAGCGTGAAGTTTGCAAGAGGTGGTCGTAGTATGGGACAAGGGAATGGGGATGCTCTACACAAGAAGACAAATTTCAGAGCTGTCGATGCAGCTTTAAAGGAAGAGTGACAGAGTTCGTAAGACAGAAAGAGAGAGAAAGAGAGTAGAGATTTAGAATGGATCTATTAAGAACAAGCGGAAAATATGTACCCACCGTGAGAAGAGCATCTTAACGCGACATAATTGCGATTGTAATCATCAGCGTATACACTGTCTAAATAGTGTATTTACTTTTGCGCAAATTACAAACATCCCCGGTTAGTTGATTCTTCTTCTTTCTTTCTCTGACAGTCAGCACAAGTGGTAGAACCAGGAGAAAATTGTTGGAGACATGAGAGGATTCTGAAGGAGAAAGAGACTGAGGATAAACGATTCTTACGCGGAGCTTTATCAATTTAAGCAATAGCCTGCTTCGAATCGACGAATGTAGTCCGAGGAAAGGAAAAGAAATTTTCCGTCGAGGTAGATCTTTTCATTGAGGCGGATTTTGACAGTGCTCTAAACCTAATCCCGAAGAAAATTTCACATATGTATGTGTTTTACAAACCTGGATTATTATACATGTATGCATTCATTCTATTTCCATCAAATATTTACGATATTGTTAATCAGCATATTTCTTGTAAACAGTAAATATGTGAGAAGATAAAAAAGGGAAAACTATAAGTATTACTGTATGTTTAAACTCCGTTCGACAAATAGCCGTCCTTCATTACGAAGAGAAAAATACACAACTTGTCACATTTGACGTCACCGACCGAACAAAAACAACCTTCATCTTACTATAAGTAAAACTATAAGTTGGCGTACCGAACGAAGCTGTTCCCTCGAACCCGCTGGATTCGAGTATCGAATCGTTTCATCGATCGGTCGCTCGCGTTGCGTTAGCGACCGGAAGCGTTGTTGACAGGAAGTCGCTACTGGACACTCGAAGACGACAGACGTTCGAATTCGTGTAGTCCGAGTAATTTTATTAGAAAGAATGCCGAAGCTCGGAAGACCCTCCGAGAGGCGTAACAATATTATTGCGGTGTGACGTAATTAATTGTATAAGGGCTTATCAAAATAGCAATTATATTTATACATGTATGACTATGTAATCTCACAGCCTATGGGCAATTCTGTGACATATTATTATTAATAAACACAATTCGTTGCACCCCTCTAGCAACCGATACTGTACAAAGCGGAGGTCATTTCATAACATACAATTCGTAACAATACACAGACACTCATACAAATTGTTTATACTTGTAGCATAAAAATTGATCAGCAATTCGTAATAAATCGGAAAATATTGCAGAAATAATTCAATCGCGTCGCGTCTCATTAATTCTTTCAATGTTATAAGTTTTGCAAAACTTAAAAATCTCCTGTCCTATTCACCGGATCATGAGTGTCAGTCGTTGCTGTAGAATAAGGGGTTAAGGTCATTATCTTGAGTATTGTCGGAAAGGTTTATCTTAGCAGTTGTCATTTATTAAAAATCAGCAAACAGAATAGCTGACCAAATATTTTCACATAGTGTTAGAATTTTATAGAAGGAATTCAGAGAAAGTACGGAATGTAAACTCCCCAAACAATTTAGTTATGTTATCCTGTAGAGTACGGAATAATGCATGCAAAATATCAATTCTTTCAAACTAGCGATAGCTCCGTCTCTCCAACAAATACCGTCTGAAGGAGTTCATATTTGAAATTGAGACTGTTTCGAAATTTTGTAAACCTTCTTCACAATTAAACATTTTGTAAATACAATAACATCCATTATTTATCATTTTAATTTCAATATTTTACAATGTATGGTTTTTATAATTAATCTTCGAACACCTCAGATGATAGAACACATAGAGGGTTAAAAGTATCAACTTACCGTAAGACAGATTGCAGTACACAAAAAAAAATCTTTTAATCTCAAAAAGAGCAACACTTTTACTGTGTGTCGTATACGCAATATACACAACATTCATTTTTACCTCAAAAACCAATATTGTTGAATTCCACCAATGTTAATGTTGTATATTAAGCTACTAGTGACAATTAATTCATGCCAACTCCTATTTTTTAATCTTCAAAATAATCCACAGCTTGTAATACTATATGTAATAGTCACTTGTATTGTAAATATAGGGGAGACTGAAGGAAGGAGAGAGAGAGAGACAAAGGGTACACATTGTTATTCTAGCCGCTTAAATAATTCATAAGCAATATAGTTCCGTGGTCACGTCTCAGCTACCCTCCTGATTGGCTCAAATTTACGATCCATTGTCGCCTGATTGGCCGCGCTTGTGCTACGAATGGTGGTTTCGTAAAGAAAAGTACTTTATCGTCTGAAAGCACTGACGTGCCGACCGTTTTATGCGTGCAAGAGGGATGAAGCATGAGAGCAAGGAAAATAAAAGAGAACATGAAACGCTTTTGGTAATTTCTTCAAGACTCACTGGTCTTCTATCCTCTTTCCTTCGATATTGGGTATGCTTTCAATTTAGTTTTGCCGAATATGTGTATTTCCATGGAATACGAACTCCTTTAAGAGATATTGTAAAAATTGTAAAATAGAAAAGGAACTGATTGTCGGTGGTTTATATTCTTTCCAAAATTGATGGTATTAGGATTTATAATGGATAGTAATAACGCACACATACCCAGGCTTAATTAAACATAATACTAAATAGTATATATTGAGTAAAAAACAAACAAAAAATGAAATTTGAATTATAAGTATCGAACGTATTTAATATACTACGAGAGTTACGTATTTTATCTATACACAAGAGGTCTTCTACCTGAAGTTAAAAAGAAATACATGCAACTGAATTACTGCATTGAATGCAGCCCAAACTGTCGAAAGACCTACATCCCCATTTCTATTATTGGACCAGAGAAAAAAGTCACTTGATAAGTGGTTTGCTCCGATTCGTTTGACGGATAGAGACATCCCTTGCTCTGGCGTCATTTTTTATTTTAATGCGTGATTGGTTCAAGAAGTCAGTTTAACGACAAAATAAGTGTTTAGTTTTCGATTGTCGCTTACCGATCTCAGAGTCTAAGAACCGATATTATGGGAATAGGCAGTGTTAGAACAGTCATACTTCACCTCGTACTTCATACTAATTGTAAGTGACTTCTTTGGTTTGGTCTGTAATATTAATAAGTGAAGCATCACCTTGAAACTCATATCACTATGGGCGCTATAGTCGCAAATTGATAGGTATTTGGGAAAAAATATGTGTATTTGATATGTATATTAAATTTTGAATCAACTGACAAACTTTCTTATTATTGATAGAATTTCTGAATTACAAAGTAGGCTTTTAAGCTTAGGTCAGTTTTGAATTAATGTTTTCAAACAATCGAAGATTTGACCACTGTACTTAACAAATTAAAAAAAACATTGATTTGAAGTATATTGATATTTCGAAGGTTTTATTTTCCGCAGTTCATTACGGCACCAATACATATAAACAACAGAGAAACGATAAGCAGTTCCAAATGCATTACATTATGTAAATAGTCAAAGTGGATAAAGTTCAAATTATCTCGTACAATGTTTGACGGTTGCTTCGAACTCACAAACTGTCTAATTTAAAGTTAAACCGCACCTATCTCGTACTATCTGAAATTTTCTCTCGTGCAAATTCAGAATATTCAACTAACTTCTGAATAACAGATGCAAATCATTCTGTTTGTTGAGCACAAAGAAAGTCCCGTTGTAGATTCCTCATCTTTTCAAGAAAGCACGTATTTTATTCTGATCTGTGGCTATTTTATAGTAAATGCCAGGATGACGGAAGCAACAGCAATCCTCTGACACTTCAAGCTCACGATTTCCATTTTTTTGTCTTCGTGTAGAAAAACCTTCTATTTTAACAACGAATGTATTACTATATCCTTATACAAACCAATAAATATGACAAAAATATGATATCCAACCACAAATGTGATCAACTCTACATCCATGTCGAAAACAATAAACGATTATATCGATTGTATCATCAGCAGTGCCAAAAGTGACTCAAAAATTCTCGTTGGATTTAAATGTAATATATTGAATAACAACTACGCTACTTGCAGTAACCGTAATGAAAGATTACAACACTCTTAGTTTAGAGCAGATCGTCTGAAATAAGAACGTTACACGGTTCGGTAGAGAATGAGCCTGGACTGGTAGAATGATTCAGATTGTGACTTCAATACTTGGACTAGAATGAATTGGAAAACTCCCTTGGAAAGTTATTTCCAATAAATATCTATACAATCAATATAATCTTGTTGATGTCGATCCTTCAGAGTTGTTTGGTAAGTTCAGGATTCAGAGGTGTTCCCTTTGCTACAACATTCAGAATACCTAAAGGGATATTATGCCTGACACACTCTCCGGCAGGCTACGATTTCTGTCCGGTCTGCTGGACCTCGTTGTCCGTGACACTTTGACGCAACTTCGGATAGGGAACGGTGTCCAGAGGACGCTTGTGCCAGGCAGTTATGAGTTGCTTAATTGTTTTGTCACTGTTCGTCCGTTCTCATCGTCCCGTTTGTTCGCCTAGGTTCTAGACTTCCTTGTATTCCTTGTCGCCGTATCCTCCTGCTCCACGTTGTTACAACAGTCCTGTCGTAGAGTTCCTCGAATACTCGGCATCATTTCTCGAATAGTACTGGCTCACCCCCTGGCAAGTTATTTGTGGGATTCTGACACTATGAAAGTCGATATTATACCATTCTCCTTCTTCTTAAACATCCAATATTATAGGAATTATTGATATTTTCATCAACAATCACAGGTCTGCAATTGGATGTTGCAATTGTTATAGTTCGAACTTAGCGACTGTTGCCTAATTTTCAGGTCTCCATTTCAGTTTTCTGTTATTATAGCTCTTGAATTTAGCGATTGTTTCATCATTTTTAGATCTCCTTTTTAGGTTTCTGTTGGAGATTTTGAATTTATCAATCATTTTAATAATTTTTAAATCTCTTTGGATGTATTAGGTATAAGGGAAAGTTCTGTCGTTTTTGAATACGTGCACTTTTATGCGTTGTCGGTCCTTAGCAAGAATTCTGATCCGACTGAAACCAGTTTAAACACTTACAATTAGATTAGTAGGTCAATCGGTCTGTGAGGAGGAGGTAGGTTTTCGTTTTTATTTTTCTTGGCTTTCTTACTGACATCTCTTCCTGACAGCAAGCTCTTACCTTTTTTAGTAACATCTTTTCCTGAAACCTTACTTTTCTTGTTAACATCTTTTAAAAACGAACTTAAGCAATGGCCGGTACTGGAGGAACCAAAAAAAATATGTTCGATTTCAGACAAAAACGAACGTACAAATGTTGATTTAATATCCATTTTTTTTATCTTCATATAAGCATACTATACTTACCAGAAGTTATTTGTTTTAAATTGAATCTCTGAACTTCGAAAATTACCGACAGAATTTTAATTACGTAGCGCACGTTCTTCGCGCGCAACAGAAATCTTTGATTTGCCAGTAAACCGGTCACGATAGGTCGACGTCGAGCGGGGCATATACCGGCGGCTCGTCAAGCTTGTCACCTGGGCGGCGGAGCTTGTCGTTTTCCACCGCCTATTCGTACCATTTTGTTTCTTGGAGTCCACTCGCTCAGCCTCTTAAAGGAAGCACCCGACAAAGTCGTAGCATTCAAATATTCTTATTAGTTTGTCTGGAGGAGCGAGACATTGTATTACATTGTTGTCTCGTCGCGCGCTTCGTTTCATCAAGGAGAATCTCCCCATGTGGTGGGGGTAATTCTGCCGGAGTTTATTCTGTTTTCACTATAGAGATATTAGAAATCTGGTGCCTACGCCAATGTCCTCACTGTCGCCACCCAAATCGCGTTGTCTCCCTTGCTTCGATCTGCAGCGTTCTCTCTCTTCGTCTTTTAGTTCGATTTGTATGTGTAGCTCTTTTAACGAATCGCAAGGTAGAACGTCAAGTTCCTTCGTGTACGTGTGACAAGAGGCATGACGCTTGACGCTTGGCGAATCAGACTCTGTCGAAACAGGCTTACCTCCTAGGTGACACGTCTGACGAGCCGCACGGTACTTGCATGAGTGTATCGTACTAATGGCGGTAAAAATCTAAACTTCATCTATTATAGGATTATAGAACTTACAACTGGCCGGTACTGGATGCCGGCTGGTATTGGGGTACTCTCCCCTATATGATTGATGATTTATACACATTTTTCGTATTTTAGTCAGTTTTTTTAAACTTGTAAAACTCTTAACATGAGTGAAGAAAAAGTGCACTTAAGACATTGTATGTTGTTAGAGTTGCAAAAAGGGAATAACGCGATGGAGGCAAAAAAAACTTGTGTCACGTGTTTGGAGAGGATGCAGTAACAGTTCGAAAATGTTAAAGGTGTTTTGCGAAATTTCGTTCGGGTGATTTTTTTTTTAAAGATGAACCCAGATCAGGAAAGCCATGGCAGTATGATCAGGACAAATCCCACGTTAGCTTCCACAGAAATGGACTTCAAGCTTGGAATTCATCAGACTACTGCTTTGGATCACATTAAAAGACTTGGTTTCCTGTCCAAACTCTCTGTTTGGATGCTACACGAATTGAAAACGGCAGAACTTTCCCTTACACCTAATAAATATGCGAACATCTCTTCCGTTTGATTTCTTTTAAAACTTGGGTAAAGTATGCTCGACAGAGTTTTCTTTCGTGTTTAATACTTTATTAATTTAATGTCGATTTTGGAATTTTATAATGATTTTGTATTTTCTTCTGCACATCCCTGTGTACCTCTAGATATTTTTTCATACCAAGACACTCGATGGTTAAAATAGGTAGGTATATATGTACATGTCTGAAATCGATGTTTTTCAAGAGTAATAGGAAAATAATAAAAATATTTCATCGTTTGATTATAAAAGGCTGTTTAGAATATCTTACAAGGGCACATCCCGAGGTGTAAATCACCGATTTTTATGAAATTTTAGTATGATATAGTCCTCGCGAAAATATTTGACCCGTATTTTTTTATCGACAACCGTCCTCGTTAGAGGGGTGAAAACCACCCTCAAAGTTGAAAAAAAAGTATTTTTTATCATATTGTTTAAACAAATAGGTTTCTTAAAAAAAATTTTATACCATTGGATTCGTGGTCGAAATACGTTAATTTTCAGTCCCTAAGAAATTTTCGTATCTCTAATAGTTTCGGAGATATTCAATAAAATAGTTTTCGTTACCCCAACTTTGGGGGCGGTTGTCACCCCTTTCACATGGACGGTTGCCGATCAAACAAATTAGGTGTCAAATATTTATACAAAATCAACCTTTTACTATAGTTTCATAAGAATTGGTGATTTACAGTTGGGGGTAGTCATACATGGCATTGATGTGACTCTACAGCCGACAGACCTGAAAAATTGAACAATTCTGAGGAGGTGTGCTTTATATATTTACAATTTTCAAGCATAAACTGATTTAACTGATATATAGCTGCTTTGGAATGCTCGTGGTGGTAGAAAATATTTGTTATGCTAATAACAATGGATACCACTCTTGCAATAATTATTAAAAATTATTTATTAATCAATCGCAATTTTTAAATTTGTATAAAAGCAATATGGGTGACTGACAATAAAATCTGACCTTTCGGAGCAGTCATACATGTATATACGAAAGAATAACTTGGCAAGTATGCAAGCGTAAAAATTGAAAATGCAACAATTTTTTTGTAATATAAATATCAAATTTTCAATTTATCCGTATTTTGTGTTTCGATATATAGTATTCACAAACAAATATTCAAAAAAATTGATTCAAATTTAACTGACAAAATGATTTAAAAAGTGGTATTTTTTAGCATATTATTTTAAAAAATGGATCTTTAAAAAAATGATTATACCATTGGATTCAAAATCCGAAGGCATTAATTTTCACTCTCTACAAAATTTTCGTATCTCTAATAGTTTTCGAGGTATTCGATAAAGAATTTTTAGGACCCCAACTTTGAGGGTGGTTTTCACCCCTTTAAAGTGGACGGTTGCCAATAAAAAAAATACGAGTCAAATATTTTCGCGAGGACTATATTATACTAAAATTTCGTAAAAATCGGTGATTTACACCTCGGGATGTTCCCTTGTTAGTCTTCATCGCTCCAAATTAACCAACTTTTTCTTCCACACATTTTTCTGTATTTATACTAATAACGAAGATATTGCAGCGAACGAGATAGCAGAAACATTCCGTGTAACAAATTATTAACTGTTAAAATTACATAAATTATTGTAATGTTAAACTGCCTGATGTATGCAAACTTTCGGAAACTATACAATTTTGTCGTGTGTATAATATTTTTCTTCTGCCGATATTTATATTTAGATTTTATGAAAAAAGAAACAAAAATTCTAATTGCATACGAAGGACAGCAGGAGGGGAGGGGCTTGTAAAATAGAATGAACATAACATTAATTAGCAATTTGTAGTGGTTGCTTTAATGCTGGCGCCAGCACCGGTAAAATCTAGATGAGACTAAATGGGGAGGAATATTAGAGGTATCATTAAGTCGACGTGAAGACTAGAATACAGGCTAAACTTGCGGAAGCAAGAAACCGGGAATCTCGAGAATTTGTAAGTGGAAGCAGTCTTTATGAATAATCTTCTAACGGAAGCCAGACTTCCCAATCGGTTCTTAAGAACAATCGTTTTATTTATCCTGTATTTCGAAAATACTGCCGATAAGTATACTGATTCTTCAAGGAGCTTTTTATTTAAACCGACAATTATAACAGTGATACAAGTATTTTATTCTTTTCTTCTAGATATTTGATATTTTTTTTTCATTTGGAGTGCAGTTTAATGACAAAACTATCGGTTCCGTCGAACTGTTAAATTTTTATTATTTACCCCAAAATAATTACATACTATTGTAATCCACAATAACTAAAATAAGCGGTAGAATCAATTTTTCAAAATTTGTAGCTAATTGTAAGAATACTTCTATAACTACCGGCAAATTTACTTTTTGGTTCGAATAAAATTCTAGTATAACATTCTATGTTTTTCGTACAAAAATTTCGAAAATGTCTTTCTAAATTTAAATAATAAACCGTAGAGCGTGAAGAAATTTAAATAATACCGAGAACATGTCATAATGGGTTTATAAGTCGTACTCTACAGCAGCGTCACGGTATCACCCTGTATATCGGGGACAAGAAGCAAGAAGGGGGGCATGGGATGCTTTGTGGAACATAAAACCACCTTAATATCCTTTTATTCTGAAAATAGTTAATTAAAATCCCTGCTATCCCGCGAAAAGCGTTTGCACGCTCTCGTAATATCCATTCCAACTAATCTCCGCTGAGAATACTATCAGAGTAATAAACCTCATTTTCCCAAGAAACGGATTTATATAACAAAAGGGACAAATACACTAAACCAATAAGAGGCGAAATACGATTAACAATTTTCCGGCATGAATCTTTCGTTTTTTTTTAAATATAATTATATTATGTATGATTGTAATTCCTTCGGTTCTTAGCCTTTCCTACTTTTTCCTCCTTCTTCATGAATTTCTATGGATTCTTATTTACAATTTGGCTATTTTCGTGAAAGAGTTCATCGTGTCAGGCTAATACCAGATGCTAAAGCGTTTGTCTTTGCGATATTGGTTGGCACCGAATGCTGGTGACGCTGTCGAGAAAAATCTTGACAAGCGTTGTTATTAAAAAATCCCCAACTGTATCTGCCGGCATCCCTGTTTCGGTAAAAATTGAGACAGACACGGTGCGATGGCAAAATAGGACAGGTCCTCCACGATTTCCCATGTCGATATGTTTAATAATATCGATATCTGGTGCGAACTCGCCGTCGCATTGGGGAGAGAGAATTTTGTGTGAAATCGAGTTTGATCAAAGCTCGAGTTATTGTTCCCAATATAATTACTATTGATTCATTGTGAATCAAGCCGATCTTGTAAAACTCGGTCTAGAAACTCAGATATTATAATGGCATGCAAAGAGCTTAATTTCATTTGAATGTATGCCAACTCAATGTACTTACGTGGCTTTTCTGCGTTTCTTTTGTTATTTGAACACAATGCTCCATAATGATTAATTCTTTCACCTTTTGTGGCATATCTGGATCAGCAATATGAGGCGTAATGGAAAGAAAAACGTAACTAATTGTAAGTTTGGAAATAGTGAGTGCGACTGATTCTTTGTCCATTGTGAGGTGGTTCCTTGGAATTAACTTTGAAACCTGCAGCTCCAAGTTTCTCAGTTTGAAGCATGGTGAAATTTTTCATGTACATTTAGGATACTATCCTCATGATGAATGCGCAGCATGTAAAAAATACCGTGAAGCAATTGAATTTTCACAAAATATAAAGCTTACGTTAAACGAAGACGAGTAATCGCAAAGGAATTCAACCCAGATAACTAGTCAAAAAATTCTATGATATTATATTTAGTGAAATACTAGTAAAAAAAGTCATCTGACAACCTTTATTTTTCCGTTTGTGAATTTGAAGGCATCTTTTAAAAATGACACGTTTTATAATTATAATTATTCGGATATACTTTCAAAGAACAGTGATAATATCTGGGTTTATATATAGAACTAAAATCAAGCAATAGTGCCAACAAAAATAAGGCAGATTTGCTAACAATAAGAACATTATCTTTAATAAAATTAGTTCAGAATACATAACCGTAAGCAGTCCAATATCTACATACGAGGCATGTTCAGAATAAAACGGAACTTTTCGAATTACGCGTTAATGGTTATATTTAGAGCCTTGCGGTGGCCAGCATTGTGTTGATCAATCCTCATTTTGTCATCACATGTTCTTGGATTGTTAATGTCTCGTTTAGTATTCGTGCAATTTATATTTAAGTGCAACATCTTTAAGTGGTAGTACCGATTTTTGAAATGCGCGACTTTCTCGAATAAGGATGCAACATAAAGTTTTACATTAAACTGGAGAAGAATGTCACAGAAACGTTTCAACTTTTTTTTGCCGAAGGATCTCCACGCCCCGCAGGGTGTAATTTCGCCGCTCTAGCTCGTGTCGTGAACCCGAAGAATGAGAAGCAAGTGATTCGAAGGGTTTTTCGTTTTACAAAGTAAACTTTTTATTATTTTACTGAATTTTATATTAAGTGTTGAGTAACATTTTTTTTAATCCGCGCCCGCTATGAAGCGTCACCTATGTGTGATTGGGACTCCTCCTACTGGATGGCGAAGAACACTGCTGTTGAACAGAGTATCAGAGAACACGCGTAATTTTGTAATCCAACAAATCTTATATTAAATAAACGCATTCTGTTAAGTGAAATATCCACGCATTAACTCTAACATTAAGAGCGAGGTTTTCTGGATGCAAGTTAATATTATTCTGGTTCTGAGTTGGGAAAATATGTTGGAAGAGAGGTAAATTGAGGAAAACTGTCATTGGTTGGAAAATTGGGAATTCTATTTGCGAGGGTGTTGTTCTATTTGAGGGTGACGTTGGAATTGATTGGTTGCTGAGAGAGAGTGGAGGTGGTAGTTTTCGGAAAAGCGAGGTGGTTAGGAAGGAGTAAATTTATGGAAGAAAGACCCTTGAGGCCCACCAGCGAATTTGGCTGTTTTCGACTTACAATTAGTCACGTACCCATTTCTTTTAAGAGGAAACGAAACAGGGTACGTTGACAAAGTCCAGATGTCTCTAGAAGAGAAAGTTGCAAGGGTATCTAACACTGGACAAAACTATTTTTTGAAAGAAATTATGGTTTTCGTTACTTTTAATGACTTTTCTACTAGTAAACAATATAATGCTATATTTAGCGTTAATAATAATATATATTTAAATAGTTATTTAACATTTGTACGTAAAATAAGAAACTCTAGACTTTAAAAATTTGTTGTATTTTAATCGCAAGGCTTATTTTAATTTTTATTAGCGGAGCAACATCCAAACTGCCGCAATTTTTATGAATATTTTCCGATTTACTCTAAATTTAAACGTCCAAGAAAAAATTTAATAGCAGGAGGCGATAGGGCAGACATTTTTTTTAGGGAAAGCAAACAAAATTGCAATATAAATTTTATTTTCAGCTGAGAAATTTGAAAACTTCCGCAAGGCATTTTTCTTGGGTCTTGTGAGCGAACGAAGCTAAGTAAATGCCTCGCGTAATGAAACAATAAGAAGTAACAGATGTCATTATTGGTTTGAAACGGGTCTTTGCATTTTCAAATGTTTATGCCTTTAGCTTTAAATACACAAAATTGCAAAAGTGTAATAAATAGTAATGTATGTTAAAAGTCTACATACATTTCGGAACGGAACTAAAATTACATGTTAATTGTTAAAGCGTATTAAAATGGTAATAAAAGATCGTTTATGTAAGACTCAGCGCCAGCGAGGCATCGAACTAGGCGTTTACACGCCTCGCTTTCGTCACGAGGACAATTCCTCCAGCGAGGGAGGAAAATCACCCCTACCGGGCCTTTTCGGGGAAAAGGACGTCCTAGAAGGACCCAACAATAATAACGAGGGATAGCAAGGCAGTCGTTACGGAGTCGACGCCTTGGACTCATCGAGGGAACACTCTTACAAGAGTGACAACGCGAATAAGCATTATTTATATTTGTATGATTGGCTATATTTATCGGCTTAAATATTTATAAACGCCCGTGCTATATTATATATTATATATATAAATAGAGAAATTGGTGTCTTACATTTAGAAAAACAAAAAATTGTAAACATATCCCAAATACGTGGAGACAACAATACATATACACAACGTCCGTTCTACCCTTTCGTTACAAAACAATTGTCGAATATATCTAGGGCATGACACGAGCGTGTAAAAGCATTTTACGGAAAGTACAACTTCGTGGCCTGCTAATTAACTATTACAGATTATTTGTTAGCGTCGAGTCCTTTGTAGAGGAGACGCACGCGTTAAAGGTCAATGCTCTGAAGGGTTCATGGAGTTTAACCCACTTCTAAGAGCTCTTTAGGTTACCGATACCCCGGACCATGTGTCTGCCATCGGGCTAGGGCCCGGCGGTGTAGTTTATTCGAGAGACGCGACGACTTCTAATTGTAAGAATCGGCGATAGAGTTCGATTACTGATCTGAAAGATACGCGTATGCGGCCGATGACCCGAAGTCATGGTGCTGCATGGCACGCGTAAAGAAATAAGGGTCTTCTCGAAAGATCTAGCCACGGAATGGGGAAGATGATGGACCTTCTGGTAAGAGGACTGTGAGGAACCGCACGGCACTTACCCTAGAACCTTGAGAGAATACGCACCACTTTATTAAATTAATCATTTCAAATAGTATATCTAACATATTTTTTCAAATAATTTTTACATTTCATGTTTCTATGGACATTCTACTATCGATTTCCAATAGAATTTTATTCATATGGACCATTACGAAAGTTGACTTTTGTCCAGCTAGAACAGCGAAATTACACACTGTGGATCGCCCCAAGAAAGCACGTCAGTCGCGATTCAATGTGAAAATGATGATCACTGTCTTCTTTTTTCGACTTTCATGGAATTGTGTATTTTGAATACGTCTCTCAAGGTGAAACACTAAATCACCTGTACTATTCAGTTGTTTTATAACGGTCACGTTAAAAAATTTGCAACAAGAGATCGGAGTTGTGGCGAGACAATTCATTGTTCTTGCACCGCGACAATGGATTGGCCTACTCAGCTTTGTTATTTCGAGTGTTATGTGCAAAACATCAGATGACTGTTCACCCCCATTTTTCTCACTTGCCAAACTTGGCTCCTTGTGATATTTTCTTGTTTCCCAAATTAAAATCTGTGCGGAAAGAATGCCGTTTTCAGTCTGTAGATGATATCAAAGCAAATTCGTCACAGACCTTAGAAGACATTTCAAATAAAGCTATTCGGGACTGCTTCATGTAATGGAAATAACGCTAGGAACGATGTGTGAACAATGGAGGGGAGTACTTTGAATGGGACAAAGACCAATAGTTAGTAACATTAAAAATAAAGTTTTTTTTAAACAACTTCGATAGTTTTTGAACAGACCCCGTATGTATGTGTAAAAGCGTGAAAGAACCAACACATAATTAATATATATTACATTGTATGATTGCTGATCGCATCGCCAAAGCATCGACTGCCGTAGACTTTCGTTTGTCTTTTCGGCAACTAACAATAAGCCGTGGGGATCGTGGGACGAGACAGTCTGGATTGAGCAGCAGCAGTTTCGAGAGTCAAATATATTATACATTACTTTTATATACAACGCCCTTTTTTTTAATTATTATTGCTCCCTTGACCTTTCCCAATATTGAAATTGGTTTTCTTAAAGTGAGGGATTACATATGTTACATCTCGGAGACAGTATTGATCTAATTTCGATTCTGAGAAAAGGATTTTCAGAAATCACGTAACAAAAGCGGTGTCCAACATAGTAGAATGCGGTAATTATGTATAACCATCAATAGATTTGGTAAATGTGATCAATTCTTGAATATTTATCAAATTAACCGGTGAGTCTGGGTTAGATCTGGCTTGTTCGCTTTAGGAATCAATCCAGCTCGCTGGTCAGGTACGGCCTTGGTGGACTCGGGATTACCTAAGCCAGTGAGTCTAGCTACTTGATCATTTCTGGGTCCTTCGAGCAACTCCGCCTGCTTCTCCCAACCGTTCTGTTTCGCCCAACCAAGCTTGCCTTGCCTTTCACCTCGCAGGTTCGGACCTATTGGCACGAGCGTGGTAGCATACTGGGGCGACATTCGCAACTAACCGCTCGCGCTGGAAAGACGTGCCGCGTTCGCCGACGACAGTAAACAAATCGATGCGCGTGACGCATCGATTGAGATTATACGTCGAGAAACAGTTTCAGATCGCACTACGTCGCGTGTAGGATAAAATAACAGTGTTATTCGTAAAAAAGTATGCTCAGATATGTCTTAAAATCTAAGTCTCATCTTCTAAATTCTAAATTCTAATTCTAAACTCTCACAAGTCCTCACCATCAAATCATTCGTTTCCCCACATCACACTAGATCGCTCTTGGAACGAGCCGAGTTGTTCGAATACAAAAAGTGTGAAAGTATATGTTCTCTTATTTTGGCGGACCTTAAGCGCGAATCACACAATTCGCCGTTACACACTTGATAAGTGGTTTTCTCGGATGCGTCCGATGAATGAAAACATCTCTCGTTATCACGCATTTTCGATTCTAAGGCGTGATTAGTCGAAAAAGCGCTTAACGACAAAATAAGTAAGTGTTTTGTTTTATA
Organism: Cerceris rybyensis; assembly: GCA_910591515.1. NCBI lineage: Eukaryota > Metazoa > Arthropoda > Insecta > Hymenoptera > Crabronidae > Cerceris > Cerceris rybyensis. The sequence continues at coordinate 20,410,124 of OU342789.1, read as the reverse complement.
CTAACACGAATATAAGTATCCAAAGTAACAGGTACAAATACTCTCGAAAATTGGCGTCAATGACTTTAAATGTGTCAAAACGTAAGTGCCTTGATTTAACTCTTTAGGTGATTCTCTTATTTGTAACTATCACTCACCTAAGTCGTCTTAACCCTTTTGAGTCTTATATTATGCTACATTCGACACAAGGCTTTTGTCGTAATTAATGTTTTACCTATTTTCCACTTTCGCATTTCGAAATAAATTTGTACCTTCACATAAATATTCCTCGATATCTGCAGTTACTCTTATTATTAAATAAAAATGAATCATCAAGTGTGAAGTTTTCCGACATTATTTTCGTTTAGCTTTTCGAAAAATTGGAAAATAATTTGAACTACGAAAGGTTAAACGCTCACCGGTAGCATAATTTACCATACATATATTTGTGTTTAAATAATTTCCAGTGAATGAAAAACTAAATTTTAGTGCAGTATATTTTGGAAATATAGGCACCATAAAAAGATACACTTCAGTATTGTATAAAAACATTTGAAAAAATATTTTATCATTTGAAGGGTTAAAAAAAGTGATTTACGCTACTAGAAGAGAATATTTAATAATAGCAGTCCATTTTTATCCGCTGGACCTCTTGGTGGGAGGGTCAATGGTAACGAACGACTGAGGGATGCATGGGTATAGTAAGCAGCCGGTGCGAATATTAAAAGCAATCGCTCAGTTTCTGTAATAACTGACCATTCTATTTCTACCGGAAGGAGCAATAAATTTGTGCATTCTGATTTATGGTAATTTTGTGAGAATCTCGTGGGTGAACTTATCGTATATACTAGGTACTTTTATCGCCAAAGGGGATTTTCAGTGGAACAACTTTACTTGTTGGTCATAATTAAAACCCTGGTGATTAATACTGGGAGTGATTGATGACAGTGACTTTGCGTTAATTCTAAGGCTAATTTAAAGTGAGTTGGACCCAATTTTACCCTTTGCCCAAATGCTGGCGTGATGGAATGAGGTAAATGTTTATTCTGAAAAAAATATTGTCTCGCTATAGGAAAAGTACTGCACAGGGTGTTTCAAAATGATATGCCGCGATCTACCAGGCAGTGTTACTACACCTTGTGATCGATGAATACTTGTAAAAGGACCCAGTCGCAAAATCTGTGAAAGGGTTAAAAATTAAGGTCAAAAGTTTTTATCGGCTTATCGCATACGTCTCGTTCCGCAGGTAAATGTCTGATAAGGATCAGTCGATATGTCACTGTGTGTCACATTTACTTCAGTTTAAAACAGATGTATGTCGAACAAGACGGTGGCGTCGTCAAGCTGATGGTTTTCGCTTGACGCACATTTGCTTTGAACTGATGGATGTAATACATCAACCAATGATGGTGATTTGCACGCTTCTGTTGTCTTACGTATCTGTGACCTTTCGATTGGAAAGCTGATCACGAATCTGACATTAACGCGTTGAGCGTTACCACCGGTATTTTATTAGTCTCATCATCTTCACTGAAGTGAAACTTTTTCCATTAAAATTACATCTTTACAAAGACCAAATCTTAAAAACACAAAGTGAAATATAGTCAGCAGGATTTTAACTTTTAAATGTCGATATTTAAATATTAAATATAATGGAAAATTCGTAAATATTACAATTTAAAAGTCATATGAAGTTTCATTGAATTCAATTTTCTTCTAACATAGGTATGAAGTATGTTAGGAAAGATGAAAACGTTACTACCATATTAGTTTGGTCAAAGTTTATTATATGTTACGCGGCAATATAAAGCCCCAAATTAGACTATAAATGAGTAGCTACTAAATGCGATATCTACTTGTTTTAAATAAAATCATATTAGATAATTATGTTAATATCACGCACATTTCTATAGATTATTAATACCGTACAACAGGTACTGCTATTAGTAATTGGAATACGGATTAATTTAAATACAAATTAATGATCGGATTTTGCGATGCCGTTTAATTATTACTGTTCGATGACAAGTGAAAATATTCACTTGTTTCTGCGGTTCACACACTAAATAAATTCGTGTACAACACTGATGCGGGGTCATACGCATATGAACATGATACTAGTTAAATTTTCATTAAAGAGCAGAATAACGAAAAAGGGGGAGAATCTCTTCGCTCGTAGTGCTGAGTTATTGTCTCTGGCCTAGTTTCCAAACGATGACTGTATTGTCCGGCCTTCCATCTATCTTTCTCCACCCTTTCGCTTTTCTGTGTCAACGTTTTTTCCCTCTTTGTAGACCTTTTCGATGTCCGATTCCCTTTTCGACGTTTCGTTTCCCCCGTTTCTTTAGTCTTCATACGAAATCCTCCATTTTTCGTTTCATCTCACTCTTCTCTCCAGTTTCTCTTTCCTTTTTGCTCTCTCTCTCTCTCTCTCTCTCTCTCTCTTTCGCTCTCTCTCTATTTTCTCTCCCTCCCTCCCCTATTGCTTTTTACTCGCTCCATTTTGCGGAGATCGAGGAACCAACGATCAGAATGAAACATCGGTAGGTAAAGGGACAAACGCGCGCGACAGTATAAACGCAAACGTGTAGAACGAAAAAAAGCAGCTCCTGGGAAAAAAAGAAAGCAAAAGGGAAAAGGAAGGAGTGGTGAGAGAGAAGGAAGCACAAAGAGGATGAGAGACTTCTGGTGCTAGAGAGCGTGTTTCGTGTTGGAGCGGTGTTTCGTCATCGCACAAACAGAAGATACGCATCCGACAAAGAAATCCTAGTTCAAAGAGTCCAGTAGTGGTGCCAATGCTCTGTCAGCACAGTTTACTGAAGTCCAGAGTACAGGTGCAGAGTGATGAGAAATACCACTTCCACTTGTCGCATTTTCTCTCTTGGGCCCATGAACGCTAGAAATGGTAAATGGTAATGGCTGCCAGTGACGTAGCCTAATAGATTGGTTTTCCTTAAATGATATCACGATTCTCAGTGAACGTTAATACCAGACACCTAGTATATAGCAACGATACATGCAATGATGGAATTCATTCAAACTTCAACTGTATATGTTATAATTTGTAAAAAAAAACTATTCCTTCCTTTTAAAGTTTACATTGTTCTATGCCATTAAAAAAGAATAGGGCATTGTTACATTTGAAACATTCAGAAAAACTAACACACTTGTTGCAATTTATAAGAGAAGTTAGAAATTCTGGAATTCCAGAAATGATGAATGTTCATGTGAAAGTGCGAGTACTCGAGCAAAATGCAAATATAGTTTTCATCCGTGCTGTAATTTTGTTTTAAAAAGTACGATCGATCTTCAAAGAAGTTGTCATAATTTGTTTATGGTGAAATATCTCGTGTGTGACAAGAGATATTGAATACAATTTAAACAAAACTCAAATCGTTTTTTCATATTTACAAACCTGCACAAAATATTTTTTCGAAGAATGATGTTTTTTACGTTACACCTAGCACCAACCCGCGAAAAAAGTACTGTTTTGGCAGTTTTGTAAAAGTGCAAAACGATATTCCTTTTATTTCCTACACCTCTCACCATATTCGAGCTATTTTGCCGTAAAAAAATGTTTTCATTTCGCTGGCAGACTTCAGTTCTTGATACCATATTATAGCTGAATTTTTTTATTCTAAACAAAGAGTAATAATTGTTCGATATAACCGATGGCAGGTACTTAAAGAATTAAATACAATAATGTTTCAAAACTACAAGAGAATAGAGAATTAATTTCTAATTGCAAATAATCTGGTATAAACAGAATACAAAAAATTATTTTATAACGAAGTCAGGACACGTAGCAAAGCGTGTACCCTCATTAGATGTTGTTTATTATTCCCTGTGTATAGAAGCCTTACAAACGAAGAAATTATCTAAGCAATTTTACCTTGCCTGATCATCCTGTAGCACATATTCAAGCAAATTCTATTATCTTCTGTGTCAACCTTTAACACATATTTATCCAACCTTCCGCCATTTATTTTGAAGGTAAATAATTATTTAGGGAATTAAGTATGCGACAAGAGAAATGTACTTCACGTACGAGAATTTCTACTGAACTGGAAATGCATATTCAGACCAAAATATTTGGTGAGGAGTTTTATTTCACTTCGATAAAAGTGGACTGTATACATTTACTGTGTGACGGCAATAGATTGCTCGTTATTAACTCCTCTGACTATGTTTGTATAAAATGTTTATAATATTTATTTAAATGTTTATGATAACTTCACTTAACAGTACCTTATAATAATAAATATGCGGAACTTGCGGTATAGGTTCGACGTCTGGATTGTTTCACCTCTCAAACTTGGTTTTGAACTATGTAAAAATGAATGAATGAAGTTGACTGAGTTGTAACTGCATTTGAATATATAAAACTAAATGCGAGTTCTTGTGCCGAACTCTAATTGATCTGTGCTTTATGAGTCCATGGAAGTGACTTGCTAGCTCTTGTGTCGAACTCTAACCTCTTTGAGTCAATGGAAAAGTCTGATTTGCTTGGTATTGGCATGTCGTTGTTTCTCCTCCACACAAGCTAAAATTTCTAAAAAGCCATCGTGGGAGGAGCAGCAAAATGCCCTGATTGGGCCTTGAAATCAATGGACATGGCGCTTCCAAGGTGGTGGACCGTCCTTCTTCCCCATCTCTAGCGGTGCGCGGTGGAAATTTGCGGAAATTTCCCTCTCCTTCACGCATGAGTAGAGGGCCCAGGAGATTCGTGGAAAGAAGGACTTTGGCTGTGAGAATTACCAGAGCCAACCCTGGCGGGAGTTCCCATGCTTTGGGCACTCATTGTGCCATAAATTACACCAGGGTGGTTCTCGTTGAGGTCCAAGACGCGCCATGCACTAGTGAGGGCTGAAGAGGCAATAAATATCCCAAAGAAGTTAGAGTTTTGTGCCTCTTCAGCCTGGTGTACAAAGAAATGTGTTTTCAATAAATTACCTTTACTCACTAGTGCCTTTTGAAGCAGACGCATCTTAAACCTCTGCTAAAACATACAGGGTGTTTCAAAAGTAGTTATCATGGTTTGATGAAGGGATCGAGGAACCCCTTTCAGGGGTTGTTTTACACTCTTGGGTTGATGAAAAAAAATTTTTTTTTGTTGCTCAGCGCATTCGTCTTGTTCCATGGGTAAAATGTCGAAGAACCATGGGTTCGAAACGAACCGTTCTCACGCAAATTAACTTTTTGTTGTTTCTTCGCGACTGAATTTTAGCTGATTTTTTTTGTGAGTGAAGTTTATTAGTGTCTGATATAAAATGTTAGATATAAAATTCCATAAATTAAGAAAATACAATATTTGTGAAGGAACTAAAAAGAATAATCATGACAGCGCATATCGTATTTCGATTATAAACAGTAACTAAACAAGATTTAAATAATTTTTAGCTGAATAAGTCAGGTTTCCAGGTCACCTACCATTCGGAAAGAATCACACGAGATATCCTTACTAGTGCTCCACGAAATTAGAAATGTATGCCTGGATTACCGAAATAGTAAGGAAAGTGTGCCTGGTTTTTAAGATACATAGGAAAATATCCTCAATTTTTGGGCCATTTTGAGCACTGTTTAAACATTTATTACATTAAACTAATATGCAACGTTATATCCGAGAAGGTTTTTAGAGTAAATTTATGCAAAGAACTAGACGTTGACGAGAGATTCTAATGATAGGAGGCGATAAAGCAGTAATCTTTCTATTATAGTTTGTTTTACAAATAAGGTAAAGGTACCAGTAGTTGACACTTTAAGGAATTTTTTCCTTATTTATTCACATAGCAAAAGCTAAGTTTAATTTATGGCAAATTTATGATTAGTAGTCACTGTACAAACTATTCTTCTATGATATTCGGACAAGTATTTATTCCTAATGGCGGTTAAACAAAATTTTTTTCATTTTTTTCTAAAAGTATAATTTGATTCAATAGTTGACACCCAGGGAAAACGATAGATTTAGTAGTTAACATTCTTTTGGTCCAATAGTTGACATAGGGAGAAAAACTACTTAATGAACTAGCCTTAGTAGTATATGAATACAGGAATTTATTGAATGTTTCAAAAAGATTATTCTTGAGTAAGTTTACAAAAAAGATATTTAATAATTAGAAGTTACTTCCTTAAAAAATCTAACTTACAATTAGTTCGGTAAGTGGTAACATTTCAATGGTTTCGTTGATACGAAACACCACAGCTTCCCATTCATAATCTGGCTTATCCATTTTTTCCGGCCACTTTGCTGAAATCTCTTGCAGAACAACTCTTTTTCGTAAGGAAATGCAACATATTTCCCTATGTCAATCACTGAATAACAGACAATTACAGGTTCCAATAGTTGACACAGGGTGAATTTCGGTAATTTAGCATTCTTTGTTGCAAATTTTAATACATAAACCCTTTTTTAAGATTTAAACAACATAACCGAATGCCTTTTTATCCGCAATGATTAAATAATACAAACTTATAAGACTTACATTTCAACCAAGTCCTTAGCGATTCATATAAGAAAACGCCCAAAAATCGTAAGAGCCGAGCACGGGTTTCATTAACCGGTTTGCTATGGCACTCCTCAATGGTGGATTATGAACAATAATTCGCAATTAAGCCGGTGAAAGATGATACTATTCAAACTGAGAAGGTTTGATTTATTGCAGCTTGTGGTGTTCTTATTTATTTACATTTTGTGAAGAAGTGTCAATTACTGGTACAGTGTCAACTATGTACTCGTGCTTTTACCTTAAACATTTATTCTTTGTGAATTATTTTATGACTTTATGTGTTATTACATGTAGCTTGCTTTACAAATACATTTTCTGTTTGTTACTTACTTTTTGGCAATAACGCTAAATTAAACACATCACTGTATTTGTAACATTTGGTTAAATAAATAAATAACATCGTTCAATATTACATTTACAATTTTAAGAATAATTCTATGACCAACGAGGGGAATTATTTCCACATCAGAGGCCAAGCAGTTCAACGACCGCCGCGTGTTGTCAAATATACTCGGCGGAATTCGGTGGCCGTAACCTATAGGTATCCTTTCCACGAATCTTAACACATTAAACGCCGGTCTCGCGATAATGCGGGATTTTTTATTTCTTTATATGGATATTTCTACAGCTCTCAGATCGAAAAATGATCGCCTTTAGAGACTTTCGCATGATATGAAGATGGTCTTCATATCATGAATATGAATATCATATTCATATCTGAAGATGACGCTCCAGGGCTACTAGAAAAAAATAATTATTTGTCAAAAAATGTTTTGGTAATAGTAGGCTATATGGTTACTATAGTAAATTTTGAAAGCTCCACGAGCAATCTAAAAAATTGTGAAGAAATCGTCACGTAAAAAACCTTTAAAATATTGGAGAACCGCTGACCTTCACAGCAACGATCAATACGCAGATAAATCGCGAATTTCCCATCGGAAAACGAATTTCACACTACATTTATATAATTTATTTAATTTCTAACACAAATAATTTTTTATTTCAACTTTTTATTGTGACTCTAGTTTTGATATGTGGAAACGGAATAGTTATTTTTTCGACATGTAAATTTTATCGTTTCTGATTAAAAGTTTCATGAAGGGTCAGTTTATATATATCTGCTTTTGAATGGAAGAAGCTATAATAATTCGGCAAATGAAAATATCAATGAAAAACTGCAACATGCTAATTCATTAATTACGTTATAAACATGCTCAAAGAAACAGTTGAGTGAACAATGAAATCAAGTAAACAATTCATTTCCGTTATGATTCAGACAAGACGTGCGCGCACTATAGGTACATGCTACCGATAAAAGAAGAATTACGGAATTTTTAATGAATTCTAATTGATTTAAAGCTTTAATACAAAAATATCAAATGTAATAAATATAACACGATATAATAATTAGTAAACGAATTTATAATGCTTCGGAAAATGATAAAATACAGCGAAAGTATTAAGTACCCAAGGTAGAGAACTCACTCATTTAACCCACAAATTGTTAATTCAACTCTCATTGGAGAATTGAAGAGTTTAGTTGGATATTTCTCTTGTTATTATTATTCTTGTATGATTGTTATCACTTACACTCATATTGGCTTGTAACATATCAAAAATGAACTTTGGAAAACCAACATGGAAAAGCGTAATTCAATGAGAAATGAGCCTGAGCCACCCTGAGTATAAAGTAAAAAGGCAGAATGAAACGGGTAGAGAAAATGGTCAGCTGGAAAATAATTGTCGCGTATTTGCCTTTAATTTATCGAACGAATTAACGGAATATTTGAAGCAGGAAAACGGCTGTACGGTAACCACTGCTATTTCCTACTGATCGAAGAGTGGAAACGAAGCGGAGTTCTCTAAAATTTAATAATAATTCTCGTTGCATCCTCCATCCACCTTCAATCCCACATGGCAATATCCAATGGATTGCATGCACTGTGTAACTCCTTCTGTTTACTTCGATATTCACAGTGTTATCTTATGCAAAGTTGGATAAAGGAATATGTTTTGGAATCCTCCAAATGAATTTTGTATTTGAAATGTAAAATATAGAAGAAGCGTAGTTATGTAAAGAGTTTATCAAACTGGCTACAACTTTACGCGTGCCTATATCGGCCGGTAACAATATGATAATGTAAATTTGTTTAATTGCAATTTTTTCGATTATGAATTTCTCTGTACTGGTGTTTGCAACCGTTATTAGGAACCATTCAGTTAAATCTTCTTTAAAGTTGATATTTACATGCAAATAAGACGGCACAAGGACAAAAAAGCATTTCTCAATATTCATTTATACGTAATTCATGAAACTTCCAAGCTTAAACAATTAATACTAGTCACTTTATAGTAACAACATCTCTGCTGTGCTTTATATTTCATGTTTACGAGAACCCAAAGTGTTTCTCGATTTACTGCAGACATTTAAACTAATATTGTATCAAATACTATTATATATGCAAAAGAGCTTAATTCTTTGTATCGTGTTAGCAGCAATGCTCTATGTTCACGCTAATGCATTGCTCACTATTATAGCATCTTGATTTACAGTGCCTCATTGGCTTTCATCGAAATGCGACCTAATCAGAGTTTATAATCGTTTAATAAATAGTACACTAATCTAAAAAATCCAGGTAATATACATAAGACGCGTGTTCCTTTCGAATTTTTTTCGCGGAACTTCTTTCCAGCTGCACATAACTTTATAAATTACAATGAAATTTGCAATTTTGAGTTCAGTTTCTGCCTTCTAACGAAAGTTATTTCAATGTCAATTGCATACTTGATTCGTTTTCGTTACTGTTAACAGTAACATTACGAACTAAGATGAGAAATAGAAAGTGAGCATCTTCAATTTCGAGAAAATTGCAAGTAAAAAATCAATTTGTAATGCAAGCCTTCATTGCTGCTGCAGTTTTGTTTACAGCATTATTTCAGCGTACTTAATCAATGCGGCGACATTGTTTTCTTCGTTGGGATAATTTCAAGCAATTTTTTAACAAACATATGTAGATATCGATGAAGAGGATAGGCATATATAGATCATGATAAAAATAAGACCAAAATTAATATTGCAAAAATGTTTCAATAGATGCAAGATATTAAGTAGTCCCTCGAACATAAAAAATACATTTATTCACCATTTCACGATATAATCGGCCGACAGCAGCCATCGACGACAAGGTCGACTACGAAGAAGACGACGACTATAAGAATTCAATCTGGCTGGCATCCTTGGAAATTGCGAGAGCCACCTCTACCTTCAAAGATGGCTCGACTCGAAGAAGTGACTCGTATCGGTAGCATTTGCAAAAGTAATCCGGGACACTATTCTTCTCATTCCCATACCCTTCCCTCTTGCAAGTTCAACTGCGAGTGGAAGTGGCTTCGCCTTGAAACCCCTCAAACTCCATCCATGGATAACACGAACGAGAAATCATAGCTGGTGTTAGTTCCATCCGAATTTGAATTTTATCACCCGTTGTAGTTACATGGCTTTCCGAGGAACTTATTGTCAGAAAATTCGAGTATTCGGGTAGAGAAGAATTCTGATAAGGTGCACGAGAGATAACTATGATAAGATTCAAATTATAATTGTACAATAGTATATAGATTTAACAAAATTATTCACTTTTCCAACGACCTTGATTAAATAACCTTTTTGAACTGTTATCAACATTAGGGAATAAAAAAAGATGTTTCAAGGAATAAAATTGAACACTTATCGTATCGAATTAGGAAACATGATAACAAACCATTATCTTTTTAACAGTCTATGATGGTGCCAAAATAACAAGTAAATTGCAGAACATGCATACATAATGGGTTAAAATACGGTACAAATAAAGGAAAAGAGATATTAACATAGACAACGAATAAAAGAATATTTCACTTTTCATATTTCTTTTCTGCGTATTTTTTATAACTTAACAGTAATTTTTAAATTTCCAATAACTATTCTTCATTCCATATTTTTTTAAAGATAAAGCATTGCTGTGAAATATATCTGTTAAATAATTTTATATTACGATTCTACATTATAGACTGACCAACCCAGTTTTTGAATATGTGAATTCATATGCTATAACTTATAGCCAAAAAATTAGATTTCTCGTAGCTGGCGTCAAAACTGATTTGAATGAAAAGATTTAAATGTCTTTATCAATTATGATATGAGTCTGGGTTAGGTTTTTAAAGTGGCATCAGTTACTTTACCGTAATAAAAATGGTATTTTATAATGACTATATTATTTATGTAGGATTCAATCCACGAACATGCGGGAATATTGTGTTAAAAAAATACTTCGTTATAAAGAGATTAAAAGAAAAGGGGAGAAAAAGGATATTACAATAAAAAAGATTATTTTATCATATATTCATAATTTTTCCGGAGGTTAAGATTTTTCTATTAAAATCGTATGTTTCCAAATCAGAAACCTTAAAGGCAGAAATAGATATATAATTAGCAGGACGTTACATTTTTAATGACAATATTTAAATATGGAATGTATTATTAGAAAATTCGTAAATATTGCAATTTCAAGTCGTACGCAATTTCATTGTATTCAATAACGCCAGTCACCAGTGACCCCTATTGCGTGCAACGTGTTAACCCCTTGCCCTACAAAAACGAATGACACGTGACGCGAGAAATGGAATAGGAAATTTTGAATTTTTCCAAAAACTAAAAATTGAAAAAGTTATTTGAACATAACCCGCCAAATTATTTCCATTTGATTAATATTCACGTTAAATTATAAGATATCTTAGGTATCACTGATCGATTCTTATTTCTTCAATTTATTTTTGAATTGTTGCGCATACAGTCATAAAAGAAAACATAAGGCAAGCCGTTAATGTTGATTTTGAAAGTATTTTGCAGAAACTATTATTCTAATTATGGAAGGAACTTATAAAATGATACACTATACAGACATGTACAGTTAGTTCAACAAGAGCGTGTCGTTCCTAATTTTGTCATTAAATGACGCATTCGTTTAAGATGTGGGTAATTCAATTGTTTGAACACTTGGCTTCGATGCTTTGTGATTAAATTAGTAGTAGGACTATTATCTCCCTTGAGATTGAAAAAATTAACAATGAAAAACAGGAAGATAACGGCTTGAAAAATGTAAGCTGTGCGTTCACGGAGTGGAAACATGAAAATGGGATCAGGACACTTGATTGGCTTTTTCAATTGTCTGACACTAATCCTATGGAAAATGTGTGGGCAAAAATGAGGATTAATCTGAAGAAAAATCGAGTGTTCAATTTCAAGCAGCTAACACGTCACATCCGCCAAATATGACGATCTCTACCTGAAACAATGGTGGAAAATTTTTCCGAAAGCATGTCTAAACGGTACCAGGCTATAATTGATACTGATAGCGATTAAATAATGTTTTAAGTAAATGCATTACAGTATAATGTTTATATTTCCATCTTATACGTTTAATTAGAAACAATTCTCTTTTTTAAAGAAAATATTATCGTCACGCTCTTGTGGAACAAAGTGTAAGATCTAAGATATCCCATAGTACAGAGGTCCAAAAGAGATTCAAATCGAGAGACTGTGCGTCGCGCGACCACATGTTCCGCTCGCCCCATTCGAGACCAATTGCACACCGTGTGTGCAATGCATTTCCGAGCCAAAAAGACTGACTGCACACCGTATGTGCAATGATCTTGAATTGCAATTATCAGTAAGTATAGAAAAAACAGCCCTCGAAATAAGACTAGCTTAAAATAAAAGGTATCTTAGTAATGTTTAAACATTACATTCGGTATTTGGTTCAATTTAGACCCAAAAGTACGTGACCCAAAGCCACAATCATCAGAAATACAAGGAATGGTAACTATAAAGCAAAAAATTGTCAGTATCTCTGGATACTCTCCAAAAAAATGCACCGTCTCGAATGAGTTACGGAACTAGACGTGAGAACGCACGCACGCTTTCGGATAAAATCCCTATCCGCGTTTGAGATCATCGACTTCCCGACAACTATGTATACCGTAACCAATTACAATTGGTGGAATACCAGGATAAGAAGTCTGTCGGTTTGTGTCGACACATGTTTTAGTGACTGTTTCGCTAGACATATCTGACACATATACTGATGACACCATTTTTGGTCTAGTCCACTATAAACGTGCACGTCTGTTATCAAGTAGCGATGAATAGTTGCGAAATTGATCTTTATTCCTAATTTCAACTTAAATTAGTATATGTTGTAAGTAGTTATGGACTGAATTTTCATTGTACACTAATTTTATTTTTTTTTGTAGTAAAAATGAATTGTTTTTGTTTTATAAATGTGTAATATGGATTTCAGTATTACTTTTTTTTGTACGTTTTTTTGGGGAAAATATAAAGAGTTTTTTCGCCTTATACGAATTTTTTAAGTTGTAGAACATTGATGATATTCAGTTGAAGAATTTGAATATCGACAGAAAATTACTAGATGTGAGTTAAAAAATTTAATCGAAATATCGCTAAATCGGGGTATATATCTGAAAGCTACAAGTGGGAGATTTTCCTTCTAGTAAACAATTCTTTAATCCCTCCAACATTTTACTCCGTTTGCCCTTTTATCTCTCACTCTCCTTTTCTGCTCCTTTCTTTCATTCTAGTTGTTCCTGGTGCACAGTTCGCCAGTTTAGAAAGTATCAAATAGCTTAGCCCCACGTGCACAATGAAACCTGAAAGGTTTTTAACAGCGAAGAAACTTGTGATTGACGTATTTCCTGTCTTGTCTACTTCGTTGGAATCCTCTTCGTCTCTCCTCTTTGCCTTCGCCACCTATTTTAATTCTTTCCTTTTTTCAATCTTAGGATATCAAAACAAAATAGATATTACGGAAAAAAGATCTTTAATTAACTTCAGTAGCAATAAATTGACACTGACAGACGTACAGTAACCTTTTCCCCAATTATCCTTCACCAGTTTTAAGCAGAAGATATACAGTATTTTCATGAATTCTACATTGAATCCTTATCTGATTTATGATCTTTGTTAGAAATTATTACTATGATTGAAACCAAAAATAGTGATAATAGTTAAACGAAAGATCTAAGTTTTTCTGTCATCAATATCGCTTAAACTCCATTACACTTTTCTCTGGAACAATACAAGGTTTTATTCAGAGATGATTTTTTCTTTATCAAGTTCATCTTCTTTCATGTAATTTGAAACATTTTAAGTAATCAGTTTGACATACTTTGCTTTGCTGTATTGGATCAGAATGGTGAAAACAAATAAATCCAATTAAGTAGTTCATGATTTATTGGCATAAGTAATTAGTCGTTACTACTTAATTTCTAACAAGTTTCCACCGTGTCCAGCAGCACAAAATTCAGTTACAAAACAGATAATTCTTAGATCTTATTTTCGTCCTACTTCGAAAATTTTCCAATTGTGTGAATTGAATGATATTACCTGTACATAACGTATATAGAAATAAATAAGTCTATAAATGAATGAAATAAATGAAAATCTGAAGAGATGAATTCATAATTTCGGCAACAATAAAGATTTTTTTTTTCAAATACATTTATTTCTCTAACGATGTGCACTTTACGATGACATATAATATATAGCACCATTTACTATTGGGTTGGCAAAAAAGAAATTTCGGTTTTCCTTACGTTTGTTCTGAACTTGAACATGGAGTGTAAAATAAATATTTATTTTGTATAAATATATAAATAAATAATGAGCACGCTTGACAATAGCATAATTTACTTGTTTCATCAATTAGTACTTATCAAAACTTGAATAATAATTATATGTCGAACAAAAGCTCATGGTAGAATATATGTTCCAATTAAAATAAGAAAGTAGAACCCACTAAATGTTTACAATTTATGCAAATATGACATTTAGCATAAATGCACCATTATCTTAATACTTTTAGCCGACAGCATGTGTGCACTGTTAGTACTACATGTATCGATTATATTCGTAGCCGGTAATTACTCAACTTCATTCTACGCAATCAGTCGGTGTCTGTAATTGCGTGCATTGTTCAACGTAGCAATGAATTCGATGCCACTTACGCTATATCACAATTTCCCAAGGGTCTGCACCACTAACGCGTCCCAAATTCTATTTCTCATTACATTATAATGCTCACAGAGAAATTCACCCTTTGCGAACGAAGACTTTTTTGAATATTGAGAAAGAATCATATAGGTATTTCTCGATCAAAAACTAACTTTTTATCAGAAAGTCAGAGTATTAATGTACAGAAATTATTATTAGCGTTTAAGGGTTTTTAATTGTAGTAGGATTTAAATAAAAAGAAGGAGAAGAATGAGATAAGTGAATAATAATAATGCCCAATAGTTAAATGTGTAATGCGTGGATAAAGGTAATGATTATTAGATTATTGTGAGAATTTAGATTAACAAATAAGAAACACACAGGGACACTTAGATTATAATATAATAGTAAATAGGATATGTATATACAGCATATTATAGTATCCATTCAATATATATAATCATATAAAAAAAAGAATAGGATACACTAAAATATAATATAGCTAAAATTAACAAAAATATTTAAAGATTTCTGAATGTGTCTCTAAGACCTCTGTAACGAGTCTCTAATTGTAACGTTAATCGTTTGCGAGGCTAAGGACCCTAAGGACCCTTTTCAGCTTTAAAATAAAACATATTTCATAGTTATGCAGCTGCAACCTGTTAGGAATTCCAAGAAGGAACATACGATTGATTTTTATATGACCCAATATACTCTATTTGTAAACCAACAGTTGTAACTTACTACCTGCGTAAACATATTTCAACAATTGCATTTCAATTGTTTATCTCTACCCGTGTATACATATACCGATAAAGTATAATCAGAATATTTCTCAGACCACATTCACGCATCTGTGTTTTTCGGACGATTAATCATGTATTATATGACTAAAAACTATTAATTTTAGCCTCTACTACACTTTAACCTTGATTCCACTAACTTCTCCGTTGAATCTGTTGTAAGTTGGTCCTCGGAGGCCAGTAGTGAACTTCCCAGTCGAGACTTCAGTTTCCTCCCGTTCCTTCCTCTCGTTTTAACACGTCAGAAAGAGAAGGAGCAGGAAGAGTGTTAGGAAGACAAAATCAAAAGACTTTTCCTCCACCCACGTCGTTGTAGCCGTCGTCGACGTCGGCAGCGCTTGACGAGGGCCGGGAGCCGACGGGCGTGCGAGCGACCGGTGTGAACTTTGCCGTGGGGGATTATGCAAACGCGGGCAGGGATGTCGGGTAGTGGTAGTAGCTCATGTAGGGTGGAGGGAACCGAAAAAATGGAGAAAAGCAGAGGAGAGCAACAGCCTCGTTGGTGTGGATTGCCACACTCTCGTTGGATGGTGGTGAGTTTTCTTGCTTGTCATTACCACCTTCATGGGTTCTATCGCCCCTCGAGCTCCGTTTTCCCTTGGTTATCCGAGGAGAAATTAAAGTTTCCTCGAATTACGTGACTGCTATCAGAATATCATTTTTAAAAGTTAAGCGTTTCAATTGTAATGGCGTGTCTGGAAATCTTTCTTTCTGCAACTTGGAATAATATGTATTCTGTATCTTTTGCTGAAGGTTTGTTTTGATTGTTTTAGTAGGAAAGATCAGACAACTAAAGTAAAAATCGACGGTTATTTAATGCACAAACAATCGTCTGAGGAAAATATTCAACAGATGTTAATTAAAAGAATAGGAAAGAGAAAGGAAAGGAGATTGACATTGAATCCCGTACTAATTGATCGAGGTCAGCACTCGTGAAAGATTGAAACTAATCTTGCAAGCGATCAATGGATAAGGAAGGGCTAGCAGATTATCATAAATCATCCTGACATCCTTCAACGACAGAGAAAGCGATGTCCATCTACGTTACTTTAGGTGTTACGGGGATGACACATCAATAAAAAGGAGCCGCAGGAAATCGAAAATAACGTAATTCAAAACCTATTTATTGCGATTTTGACATTTGGCTGGTGCAACTGAAACTGAAACGGAAGATAATCCTAAGCAGCAAGTTTTTGTGATTAAAATGTTTTATAAAGAGTGTAAATTTAAGTAATGTAATGTAGGATTTCTTAATAATATATTTAATGTTTATTATAAAAATTACAACTAAAAATATGAAAAGGAATATAAAGTATTAGGTATAAGGGAAAGTTCTGTCGTTTTTGAACACGTTCACTTTTATGCGTTGTCGATCCTCAGCAAGAATTCTGATCCGACTGAAACCAGTTTAAACACTTAGATTAGTATATGATTGATGATTTAGACACATTTTTTTGTATTTTAGTCAGTTTTTTAAACTTGTAAAACTCTTGACATGAGTGAAGAAAAAGTGCACTTAAGACATTGCATGTTGTACGAGTTGCAAAAAGGGAATAACGCGATGGAGGCAAAAAAAAACTTGTGTGACGTGTTTCGAAAGGATGCAGTAACAGTTCGAAAATGTCAAAGATGGTTTGCGAAATTTCGTTCGAGTGATTTTTTTTTGAAAGATGAACCCAGATCAGGAACGCCATCGCAGTATGGTCAGGACAAATCCCACGTCAACTTCCACAAAAATGGGCTTCAAACTTGAAATTCATCAGACTACTGCTTTGGATCACATTAAAAGACTTAGCTTCCTGTTCAAAATCTCTGTTTGGATGCCATACGAATTCAAAACGACAGAACTTTCCCTTACACCTAATATTAGGTTGTCCTGATCATACTGCAACGGCTTCCTAATCTGGGTTCATCTTTCAAAGAAAAATCACCCGAACGAAATTTCGCAAACCATCTTCGACATTTTCGAACTGTTACTGCATCCTTTCGAAACACGTCACACAAGTTTTTTTTTGCCTCCATCGCGTTATTCCCTTTTTGCAACTCGTACAACATGCAATGTCTTAAGTGCACTTTTTCTTCGCTCATGTTAAGAGTTTTACAAGTTTAAAAAACTGACTAAAATACAAGAAAATGTGTCTAAATCATCAATCATATACTAATCTAAGTGTTTAAACTGATTTCAGTCGGATCAGAATTCTTGCTGAGGATCGACAACGCATAAAAGTGCACGTGTTAAAAAACGACAGAACTTTCCCTTATACCTAATAGATTGTAACTAAGCACAAAAAGAAAGATTATAATATGTCGCGTGTTATATAAACACTATTTGTCCACACAGGAATTATCACACTAACAAGGGAACATCCCGAGGTGTAAATCACCGATTTTGATGAAATTTTAGTATGAAATAGATCTCGTCAAAATATTTAATACGTATTTTTTTTATCGGCAACCGTCCACGTTAAAGGGGTGAAAACCACCCTGAAAGTTGGCGTCCTGAAACTTATTTATCGAATATCTCGAAAACTATTAGAGATACGAAAATTTCGTACAGAGTGAATATTAATGCCTTTGGACCTTGAATTCAATGGTATAATTATTTTTTTAAAAGACCCATTTGTTTAAACAATATGATAAAAAATACTTTTTTTTCCAACTTTGAGGGTAGTTTTTATCCCGTTAACGTGGACGGTTGTCAATAAAAAAACACGTGTCAAATATTTTAACGAGACCTATATCAAACTAAAATTTAACAAAAATCGGTGATTTAAACCTCGGGATGTTCCCTTGTAAGAATAATAAAACACTAAGTACATCCACAGAGGATTTAAACATAAAGAACGATACACTATATCCACGGAGGATTCTAACCACAGAGTGCCACGATGCGATGCACCGAATGCCTCGTTGGCCTGGCGAAAAAAAATGCGATCGGCGCACACATTCACACATAAAACAAATCTTCTCACATTAGCATCCCACAGTAATAATACATGATATAAGTATTGTACTGAAAAATGTATCGTTTCACAAGTAGTTGCTTCAACGTATAATGCTTTAGTTAATTTAAAAGTTAAGAAATTTGTAATATTTTCTTATTCGATTTGCACCATCGAAAAATTATCGAGGATATTTTTTATATTTGAGAAATTGCTCGTTCTTTTACCTTGCATTATACGATCAAAAAAGTGTGTCCCAGTTTACGCAAGTACAACGAAAATTTCGAACTCGATAAAAAGTTGTTGGCTCTGCATTGGGAAGGCTTGAATGAAAACATTTCAGGCTTTCCTGTTTCAATTATTTGATTAAGTTATTCATTTCAATTATTGAGCCTTAGAATTTACAAGTTAAACATTTTATCATAATTTTACGCAATACAAATTCCAATGTTACTGTAACGTAGCAGGTTATAAATAAAAATAATAAATTGCCAAAAAAATTCAACAGGAACTCCTACAGATTTCTTCTTACTGCTTAAAATGTGCAAAAAATATGTACGTAAGAAATATTTATTAATAATTGTATATTTTGCAGAGCATGTCGGTCGCTAAGTAGAGCAACTAATTAAACACCCTATCGTGTCTTAATAACAGAAAAAATGAGGGAAAAACGAAATTGTACTACAAAAAAATTATCTTTACACTTCAAATGAATTATGTTTGTACTTACTCTAACCCGTTTATAATATTTCAATTATTTAAATGGTTGATTAATTTCAACTGTTTTAACTCAAATGAAAAAGAAAGCTTCAAAGTAAAATCTTTAATTTTCGTTAAATGTTTTACATATGAATTACTATAATATTTTATATTAATATAAAATTATAGACGGTAATATATGTTTTACTATTAAAATAATAGCTTCTTATAAGTCTCCTTCGATGTTCTCTTTTTATAAGAATCTAAAAAAGAATTTTTTATGAAAAAAAGCAAATTGGTATAACAATGCAATACTTATATACTTTTTGGAACGAAAAGGAAAAGATTTCATTTACTCTGCTTAACATTAATATGCTTAATATGACAACAAAGTCATATTACACATTTATCAAATACTTTTGCACATTCACGTGCATGTAAATTCGAAGTAAGATTATGAAGAAAAAGAATTACGAATGGGATAAAGCAAACATTGTGCAAAGTCGATAGGTTAATGAAAATACTCTTCACATTCGCAGTGGGAATTCTTCGGTTTCGCGACCTACTGTTTCCACGAAATGGCTTTTCTTCCCTTACGATGTAAGATGTGGTAACACCCAACCTTCTGGTTTCCTATGGGAGCCAGAAACTGAAGGGGCAAGAAAACTAAGAGTTTGGTTATTTGGTGTTCCTAACAAACCGCAATTCGCTTTCCCTATCTCTCTGCGGCTTTCTTCAAACTTTTTGAGTACCTACTTTTTTATTACCTGATAATTAATTGTAATAGGTGAGAAAACAGAGTTACCGTTTGTTCCCACTGTCCATTTTTCCTCCACCAGTCTCTTTCCATTCTGGTTTCGTTTACCTTTGTACTTTCATCTTACACTACGAAGTTCCATATCTCTCTGACAGAAATTTCAGTCTCTAAATTTGTATAATTATGATGGTAGTTAAATAACGTCTATATTTTTATCTCAGTTAGCATTGGCCAGCTGAAATATTAATTAAACAGAACTTTATTCAAGAAATTGTTGGAAATATAATAGTAAACATAGAATGTTGATATCAATTAATAATTATTATAGTGAATAATTGAAAGAGTACGTTTTTAATGATACTAAATGAATATTGTTATGTTTAGTTTTCATTTGTTGCCCGATATTAATTTGTTCGTCTTTTCTCTTCCAGATCGACCCGAAGGTAGCATTTCCTAGGAGAACACACCCTAAGGTAACAGAAACATTTTAAATAATATTATTTTTCTTATACAAAATTTGGTATTTCTAACGAAGGGAATGGTAATTTTGAGCAACGGAACGAAGTGAGCAAATGTTACTGAAAATAAAATCTAGTAATACGAAATGAGACATGCAGAAGTTTCTTTTTAACTAAAATATTTGCATTTACAATTAGTAACAAGACGGCAGTTATTCTGCAACGTTTGTCTCGTTATATTCCTTTAACAATTTTAGTATTTATTCACAATCAGTGTACTACTAATGTCAGCACTTTTGCCGAGTTCGTCTTTATTTATTTTACTATGAAATTTAAATTTCTATATGTTATTAGTATAGAAGTGAAGTAAATTGTAGCATGAAAACAATCCGTCATTGAAATTTGTTCCGAAGAGCCGTGTCAGTAATATTTATAACAATTTCCGTGATATGTAAATACCAGTAGCAGTTACACACATATTGTTCCATGCATACAAATTATTTAACGTGAATGCAGACTGTGAAATTTATTAATCTTTTGCTGGTTTCTTTTGTGACAGCCTTTGCAATAATTCTGAATTAATTGCTGAAATAATAATCTACTTCTACATAATTCCGGAAATGGTCTATGACTTAACGCAATATTGAATAGCATAGAATACTTCAGCATTCAGCATACAAGAAGCACTTCAAATTGAGTATTCCATTTGTCGCGTCACGAGTGTCAGTCGTCATTGTATGGTAAGGGGTTAAGAGACATTACGCCTTAATAGTGAAATAAAGAAATTAAATGAGAAAGAAGAATAATTGTAATAGGCAAATGATAAGCACAATGTTGAACCACTCTTGTGAGAACTCTTCTAACCACTTTTCTAACACCCCCCCCCCCCCCTTATCTCTCTGCACCTCTCCCTTCTCCCTTCCATTCCTCTCAAGATATTTTTCTCTTATCCTCTTCTTTTTTCTTTTTCATAGTCATTTGCACAAACATTTAATCAGCTCCTGCCATGTTACTTTAAATGACGTATCATATCACTATGCAAAGTTTTCCATATATGTACTAGGTCATTTTTAACACTAGATTTACGGTCAGTAAATCTTGCATATACAAATATATTAAAGAACTATTTTTAAAAAATGGATCTATCGGCAAAAAATACGGCGAGTTAAATAATTTGTGTATTATAAGTAGACTGCGGATGTTTATGCAAATTTCGAGTTTCACAAATGCAGGTGAGACAGGAAAACCTATCTAGGGATTTATTGCACTTAATAAATATTACAACAAATACCGTACTTTGGATATTTTAGATATATTTTTATATTATGTTCGTTTTGTATATTTTAGCCGTATTTAATTTGTCATAAATGCATAAAAATCCGCAGTCTAATTATAAGATATTGAAATATCTGCTGTACTTTTTTTCTATAAAGAGAAATATTTAAAAAATAGTAGAAACTTATCAATTTGAGGGCTACCGTAAATCTAGTGTTAAAATCACAAATACATTTTCGATACCTTTAGCTACAGTCGAACTTCTATTTCCGTTTCCCTTACTCTTAGCGTAGAAAGTAGGAAAAATGGGAGAGATATCACAATTAGGTGGCTTAGGAGGAAGAGGCAGACGGTGTCAGACGTCTGACAGAATCATAGCTCTATACGACTTTCTACTTGCGACAGAATAGCGTACAAGTAGGTACAAGGCTCGGAGGAGAGGTAAGGGAAATTGCGCGGCTTAATAATATAAATGCCAGGCACGCGAATTACCGGCGTGTGACTGAATTGCGCTAATTTTAATTGTACCCTTTCCGTTCATCCCTCTTCTCTCTACGGAATCCTTTCTCTCGCTTATCATAACCTGCCTTCGTCTCTTTGCCAACTCCTTCGTAGTGTCTCTCAGAAAAGACCTTCCGTTTTAGTATCTTTTTAAATTTACTTACGTCACTCTCTTTCTTTTACCTGATGTGTTGACACTGATATTACAATTCTACTTTATTTCAATGATGAAAGTGCCGATATTATAATACAAAATCT
Source organism: Cerceris rybyensis (assembly GCA_910591515.1). Taxonomy (NCBI): domain Eukaryota; kingdom Metazoa; phylum Arthropoda; class Insecta; order Hymenoptera; family Crabronidae; genus Cerceris; species Cerceris rybyensis. The sequence goes on along the minus strand of OU342789.1, from coordinate 20,387,902 downwards.
TGATTCAGCATCAGTAACGATCGTTGATTGAAAATTAACTTTGTTGCAACTAGATGTGAATATAGTTACCTATCCTTTTGATCTTCCGATTTAAGAGAATATCTTGACGTTTAAACAATGGATATCAACATTTCGTAACCATAAACGTCATTTCAATTAATAACAGCAGGTATAGTTGTCAACCCTTTGCACTCTAGAGGCGTTGTTGCAGCGCTTTAGCATTTCTCCAATTTTCTAGCTTTATATGTTCGTTTCCTTCACGATAAGTATTCTTATCTCAAATATTTTCGTGAGCCCGACTCGGCGTCCGTTCTTAGAATCAAATCACCTGTAAAACACTTGCCTAATATAGTAAAAATTGTCTGGAGCTGCTAGCTTGCCCGAGCAAAAGTGTCCTTGACTGTAGAGAGTTAACCAATTTATTTATTTTAAATTATCACAATTTTGATTAAAAAAAAAAGTTTACGCACATATTTCTTTTCTTTCGGTTATTGAATGGGGGAGTACTACAGTAGTTATGGAAATGCAGCTGCAATTACCCAATCAGTGGGCTCGAGTTCAAATCCTCTTGGCATCGCTCCTTGGAAATTTTGCGTACCCTCTGTATACATAAATATGTGCATATGTCGTTGTCTCGGAAAAATATAATACGAAATATATCTGAAGTTGTAAGTTTTGCTCATGTATATTGTTACGCATTTTTCGTGTTTACGAAGCCCTATTCAACATTATCAACAAAGCGACATTATTTTCAAGATATAGTACGCTTATTTCAAGGATTAACAACACTTCTGTTTCTGAAGATGTCGGATTGTTGAATCTTTTTGTTCTCTTATTTATATAATAATTTACATTTTTCATAATCCAGTAATAGTAATTCTACTGGGTGTTTCATGTACATATTACGATATGTTATATGCACACAATTGGAGTTTTTTACATAAATCGAAAGTCTATGTCACGAAATTCATGGAAATGGGAATTTGAAATTCTGGTAAAAAACAAGAAAAAGGGAATGAAAGTACCATTCATTGACAGTTGATTATGAGTATGATTAAGAATAAATTGCTTGCTTTAAAATGTACTGCACGTAGTAGTGTACACGATATTTCACAATTTTTTAAATTCTCGGCATCTATTGTCCCCTCCTTTGAATTCGTTGCAACACAACGATTACTACTAATTACCCAGAATCACCTAAGAGAGTCGTGCCGAATAAATTTTAAACAATTTCAATTAATTCGTCCAATGATACAAGTATCGCTAGAAAACGCATGTCTTCATCCGTCGCGAACAATATGGAACTGTACTAATTATAAATCTTTGAACGTTCTCTGAACTGCTCAAAAGACAAAAGCACTTAGCATCAAACCTACCAAGCCGGTCAAATCACTGGTTCCAAATTTTTTCTAAAAATTTTCTAAATTGATAGGGTAGACGTAAAGTAAACATTCCACTTCTATATCATAAAACCTAAATTATTTAATTAGTCCTCTTTTTCACCTCTTCATTTCTCTTTTTCCATAGTACTTAGTTATTAATTGTATTTAAATTTTAGTAGATGTAACGTGGGTAGTTTTGGTGTTAATTATTTCACTGAAAAGGACAGCAATCTGCAAAATTGTTGACAAGGAACTATAATCACTTTTCGTCCATAGACCAGACTCAGTGTTGAGATAATTATACTGACTGTTAGTAGCAAAAGGGTTAAGGGTTTGCCTGAACCATTCTTATGATGGATAAGGATACATATTAGATGCTTTTATTCAACAGTCAAAAATTAATTCCAGTTTAAGTCCGACTTAAGAATGTCTATATGATGACTTCTCTTACAGTGTCGAGTTATCGCGCTATAAATCGCGCTTGACGTACCGATATCGTACGTGAAATAAAGAGAGAGATTTTTGGCAAAGTTCCCTAACTTGAAACGCAACGCATGCATTCGTATTACTTTCTCGAATGAGCCTCAACTTACGGAGGAGCTGAACGGGGAATAGACAAGGGAAAAAAGAGGGAGAGCCAAGGCCAGTACAGTGCTACACGCCATTTTATGAAAATTGCTCCGTTCCGGTTGCCCCAAGTATACAGACGAAATATGTTACTTCCATCTCGCGATTAATGGTCGTTATATTATTTCGAATACGAACCATTAGACATCTTGGGAGGGAATCAACCTGCAATGTTCCTGTATACGAAAGTACAGCCTTCTTTGTGATGTCATGGTAATCCGACTAACAATAAGTCTAGAAGCATGCGGTTTATAATAAAATGTCGGAAACAAATGCTTCAGATATTTCTCTCAGACAAATGAAATATAACGGTGCAAGGGCATCTAAGAGAAATCGCACTCGTGTTAGTATCATCTTTCATACAGTTGCTGAATGATATCTGTGTAAAATGGGTTGGTAACACGGAAATGTCTAAACAATAGTCCTTTTACTTGTAAGATCAAGTAAAACATCTTTCACCTAAATATCTTAACGTAATGAAGTTCAGTGTCAAGAATTACATTTTGACTAATCTCCATTGTCAGGAACTTTATTATATCATGGGATAAGTTAAACAAAATTCGATGAAGTATTATTGTTTAATACATAAGTACTGGCACGCATTTTTTAGTATGCTTCGAATGTCATTGAGCATTTTGAGTAAATCAGAGTTACAGTCGGCAACACAGCTTCAACTACAGCCTCCAGATTTTGGTAAAACTCACACTTTTTAATTTGTGGCATGTAAAGATAATACTCACTATAGAAAGATTATGGCAACATTATGGATACTACAGTAAACCCTGGATATATGCACAGAATTCGGGACCGAAACTGTGGAGTTACGAAGTGGTGGTTTCTATTTTGTGTTTACGTTCTGGCTCCAGCCGAGCGTGAACTTAGAAAAGAACAGACAGTAGAAGAGACAGAGAGATCTAAGCTATAGGGGGACCGGCCCGATCGTGTCCATGAGCCAATACTAATCGAAGGACTGAACTTTTCCGTTTTTGATTATTTTTCGTTAAAAACTTCGCTATCGTGTTTGTGACAATTTTGTGATTAAAATGATACCAAACACGACATAATTTGAGCAACATTTACTTAATATTTAAATCGCTTATTTGCTATATAGATAATTCAAACATGTCGTGTTTGGTATCATTTTAATCAGAAAATTGTCACAAATACGTTAACGAAGTTTCCAAAACGAAAAAATTGAAAATGGAAAAGTTCAATCCTCCAATTAGTATTGACACAGCGATATGTTCGGGCCGGTCCCCCTGTACGTTGGGCCTCTCTGTCTCTTCTACTATCTGTCTTTTTCTAAGCTCGGCACTCGGCTCGAGCCGTGAGATAAACACAGTGTTGACATTCAGCTACGACCAGTGCATATAAGTTTTGCACAGGGACTCTATAGCAGTGCATATATAGAGTTTGGTAACTATTCAATGTTTACGAATTTAGAAAGGGGTAAGCAATGGGACAACGTCCTCCCCCCCTCCAGAAGATGAAGGGGTTGATGGAACCGAGACTCGCCTTCGATGCACACGCGATTGACGGCGATGAGTCCGTTTCTACGAACGTTTTAAGGAGCATTCTTTGCTCCATGCACGAGCTGATGAAACAAATTTTTACGATGCCTAAAGTTTGTTAAATGCCTGTGCTATGGAGAGACACGTTCCTCAAAACGTTTGTACATACATACGAACAGAGTCATCGCTGTCACAGTTTTTATCCTTTATCCTCTGCATCTTCGACGGGGTGGTTTTTCACTGTTTTCCGCTTTTTAAATTCGCGGTCAACTTGAGCTGTATGAAAATACCGAATTGTTATTCACGTCAATAGAAGCACAGCAGTGTCGACAGGTGTGCAATGTTTAAATGCACTGTGCTGTGTTTACGTCGCTGCTCCAATTGAGCGCCGAACTTAGAAAAGACAGTAAGTATAATTCAAAGCATATGGTATTGGGTATCATCTTAATCAGAAAAATTTCACAAACCGGAGGATAAAACTTTTCCATTTTTGATATTCCATTTTTTCGCAAATTTCGATAACGTATTTGTGAAATTTTTCTGATTAAGATGATACCCAATACCATATGCTTTGAATTATACTTACTGTCTTTTCTAAGTTCGGCGCTCAATTGGAGCAGCGACGTAAACACAGCACAGTGCATTTAAACATTGCACACCTGTCGACACTGCTGTGCTTCTATTGACGTGAATAACAATTCGGTATTTTCATACAGCTCAAGTTGACCGCGAATTTAAAAAGCGGAAAACAGTGAAAAACCACCCCGTCGAAGATGCAAAGGATAAAGGATAAAAACTGTGACAGCGATGACTCTGTTCGTATGTATGTACAAACGTTTTGAGGAACGTGTCTCTCCATAGCACAGGCATTTAACAAACTTTAGGCATCGTAAAAATTTGTTTCATCAGCTCGTGCATGGAGCAAAGAATGCTCCTTAAAACGTTCGTAGAAACGGACTCATCGCCGTCAATCGCGTGTGCATCGAAGGCGAGTCTCGGTTCCATCAACCCCTTCATCTTCTGGAGGGGGGGAGGACGTTGTCCCATTGCTTACCCCTTTCTAAATTCGTAAACATTGAATAGTTACCAAACTCTATATATGCACTGCTATAGAGTCCCTGTGCAAAACTTATATGCACTGGTCGTAGCTGAATGTCAACACTGTGTTTATCTCACGGCTCGAGCCGAGTGCCGAGCTTAGAAAAAGACAGATAGTAGAAGAGACAGAGAGGCCCAACGTACAGGGGGACCGGCCCGAACATATCGCTGTGTCAATACTAATTGGAGGATTGAACTTTTCCATTTTCAATTTTTTCGTTTTGGAAACTTCGTTAACGTATTTGTGACAATTTTCTGATTAAAATGATACCAAACACGACATGTTTGAATTATCTATATAGCAAATAAGCGATTTAAATATTAAGTAAATGTTGCTCAAATTATGTCGTGTTTGGTATCATTTTAATCACAAAATTGTCACAAACACGATAGCGAAGTTTTTAACGAAAAATAATCAAAAACGGAAAAGTTCAGTCCTTCGATTAGTATTGGCTCATGGACACGATCCGAAAGTATCATGTTACACTTCCCCGTCGCTGAATGTGGCGGCTCGCCGAGGGGGATCCCCCTATGTGGTGGGGATGGTCGCGATGCAGTTATCGAGGGCCCCTCCTTGTGCATATAACCAGGGAATACTGTATTCGTATGTATTATTATGAAATACCATTAGCTCTATCACCTAAGAAATGCCGCCCTTGAAGGCAATCGTACAACGTATGGCACTGTAGTTTACCCCTTTCGCTACGGCAGTCCTGCCCGCCAAAGTATCGTCGCTGAACGGAAACCCACGCCAGAAATATGCACAGCGCGCGTGGTTTCTGAATGTATGTTTTTCTAATTGTAAGTGATAAATAACAATTGTGCTGAATAAAACAATCATTGCTCTAATGTAAAAGTACATTTACATTTTTAATATAAAACGACTTTCAAAATTATTAAAGTAAAGATCAATACAATATGTGCCCATAATTATGAAAGTGGTCTAAAAATAAGTCATATATTTTTTGTTTCGAGATATTTAATGAATTGCATTTGAATGAATTAAAAATACTTTTATATTATGCAACACTTTAATTCAGAATACTATTAGCCTTAATTAATGGAAATTTCTCATGAATATGAAATTTTGCATGAATTTCATACGGAAATCGTGTTTTTAAAGTTTGAATTGACTCGAACCACTTTCAAAATTAACTAAATGTCCTATAAATGACTTAAAGTAATAAAAAACTACGAGTTTTATTAGAAACAATAATTTTAATGAAATAATTCATGAACATTTATTAATTATTTTTAAAAAGTAATCAATTTTTATAATTGTAGGCTATCATTATGAATTTTTAAGATTCTTAAAATATTTCTGAAAAACTGGAGGGATGTATGGTAGTAAACACATAATATCTTTATGTGTTTCTTCCGTTACGGGTCTAGTGGTGGTGTATAATGGAAGTAATTTAATATTTCCGTATATTTTTGGTCTCCTTCTTTTAGGTGAAAGATCTAAAACGTGGAATTTAGAATCATCTAAAGAAATTTCTATAGAACATCTTATAAGGTTCATTTTGCAAGAATCTCATCATTTGGATTTGCAGCCAAAAGACGGATTTGCCCGCGGTATTTTTTACCCTTATTGTCGTTGACTCTTCTAGTGGTTTCATTGAAATAAAATCCGGCTGCGACATTCGTTTTACGAAAATGTATTTCTTCTTCTACACTTTTCTATCAATTCATAATAATGCTCAGGGTTGTACCTATAAGTAATTTGCTTTTTTTATTTTCATTTTTATTAACACAAAATCACGGTCATTCGGTAGAAAGGAATGACCAAATACCAAAAATATAAGGGTATGTTTATATAATTTAAAAAAATTTTTTACTTAGACCACTTTCGTAATTAACACTAAATGAATTCCATATAATGTTGAAATTACAACCACTATCTAATGGTTCATTTTTGACAATATCATAAAAATTACATTGAATTGATTTAGTTTACAATAATGTGGTTGTGAAATAACTGATAAACTCATTTTTTTTAAATTTTGACTTAGACTACTATCATAATTATGAGCACATATGTCAATAAAATCAACAGAAAATGTTCAACCGAGAACGAAAAGTGTTGTCATCGACTACAGATGGCACTTGTATACACATCATTTTGATGCCGCATATGTACGGCGCTCGGAGCGAAAGGGTTATATGATCTTTATCTAATTTTTTTGTTCATTTCCTGGAGTCTGATTCGGAAGAGAATCAGAATAACAGCCTACTGGCAATAACAATTTTTGTCTGCTACCTCATCCGTATTGTTCAATTGTCAGATAGCTTGTGTTCTTCTTTGAAATTGCAATACGCTTTTTTTATATTTCCTGTAGTGTGTTAGCAATAATAAAGTAGCATAGTAAGGTCACAGTGCATTTTTTATTTATCGTTTCTTCCTTATATCACTTTTCGCAATTGATTAGGTCGAAAAACCAGAGTACACTTTATGTTATATTCAAGTGTACACAATAAATTTCTGTAGCTGTTCTATATGTATTATACTTTTATGAAGAAATTTACTTAGCATTTGCAATTAATAATGGCAAATAATTACACATTTCGAGATAAAATCAATGATTATCGTAACAAAGAACCTTACATTAGCTACCTTCATTTAAATGTAGTTGTTGGATAAGTTTTATATCAATATTTCTGATAGATCACTTTCACTTCTTTATCTTCTTACTTCATGCTATAATGTACGACTTATTTGAATAGGTATCTTCCTGACTTAGAACTTTCATTCGAATACCGACGAAAAATCTTCTTTTCATGAAAAAAGTGTCTAATATGAACTTCAAAAACCTTCGTATGAAATCTCATTGACGTCTCTTTAACCTGTAATCTTTTCTAGTTTTCATCATTCTCGTGCATTTACTGCTTCGCACAATAGGCTAAAGGAAACGCATGAAGAGGAGTAACTGAAGAGAAAGAGAACGTTAAGGCGTCCTGTAGAGGATTCAGTAATGACCGTTGCTACTTTTCCGCCATGTCGGAAGCGCATTGCGCCATTTCCGCTAGACCGGAAGTGCAGTAACAAAGCGCTTCCGGCACGCGGTCTCGAGGAGGTTGTTACGACGAAATCTAGCGCAGAGACATTCGGTGACATTTCAATGAACTTTATGGCGGAGCCATTTTCTCCTTAAAGTTCACGAAATCTGTCCTATGGTTTCCTAGCTGACGAACTTTCAACAATAAATCTCGGATTCAGTAACGAGATTAAAACTAAGAAAAATTATCAGTTAGAATGGTACATCTACTTTGCGGAAAACTTATCTGCATGGGATCTTTGAAGAAGAATTTGTTTGATGGAATTGGTTCATATAATTTCTATTCGTTATATGCTTCTTGCCTTTAATTGTCTTGAAATGATAGGATAATTTAAGTGAAGAACTTCCTTTGAAAATTCACTCTTTTACGTAATAATTTCACCTTGAATTACATGTTCATTTATATTAGGTTGGTGCGTATGAAATGACAGATTTTTAAGTGAATATATAAAACTGCATATCTTTTTTCAAAAGCTGTTTGTTTCATCAAAATATAATTCATTTGCTTCAATATACTTTTTACAACGAGATTTTAATGCATAGATAGCTGTTTTAAGGAAATTCTGATCTTTAGGATCAATAAACTCTGATATGGAATTTTTCAAACTGTATTCATTTTCATACTGCTTAGCCCGTAAAACTGTTCTAAATGTTTAAAAAAATGAAGGTCGGTTTACGAAAGATCCGGTAAGTGAGCTGATTGTAGCAAAGTTTCATATTTTAATTCATTTAATTTCGAAATTGTTGTGTATGACGTATGCGTCCGAGCGTTGGCGTGGAGAAGTATTGGGTCATGCTGATTAGCAAGTGATGAGCGTATAATTATCAGTTTTTCATGCTTCCCATGGATGTACTGTGGCAGTACTTTCGGGTGTAATTGTTTCCCCGATTCGAAGGAATGAGTAACGTATTACTCCACTCACATTCCACCAAACTCTTGTTAAAATTTTCTGTAGATGTAGTGGTGGCCTTGGAGTATGAGCACAAGGCTCATTCCTATCGAGCCACCGAGAATACCTTTTCTTATTGTCGTAAAGAACCCACTTTTCAACACAAGTAATAATTGCTATCGAAAAATGGCAGCTTTTGCAGCATTATTGACAAGTTTATACTCATGTAAAAAATTACATCTATACTGATTGAATCCATATCAGTACAAAATTCAAAACAACTAACAAAAGGGAACACTTTTAAGAAAATCTTCTTTGCTGAAATGCGACTCTGGCAATGGAGAATACGACTATAAACGTGGATATTCCAAAATAAATTAAATAAATAATAAATTACTGTTACTAACATGCAAAAATTGATAGTCAGTGAAATGTCAATAATTTAAAAACAATCTAGATTTAAACCATTTCGTAACAAAGATAATTACACTAATTTTATCTTGCTTTACGTGCAGAATAACATATGCACTACCGTGCATGGACACCTTTTTATATTAAATATTTTATTATTCTTACAATTAGATTCAAATCGTATACATAATTGTCCATTTTTCTATTAACGTTTGTAAAATAAGGTCAAGATAAACAAATTGAATACGTAATTTAAGTTGAACTTCTTTTCTGATAGGATGGTTTTCGAGTGCAAACACATCATATGTGAAACAAGTCAACAGTACTTTTTACATTAAGTATTTTGCCAATTAGGTAATGAAAAAAGATTAGTGCTGTACATAAATTGGCGTTAAACTGGAAACGAGGACCTTCTGCAAAATTTTAATAATCTAAAAAATACTATAAAACTAGTCGTGTAAAATTTTATAAAGTAAGCAACATTTCAACAAGAAAGGCGATTATAACTTTTATGTCGATATTCTTGAAAGGCTCCATTTTCCGCGACTTCCATGTTGATTGACAATTGAAAACCTATTCTTCATTTATTTTAATGGTGCAAATAAAAGGAAGATCGGTTAAATTTCAGTGAAGTGCAATTTGCTGCATGTAGAATATCTCGTTGCTTGATCTCGCGTTAATTCGTCATCCCGCTAACTCCTACTGAAATCTATGACTTCATAGTTTCAACGTTTTATTATGAGCACCAAACACACATCTACACATAGCGAAGTACGCGCAATATATGTAGAACGTTATTCACCTCGTTGCTACCTTAAAAACACGAAGTATCTAGATAAGAGGAAATGCAAAGATAGAAAAAGCAAAGTGGAAGAAAGAGGGACGAAACACAGGGAAGGAAGAGGGAGAAAGGTAAAAGAAGAAATAGAGAGTGGGGACGAATTGCAGAAAGAGGATAGGGAAAGAGAGTTGCACCACGTCTCACGTAACGAGCTGCCGGTTCCCCAGTGTGTTCAGGCTCTTCGTTCTTCATCTCGCTTCGTCCTCTACCCAAATACCATCTCCACCCTCTAAGCCCTCGCAATCGCACACATACCTTCTCCCGCGGAATGGTTTTGTTTCCTCTCATTCATCGAGTGAGAGATATCCACTCTGGAAATATTCGCGGAATATCATAGATTCCTTCCGATCTAACTATATTTTCAAGTCGTTAAGGTGTAACGGTATTTTCTGAGATTTATTGCAATGTGTGCGGAATAAAGGAAGAATGATCTGATTTATTTCTTGACTTTATAATAATAAATCGAAGTGAAATAATCTATATCAGTAATATCAAATTTGAATAGATTAAACGAACTGCAAGGGCCTTCACCCTCTAACCGCGGCCACATTTTCTTTTTTTTTCTTAAAAAATTGCGGGCAAATTTTATGCATTATCTGTATTCGAAATGTGAATTGTATAGAGCAGACATGGAAAAGAAAAATAAAAAATTTATTTTCTTTTTTATATAATAGGCGGGAACGCGGTTATCGCGTCAGACACATTTCTAAAAATTTTTCTGGGTATGATATATTTTAAAGCATGGTTCCATACATAATCCTACACTGCATTCATCACACTAAGTTCTAGTCTCTTTCCTTATTTTTTTTCCATCTTTACCATTTCTTGAACAGCATACCACACACCTTCTTCAAGGTTCCTTTTCGATTGGATTCGGGGGAATGTAGGAAATAAAATGTCGTGCTACCAATCTTGTGATGCTTGCATAACAAGAAACGTATTAGACGGGGAATAAGCGTTTCCCGACATACAAATGCCAAAAAAATAGATGTACGTGGTAATAGCGTGGCCCGCAAAATTTTGCAAGACAAGCACAACGCAATTTTCACGTCGCCCGCGGTTAGAGGGTTAAGATCTTGAAAGATGTATTGGTCGTAATGAAGTGGTGATACTAGTCTTGTGTAGTGTTGCAGATATTTGAAGCGTGAAAAGTACAGTTTTTAATAATTATACATTTTTATTCATGGTTGTATTCCCAATGGATTTGATATAAGAAACCAAGAATTAGTGTTATATTTTACAAAATTATATCTAAAGTGCCCAAAATTTTCGTCCAACTTATTGTTAGATATCTTTAATACTAACCGTACCGGCACTTTGCACGTATTTATTCTTACCAGTTTCGGTCATTCGACTGGTTATAAAGTAACTATAATATTGTCCTGAAAGATATGCAGGAAAATTCAATGTTTTCATTCCGGTTGTTCAGGCACAAGCCTTAGACATCTGCAAGGTTTATTATGCGGACCGTTAAATTCTCCTCGGCCGCGAGTTTGAGATTTTTCGTACTTTCAATATTTCTTAAAAATATGGCCGTATAGTAAACCAGGGGCATTGGCAAAGGGTCTAGGCTCTCGTTGCTTGCCCGTGCCATTTGCACGTGCGTCGCAGATGTGCTTCCAAGAAAATTGTCCGGTCTTCCAGGAAAACCTTGAGGGTTAGCGGAAAGACCGGGCCTCGGAAATCTGCGGCGTTGCCAATGTCCCTTCCACCCTTCGACGGGGGCGTTGACGTCTCCCACCCACAAGTCCCACTGCTCTGGGCCTTGGAGAAGGGAGTTGGGGGTAGACGGAAACGCCCCTAAACTAAAATTATAAATTAAGCGTCGCAGTGCGCGACGCGTTAGATATTACACTCTCACAAGTCGGAGATATTAAATTCTCAAGAGATAGTGCATTCTCACAACCAAATATTATATTCTCACGAGATATTACATTCTCGCGAAGTTGTAACAGGAGATAGTGCATTCTCCGGGATAGTACATCCCTTAGTTAAATAAAGTGTTGTTTGTTACTAAATAACATATTATTTTCCCTCGATACGAGGGTGGTCCTTCGAGCAATACAATCTTAAAATACACAAACCAAAGTTTCGGTAACTCGATCGACGATCGCCGAACTACGAGTCGAAACATTTGGTCCTTCGAGCCGGATACCAGACCGGATAAACAACCATTGCAAACGGCCTACAACTGCCACAAGGAGTAACCGACGACGGAGGAACATCGCTGGAAAGTGCATCAAATTGGAGCAGCGCAAGTACTGGCGACTCTCCCAGTGATCCAGATAGCAGCGAGTTCACCATCTCCACTGGTCCATCCACGCTCCACGGCAAGGCCCATTCAACCTCCGCTGCAAAGGCCCACGTCACCTTTGGAACGCAGCAGTTCGTCGACAGCGGAGCTTCGACATCGCCAATCAAATCCTTCAAAACTGTGAGTCCTTTCCTGCTTATTTGCGTCAATTCTCGTTATGGAAGCCCAATTGAAGGCCCTTATTGCCGAACGCGGTTCATGTAAGTCAAGGCTTACCATCTTCAAAAAACATGTAGAGTCTCCGGGCGATGATATCGGTGCATTTGAGGATAGGTTTAAATTGACAGATACGCTATACGAGAAATTTGACAAAGTGCAAACGGAAATAGAAACTCTAGTCTTCGAGTCACAGTACGAAGAAGCACAGTTTAGTGAAAGGGATTTATTTGAAACATCGTATCACAGCGTTCGCTCGAAAGCGCGGGAATATATTAAACGCGTTCGGGGATCTCCAGTATCCGCGGCTTCGCCTTCGTTAGAATCGCAGACGTCGGTCGACTCGAGGGGGGCTGCGCGATTACCGAAGGTCAAATTGCCGACCTTTACCGGCAATTATGACGATTGGGTTCGGTTCCGTGACACCTTCGAAAGGCTCGTTCATAATAACGAGACCTTATCGGATATCGAGCGATTCGATTTTCTGGATTCCGCGATAAAGGGTGACGCGGCGCGCGTGATAAAATCTATGGGTGTTTCGGAGACGAACTATCAAAATGCATGGGATAGTGTAAAGCGTCGCTACGAAGACCCTAATTCGCTCGTGCATTATCACGTTCGCGAATTGTTTGATTTCCCGGCGTTACAAAGGCGAACAAGCGAGGCAATCCGCGAGTTTCATGATAATGTACGAAGCCACGTCTTGTCATTGAAAGCATTGGACGAACCGGTAAATCATTGGGATACGCTTCTTGTATTTCTCATATCTGAAAAGCTAGATTCCACCACTAAATGGGATTGGAATCAACTAGCTGCTAAGAATAGAGAAAGAATTAAATTCGAATTCCTGCTTGAATTTCTTGAAGAGCAGGCTAGGGCTCTCGAACGCGGTAATCCGCCGCAGGTAGTAAGGGTCGAAAGCAGGCCGATGAATCGCAAGGCAAGGGACAGAAGTAATCTGGTGGCCGCTGTCTCGTCATGCGCTCAAATTCAATGTGCGTTATGTAAAGGGAATCACGCCTTACATACTTGCCAAGCATTCACGAACATGCCTCCTATCGAAAGATACGCGACCGCGAAACGATTACGTTGTTGCATCAATTGCCTCCAGCAGGGTCATGCATTAGTAAAATGCACGCACAGCTCGTGTAGGGAGTGTGGACGAAGGCACCACACTTTATTGCATCGCGAGTCCGTGGAAACAACTTCGCAAAACGATCGTCCGGAACCGGAAATAGATGCCCCGCCAACCGTTTTGTCATGCCTGATGAATACGAAAAACCCGGTCGCGAAATATTGCGTATTATCGACGGCTGTGGTATTCGTGGAAGACAGAACGGGAAAAATGCGAAAATGTAGGGCCTTGTTAGATATGGGATCGCAAGCCCATTTCGTAACTGAGGATCTCTGCAATAGGTTGGGACTTCCGCGATCGGAGACTAATCTCGCTATCGGGGGCTTGGGCGGTTCAACCGGTACAGTTCGTGGAAAAACTGATATTTCCATAGCTTCACGGGAAAGTAAATTTAGGACACAGGCTACATGCCTCGTAGTAAAAAATATTACAGAGGATATGCCGAACGTTCCAATAAATAGAAGTGGCTTGTCGATACCGCATGGGTTAAGACTTGCCGATCCGGGTTTCGACCAACCGGGTAAAATTGACCTGCTAATAGGTGCCGGTTTATTTTGGAAATTAATATGCGAAGGTCAACGACGCGTACCGAGAACGAACCTAGTCTGGCAAAAAACCTGCCTCGGTTGGATACTAGGGGGTAGTTTTGATTCGTTGACTAGTAACGACCGTAAAGCTACCTGTCACAACGTCGTCGACTCGAATTTCCACCGGACTTCCAAATTTCGGCAGGTAGGAAATCTGGGACCGAAGTGCGCGAGATTGAAATGCTCACGGAAGAACCCTCAGCGGACTTCCACAAATGCGCTACCGAACGGTATACCTGGTAAGAAGCGGGTAGGGATTAACTGTCTCGTAACCACCGTGAAATATAAATCCGAACAGTCCGACATATTCGGTAAATTCTTACCATATTCAAGGGTTAAAGACAATTGCACGTCTCCCTCGGTACTTAGAAATCCTTCGCAAAGGTACTAGGCCAAATGCATGCGAAGATGTTGCAATCGAGGATCCGGAACATCCGAGCCTCTCTTAGTTTCCGCGAACAGAGATAGTTTAATTCCTCTTATTCAGCGCGAAACATTAGTTTATAGAAATAGAATTTTAGAATTGAAAGGACTTTGCCCAAGGGTAATCCTCTGCTTTCAGTGAACGCCTTCGTAAATAGTGATGGTGCAAGTCGAATGGGGTAACGGATCTTAAATGTCTCAATTCCGTTCAAATAGAAGCATCCACTGATTTTATCATCGAAGCGCCCTTTAACAAGTCGCATAATAGAATATTAGCACCGTCGTTTGGCGCACGTAAGGCTATAGACGAACTCTTGCATCGTTGCGCAAGAAGTACCGGCTCATCGGCGGGCGGTGTAATATCAAAATTAATTTGCAACACTGTGTCAGGTGGTTCCGAATGAATCCCGGACAGCCTTCCTACTTAATGGGAAAGTTACCTGCGCCACGAGCGGCGCCGACTCGACCGTTTTGATACCTGCTTCGTTGAAATGCAGGCCCTTCGTAATAAGGGACCAAAGACGGGCACGAGTCTTAGAAACATTCAGAGTCTCATGCACATTTGTTAGTTTCTCAACAAAGGTATTCAGCGTACAATTAACTGCGTATTTAGCCTTCCTCAATTGCCTGCGTGCATTTGTATCGCGTAAAGGTCACTCAAAAATGGTAATAGGCGAGCAGCAGCTTAAATACAAGGATGCATACGCGATATTGACGCAAGTAGGATCATTCTTAAATTCCCGTCCATTGTTTCCTGTCTCTTCCGATCCTATCAGTGTTAACCCATTGACACCTGGTTATTCCCTGATTGGCGATGCGTTCACCGCCTCGCCTCATCCGGATGATACTGGCATAAATTGCAACGGATTAGACAAATTCCAGCTGTTGCAGAATCTCGTCCGGCATTTTCGGCGACATTGGCACCGTGTATCTTTACACGGACTTCAACAGAGGAACAAATGGCGGAAGGAGTTTCCAAGCATAGTGCCTGGAACACTCGCGGCGCTCAAGGAGGAGATCTCACCTACGTGGAAATGGAGCCTGAGTAGAGTGGAGGAGATTTGCTTTGGACCAAACGGACGAGCAAAGGTATTTCCGTCCGCACTCCGATCTTTAGGAGGCCCATGGTAAAGATCTTCCCCCTCCCAATGCCCAAGAAGAATACATTCCCTCGCGTTTTGTACAATCGCGAGTATCTTGCGCAATGAAACAATCGCGTCTTTGTATAATAGATAATTTGTAAATAGCTGACACTGCTTCGCGATAATCGTTACTTAATTTAAATATTCGTTAGTATAGACCAAAGAAATGTATATATCTGTATATTCATTGTAGTCCGTCAACGTTAGCGTATTGTTAGTTTATACATTAAGTTATTTATTGAACGCTAGCGGTTCAAGGCGGGCGGGATGTTCAGGCACAAGCCTTAGACATCTGCAAGGTTTATTATGCGGACCGTTAAATTCTCCTCGGCCGCGAGTTTGAGATTTTTCGTACTTTCAATATTTCTTAAAAATATGGCCGTATAGTAAACCAGGGGCATTGGCAAAGGGTCTAGGCTCTCGTTGCTTGCCCGTGCCATTTGCACGTGCGTCGCAGATGTGCTTCCAAGAAAATTGTCCGGTCTTCCAGGAAAACCTTGAGGGTTAGCGGAAAGACCGGGCCTCGGAAATCTGCGGCGTTGCCAATGTCCCTTCCACCCTTCGACGGGGGCGTTGACGTCTCCCACCCACAAGTCCCACTGCTCTGGGCCTTGGAGAAGGGAGTTGGGGGTAGACGGAAACGCCCCTAAACTAAAATTATAAATTAAGCGTCGCAGTGCGCGACGCGTTAGATATTACACTCTCACAAGTCGGAGATATTAAATTCTCAAGAGATAGTGCATTCTCACAACCAAATATTATATTCTCACGAGATATTACATTCTCGCGAAGTTGTAACAGGAGATAGTGCATTCTCCGGGATAGTACATCCCTTAGTTAAATAAAGTGTTGTTTGTTACTAAATAACATATTATTTTCCCTCGATACGAGGGTGGTCCTTCGAGCAATACAATCTTAAAATACACAAACCAAAGTTTCGGTAACTCGATCGACGATCGCCGAACTACGAGTCGAAACACCGGTAAACCGATCATTTGACCCTGATGGTACGCTTGGTGTTAAATAAATTTATAACAGTAAATATATATTCCATTCCTATTAAATTGGAATTATCTTACACTTGCTAATACTTAATTATACTCACATGCAGAACCAGATATACAATATGTTTGACCTAAGTATTACTTTTTATACAACGTTATATCTACTTTAAGATTTCACTTTGTATAACTCTTCAATTTTTTTACTACTTTCAATTGTTCTTGCCAGTTTCCTATCTGCATCACTCAAAAAGTTCTAACGCTTAAATATACATCAAGATACTCATACGCATTACCCAGATCAAATGTATTCCTGAGATCTCTACCTACAGCATGCATACTTTACCGTCTGTCATACTGGAGGCTAAATCCCGGGGTCAGAGCATTCAAGGTTTCGGTAAGGATCACCTGACACTACCTACGTACGCCCAAAAGACCAATTTGCGATTCTGAGTAGAGCAAGGACCACGACTACACTTACACGACTTCTATTCCCTTCCGCGGTGGGCGGGTTAAAAGGAACCTGTTACATTCATCTATCGGGACTAAATACGCTCCCGAGTAAACTCCCTGGACGGCATTACAGCGAAGTCCCATGCATTTTATACGCGGCCAAGTCATTCAGACCGACGGCTCCTTGGTTATAGCGTGTGTACACTTTAGGCCACTCCTCCCTCTCGCTTCTGCAGTCCACCTCGACACCCTTGTGGACACAGTCCAACCCCGAGGACCTGGGCAACGTTCCACTGCAACATCGACTACTCTCTTCTTCCGTTACAGCCTGCCTACTTTTCTCCAGTCGCCAACCTTCTGGGTACAAGGACAAGAAATCTCAAAAAGGGGTCGAAGAGGTAGCAGGAGTGGGTATGTTTGTGCTACTTAAGTGGTGTCCAGTGTCGGTACAGCCTTCCTCATCGTCCATCAAGGTTTCCGCGATGCGAGTCAGAGATCATACATGCCATTCAGTGACAGATAGCTCGGTATCCGAGTACATTTATAGCTTAGGATTCGTTGAGGAGGAAGTAGAGGTGTAATGTTATCGTTTGGTAGAAAAATATCACATTTTACGGGATAAAGAAGCTGAAGGCTTTTTTCGTCCCCTATGAACGTTATGTTTCTTATCTTTATACAATGAAGAGAGTGCCTGAGAAAGGAAATGCTGACATTAGCTGATTCTTTTATACAGTTTTTTTAACGAAAATATTGGCATTAAATTTGATTAATTATTACTGTTTTGTTTTGACTCTAAGGTAGTTTTGAGTTTCGATGTGTCTCTTATTGTAGGTGACATTTATCCATTTTGAATGAAAGTTTGTAAGGATAAGCTTTATATCGTGTAAGGAGAAAAACTGAGGAGGATAAAAGGGAAGACGTAAATTTAATTTTTCTAATCTGTTTGTTCTGATTTAAAGATTATCACTTTAGACTACAAGTTTCATTCTAATTAAATATTAACAAATTTGTGTTTCATAAGAATTGCAGCATATTTTTTAAAATATGACTGAATTTCATATATATCACCTTATATCTAGAAGTATTTTGCCCACAAAATTTATAAAGTTTATTTCCACATAATAAAGTCATTTGAAGAATAATGCAGGAATGTATTATTCCTATATACCAATGTACTACTGCTGCTTCGCAGTCGATATCAATGTTTTTCAAAATAAGAAACATATAAATTACATCGTCTAACATAAATTTTATTAAATATTTTTTATCTATAATCGAACAATCAATTGATTTGCATACAAATTAATACAGTCATAGACAATGAAAATATTATTATTAGACTGCGGATGTTTATGCAAATTTCGAGTTTCAAAAATGCAGGTGAGACAGGAAAACCTATCTAGGGATTTATTGCACTTAATAAATATTACAACAAATACCATACTTTGGATATTTTAGATGTATTTTTATATTATGTTCTTTTTGTATATTTTAGCCGTATTTAATTTGTCATAAATGCATAAAAATCCGCAGTCTAATTATTATGTACGCGTACAGCAGAGCTATAATAGTTAGATTTCGGTAGATCATTTTTCTAGTAGGGCGACAAGAAATATCATTTGTTTTTTTTCATGTGTCTGGTAGGATATTTCCGGTGTGATTCATTATGAATTATTAAAGCTTGGTCAGTGTATCATTTTTTTATCACAATCGAGGTCTATTGCTCTCAATTTGAAGAAGCATATATATATATATATATATATGTATATATTTTTGGAAATATATTTATTCGCGTTGTAAAAAAAAAACGGAATTTGTTTTCGCTTTACCTAACATTACATTATAATTAGATGTTATTCCCCGATTTTCTACAGTATTCCATTATCGACTTTCAAATATTCATTTTTCCTTATCCCCTAGAAAACGATACATCAATGTCACTTGTTTTATATTTTTTTAATTCCACATATCTCCTTCGCGTTATTCATATTGTCACTATTTGGCATCCTCAATTGACATCTTTTTATTTACTTTTTCGTTCATATACAAATGTGAAAAGTATAATAAAAGATCTATAATTTCTGAACCGATTAATAAATCAACTGAATAACTAGATTGTTGAAAGTTCTGTTACTTAAAACACTCACAAAGAGCGATACTACGTCGAGTTTTGATAATGTGGGAAATCGATCATTTTTATTTTATCCTTCTGCAATCTAAATAGAGGAACGACCGTTTTGAAGCTCCAGATTGAAATTCGTGGCTCGCCTGAGCGCAAAGCACTTTAATGCTTTCCACTCTTCCGTACTCATACTACTCCGCCTTTCCTTCTATCATCCGGATTTCGAAGTGATCAATTTTATCGCCCCCACTCAGTGGTTTTGACTGTTCCGATTTACACAATTGCCTGTGAAAAACATTTCGAACCTTCGGGACTGGCTTTTTAATATCAATACATGAAATGTTTTTTAACGATGTTTTATCAGAGACTGATGATTGTTTAGATAGTTCCTTTTACAGTTCTGTAATAACGTTTATAGTTTTGAAAGGAACTGTGGAAAATGCAAATTATTTATTATGGCGTGGTTTCTGTAACATGACATGAATATATTGTACCAATTTTTTTGAATTATTCATATTGTACACTTGAAAATAAAATGATGATCTATACATTTTGCTGTTATTCCTAATTCAGGCATGTGAACATTTAGAAATAGGCTATAATAAAAAGATTGCCGAATACAACATATTTTGCATTAAAGTATTATATTTTTTCACTCACAAAAAGAACTCTATTCTTAGACAAGAGTGCCGGTATCCTTCTTACAACACGACATCTTATAATATGGTTTCGTTATAACACGATTCATAAATTGCGGGAACCTCCCTACAACACGGCGTTGTAAAACATAGTTTCACTCTAACACGATAAGAAACACCGTACTCCTATATCATTGGATAATATAATTTTTTGTTTAAGATATCTAAAAACTAAATTTCTTTAAAATAGTGACGGAATGATATAATGACCTATAGTGTATGTACATGAAATACATAAATAAATTATAATCTAATCATTTATAACGCTATTCCGATGTTATAGCGAAAAGCGTAATGCAGTTTACGCGTTATCCGCGGCGAGATTAGCTGTTTCAGAGATATAGAATTTAAAAAAAATGTTTGCTTTTACTAAGTGTTCAGAACGTAACCCCTTCTTTTGTACTGGCTCTGGGTCTCATACAACACGGTTTCCTGCAACACGACAATTTCTAGGAACCTATCTACCGTGTTATAGGAGGGTAACTTGTGATTTGTTACAGAATGTAGAAATCGGTTACTTTGATTCCGCAGTAGTTCTCTTGTCAATATGTACAAATGTATACTACAAAATGATGTTTATAACAATCGCTATTTGTTATTAGCAAACTACTCACAATTGTATTATCTTTTCTTACGAATGTAATTTTTGTTTTACAACTGCACTAGTGAAATCTGAATTGCTTTCAAACACTTTTTCAATATTATGAAAGGAAGCTTTGAATACTTTGCAAAACCAGCAAACCCACATTGCCATAAGAATAAGAAATATATCAAGAATTTTGTATTTATCAACGCAAAAATAGTGTATTGTATTCAGAGCAGCTATCGTCCAAATATATATACATTGTCAATATCTACAAACGAAATGTAAAGGAAACTTGTACGATAACTATTCTCAGAAATAAACACAATTAAAATAGTTCCCAATAGTTCACACCAATATACTTTCAAGATTCTGTACAGTATATCATCTATTAAAAAGTATCATAATCCATTCATCAGTAATGGCCTTCTTTTGATAGTCGAGATCTATTTCCAAAAAATATTCGAGATTTTTGAGTTACACGGTTTACGCTGTACTCCATATAAAGCGGTCACATTAATGTTGACAGTAGTTACTCGCCAGCTAGAAAATGATTCACTGAATGTACTACCTCCTCAGCAACGCAATAAATCGTCAGGTTAATCTTCGACAGAACTTTCCAAACTGTCAGCCAACCCCCATGTGCCAGAGTATCGTTTGACCACGAATTACATCGCAACTACCACCTGTCGCTCGTGACAGTAGTTTCTCGGCCAGCGATAGACGGAGGCCTCAGATATGTTGTGTCGCATTGAGATAAGCTAAGCTCTCTCGTGTGATGGAGCAGCCCGTAAACTTGGCGAACCACGCCATGATGCTACCGAAATGGCTGCTGGATAATGTATAGCTATACACGATTCGCGCCAACCTCGCACTTTCCTCCAGGGGATGCCTATGACGCAAATATGTACATGCATAGATTTTCTTGCTTCCTCATGATCGCTTTCATTTACTCCTTCCACCCCTATATTTTCACTTATACATATCGCTCTCCTTTTTTGATGTTCGATTCCCTGTTATTTAGCGGATTCGGCTATTTTTGTCTAAATGACTTCATGCTCGCGAAGCGATACTGCAGAATTAATATGATAGCGACGCTTCCATCTCCCAAGTTAAGTTAATTGATATTCTGTTGCTTGGCATATCCGCTTCAAACTTAAGGGTAACTATTCGGGCATTATTGTAAAGTGATAGGACTCGACTTTAATTACTTCAGCCTTGAGCGACTAGTATACAATTTCTGTAGGTTGCTTGTAATGTCATTTGTGGCAAAACACATATCACATACTGAAGTAATGCTTTATGTTATTTTTTTAACATACTCGGAAACTCATTTCAGGAAACTTTGTTGTATGGAAAGGTATTGGTCACAATTTTTTGATAATTCTTATTCATTCCCAACATGTGGTATTATAAACGCTTAGAAAAATTAGATAACTTTTTTTGAATTACTCAAGCCAATTCATATTGAAGATACCAAGAGAGCGACATCATTGAGACACTTTAAAACCATTTGTTCGTTTCTGCAAGTGGTAGTGAACAATGTTTGGAAAGAAGTGCATCCAGTTCTCCAGACACATATTCACGTTACGTGCGTGAATTCTGTTACACTGCAATATATTAAATGAGAACTTTGGAAAAAGAGGTTTCAAGCAGCAAAACTGATAACTTAAGTAATTATTATATTATAAAATGCACGTGAAATATCTATTGTACAGCTTCCTTGTAAATTTGAGAAATGTTTATAGAACAAGTAAAAACACGACAATTTGAGGACTACCTTAAATCTAGTGTTAAAAAATATTAATATGATATGTGCCTATAAGGTTACATTGCAATTGCAGAATTATCACAGCTGCAATAGAAATCGTACGGTCACAATAAACAAAAAAAAACATTTTTTGTAAGGCAGTACAAAACCGTTATTGCTTACCAACAATTATCATAATGTCATTAAAAAATTCACACTGTGTCACTAATAGACGCCGCTGTAGATATAAACGCAAAACCTGTAGGATCGTGAAAGAGAAAGAGAGGCGTGTGGAAACCGATCCATGGCAACAACTCGGTCTGACAAGGGAACATCCCGAAGTGTAAATCACCGATTTTGATGAAATTTTAGTACGATATAGTCCTCGCGAAAATATTTAACCCGTATTTTTTTATGGGCAACCGTCCACGTTAAAGGGGTGAAAACCACCCTCAAAGTTGGGGTCCTGAAACTTCTTTATTGAATATCTCGAAAACTATTAGAGATGCGAAAATTTCGTAGAGAGTGAAAATTAATGCTTTCGGATTTTGAATCTAATGGTATAATCATTTTTTTGAAAAATCCATTTGTTTAAAAAATAAACTATATATTTAATCCGACATAAATTCTACATTAGAAGTGTTATTGTTATATCAAACCATCGCATTAATAAGTCCAAGGAAATTGTATCCAACATGTTTTCTTATTAGATATACTATAATGTACTTTCGAGAAGATGACTAGCAGTACGATGGTAAAAGGGAGCTTTAGTTGAGAATGTTGAAATCATCGTTTTATTACACTCGGATTTTCGATGACCCATTTCCTCTCTTGTCACGCGACACAAATCGTTCAGCCAATAACGACAACACCGTGTAGCAAGTAGTGATAGTATTGGATTTAACGTTGAGCGAGGTTTCGGAAACCAATCAGATCCAGACCTCTATTTCCTTGTTCAGCCGTCTTTTAGTGTGCGCATCGTACTTCTTTTTGAGGCTTAATTTACAACCTGGGTCTTGAAGTTTGCAAGCACTAAACTTTTTATGTTTTAACTCTAAGCACCCGGAGCCATCTCTAATGTTATCTATTAGCAACATGACGACACTTTACTATTTGGTATCTTGTGCCATTGTAACAAAGAAGATCAGGTAAACACACATTTCTTAAAATGTTGCGGTACAATAAGTATTAATAAATTCGAAGGTCCCTGGAGAGGAAGCAACCGGGTAATATGGTAGACTTGTGCTGTCCTCTCTAGTAGGACATCGGAGTGCAAAGGATTACTTCATCACCATAACCGGGCAGAACTGGCCCATTTGGCGAAAATACTTCGATGGTCCAAGGGTTACACGTGGTCACTAGGTTTTGCACAGACACCTTTCTCCAAGCTAGATTTATAACACCTGTTATAAATTAACCAAAATTTGTAATTTGCAAAACCACTGTAAATTCTGCATTTTTTATAACTAACCACGAAGATCAGGCAAAACCACTCATTTTTATCAAGGGTCCAATTTTCTCCTTCGTAAAAAGTGTTTGGAAAATTGATAAAGAAACCGAAAAAGTGTCCCCAGAAACATTACGACAGACATTATTGTGCTTTTTAACAGTTCGTAGGATTCGTTGTACGCGCTCGCTCACTTATACTTCGTTATTTTGTTAATATTTGTTTTTCTGTGTATATATTCTTGTTATTGCTATAATAAATGAACACACAAATTTTGCAGTGCAAGGAATATTTTTGAGAAAAGTAAAAAATGACATTTGGGCAATTTAATTGTCTGATCAATCTGACACCGTGAACTAACTTACGGGCAACAGACACATAAATTTTCTAAACTTGTACACTTTATTGGCAAGGATAGGGTTGGAATACATGAAACAAGACTCACATGCTATACCACATATATATCTATAGCACAATCGTCCATTATTTAATTAGCCATTTCTGTAAATAAATATCACAATCACATATCTACTTTTTTCGTTAATAAACAATGACAGTTGAAAATACATGACAGAATTTAACAATGGCCTATAAGTATTATTTGAATTAGAAAACTTGAATTTGTAAATTAAGTAATTTTTATAAAGTATTTCAATATTTATTAATTTATAACATTTCATTGGAAAATTTCATGAAATAAATAGGGATTGATTGTGTTCCTACTCCTGACACTGCATTATATTATAAATTGCATTTTATCGCATAAAGACTTTATACGCAGCTACTTGTAAGCAGTATTTTATGAATATTTAAATATTTCCCAATAAACCTGTTGAATGAAGATTTTCCAAAAATTTCCTGTTCCGACATTTTTCACGTTGAATTTATTAATTTCACAATAATTGTATCGCTCTCATGACACATTTAAAATGGTTAAAAATGTTACGATGAATTTCTACTATACGTCTAATGTACTCAGTAACATCGGTTTTTAACGACAACCCCAACGATTGACGCGGCAGATGATGGATGTAGGTGCAACATGAACGGAGCCGAAAAACAATGCGACTGCACTCGCACACCTACAAACGCTTTTCCGTCTAGCTCTCTCTTTGTGTGATCCCGCCAGGCTCAAAAAACTTTTCATTTTTTACCTAGCTCGCTTTTTATCATCGCATTGAATCGACGTGTAGAAAAAAAAGTGCACGACGAGGAGTGAAACGAAAACACAGTGTATGCGTGTTCTCTGACTCGCTATCCTTTTCGTCAACTTCAACACGCTCCCTCTTCCTTCTTTCTCTCTTTCCCTGTTTTCTCTTCCTTTTTCCCGTAGACTCGTGACGTCCTTTTCTTTTTCTTTGTGCGTATACCGACGCGTGTCTCAACGTTGCATCACGGTGAATGGGTCTGGTAATTGCACGCTTAATATTTCAGGGCTTTCTCCGTGTAAGGATGTAAAAAGTCCGCGATTTAGCCCTGTAAAGCGAGAGAACATCCCCTCTTACTCCTCTCCTTTTCACCATACTGCCTTTCTTTCTCGTCGATGTTTGCAATGCACTGACGAAAGTAGCAAAGCGGAAACTCGTTTCTTTCGCACTCGCGGGTTTTATCCTTTCCCCTCTACGGTCGCAGTTTTTTTTTCTCTCATCCGTTCTCTCGGTCAGCCATTACTGTAACTGAAACCTACCGTATTTGAAAGGTGTTCGCGAATCTCTTTGAGACAATAACGTAAAGAAACAGGATCTATTCAATATTTCTTAATGCTATGTATACTTGCAAGACTTTCTCGTTCCTTAAGGACACCATCCCTGGGGTGGGTTTGTAAAAACGAGAATGCCGATGATTCGTATTGAAAGGTAAATTATTTTTATCTTTTAAACATTTTAAAGCATTTTGTTATTAGGCGTTTGATCATTCTTTTTATACGGACACAAGGATGAAAAATAGTGTCGTTTCATTGTTTCAAACAGTGGATACATCCCGCGAATTTTGTTCCATTTCTTTTACCAATATTACATTATTTTGTGAATTATTTTATCCTAAAGACGACAGGTTCTCAGAATTCTAGCTATGCTACGATATAATTGGTGTTTGCTAAAAAACTTCAAGGTTGAATATTTTGAAAAAAAATGTTTTCTAAAATAATATACACGAAAGTTTTATAATGTCACAGGATAAAGAATTCAGCTGTCATGTATAATTAATATTTATTATGTTTCCGCTTCTTTTTCGAGATCAGAAACAATATTTCTTTGTGGAGATTCGAACTCTATTGTAAGAAAAGCGGTAACTTCTTTTAAATATGTCTTTAGTAGATTTCATATTTTACACGTGTTTAATTAACATCGACTTCTTTTCGCTCTACTGCCGCCAACAAAGACTGCAAAAAGTTAAATGATATGAACCATTTTTTAATTTGTTTATTTTTTAATAGATGATAAAGTAAAATCAACAAAAATTTCACTTACTAAAATTCCTTTTGTTATTACAACGTAGATTGTAATAATTCTATACAATTCTCGAAGGACATTCTGACGCTCTTTTTGACATTGTGCAGCGTAATGGCAGAGCATTTTGAAATTGAAATCTCATATTGCTTATAATTCCTTTTGCAATAATTCTGCAATCTGTAATGCTATTTGAAGGTCTCAACAATTATTAGTTTTGTTCTGGTAACTGCAGACTTCAAATAAAACGAAATTTAACGGCGTAAAGTCGAAAGATCTTGGCAGCCATTCGACTCATAAAAGGAGTGCAAAGACATGGATCTGATAGGAATTTCTCTTTATCATCTGATAATTTCGTGAGACCTGAAAGAAGTTTTATTTGTATCATTTAATGTTTCACCTTTTACTTATTCAACCCTGAAAGTAAAAGAAGCTTTTATTTGATTAAATACCAGTTATAGAAGAAGCCTTAGAAATAAGGCTTGTTAAGAAAAACTTCTGTCTTCTACTCTTATCACTTTACGGGAAGATATGAGTTCAGAAACTTCTTCAGCTAGAGTAAGCGACCTTCCTGTGACACAAATAAATTTATATTATGGACTCAGCCTTTAACTCTTTCTTTCTGAATCGTTTCGAAGTGCATATCTATTAATCGTTTAGTTTTGCGCATCTATTATACCCATCTTATCGGATTAAAACTTCGTACAGATACTCCTTTAAACTAGAATTTAAACATTTTAATCGATTTACTGTATAACTATCTTGTACCTTTCCCAAACAGAAGCATAAGGTTAAATTTACAGTGGTTTTGTAAAATTTGTAGTACAACGGGTTAATAACGGGTTGATTTATATAGCTTTTAAAATCATTCTGAAGAAGAATGGATATGATAAATTCTACACATTTTTCACATACTTTTTTTATTTATCCTGCATCTTGAAGCGATAATATGTGCATATAGTTATACTACTCCAAAAATGAAATTGTACCAATGAAAATAAGCATAATCTTTAGTACATACGTTGTTTAACATAAATGTCATTTGAATTATTTTTTAGCGATTTTAATAACAGTTTTTAGTGTACTATAAATTACGTTGAACTTAGCGTATATTATATAACTCTATCTTGTTAAAATGGACTACTATAATATCTAGTTAAATTGTATACTATGACGTATACTTTATACATATGTATACATCGTATATGTATACTCGTATACTATAAATGTGAAATTATGATGAGTGTGGCTATGTAAAGTATTAAGGAAACACCTAAATCAAAAATTTGCGTCGTATATTGAAGCTTATTTGAATAGCAAGGCAATATTCTATTTTTACCATCTTACACAAATTATTTATCCTATAATTATAGTAGTAATAATTTCATCATTACATGCGTTACGAATTCGCGTCTTACGAATTAATACATGTTGGTATGAGTCGTCAACACAATGAAGTCACTTGGATTGAGGTTCAAGATAAGGAAAGATTGCCCTTACACTGCCTATTCCCATCATATCGGTTTTTGAAACCACAGCTTGGCCAATGACAATCGAGAACTAAACACTTATTTTGTCGTTAAATGCTTTTTCGGCCAGTCACGAATTAGAATCGACAATGACGTCAGAACGAAGGACGTCTCAATCCGACGAGCGGATCGGAATAAACCTCTTGTGAAGTGACTTCTTTTTCTGGACCTGTAATAGTTTCCAGGCATCACCTCTAGAGTGAACGTATTTTAAAACAGGCTCAGCTGAATTAATCCACGCACGAAGGTCTTATAGTGTTAAAGGATGTTAAAGGGCAAAACTTTCCTTATCCGAAAGTGATTTGTTTCTAAGTGGTACACCGAAGATTACAAAACACGTCCGGATTTCAATATCGCGGAAGCAGTTCTATTGAGATTATTTATTATTGTTCGCCTCTATGTTTGTAGACGTCTAAAATTTGAAGCCTGTGAGAATGTCTTGGTTTGGCAGAGGCAGTCGCTGTTGCGAAGATTGGGAGATTTTGTAGTTAACAAATATTAATTTTTTGATTGGTGGGAAAACAAATCGTCCTTTGCCCGTGGGTCAAGAGCTTTCCTTGACGTTCGGAAAGAAAGAAGTACCCGGTTAATGTCTTTTGCCCAACAAAACTTTCTCGGAAGAAGTACTGACAACAATAAGCCAGTAAGGCGCATTGATTTTGAAGTCATAAGTAGACTGCAAAGCCCGGCTGCTATTTCTGACAAGAGTCATGTGCACGACTATTATAAGAAATTAAGAGACGAGTTTGAACCTACGTCTGTGAGGTTCAGCTGCGTACTTTTGCTCCACAGCCACATAAACTGTTACAATAGTTTGCTAATATTTGGAAAATAGATATTTACAAGTGCTTCTATCATACCGTACTATTACACCAAGCTGCCAGTTTAATGAATACTAGAAAGTCTAATGCCTCGATCTCTAATGAAAAACTGTACGTTCATTTAGATTCTGTGCTTAAAACTAACACTAGCTGAGACAGAAACTTTATACAAGAAGCTTAAACGTATTCATACCTTCCTATGAGACTTAAATTCCCTGAAAGCACCAGAAGCGATAGGGTTAGATCAATCTACATCCAATATTGTCTTAATTTCTTCTATGCATCTCTCAACACAGCCAGCTTAATAGATACACTATAGGAAATACCTTCATCACCTATACGCGAGTTCACGGTCTAATGGATGGGTAGAAACCCCGAAGTTGGATAAGATGAAAAATGTCTTCGAGAACACTTCAACTCCTCCGTTGACCCCTTGTGTTCTTCCTTCGCGTGAACTTGTCTCTGCAGGTACCGTTGTATTCGCATACAACGGGAAATTGGCTGTAGAATATTTACGAGGTGGTCTCACGTCCTCCTGATGCTGAACATCTACAGTACCCATACCATTGCAACGTTCAACTACAGACAGGCAAGCTAGATAGTACCTTTTGTGACCGAAGAGAGAGACGATCTCGACTATATACGCGCGCTCAGATTCGAGATTCTATACGACCACTACGGGGGACTTCGCGAAGATAGCGCTGAACAAAAGAAGGACTCGTCCCTTTTACGCACGTGCACACAAATACGCGTTGGAATACGTGTATACAAAGTGCCTCAGAAATCGTGGTACAACTGAAAAGTTTCGCAATAAATTCGTAGGAAGAATACTTTATTTCCTTGAAGAACAACGTCTACATAGTTGCTTCCTCTGTTTATATTCCATATATGTATATATCCGCAGCGACGTCTTCAATGACAGATATTTGCTCTCCTTATATTATAATCATACGCTTATATTTATATGTACACTTATTTAGAAGTAAAAGTTGTTTGCGTAACTTTTTATTTTTCAGAGTGGTAACTTTAAATTCGTTTAAATGCATAGACATTAGATTCTCTAATGTGCCATTTTATACTATAACTTGAATATTTCGTAGCTAAGTACTAAGATGGACTCATTTTTTTCAAAATAATTTAATCCTTTGCACTCCCAGTAATTTTTACTATGAACTACCAGCTACTCCAGAACTATTTACAGGGGGTGAGTACACATCTGTAGAAAATTGCAAATCTTGGTTTCTCATTAAAAAATAGGCGTACATATTTTGAAATTATGTTTTACAATATAAAAAATATATGAAAATACATCGAATTTCCTACCAATGGTGTAATCAGTTTCTATTACGATGCTGCTGCAGCGTGCTGCGGCGATAATAGAATGTAAGAGGTTAAAAACGTTTATTACAATATCGTGTCTATTATCTCGTACACATTCTGATTGCAGCACTTCTTTACATTGAAATTTAACTTTTGACAGTGAGTAACTTTATTATAAAAGATCAAATCCCGCAATGTTTCAAAGTAAACTATAAGTGGTAACGGGAAACAGTTAAATAGATTGAATTTTCAAATCTATGATTTAAGTGAGAAAATTTTATACAACATATTTTTGATTATCTTCAACATATTTTCTCAGTAAAAATCATGTTTCCTTCTAATATTGTACTATTTTCGACTCACGCACCTCGAATTAAATTTTTGTACATTTGTTGGGACACCCTATATACGTCTAGTCGTCTAGAGTATAGCGAAGGGGAGAAGTAGCTCGCTGAAGGAAGGGGATTCAACGTGGGAGTAGAGAGGGTTTGCCGTGAACTGAAGTTGCCGGGCAAGGAACGCAATCGAGTGGGATTAAACCTTCTTGATTGCTTCCAACTTCACGCGAGCTCCCGTTCCTTCTTTCTTTCTCGCCCCACCTTGTTCTTTCTCTGATTCACAGCCTATTTCTCCCCATCTATCTCAGTCTCTCTCACTCTCTCTGATTCCTCGTTGCGGTAAAAAGACGGCTGATAATGGCACGAAGTCGAGTCGAGACGAGCCGATTCTCGCAGCTCCTCGGGTTAATTGGATATTTTTTATTGTCAATTTGTGATTGAGATCGTGGACGCCTTTGTCGTTCAGGTTGAAGGAAAGGGAGAAGTCACGTCGAAATGACGCTTTGTCGGCGCGGTCCTATTAAGAAACCCTTATCCGGACACAAGAACGCAGCTTTCTGGTTCGGGAGGGCAGTATCCCTTGATTACTTGAAGGGCATGTAAAAATCAGTATCTTACCATAGAATGTGGCATGGTAATATAGATATCGACATTTCTAGGCTAGAGATATAAATGTCCTCTTAACTTCAAAAAGTTCATCCATATTCATTCATATTTATTATCAATACTGATACACCTGATCTTGCACTTTTGTAAGTTGCTGTGTTGTCAGCTTAAACGATCAAGTATTCAGATATCATTCGCTAAGTGAAATAAACCAATAGATTTGTGCTACAGAATAAGAGGAGACTGTCTCTCGCACCGTCTATTGTCTTTAAGCACTTTTTTAGCCAATCATGCATTAGAATCGAAAATGACGTCTAAACGAAGAACATCTCTAACTGTCGGGCGAATTGGAGCAAAATACTTATCAAGTGACTTCTTATACCTCGCCAATGATATGCATTGACTGTTCACTTCCTTTAATCGTCAGTTTACACATAGTTAGTGATTTTACTAAATCTTAAATGGATGCCTCACTTTCCAAATCGATTAACTTCCTGAAAGAAGAAGTTGAGAAAAATGATGAAATAGTATATATTGCTTTTTAAAATTCTTGTTAAATTAAAAATTCAAAAATACGATGTAGACTGTATTACCGTATACATATCTTTTATCTAACAACATATTGAAAGTATAAGATAGAAGATCCTTAGAGTACTTGTTATTATTACTACAATTTTTTCGTGATTCAGGGAGTTAACTGCTTTGGCAAGCGAAAGAAAATTATTAATTCAAATTCAGTCTTCGAATAATTTTTTTATTACGGAAAAACTTTATTATATAAATACTTATATGTTTTATTAAAGATTTTAGCAAAAATGAATAATAACTCTTCTGTTCCTGACGTCAATATTTAATAGAGCCAATTATACTACTCAAATGCTTCTTTGCTCAACAATTACACCATCAGCATATCTGACACCAACACTCTCACATATCCCAACAATCCCACATATTTTGCTCAAGTTGGGTCTGTACCTGATAAAATGCCTCCACGGCAGCTTTCCTTTCACCCGAAATGATTTTTCCATCGCACTTCTAATAACATCGACATAGTAGATTTACAAATGTTTTTTTTCGGTGTTAAATGCACACTTCTATTTCTGTATCTTAAACCTTTTATTATTTTATGCTTTTGGACATTTCGGTTCCATTCAGTATGATTACAGCTTCTTTTCGTTCAATCGAATTATTTGTTGGGATTTTTTCATTGCTATGATCAGATGACGAATCCAAATGAATGCGAAATCGTTTTCTAGAGCCCTGCTTTCTGCCACTATTTGTAAGTTGTATTGAAGAACCATCCGATTCATTATTTTCCTTATTCGAATAATTCTGTTAACATCTTCCATTTTAATATTGTAATGGTTTAATTTTTTTTCTTAAAAAACAATACACACTTAAATTGAAATTTATACGTATTTGCTTCTGTGGTAATTCCAATACAACTGATTTATAATTTATATTTCTCGTACTTGTTAATCGATTTGGAAAGTGAAGCATTCAAATATCACTACATGAAAACTATTGTAAATTATGATTAACCAAAGGATATTCAAAACTGTAAAAAAAAAAAGTCAAAATCCAACCAGTTACCAAAATCCTATAGATATTGGCAACTATTATCTAATTTTTTTTTATCAGATCCTTTTTTCGTAACTTACCCTACCTAAAGCAGCCAGATAGTATTGTATTATATACAATAATTATTGTACATTAAAATGTACGTCCACTTGTAATTCGCGAATATCACAAATTCTTTTCATGACTCATAAAACCTTTCCAAAACCTAAGCTACTCGATCGAAGTACAGTCTGTCAGGTTCGAATGCAGGTAGCATTTCGTCCACTCATCGAGTAGAGAAATTCTGCGCATGAGGGATAGACGAATTAATCGCAAACGAATTTATCTTTGACGCTCCAGGTTAAACTAAAACGCCCAGATATTACGGGGAAGTAAGCTCGTTAGAGGGTTTACAGCAGTACCGGTGTGTGCGTGGCTCTAACTACCCCGCCCCTCAGGACCTCTCTCCTCTCTCACGTAGCAGGGTAGTAGCTTGCGGTCTGGTAACCGCAGTCTCTACTGCGCGCTGTCGGTTGCGGATACCTCAACCTCGCATGTGTGCAGCTTCGCGTCTGTTTTGTGCAAAGGGCTTTCAAAAACCGCGACTGCCAAACCGAACCGACCACCCCAAGAACAGACGCTGGCATTACGACGTGCTAGGAAACACCGTCTAAAGCTTCCGTCGAATACACTTTGACGTGTACGCGCTTTCGATTAAGCCTGGAATCTCGGCTTCGACGGCTTCCTGTAATGATAAACTTATTTGGAGATTGGAAAACACCCTGCCAGGAAACGTTCAAGTCGGATTGTTGGAACTGAAAGTTCGTTTAAGCTATTTCGAGTGGTTGACTTTTAGGAGATTAATGATTAACGCTAGAACTACCGACGTTAAATCTATTATATTTCAATATAATAAATACTTTAGAATTTAAGTACTTTGGAAAGAGGTGGAAAAGATGATCGATTCAGTAATCTGTATTTTATAAGATCAACATAGAATATCTATCCTATGACTGTCCTATGAACTTGGAAAACGTTTGGAAAAAATTGGAAACCAGTAATTTTGACTTGCTTGGTAGTTCTAGTGTTAAAGTTGGATAATCCAATGTTATTGTTTCATGAAGTGTAGTAACTGTAACAAATGAATAGGCAGTAGGTCTGACAACGTTGTTGCACTATTATGGTTGAGTAAGATAAGTGTATTTATTATAATGCATCTTCTGGAAAGTCGGAATATGATGTATTTATAAAGATGAGTAATTAATACGGAGATAAAGTGTAAATTATAACAGGCCAGCATGAATTTCTTATTCCGAGTACATATGTGCAGTTGGTATCTAACACGATTCTATTTTATTAAAGTCATATGTATATTTACTTATAATAGAAAAAGAATTAACAGTTTGCATTAATAATTTTCTTGGAAATACACTTTCTTCCGTGTACGATAGAATTGACGACCTCGGTGGTGCAGAATTACTGGTATGTTAATTCATATTTTGTGCCTTGTCTAAAACTCATGCTAGACCAGAGTTGTGTGTTCTATAATTTTGAGGGTACGCTGAAGGATCACCAGTGCTCACTATACGTTCATGGCTATATTTCGCCTATACAAATTTGTAGATCCAAATTTGGGAAATCTAAATTTCTTCGAGCCTTATAATACAAAACACCATGGGCTAAATACTTAAGGTCTACGATTGTCGACAATGAGTAGCGTTGCACTAATTTCTAAACATTTAAAAAGAGCAGCCGAAACTCATCTAAGGTTCGTGATGAGCCTATTATGCTTCTCTCTTTAACCTATCCATACTTAAGCGTGAGCATATTAAGAGTAAAAAAGAAATCAATTCTAAAGAGATTAAAATTTAAAACAGTTTCATCTTTATTTTAGGTACCATTTATATCCAATAATATTTTGTGAGTAACATTTTACGTGATGCTAAAGTATCTGTCGATCGTTCAAAAACTACCATAAAATATGGAAATGCTCTTCATACTTCTTTTATATATATTACGCCTCGCGGAGGGTCTTCCGAGCTTCGGCATTTTTTATTATACAAATAACTGGTACAGCACGAAATCGAACGTGTGTCCTCTTCGAAAGCTCGGTAGCGACTTTCTTTCAACAAGACTTCCGGTCGCTAACGCAACGCGACCGGCTGATCGATGAAACGATTCGATACTCGAATCCAGCGTGTTCGAGGGAACAGCTTCGTTCTGTACGCCAATATGAAGTTGGCGTAACATATATATATATATATATATGTAGCAATTCACAATTCACAAAGAGTGGAATACATGGGTATAGAAAAATAAAGAAAATAAAAACGATGAAATAAAAAGTTAATTTTTCTTGCATTACAATTGTAATTTTGAAATAAATTTTAGCTTTGAAATAAATGTAATTTTAATTTTTCTCGTGCTAACAGTTGCAAGACAATATTTGTTGCAAACTGTTACGAAAAATATTTCCAAAGTTTTACCTGGCAATTAACAATATAGTCGTCAATTATTTGAAAGCCGCAATGTAATCATTTCAAGGAAAAACTGTGATCTTTATGAGTTGAGAAAAAACTTTTTATTACCTGTTTTTCTATTTAAATTATGTAAATTTAATTCTGCACTCTTCCTAGCACAGCATGTTGAAGACAGGATACATACATTACTTAAGAAATCATCGAACGTATAATACGATTGACTGTGGTGTTCTTATGAGTATCAGTGGGGAAGTACCAACTATATTCAACCATAAAAGTGGGTTTCTAAAAATGCATTTATCTCTTTACTGTATAAATGTATAAACAATTTTCGTTAGCTATTCATAAAGATCGTTTATCATACCTTTCAGAGATATTTTTATCAGAATTGCATATTTTAAACTTACGAGCCATACCAGCATCAAATATTCAAAAAATCATATTATAAATTAATACAGACATTTAATTACATCCGGAGATCGTGGAGTTTTTTCAGTGTTAAATCGAGGTACATTTACACTGTATATATGCATCTGATTGCCGTAACGAATACATGGACGTTGTACGTTCATTACGCATTCCTTTTTAGTGCTCACAGTATCTAATCGGTAATTGCTATCTACACTTATGCATCTATCCCTTGCACAGTCCTTTCGTATCATACTCTGTAGATCTTCTTCTACCCCGTGGATTGTTATTCGCATTAATTGCATCGTGGTGATTAATATGGCATATCGACCGGCGTTATCTAACGGAATAATTAATTCCAGGCTATAGACGGTGCAGTCGGCGCGCTGACACTCATTACGTAAGAGGCATGTGTCGTTTAGACACAATCTGAATATTTGAATTTTACACTATGTAGATACAGAACGTGAGATACCATGGTTCATCAAATGCTATAAATACGTTATTAATTTTCATAACTGGAGTAACAATTCGAATCTGTAATAAATAAATTCGCACTGAAACATTAATTATTTTTTTACCTTTTTGCGTGTTACTAATTATTTTTCTCATCAGTGAAATTAACCCTCTGTAGTCCGAATTTTTTATGGGATCTGAAGATCAATTGTACAATAGCACATTAGAAACTAATAAAAATACCATAGATAGTTAAGACAGTTCGTTAGTTAAGATTGTAGTTAGATACATGGTTAAAGGAGAAATATCAGTTTAATCACGAAATAAATTCATAAAACAAATGTTACATATTAGTATTAGGAAACAGTAACTGTCGTGGTAAAGACCATTGAATAAGAGTAGAAAGGCAAGTCTTTAGAAAAGTCTTGCTCTGAATGAATATAGCATATTTATAACTCTATCCAAAAAGAAATATTGTCTAATTATGCAGTTGTGTTTCTGCCATCAAATTTACTGTAAATTTGCATACAATTATGTGTAGACAATGAAAATATGATATCAGAAAAGAAATCGTATAATCACAGAAATGGCTTTGATTTTTTCGTTCTTACTGCTTAAGATAGATAATTGAGGAAATACTCGATATTCTAAAATCAATGTGTAGCAAATTTGTTTAAGATATATGAAAATTACCCATTTTTATAGTCTCGTCATTATGCTAATTATGAGTATGACTAGTGTCTAATCGGTCTATAAGAAAAGAAACCACCCTATCGAAATTACTTATTGTTAGTAATTATATTCTTCCAAAATCAAAAAACGAATTTTTGGAAGTTTTTGAATGTTCAAAAGGTTTGCTATAGGTAAAATTTTAATATCAACGTACCACAGTTCTATAGAACATTAATTAATAGTTACTGCTTTAATGAAATTTCCGATTTCCGCTTTTAAGAATTCTAATCTAACTCGTCATTTCCGCTCAGACTTTCTCTTATTTTTTATTAATTCCGCTGTTTTGCCTCCGTATTATTTCTAGTTGGAAGCGACCGAGTAGTAAGTACATTTACAATGTCATAAAGCAGTATAATTCTCTCGCAAGTTATACGACGAAACCGACGCATACAAAAAGCGAGGAGAAAACTGTAGATGTACGTAAAATGAAACGAAATAAACAAAACTAGTCTGTGGGATTCCCCTAGAGAAGCGAAACAGAACAATATACATATATATGTATACATACATGTAGCGTGCTTCGACGCCGATATTTTGACGGACCATTCATCAGTTTTTCCTATTTGTATATTCGTGTTTCGCTATTGCAATTCCATATTGCTTTATATTGTTCTATTGGACTTACAAATTTTAGTCTAAACTTTACATAAATCAATAGTTCCTTCTTACCCTTTCTGACAATCGATTTTGTCTACCTTTGAATGGGTTACAATGAAAGAAACGATGATAATGGAATTCCGAAACAGTCAGATTGCAAGCAATATCTTTCATGAGTGAATGATAACTCACAAGACTGAGATCCGAAAAACTATGAGTTCCAATAATGAAGCACATCATGAATGACTTGAATCCTTTATATAAAGTTAAGTGTATCCCACTGAACTGAAAAAATTCTTTTTTTCTCGCGATATATTTTAGCATTAACAAGAATATCAAAAATGTTATATCAATAGCGCAGTAGAGAGGAATCTCGTGTACTTCGTCCATGTTAATTTTATGAGACTGGGAAAAGGTTGTGACAATTTACGATGAAACTTTACGATCTACAAAAGACAGAAACTTAGAGGGAAGGCAGCTGTCGAAGCATGGGGTCCTTCGGGCCTGGAAAAGTCTTCAGAATAGCCTACATTCTCGAAGTGGCGGAAGTACCGTTTTTCCTCGACTGACAAAGACGGTGACAAAAGACAAAGACAGATGAAGCCCTTTAAAAAGGGGACTTACGTGGATGAGAATTATATTGACTGGATTTCCTACAAATGGAGACACTTTTTCTATGGTAAGACTTTTGCGGAACGTTACGGTGCCAAATCTATGAGTAAGCACTGCTTTGCAACATTTCTAATTATTATATAATTATTATACTTATTAATTATTACCTTTAAATGTATTATCACTAGTACAATGGTATAGATGTTTTGTTTGACGTTTGTTTAAAATGTTCAAAAGGATTGTTTCCTAAATATTAAACTTATTAATTGTTGCAACATAATGTTGCTTATTTACTATAAATGACATTACCCAAGTTTTGTTAACAGACCGAGCTTTGCATTCGTTGATTCCTTTTCATTTATAAGAAAGAAGATAAAATTGAAAAAAACATCTGTAATGGACATCTTTGTTGCTTTTGTAATTCTTTTATAGCAATTGCTGTGATACTTTTATAGGTGATTTGCCAATTACAACACAACATTACACTCGATCCCTTTTACAAAGCTACATCCGATTGATCTGTAAAACCTATACGTACAGAAGTTCCATTGTTCCACTCTATCGACTTCCGAACTTACTTCATCCATTACTAAGCATTCATTGAATTGACACACACGGTGACACAATTGTGAATACCATTATGCTACGTTTATGCCAGTAAGTAAACACAAATAACTTTTTTACTAATCTTTCCCCTTAACGTTTTTCCATAACTGCAAATATTACTTTATTCACTGGATCGAAGTATGAAAATGCACAAAACTTGATTAATTGTGAAAGTAAACTATATGTTCGAACTCGCTTGCTTCTCTAGAAAGCGCGAGGAAGAGTTGATTTTCTCCGTTGCCTAGGTGGGCCCAAAAAATTGTTAAAGTTGTGTCGAGACGTCTGTAAACAATGGGGTATCTGACATGGGGAATTCCTACGTCTGACGAACACACTTCATGGTTCTGCCGCTTCCAGGCGAAGTACCCACCTAGGCAATGAGCTTTCTCTTTTTCGACGGCTTATGACTTGGCTTCTGTTCGTCGCGAACAGTCCTAGAGCCGGGAGACGCGAAGCAACAGAAAAATGCAAAATTTGTCGGCTGCGCGAGGTCAAGATAACAGCGGGGTCTGTTTTAAAGATTAAAATTACGAGAAACTTATTAAAGACCTTGCAAATTCGTTATTATAATTTCATATTCAACACCAATTTTTATTAAATTTACCTGAAAGATAGGTCTCGAAGGAATGTTTAATACTCATTTTTTACCTGTCTTTTTCTGCATTAAGGTAGTAACAATGAAATTTATCTATTTAATTTTTAAGAGACTACGAAGATGTCAATGATTTGAGTTTGGTGTCAAGTTGCCTTAAGGTCGCTCCTGGGGAGAAGAACATAAATACTTGAGCTTTCCTCACTAGATCGAAGACCCAGTCCTCCATTTTCAAATTTCGTGTAGCACTAAGAAGGATATGTCGTGTATTTTTTACCGAGAAGTCGGAAAACCGGAAGCACTAACTTATTCAACTACAAGTTAAAAGCGAAGATACGATTAAAAGTTCATTTGCGTGAGAACACTTCATTTCCGACCCATGGTTCTTCTCAGATATTTTCCCTACGTAATAAGATGAATACGACGAACCAATAAAAAGAAGTTGCTACTCTTTGCGAATTTGGGGGGGGGGGGGGGGGGGGGGGGGGGACAAATATTCATCAATCCAGGGATGTAGAATAATCCCTGAAAGCCATGACAACTACTCTTGAAACATTCCGTACAGGATATGTAGGTATTGAATTTTAACTGTTCAATCCTCGTGCGATCTGTATTATGTTATATGGTGATTGGTGTTTGTAACGATCGAATATCCAGCACCGTGTAGAAATCAGTAGTAACCATGGTACATATATGTTATACCGTGTAGTTGGCAGTAGTGAAGAGTTTCATAAAGCAGACAAAGCCGACCATATTGTACATCCTGTTTAACACGGGCTCTGACTAGCAATATGCATTAACTCGTTAAAGTTGGTGAAATGTTTTATAATATTTTTGTGCAATGGGAACCTAGTAATTTTCTCTATTGTATACCGTATTTTTAGAATCTTGATATATAGCTTATATCAAATTTATTGCAAATTTTATATTAAATATAAATTAGGATTATGCTACGCGCATAACTGTTTATGTTTATTTTCATTCATTAATATTTCTTGCGAATTATTTTTTGTTTTGGAAAATTATATCCTTACTGAATCTTACGGAAATGTCACATATGAGTCGTGATGGCAAGTGACGATTTTTGTGTCACTACACGAAATTATTATATTTACATGGAGAAAAATATAACTGTCGAAGATAATAAGTCCAAGTAAATCTTCTCGAATATGAGCATCAATATTCTTCGGCACAATAAAATACAAACTCCAAATGTCTCGATATAAGAAGCATGTGACTTATGCCACTTTCAAAATAAACGACTCATATAATATGGAACTTACTTACTACCTAATTAAATATAAGGAGAATAATTAAATCAATGTAAACATAACGCATATCGGATTCCGGTGAAACTAAAGAATACGAATAACGTGCCGTGAACTTCATTAGCAAATGCTGCAACGGCTAACATCGGGAAGTAATTTATTGAAGGTTCCTACAAACTGAATATTATTAAGGTTATTGGTCTAGAACCGTATTAGTCGTTAACGGTTTGTATTTTTTTTAATGGAAAAAAAAGATTTCGAGTTTGAAAATTATTTTTTTTTAATTTTTACACAAAACTGAATAATATTTCATTAAATTTTTCACACTATTAATAATTAAAAATTAAAAATTAAATGCTACTCTATGATCGTATTATGTGTCATATAATAAATTTGGCAACAACGCATGGAAATGTATACCCATATATATTACGTTCATCCATAATTAGTGTATTGTAAACAAATAGTTTTATTTTTATTCCCTTATCAAATTTTTTTATAACCATAGAATGAAAAATAAATATTATTATAAACGCAATTATATGTTGCCACGCTCAGTAGTAGATAAACTATATGTACTTAGTTAATTTTTGAATTTCGCGCTTTTTATGCAGCGTTGCCAAATTTCTTTGCAGTCAAACATGAACCAAGCCTCTGTCATGGCTGATGGTTGTCTCACTAGTTTTTCATTATTTTGAATAAATATTGATCTAAAATTACACGTGAATGTATATGTTTTATAATTTTTATAGTAATTAAAACGGTTAAAGTTTTGAATAATAAGTTTTTTGGACATTTTTGAATAGCCAATTATGTGAAATTTCAATAAATAGGACATTTCCGGCAAGTTCTCCCATTTACCATGTGTTAAAAGTCGCATTTTTAATACTTAATTACTCAAAAACTATACGACCAATATTTTTCAAAAAAATCAATAAAACGAATAAGCTGTGTATAAATAACATATCAAAATTCTAGAATTTTATCTATACATTGCTCTAAAGGGCGAATAACCTTAAGCTCTGCATATTAAGCATACTTCAAGTACAAGAAAGTATAATATAAAAAAAGAGGCAAGGAATAAGGAGATATAGAAGTTATCCATTCGTGATTTCCTTAGCCATGAGTGTAGAGCAGACGGCTAGAAGTCGAGATACAAATGTACGAAGTAAGATTCCGATTCTGGGGCATTAATTGAGCGGAGCTCTGTGTATTTCCCCAGTGGGCTAGGTAGAAAGTGGTAGCTTATACTACCAATCTCGAGGAGTTTCGGTTTCAGAGCCGGCAGAGGCACTAAGGGTGGTTAGGAATAAGAGGAAGCAGGAAGGAAGTTAAAGTTGCATACGCTGTGTAATATGGCGTAGGCTTGGTATGTAATGTGAGAAAGGGATACTGGATAATAGAATGTGCATGTTATAACCGAAGGATATACACTCCGTGCGGACTCGTTTCAAAGAAAGGGAGGAAGGAGGAAAAACGGAATCCGAGTGCGAAGAAAGAATTCTACCTTATATTACTTTTTACTACGCTATCTAACGAAAATTTTAATTACGAATTGTGGGCGTGTCTTACAATGTTATTCACACACGTTTGTTTTATTGTACAATGTGCAGAACGTTGTACTTATTAACGTTCTTGAATATGGCGAAATATATTTTCAACGAATATTAATATCCGACTAATTGTAAGTGAAAGTTCTTAAACTGGTAGTTTTTTCAAGTTACCACAAGAAATAGTGTAATACAATAATTATATGTGTTGCCTTACGATACTCTCGATTAAAGAATAAATATAGAAGAAATCGGCTGAAGCATGAAAGTTATCTTAATATGCAATGTTTCTATCTACGGAGCATATATTGATGTCCTCTAGAACAGTGAGGCGCAGTAGTTGATCGTTTCGGCGTCCTTCGAGCAATCCCGCCTGCTTCTCCCAACCGTTCTGTTTCGGCCAACCAAGCTTGTCTTGCCTTTCACCTCGCAGGCTCGGATCTATTGGCGCGAGCGTGGCAGCATACTGGGACGTCATTCGCAACTAAACGCTCGCGCTGGAAAGATGTGCCGCGCTCGCCGACGACTGTAAACAGATCGATGCGCGTGACGCATCGATTCAGATTATACGTCGAGAAACAGTTTCAGATTGCACTACGTCGCCTGTAGGATAAAATAACAGTGTTATTCGTAAAAAAGTATGCTCAGATATGTCTTAAAGATCTAAGTCTCAGGCGATATAATTTAATTTCCAGCGCAAATAAATGGAAAATTCAGCGTTGTAAAAAGGTTTGCCCTCGCATCAAACAATACATTGTTGCCGTCGTGATTGTCTTGCTGATAGATTTTAAGGTTTCAGGCAGGTACAACAAAGAAGAGCAGGTAGACGAACGATTAGTACGAAATTACTGAATACATATTCTCGACGTATAATCTGAATCGATGCGTCACGCGCATCGATCTGTTTACAGTTGTCGGCGAGCGCGGCACATCTTTCCAGCGCGAGCGTTTAGTTGCGAATGACGTCCCAGCATGCTGCCACGCTCGCGCCAATAGATCCGACCCTGCGAGGTGAAAGGCAAGACAAGCTTGGTTGGCCGAAACAGAACGGTTGGGAGAAGCAGGCGGGATTGCTCGAAGGACGCCGAAACGATCAACTACTGCGCCTCACTGCTCTAGAACGTTGTACAATATAATCGACGATTGCTCGTGTGATAGTAGAAACATAAATAACTTTGGCTATAATTTTTTTATTATTTAATCGAATAAATATCCACCCACATACAATTAATTAAAAAATCACCGACATTGTAAATGACATTTTTCTATTTCAAGAGCAATTTTCCAACGGAATGTGAATAACAGTTTCGACCTTTTGCTAAAAAATTTTTGCATAAAAAATCTACTTCATGATTTCCACATTTTTCTTCATTTCATGCGTATTGCAGTGAATTGTGCAGGTACTATCAAGTCATTCAGGATCCACGGAATATAACAAATAACTGAAAATTAAACATAGTATAATAACTTATAAAATATTTCACACATAATTTCAGTGCTGTATTTTTATTTCTTGCCGCAGAGTGTTATTACTTCTTTTTACCTGACGAAATTGGAAGATATTGTTGAAACCCTTATTGTAAATCATGAAATTGTCTGTTATGTAGATTTACAGTAATTGTTTTCTTACAATTAGTGTTACGAAACGAACATCACTTTGTTTTCGTGAGGGAATGTTTAAACTTGTGAAAACTAGATATATAAGTTTGTTATATTTTATACTATCGTTTTTATTTTATTTTTAGCCCTTTGCACTCGGCACCGTTTCGGACGTTACCTACCAGCAACTCGACGCCACTTTTTCACGAAAACGTATACCCTGAAAATGTGATATTATACAGTGTAATTTTAGAATCAAGTAAGGAATTGTAATGAAATTTGGTTTATATGAATTTGTGGACATTGAAGAACACATGTTTACAAAAAAAAAATCAAAATTTATTTTTTATAATTTTCTACAGATTCAGTAACGTCTTCCCACGTCTTCTACGGGGATGTTTTCATTTTCACTACTTGTATCGCTATCACTATCTATAAAATTTCTTCTTTTTCTTGTTGGTTGGATAATATCATCACCATCGCTATCATTACTATCATTTTCTTCTGCTTGAATAGTTATTTTATTAAATCTGTCTGTATAAATGCCTATCTGGAACTCATCTTCACTACTGCTTACTTCACAAGATTCACTGGTGCTTGTTCGTCTTGCCATTTTTAGAAAAAAAAAATTTTGATTATATAATAAAAGAAAGGATAAAGAAATGCTTTGGAGATTACTAATGGTAAATTACGAAAGCACAACACTGTCTTATTACTGCAGAGATCTTTACTATTCGACGCTTCAGTACGAACTAAGATCTTGTACATTTCTTCTCTCGGGTTTCGGATTTCTTTATTATCTTATCAAGTTTGTCATTTCATTGAGCCATACCCCTGTAGCTTTGTACGCCTAATCCACTATATCTACAATTTTCTCAACGGATCAGAGAAGTGTACAGTCCGTCGTGAACGCACTTCGCACGTTCTTTTTCGACGTGTAAAACGGTTGATTTATTTATCATGCATCTTGTTAATTTTATCATATTCCGATTTGTTTTTTTGTGCCATTTTAATAGAAAACTACAGGAGAACACGTGTTTCTTAAAAAATTGCGGTGGAATAAGTTCATTGTCCGTAATCGCTAATAAACTTTCATGTCCCCTCAGAGGGGACAACCGAGTGCAAAGGGTTAGTAATGTTTGTGTGTGAGGTTGAAAAGTAGAAATATAAGTGTTGTTCATTGTCGAAAAGATAAAAGGGACGTGGCCAATTTTCAGGAAAGTCGTCGATGCGAAAAATTTAGAGATGTTAGGAGTGGGGATTGGGGGCCTTGGTAGGTGGAGATGAGGTTTACGAGGAGTAGGATGGGCCCTTAGAAAAGTCGGTATGCATGTGTGTGTGTGTGTGCAAACAACTTTGTTGCATTACTTTTAAATACTTTCCTTGAATATTTAGTGGTATACATCATTCCTGTAGCAAGTACAGACGTTCCATTATTAAAAGCGAAGGTGAAAAGTTTTTGCACGCCAGAGCCGTCCTTGGAGCAGCTCCGACTGCTGCTCCTTCCCGTGCACTCGAGAGTTCGCTGATTGACTAGTCTTCTACTTGCAAGGAGCGGGGCTATTGGCAGGAGCGTGGTGGCGCATTGGGACGACATTCGTAGTTAATCACTCGCGGTTACAGCATCGCACGACGGCTAAGGTTATTTGTTGAAGAACAGTTTCAGATCGCACTACATGGCATTTACGGCAAAACAAAAGTATTGTT
Source organism: Cerceris rybyensis (assembly GCA_910591515.1). Taxonomy (NCBI): domain Eukaryota; kingdom Metazoa; phylum Arthropoda; class Insecta; order Hymenoptera; family Crabronidae; genus Cerceris; species Cerceris rybyensis. Next base: position 20,343,047 of record OU342789.1, on the reverse strand, counting down.
AGTAAAAAAGTATGCTCAGATATGTCTCAAATCAAATACAATTAATAGATTTTAATGTTTTTGGACTTCTGCCGATGGTTTTGACGCATTTGTAAACTAATTACTAGCGCCAATTGTTTAAAAAACCGTACGATAGTAGAACGCTAGGGTTCCTCGCAGTAAAGAATAGATTGTTGCCCCCGAGACCGTCTTAGCGATATATTTTATATTAAGTAATTCCTTACTGACGAGAGACTAGATAACATTGTAAAATGTGTCGTCTCGATGACAACTTTCTTTGACGCGAGAAAACCTGATTTTATGCTTTCGTAAAATTTTTAAAATATAAATGTCGCCCCAACCCGCGCCGCCACGCCTGTACCAGTAGGCCCGGCCGTGACGTCGATAGAGTATCTATGAATCAGTGACATCTCGGCTGTATGCATGGGTGAAGGAGGCGGTGTTTCTCCAAAGACGACTCTGGCGTGCAAAAATTGTTCACCTCTGATTTAAAGTATCACAAAATTCTTGGTATTGTACTAAAACCGATGGTTTTTTAAACTCTAAAAGTATATTAATAATAATAATCGCTTAAAAATGCTAAACTGTAATTTTCAATTGAATCACGAAAATATATTTGAGAAATACTTAAACATCTGCTTTAACGTTTTAAAAAAATAGATCATTCTGTGCTTACAGAGAAAAATGCAGCATGTATCATTTTGACCACCGCACAGTGGTTCAAATCATGAAATTTAATGACATTTTGTCGAAAGACCAACTTTTGCATATCAATATTTTGTAAATACATATACATTGTTAAATCTTTATGAGTTTTGGAACCAAAGGTATTAATAGGATTTAACAACAATTATAATTACAATGAATATTTAAACTTAGATATTTTAAAGACGGCGTTTCTTACGAAAAAAACTGCCTCCCTTTTGCGAAGTATTCGGACATCTGTATCTAATATTTTAATCCCATTTTTTTTTATATGAAAGGTATTCTATAATGTTAAGTAAAAGCATCTTCAACTACAGATTATCGTTAATTGCGTACTCAAAGTATAATGTTGAACAGAATGAAAAAAGTAGATAAATATTTTTCACTTGGGAAGGTGCATCTTTTCAGTTCCAAATAGTTCCAAATTTTTACATCTTAGTAAATTTTCAGCATGCTTTCCCCTATATAAAAATGTAAGAATCACATCCTGTTTGTTCCTGTTTCCGAAATTGTTTGTGTCTAAAGCGTGCGGTCTCACGAGTTGTCAACTGGACTGTCAGATCCTTGAAAATTTACTTGAGGAAGCGTTTAGACCACACAAAATGTTTTTCCTATAGTATAGATGAGCCTTCGCCTATGTTTTCTATTTTTTCCTCTGCATTCAATTCTAACAGTTCGATCAGAGTGTGTTAGCGTAACAGCGAACAGAGCAGTGTGTGAGCGAACAGAGTATCTGATTGTGAATGATAGCAGCGAGCAGCGATTTGAACAGCGTCGAGTAGTATTTTGTGTTTAGTGTATTTTCTTATATTTTATATCTTTATATTTCAATAAACAGGTTAGTTGTTATTTAACTTTAAATAATAACTTTACAACATAAAAAATGTGATAAGATTGCTTAGGCTCATTTGTTTTTATTTTTTGTAAAATTAAATATTGTACTTCATAGAAAACACTGCATAAACGTGAAAAAGGTTTTAAAAAAATTTTCAGTGCAAATTTCATCACGATATCTTTTACGGTTCAAAAGTTATATGAAAATGTCACTCAATTTTTCGATCTGGCCCACTTTGCACCGTGGTATTTCTAGTGTTAAAAATAGACACAGTATCAATGTCTAGTTCAATAGAACTTCGCTGATTTCTGTCGTACATTTCCAGTACTGGTCACCATGTTCCCAAATCCCGCATAGTTCTATGTTGTCGTCCACAGAAGCTTGAACACATTTTGTCTGCGGGCCGCCGCAATTAACTGTCTGGGATTTCACGTGAACTCTCACGTCAAATACAAGTGGTGTGAAACTTCAGGTGTTACCCTAAACAAGAGATCTCTTCCAAACTATAAATTCATAAGACGCTGAACAAACGTCGATTACATATCAATTACATCTAGGTTAAATACAAAATATTTCAAATAAAATTTAGCATTATGGCAATTGTGAGCTATTGCTTGGAAATCATAAGATTTTCTTCTCAAAGTGTGCGTAGTCCTCATCTTTGATACGAATAACGGCGTTTAGGAAATTATGGGACACGGCAGGAGACTTCTATAATATTTTTAACCCATTAGCGTACATGTACGCTTGATTTGTCTGGTCGTTATCAACGAAGCGTACAGATACGCTCAATTTCCCTGATTACTATCATCAGAGTGTATATACACGCTCAACTTTCTTGGTCACCATCCCTGGAACCGTATGCATATGTTCAACTTTGTTGGCCACTATCATTATCCATTAGCTAAAAAATGGAAATGAAGATTCTTGTCGGAAATGAAAGTAGTAATTTTGATTAGAGGGAGGAAGAAAATAGGCCATTGAAACGAAGACGAATTATTGAAATAAGATCCGGTAATGATGATGCTGATAACAATTAAAATGAGAGTGGCAGTCAATTCTAGTTATCTAGCTAAAAAGGAAAGAGTGTAAATAATTTATTAGTATGAAAATTGTGACGTGCTTTATGCATTCAACATTTCAAATGCTGTTATACTGCATAAAATAACTCATAAACATTTCTGCCATTATAAAAAATATATGTTGATGTAAACTGCATGTTTGCAATTTATTTTTTCTTGTAATTCTGAAACAAGAAGTTTTTTCACTCATAGTCATTTTTCTACTTAAGTATAAAAAACAAAAAATGTTGTGATAAAGGTCTTCTTTTCATCTCTCTTTATGATGCAATATTATCATTATATACATAGTTCATTCTGTTTTCTTATGTCTTATTAACTAATAATTTTTATATTTAATTGCATTAAAGATTCATTAACTGTTATCTCAACACTTTACCGACTGGTATTTTTTTAACATCCTACCCCCTTCTGATTGATCACTTGGTCACAAAAACTTCCTTGATACAGACATCTATTCGAAAATTACAAATTCTTGTCACTGAGTCCTTAACAGAGGTAACCGCAATGATAAGTGATAATTTATTAATTGGAGTGGGATTCAATTAGTTAGTTAAAAGTTCAAAAGCGTGGATCCGGAAAGCCTATTAATAGGCTTCCGGTCGGTAACGTGTTAATTATCATCTATATATAATAATTAATATAACACTAAAGCAGCGCAATGCTTTTTGCTCATCTGACTTTGTCAGAAAAAACCTCAGTCGTTTCTAATAATAATTCTATACATACTCCTTTCGGTTATACAGATAAAAAAGAAATAAACCCGCGAAAGATTGTACGTGTCACTGATGTGTTCGGTTATGATCAATAGAAGGTGACTGTAAGTGCGCGATATAAGATGGCATACGGGTAGCCGTAAAACCAGCAGACATGCAGGGATCTCGCTTTATTATTTGCTTTACTACTTTAATATAATAAAACTGTGCCGACGGTGACTTACTAACTCGTTGTCTTTGAAAATCCTAATCTTATTTAGCTGTGGAATCAGTCATACGGAAAAACCTCTTTACTGGCAGTTTGCCATTTTTATCATTTGTACCGATACACATCGGTCAGTCGAAAACTTTGGATAGATTAACGTTCTGTGATCCATAATCCCTATTTCTGTTGTATATAATGAAGTGTCAACAGAAAAGAACTGACGGTGTAAGAGTCAACCCATCGTCATAATTGCGAGCTTCGTTTAACTATTGCCTTGAAAATACAATATAAAATTTTGACAGTCCCCAGTGCTTCCAGAGCGACGACCCACTTTCGATAAATATTAACTGATTAAATTGAGATGTAAGAGGTTTTTCATTCTAAACATCTGAGGAGGTAATGTGGAAGTAACATAATTACTACTTCAATAACGACTGCAATTAAATACCATAGACACACAAACGTCAATACATATATATACATGTCAAGATTCTACTCACTCTTGCTTTTACATTTTAACTTCATAATAGTTTCAATGCTTTTAGAATGTATACGGTATGTAATTAAAAATTATTATGCAGAAACATTTATAAGAATGGTCTAGAAATACGACTTCTCTTTGGATCTCGATATTATGGGATTAATTCCTCACTTTCGAAAATTAATTACAATGGACTCTGATTTTACAAATTGCATAAAGGAAAAGGTCTTTCAGTCAACTGATTTTCTATTGTGCTCTGAGTAATTTTGGTAATAACTTGAAAAGCTATCCGCAATAAGGGTGTTTTGTGGCGTCAAGAGCTGACGTGGATGACTTTAACGACCACTACTCTCACTCGCGTAATCGCGACGATTATGCTTCTCGAATGAGTGATTTATCGGCTCGATAGTTCTCGACCGACGGAGAACATGTCCGTTCGCGAGAGGCTTTAAAACTTCAAAATATTAGGTCTACCGGAAAATTCTGTCCGTTTTTAGAATAAAAGAAAAGAATAAATTTTTCATATCTTGAATAAACATTATTGGCCAATATAATTGCCATCATTATTTATGACTTCTTGCCAGCGTGATGGCAATTTGTATATCCCATTTTTAAAAAATGTCTTATCTCTAGAGGCCAAAAATTGAACTCGTGCTTGTTTGATACCGTCTTCGTTCTTGAATTTTTTGTCCTGCAAAAAATTTTGTAACGACAGAAACAAGTGATAGTCGGAAGGTGCTAGATCCGGGGAGTATGGTGGATGCGACAGAATTTCCCAGCCTAGCTCTGCGACTTTCTGACGAGTCCCCAAAGCAACATGTGGCCTGGCATTGTCATGAAGCAGTATGATGTTCTTCCTATTGAACATCGCCGGCCTCTTTTCTTGGAGTGCTGTTTTTAATTTATCCAATTGTTGACAGTACCTCTCCGAATTTAGCCTTTCGTTTGGTTTCAACAGCTCAAAATGCATTGGTCCTCGAATGTCCCACCATATACACAACATTCTCTTGTTCAGGCTCAACTTCGGTTTAGAGGTAGAGGGGGCAGGTTTTCCGAGTTCACAATATGCCCTTTTCCTTATGATGTTTTCATAGGTAATCCACTTTTCGTCCCCAGTTATGAGCCGGTCCAAGAAGGGTTCGATTGTGTTGCGTGCAAGAACGAAGAAGGTATCAGACAAGCACTGGTTCAATTTTTGGCCTCTAGAGATAAGACATTTTTTAAAAATGGGATATACAAATTGCCATCACGCTGGCAAGAAGTCATAAATAATGATGGCAATTATATTATTCAATAATGTTTAATCAAGATATGAAAAATTTATTCTTTTCTTTTAGTCTAAAAACGGACAGAATTTTCCGGTAGACCTAATATATAATAGCGAACTATGACGGTTTTCGTCGTCAGCGAGCTCGGTTTCGTTTTTAGCGTATCGGAGTTCTGAAGGCAAGCGACTTCGAGGATTTTTCCTCCGGAGTCCCTCGACGACGCTATGGGCCGGACATCCCCACTTGCTGAATTTTCGCGACGTTTCAGCAGGCGGGTTTTTCGGATTTTCCGGGCGGTGCGCGACGTTGTTTGGCCGCACTTTCCTCCGAGAGGAGTGATCACCCCCATGGGACTCCCGACGAGAGGGCCCCCATGGAGGCGGAAGCTCAACCTCTGCGAATACGTTGTGGAGGAAAGTGTAACCAGATGTGCCCAAAAAATCCTAGTCCGGCCGATCAGTAGAATTTCTCTTCGAAGGCGCGATTTATGACCGATTTCTCATCGCGAGTCAGCAACGGTCGATGGGACCGTTCGGACCGAAGTCCCTGTTTACCACTCGCTGACAGAGCACGACGGATTAACGAAAACGTTTATTCAAAATGAAGGGTGCCTAATTCCTCAAGGACCGAAGTTCTAGCCGCCTTGGCGCACGATGGTCGCCAAATGTTGGTCGATAATAAAAAATCTAGCAATCAGACCCGGGCCTCAAGGAACGGCAAACTTTCGCTTCATTCCGAACGCGCTTTTGTTTCCGTACGACGGAACAAAGGGTAAACTAAAAGCGAATGTAAGTCCGTTTTAAAGAATGTTGCTACTTAACTTTGCTCTACAAGCGATGCAGATGCAATTCAAATCTTTAATTATTCTTGGTATTTTGATCGACATAAGAACTTTCTCATCCATAGAGACGGTCGATGGAAACGGCCTATTACATTCGGAGTATCGAACTTCACGGCGCAATAAAATATTTCCAAATCGCCAAACTTGCTACACCAATAACTATCAACAGAACTTGTCGTAAACGTCTCCAAGAAGTTTTCAGAAATTCATATTCATTTGGAGAAAGTAGTTAGTACCAATCGGACTGCCAACCACTGAACAACGAATTAAACGTATTTACTCGAGCTATACAATTAAATCGATCACTTTTCTGCCTGAGACTCGATAGAATAAGTTCAAGCGAAGCAGTGATTGCATCTGAGACTTTTGCAAAGAAACCATCCATATCACTAGTGTTTTGTAAACAGGCTCTGCAACAGTACACATGTCTATTATGTGTTGAAGTTCGTTTCCGTTAAGATTCAACACACTTTATTTGCATAATATAACAGGTAATAATTTAAAATAGTTAATTCGTTTGAACGCAACAATTATTCTAACCGGTTCACTGCCAGCTGCAAGATGCATATATGTCGTTTAGTATACACTATAAGTGACTATTAGGAACTATGTGGTAATGTTGAGGCGTAACTGCAACGTCGGCTTTGAGGTTGCGAGGGCAAGCCTTCTAAATTCTTTATTTTGGTTTCGCAGCTGTGTAGACCCGTCCATCTGGAATCCACCTTCGAATATCGAGGGATGGCACGTGGCTGACAGATTTGCACTGAAAAATCCTTATGCTGGATTTATGACACCTGTCATAAATCTAGCAGCTTTGGACACCTTTTTGTTATTGTTATTCTCTAGTTTATCTTGTTTTGTTATTTGTTTTCCGTTGTATATACTCGTTTCTTCGTTTCTAATAAACAAACATGAAAACGAAAATCGGGATTGTCAAGTTTATTATTCCGAGAGAGGATAAAAATTCAACTCCGACGACTTAACTGTCCGATGAGTTAAGACGCTGTGCCTAACCCGAATCACGGCAAACGGCATACGAGTCAACAGGTAATTTATAATATGATTTTAAATGAACCTACTAACTGTAATAACCGAGAGTGAACAATCACTTTAGAAATAAATATTCTCTATAATACCAATATTTTATTTTTGCCATCAAATTATGTGCATTTTACGTTATCATTCTCTTAAACAAACTTTATCGATTTAGAGCTAAAATTGCTCAATTTTTTGGGGACTCAGTGAATTCTGAAGGTTAGAAAGTAGATAATTTTGTAAAGAAACGAATTTACAATTAGTTTCACGTGGGACAAAATTCGTTGTTGGGTAGCTCCATGTACTTCCATCAGTTAACGAGACCATTGGAAGTAGGTGATCGCAATATATACGTATGTAAAGTGTCAGTTACATGGAAATCATCCCGAAGATAAGAGCGTTATATGCAAGTGTTATTGTCTGCGTATTAGTAGGGAAGGGCCTGCGTAGTGAAACGCGCAAATTGTTTTCGATGTTGATTGAAGTGTAACAAAGATAATTCGAGGTGTACTCAGTGAAGCGTGGAATGCACTTGCACGTACAGAGTAAGATTAGGAAGGGTTAGTAATGGAGTTAGGTAGAAACGCAAAAACGATGATGCTCGCCTAGAACATTCGTCACGGTCCGGTGTAATCTTCCAGTGGCTGCATGCCTTCATTTCCTTACGTTATAACGTAGCATGAATCACACTATGATAATACACCAGAATTTGTTTCCACAAAATACGGTTAGTATCTGCAGTTTAGTCAACTGTGTACGCGAATGATAATAATCATACTGTACTCAGCCGAAACGGAATTGATGATATGAACCGTTGCGGTACGTTCCGTTTTGATCTTGAGTCTTACTCCTTTCACCGTGAATGGACTTTTGTGCTTTACTGAAAATTGATTAGGATGAGGAGCTTTTTAGGGTTTAAAATGTTTTGTAATGTCAAATAACTCACTTTGGAGTGGATTCATGTAACTTCAGTTAAATCCTATACTGTACAAAAATATAGCAGTATTTTGCAGTGACGATGGTGCAGTGACGGCTGAAGCAAACAGGCATAAGGAGATCGTATAAATTCGCTGTTTAATTTTGACGCTTGCTGATATTCATTTCTTCCTTAACGTGAGCAAGTGCCTGATTAACATATCAATGTTATTTTTTAATAGAAGATTATACTTAGAAGATTATACTTAGAAGATGAATTAATGATGCATGTATGAAGAACTCTGCTAATGATTGTAGCAGATTATGTAATAAAGTATAAAATCATCGCAGTTAATATTACATATTAAAAGAACTAGACGAAGAAGTGAATTAAAACCATGGAATTTATTTTAGAAGTCTTTTTATGTACGATTATTCTTGACCTTCTTTTATTTTTTTGTATGATATTTTCGTTATTGTGATTTCGAGTTTAACGGAAGTTGTACTATTATGAAAGCAAATGTAATTCTGCTACAAGATATTTTTGCCAAATAAATTCCATTTTAAGAATGTTACGTCCGAAACGAGTTTAAGACTAACAGACGAGAAAACGGTAAAGATTTTGCGGAGAACTGTGGTCAGTGATGTAAGTCAATTTACGCACAATTCCGACAGACAAGACTGCTGGTCCGTTTTCGGTCAGAGAACCGAATCTCCTTACAGGGGACCGGACCCAAGAACGCAAAGTTGCGCAAAGGTATGAGGCTGAAGGAGAAGGAAGGTTAAAGGTGGGAAAGGTTGATAGACGGAGTGTAAAATGTAAAGAAACTTACTTTTATTTTAACGACGTTGATACCAACCCTCGGATATACAGTTTATGGTTTTACACAATGTATAGCGCTTTTTCCGATTCTGACTCTATTTTCAATCATTTCTTTATACAAATTAACACGAAATACTCTATCTAAAACTTTGTGACGAAAAGGTGTGTGTTTTTGTGTCTCGAAGAGGTGTCTGACTGAATATAGAATACAATCTTTCTGTGACTTTCTGTATCTTGTGTGAATATCTATTATACTGTCTGTTGTTTGTATCATTTAATTACGTTCTATTAACTCCCTTATGTCAAAACACGCTCTCTCGCACCCGAGTTTCTAAGGGTCTTATACCCCCTTCGCATCCCTATTCTACGGTTTAAAACTACGAACGTTTCGAATTCTGATTGGGTCATGAGTCGAAAGAGGGGACTTGAAGTAACGTTGGAATTTTTAGGCAGGGACAATCACCAACTCTGATCTTAAATTTCACAATCAGAACATATTCTCATCCAGGGGGTGAGAGAACTGACCGTGAGATCGGTTCGTCGCCAACTGCCTTCCGCGATATCAAAGTTTAGTCTACACCTTCGATTCATTTTTCGATCTTAACGTATGAAGCATACTTTCTCGCGTCGTCTCACCTTTAACAAAGAACGTTTTGGATTTCATTCCTGTTACTCGCTCTTAAATTATAGAGTTTGTCCCTGAATGTTCATGGGAGATATAATACGGTTTGTTACGAACATAACAAGAACAAATACGAGTATTCAAATGAAATTCCTTGTTTCTTATTATTCTTTTTTTACTTTTTTTCAAATAGTTTCCCATGTTAAGGCGTGGTGTATTGTGATTATATCTGCCACTAAAAGAACTTACAACCATGAAATATACTTCAAATAGTAAACTGCATAGATTCTATATGTGTTGCGTCAGCTGTTTATGTTGAAAGTAGTTTAAGTCACTTTTCAATAAATGATGACTTTCAATGACGATATGACGTTATTTATGCTGAGAAAAATATAAGTATGTAAAATAGCAGTTGCAAGTAAGTTTTTTTCAAAATTAGCATCAAAATTTTTAAATAATACAAAAAACAAACGCAAATCCTAAATATCTCGATACAAAAAGAAGGTCACTGTTGAACCTCTGTTACTTTGATCCGGTTCGAAAGATCAACAATGTTTGGGGCGCACGTCTTCCTCGACTGGTTACAAGTCCGACGTGGTTGGCGCGGGACTAATTAACACGTTGTCTGCCATGGGGGCTACCGGTGTCCGGCGTTATCGAATTCAATAAAATTTCATATTACCTTTCAATTGCAATTCTTACGAATTCTCTAACATATTGAATATTTAAATATTTGCATTAAGAAAATAAAGTTCTACCAAATATTTATGAATCTATATCTTTAAAGTTTCTGCTTTATAAAGATGTGAATTTAATAGAAATAGTTTCACTCTAATAGAAATGATGAAACTACAAAATACCTTTGGCGTTCAACGTGTTAGAGTGCCGTGACCTGGTTTTTTATTTCTCCCGATTGAACGCGGACTCGTTGATGTTGAATTTGTAATATTTATTTTAATACATAACAAGTTAACAGAAACTACAACTACAACACTTAAAGAAAACAACACACTAATTGTAAGACTGAGATATTGAATGAGTCCAAAATAAATAATCTCAGGCGAGATTCAGAGCCAATGACGAATAGTTAAGTTGATGATCTGACGGTTAATGCAGTTCTTGATTATTTCGTAGTTGAAGCAGTTCTGACTCTGTTCCATCCGCCAAAGTCCGAATAGCCCTTCAACCGGCCTCTCTCCTCCGCACTGTTGTTGGTGAGAAGGGGTGGTATTCGAGATTAGAAATGTTCCGATTGGAGGGTTCGGTATTTTTCAGAATAGGATTTTCTGATTAGCAGATAGAACGGAAATGACGTTGGTCACCGAAATCGGATTTTTTCGGATTCCAAGAATCGGTGATGCGGTTTTAAGAAACGGTGCGACAGCTGATTAATTAATATTTTTCAGTCGACCAGATTTATGACTTGAGTAATAAACCGGACGACTGACTTGGACATCTGGCAGCCACATGGGCTAACCGTTTCGATAGTTTTGGGTCATTCTGCCGAACAATGGCCAGCCAGGTCAGTGCGAGGCCGCGGATTTCTAGGCGTATCGTGATATTTCTGTTGACTATCAGGCGTCAACAGTCAGTTATGCAAATTTCGAAGTAAAGAGTTGATATAAGAATTATATAATTATAATTCCTTGAGCTGGAAGCTGCAAAATAAAAGATAGAATTCCTGTTATCCACTATACGCAATAACTGGATATTGTTATTATCAGATATTAATTCTTTACCGTGTAATAGTTTTCTTACTTTTCTTTCAGTCAACTTCGTGCAATTTTTCTAGTTGTGATATTATCATACTGTTAGTAAAAAAAATTGCATGTATTATTCATAAAAATATTTGACACGTATTTTTATTATCGGCAGTGCTTCATGTTAAGAGGGTACAAAACAGCCACCAAAGTAAAAGTTATAAAGTATATTTTGGCAAATATTTTGGAAACTATGAGAGATAGAGTGATTGCATAAATTGACGGTATTTGTGATTTTTAATAACAAATTAAACGGGAATAATTATTTTGCATAATCTCAATTGTCCAACTTCGTCTGTTTTTCTGCATCAATGCCACTGAATTTTCTTGAGTATTTCTTTATAGAAATTATATATCCATTACAAAAATACGGATAATTTGGAACTATTATTTTTTCATCGAAAAAAAATGATTACACTGGAATTTATATCGTTCAACGCACGAAACAGTCTATATGAGTCGTTCCTTGCTTATGACTTCTTGGTAGTTTCTAAATAAACGTTTTTTTTGTTATTTGAAGTTTTACTATTCCGAAACTTTAAAGTGCTAGAGTTCGAACGAAATGATGAAAACGAAGGAGATTAGTTTAACAATAAGTAGAAGTAGAAAATTCTGGTGACACATATGACACACAGTGTTATTGCAATCTAAGTTGGTATATTTAGTCAGCTCGAATAAGGTGTACCCGCACGAAGTCTGATAGCTGACTGAGTCAACATTCATGTATTTGCCGTAGCTCCGCTATGAAACCATCCAGGCGAAGCCCAGTCAGAGAAGAGAAAGGGGTGATGGAACAGGGTGCCTCGTGCTGCGTAGAATTTGGTGCAAGATATTGCTTTGGAATACAACCTCTAACCCTTTTGCACTCCAAACTGTAACTGATGTTTACTCTATCGGCTTGATATCATTACGGAATGTAGTCCGGGATATGGATCCGGTGTACTCGTTTAAAGAAAAAATTAATTTTCACTTTACTTCACGATGAGAAAGTTGTTAAAATATTCCGACAGTGGGCATTTATAGATCCAATAGTAGAGTAATATTGCTATGTCTTCAGACCTCAGTTAGACATGTCTGTTTCATATCTATGTTTTTTTATTACTTAAGAAATTCGAGCAATTGTACCACATTTATTGTAAGTGGTTTAAAAAATGTGCTTCGAGTTGTGAGTGTTAAGATTAAATTAAAAGTATACGGCGAATATAATGTTACAATTAGGAAAGAAAAATTCCAATCAATTGATTAATTGAGCTTCATCTTTATTCACACTTATAATTTCTAAATGTTCATTGTAATCATGAAGGAAATTCTTTGAAGCTGAGTTTTATGAAGTATATGATGCAATTTTTCGAGTCTCGATCCTCATCTTTATTCTTGGATATAGACTATGAAACGTAAAACTCTTATAGTACTCGGTATGTGTATCCACGGATGATCAAAGTCGGCAAAGTACCTCGGAAAAGCGGTTTCCAGAGCATTTGGCCCCAGAGTACTTTTACTACAGGAATCCTAACATCTTAGGATATCAGAATTGGAAGTGCGGATGTGAAAAAGTTGTCAAGACCATCTGCTTGGATTTTCGGTCCGCGGTGACTTTGCAGTATGGATGAAGATTATATATATACAGCTTTGAAAACTAGGAAGATGCTCGTAAGAAGGAAGACGGAATAAAGAAGGAAGACGTAAGCAGACAGGAGAACAGGCAAATGCCCCCGTGAAATTGAATTACAATAAGTAAAGCAAAGTTGGACAATCCAACCATTGTGTCTTCCCGTTCCTTTACTATCTCACTGTCAGTTATCTCTCTTCCTCTTTCCCTCTATTTCTTCAAACTTCTGTTCTTCGTCGTCGAGTCCCTACAGTTGAAGAACTTCTCTCTTTCGAAGAAGAGAAACAGAAAGAGAGACATAAAGGGACAGAAAGAGAGAGGAAGAGAGAGTACCCTGACAACCGACGATATTCTTATGCCTTTGTTCCCCCACGGGACTGAATTAATTGCTTCGTTTTTGACATCCATTCATTGTTGGGTCCCAACAGACCATGTCCGGATGAACGGATACAGGGAAAAGTTACTGAGACTATCGTCTTCGTGCGTTTTTCTGTCTCGCCTGTTTCGTCCTTCAATGTCAGATCTGCACATGCAATAGAATATTATTACTTTGTCTATATTCCATGAGAATTTAAGATTACGAAAAAGGAGATATTCTTATTCGGTGGAATTCAGTATTTTATTGCTTTTATTTATTAGTAGAAATATTGGAATTGGCTACTTTGTCATCCATTTGTACGTAACTATTTTATTAAGTGGTTAACTCCTTAACACTAGATCTAGCGATGATTAAGTTAATATGTTTACAATTGACAAATAAATGTGTTCGAATCAAATAAATGAAGGGGGAAGAAAACTTCATTGATTTAGTTACTTGTAGTCTTTCAGGTAGGTGTAGAAAATTGAAAAAGGGACAGTGTTATAAATTTCAGGAACAGTTTCAAAAACTTCAGGGCAAGTCATTTTAACCACCTAGCAGATCTAATTTAACCCTTTGAGGACTAGCGACGAAGATATGTGGTCTAAGAAAAAATTTAATTATAGTTTATTGCCTCATGTATACACAGTTATAATTGAAAAATTGAAACACAACCGTTTGAATTCACATATAGTAATTTATCATTTATACACATTAGCAGTCTATCTTTCTGATAAAAAGGTGGCTTTTGATTGTCAAATAAATGATTATCTTTTGATATTTAGAAATGTCTCCGTCCGCAAAGGGTTAATAGGGCATCGAATTGCAAGAGAATGCGTTAGAGATGGGTCATTGACAAGGAAGATTAGATATTCGAATACAACGTCGATCAGTGAGGATTAACGTAGCAGTTCACATTACAAAATTAAAAAACTACATCGTAAGTTTTCAAAGATTCCGTACATTAAGAACATGTTTGTTCTTTTTGAAGACGAATTATCTGCAAGCGAAAAGCGAAATACATATATCACAATGTACCCCTGAAAATACTTTTCGATTCGACAAAAGTTATTTGAATTTAATACAAAATTTAAGTTATTACTGAATTCTTTAATGCAATAACACATTTTTTATTTTTATCACCGTATGTCATAAGAAACGTTTGCCTCGAACTATTCGGTGCAACCTGTTAAAAGCTTCCAACAAGATGACGCAGGAAGCTTAAGTTGAAGGTACAAACGTTCCCAAATTCGTCGTCAGGGTTTGCATCGTGTCCCATCCTTTATGTCGTCCTGCTTCTGCGGAAATGCACAGCTTGATAGAAACTTCGTGCCGCAAGAACTTCCCACTGAAATGTGCAAGTAGGAAATCGCTGAACATGGCCAGCTTTTGTCCTTTCGATGCATCCTAACCTGCCGCACTCAGGAGTGGAAAATTCCTTCCGATTTTAATGCAATTGGAGGAAACTATTGAATATCCATCAGTTGTATTAAATGGCGTCTTTCGGTACATTACAAACGACAAAATTAGGAAACATTTATAGATTAGAAAAGTACAGGATTTAGACCTTGACTTTGTTTGAACCACGTTTCCGAGATGATATAAAACATCGTTTATATTGGGTAGTTGTAATAAAACTCATATAATTATGTAGATGACAGATCCTTAGCACGTTAGAACGATAGCTCATTTGCGTATCCATTTAAATGTGGTTGGTTTTATAGCAATAATTTTACCCACTCGTCTGTGTAATTGAAAACAAATAGTATTTCTTAATTAATTTAAAAACAGTGAAATATAAGGAAGGTCATGTTCTACAGCCGTTTATATTGTACCAATATTTGATTTATTGCTAGAAACATTAAATAGAGCACTGTATTTAATTTTAATTTGAACTGTATGTTAAACTGTTTTTATAAGAAATACATCACAACAACAGTTCGCAGTTCTTACAGGTTCTTTCTTTCCTGTTAAATGAAGAATGATCTGCAAGTCTACTGTTTCAAGTTGCGATTACTGGGATCATATTGCAGAAAATGCTTGGTAGCATGTTTGATAAATGGAAATATTTATTAAAGCAAGACATCAAATTGCTGTAGCTAATACAATAAAGAAAAAAGTTATTTTCCTTAATCAAAGTGAGAACGTTTTAACACTTTACATGTAGGTGCTATACTTACAGTTACCGTTATAGCTATAATTATAAAAGAGATACTTATACAATACTTTTTGACCTACAAACGACCTACTGATTTGAAATTGTGAAACATCTTAGGCATGCTAAAGAACATTACAAAACAATCTATAAAATGGTTCTAATTGGCTGTTCTCATTATTATCACGTTAGAGAAATTATCAATAGTTAAATAACACGGTGGTACCGCGCAGCTGAGTCAAGGATACATTATCACCCAAAAAAGATCAGTGTTGCATAATCATTTACTTAAGATATTGATTCAAAGCAACCAGTTATTGACCGTAAGTCATAATAAGTGCAGTTGCTGCATATTATTTTGTACAATTTTTAGTACAAGTGAAAACAGTTACATATCTTCAAAACATTGACAAAAATGGAAACTTAAAAGTTCTTCCTATTAACAGTTAACAGATATGTGTGAAGAAGGAGATTTTCTAAATTAGATCAATTAAATTTTTACTTAGAAGGTTCAATTTTCCACTCATTAAATGCTATTGCTACATAAAAATTATAATTACTATTAAGTACTTTATATTAACACTATTTCTACCAAGAGGTGTCAAAAGACACCTTTAAAATTTTAACTTAAAATTATTCTCTAAGTTGAATCATTTCTCCGCAATTAATTTTTTGACTTTTCATACAGTAGTTGTTAAATTAATTTAGCAATATCTATTTCCGCCAGTACATCCTAGATCCAAAAATTTGCATATGGTATACTTATTTCTACAATGAGGTTTCTTTTGACACTTTAAGGATTTCATGACAGCGCTTAATTTTAAACCATTTTACATATAAATATTAACACCATTTTGCAGCACCATATCAATTATAATCAGATTAGAGCATCCCTATTTCAGTTGTAACAGAAAATACAAGAGTTGCGGCATAACTTTGATATTTGCTTATTTCCCGCCATGTTACATTTTAGCGTACACCGCTGCAGTGACTTTACAACTAGCTGCACTCCGCTGCTATAATTTGCAAGCTGATTAAACAATTTTTGGTAAATACACATCAATGTATCAATAAATATATTCCTCAAGTTATCTACATTTAACTGGTAATTTGAAATCTCAACAGTTTTGGCAATTATTTGCATTCAAACGAAAAGGTATCAAAAGACACCTTTTGGTCGAAATAGGTATACAGAAAATCGTGGTAAAAATAGTGTTAAACTAGAATAATTTTTCGTCTCCTACTCTATATAATTCTAAATCTTGTTACTTACAATTTTTTTATCAAAAGAAAAAATAATATCAATAAATTCGCCCGCACCATATATAAATAAGAGAGTGGCATTTAGTGGTATGGAAATAATTTCACTTGAATAAAACGGAAGAAATTTCCGGATATTTCATAAATTGACAATTAAATTAATCGGTAAACCTTTATCCAGTTTTTCTAACGAGCTTATCGCCCCACTTGCACACTAACAATTCATAATTGTATATTACTTATTAATCCAGTGATTATGTATAATTACCACTACATTTTATTAATATGATGAAATTTTAAATATTAATCAAATTAACCAGCGACTTTGGGTTAAATCTGGCTTGTTCCCTTATGGGATCAGTCCCACAGGAGATTTACCTCAGGGGCCTGTCCAACTGGTCAGGTACGGGTTTGTCGAAACCGGGATCACCCGAGCCACATAGATGGAAAGTCCCCAAAGAGTGTACAGGAGACTTTCTCAAGGGCCTGTTCAGCTTTCTGTGGGTCTTGGGACTTTGATCTGGGTTAGATCCCGTTTAGATTCGGAAGCTTAACTTCCGGTGACTCCCAGACATCCCCGGGTATGCGAAGGTTTGCGTAATCGTATTTCCCTTCCTGAGAAAAAAGGATCTTGATTTATTTTGGGGTTTAGTGGTAATTATAATATATGAGGTGTGTATTGTATGTGCAGATCGAAAAATTGTATGTCACTTTGCAACAAAATTCACTTTATTAATCGTGAATATAATTATAAATAATACAAAATATCGGAGTGGATTATAACAGAACATAAAAATAGGTGCGAATGGTGGCACGTGCTTTATTATGGTCGTCGTGAGAGGAACTGAAGAAAAACGTGGCGTTTGCAACGTGAGCGAACCTTCGCGATCGCCTTTTGTCTTTGCCCGAGACGCAAAATACAGGGCTGTGTTTATTCACTTAACAAGGTGTACAAATTAATTCTCAACCTTTTTTTACTAACTTTGACATTTATTTATTACAACGTTGATACAATTTCGATATTGAAACTAATCTCCTTCATTCTCTATACAGTTTTGCCATCTTTCAGACAATTGTCGAAATTGTCCAGATCGGAAAAATGAGGGTGGTTTAGACTCAATGAAATCATTGAGGCACTTATTGACCTGTTTAACTGCCTTGAATAAAGAATCCGTTTGGTGGTGTTGTAGGGATCGAAATAGGTGGTTATTTGAAGGGCCTAAGTGTGGAGAATGTTTCGCATGAGGGAGAACTGCCCAACCTAAATCTGAGATAGTTCTCAGAATTTTTTTTTTTTTTTTTGCTGTGTGGGGCCGGGCATTATCCAGCAGCAGTATCACCGTTCTGACCCCATTCAATGGGGCCCATTGCCAGTGAACGGTCTTTTTTCTTTTGGCGTATTGCCCACACGAATCAGTTGTTGTTGGTAGATCTCAGCAGTGACGGTCTAACCAGGTTGGAGTAACTCATAGTGGATAATGCACTTTTGATCCCACCAAATTCATAGGAAAACCTTTTTTGCATGGATGAAGAACCTTACGGTTGAAATTTCCCTCTCGATACTATTGAAACCATTTTTTCAAGTGCTACACAATCTAGCGTTTTCAACCAAAGCCGAAAAAATCATTTCTTTCGCCTCTGCCGCGTTTTTTTTTCAGTTGATACGCTAAAAGAAGACAGTGCTTTAAATTGTGCTCATCGAACAACATCGCTTCTATATATGATTTTTCATGTTATGCCTGCAGTAGGGTCATGCGTTATGTCTTATTTTAAAGCTAACAAATGGTGCTTTAAAATGACTATCAAAATTTGAAAAAATTCTAATCTGAATAGATTTTGTAGTCGATGAAATGTAGAGGCCGAGAAGTAAATTATACACCTAATAATAACCGGCAATTACACATAATCCCCGGATTCATCACATTTACCGCAACGGACATTTTTGGAAGAAAGCATAATTATTTGAAGTGCATATTTAACAATCGTATTATCCGGTTCTGACATTCTATTCCTACGCTTTGTCTTCTTAGAGAATGAAACCAGAGGGATTGTCTTTCGGTGGCAATTCCGGATGGAGAATGAAGGAAAGTGAAACCGAACGGAAATACAAGATACAACGTTTGAGTATCGTTTTATATTTCACAAATGTGTCGTTGTATTTATTACATACGTACGGAAAGTGACTGTACGTAGTGTTGGCGTCGTTGATGTAAGAGTGTGTAAACACTGTATTTTTTAGATAACTAAAGTTGAACTGTTTATAATCACTGGAATTGGAGTACATTGATGTTTAACTATCTTAAAAATTGTTAATTATGTAAGTTCAAAAATAATTTTGGGGGTTCATTAACTTCATATATGTATATACGTTTCATTTCATTCTCAAGTGTCTGGATTTTCCACCGATTCAGTTCATTTATTATTAAATGCAATAAATGTCGCATGAATGTAAAAAATATGCAATTTATTTAAGAAATATAATACTGTCATAAGTTACATGGCTTCATTCGAAAAACTATTGCCATTTGAATTACTGTCTGAATAGATACATATGGAGGTTGGAGATACCTACATCCTCTAGATTTTTCTGTGGAGGTTCAAACCACAGAACATAAACGGAAGATCCATTCGATTGCCACCAACTCGTTAGACGATATCGTTACAAATTATATGTATCAGCAAGGGATACGAATAAATAAGACCGATTAGTATTTTTAGGACCTATCTATTTACCTATATTCCATGTAGTACCATGTATCTGAAGAGAGAATTTTTCCTTAACTGATTCGTTCCTTAACAAAATTGTTATAGAGAGGCTCCGCTTTTCAGAGAAAAATAAAATTCTTTAGATTTTTGGGGTTTCCAAAAAATCCTATACTCTCACTAGCTTAAACTTTCTAAGAATTCGGCGAGCATGTTCGTTTTGATCAGCGACCATATCGCAATATCAATTTAAATTCTCCGTTGGTTGCAAAAGTGGAAAACTTCCTTTAGTTGAAGTTCGCACACTGAAGAAGAAGAACTAAAATTAAAATATACCCTGCCATGCATAAAATACTGCCAAAGAAATTCCATTGCGTGGTGACCACTCATGTAGAGAATGTAGCAAACATGTTCAATTACGAGAAAATGGAAACTAATTTTTCTCCTTCCAAAAATAATAGAAACAAAATGGTCGAGCGTACATTTATAAAAGTTTATAATCTTAAAAATAACACCGATTCCGAAAGATCAAAATACATTTTAATAAGAGAATTTTCGGTCTTAAAATCACTAAACAATAATTTCATTCCCACTTTCAGTAACAGGAATGCACATCACAAGATGCGTCTGTATATTAGCCTCGCATAGATTCTAGCTAACGAATGGCAGATTATATTGAAGTAATGAGCAGTATTGATTAATGATGTCACTAGTGTGAATGGACCGTATCAGTTCGTACAAATTAGCAAGCCGATTCGCGGTCGGTATTAAGTAACGCGGCTTGCTAATACATAGACTCCGAACCTTCAGCGCTAACTCCAGTTAAACGAGATGAATGTCAGTTTACTAATAGTTGTTACGAATTGCCACTGGAAGCTATTTCAGATTACCGAGGGAGAAAGAGGAAGAGAGGAAGAGAGCGAGAAAGAGATTTAGCTCAGCAAGTAATTGTAAGACGAGCACTCTATACTCTCAACCTTGTAAATTTTCATTATCCTCTCTTCTGGCCTCTTTTCCGTTTACTTCTCTCGTTGCAGCTTCTTTTACTCCATTTTTTTGTATACGTAGAATTACGATGGTGTTGAATACACGTCTCGAACAAATACTCAAAAGGGACGTATTGTTTCCTGTACAAATTAATGAAACGCAGCTTGACTTTTTGCGCCTCCTTTTTTATTAACACTTACAAGAATTACTAACACAACATTTAATCACTACAACGCATGATTAAACTTAATTTGTAATACAACCCTTACTCGAGAATAATTGAAAAGGTTCACACAATCAGATGAGAACTTGTACGAAGGATGAATGTCCTCAGGTGAGGGGTGCATGCTAGCTACTATAAAAATGTCTTCAGATGAGGATTAATACTATGATCTCAGGCGAGGATTGTTTGATAGTCAATGTGACCTCGGGCGTGGTCTGTATCGAAGTGACTGTCCTCAGGTGGGGAATGTTGGATTTCCAATGACGCTGAGCTCAAGAATTCCGTCTTGAACGCCATTCGGAAGTCTTGCGGAAAATTAGTAATATTTATAAAATAACATTATTTTATACAATTATAAAATTAGTAATATTACCGCATGGTTAGTTTGGCGCAATTCTTATCACCCCCATCACACCCATTTTACACCTCTCGGTAACGCAACCTCTTTTGGGACCAACTAGTCTTCGGCGGAAGGTCTAAGGTCTGAGGGTAACGAAAGGGGGTGGCTCGTGGGCGTAGACGAAGGTTTAAGATACGACTATTCCTATTGAGGATGAGAGAAGTGATAATACTAAACTTAAGTTTAACATTCGCACTCCTCTGAACAAGTAAAAGTCTGGATGGAACGTGTTGTATTAACGGTTACTGTAGCCCCCAAAATAGCCTTGCCGCTCGTTTCGTAAGCGTATTGTTTGTTTGTACGAAACCGGACACCTGCATACCAGACAAACTCTGAATTATTATTAGCAAAAATACTGAAGGACGAGGAGGGATAGAAAGCAATAGAGATAGACCAGGTTCATAGATTTATTTTAAGAGAAATATTCCGCGAAATAATTAGATTTCTGTACTTGATGGCTTAGCAATATTAATGCTTAATCAAGGGTAGTAACAATTCGTCGTACAATTAATAAATAGCTATAGCAATTAAACATTCGTCGTTTGAATATTAGACTTGACTTCAAATTCCTTAACTATCACATTTGATTTCTGCCGTGATTCTTAATGATTTGATATTCCTTTGAAATTCTAGTTATCCGACAATATTAGCGTAACTATTGAAAAATATACGAATATTATAAAATTACGAGGAATAGACTAATTTCCTTAACCCCTTGTAGCCCCTTGTGACATTTCTGTAACAAACTAAAAAAGATTCTACAAATTCCATACGGACCATATTTATTCCCTTTTAACTCATTGTATCATCACTGCTACATACCATACTATCGAAACAATACACCATCTTACGCAGAGATGCCGCTAATTAGTATATTACTGCAAATTAATTCTGATAGTTCGGTTTTTATTTATTTTAGAATTTATGATCTGGGTTACAAGGGGTTAAAATTAATCTACGAAAAAGTCACTTTGTTTCGATTTGGTCTTCTTTGTACCTCACATCTATTCATGGTGTTTGTTTGGTCCAGCACCAATTTCCGTGGAAAATCCCGGGAGGCATTGCCTGACCGGAAGTCGATTCGCTTCGCCTGTCGGTATACTGAACTCTCAGTAAATGTACTAACTAGCAATATAGGATAAATTAGCTCCGTCAAAGCGCGTGTTCTTATTCTCGTTCTCTCTCCTTTCTTCTCTTCTTTTATCTTTTTCCGTTTTCTATCCGAATAAAAGTGTCTCTTGGGACATCATACTTACAGATCGACCCACGTAAGTTGGCATCACGGCGGCGGAGCTTCTGGCTTTCAACTGCCTATTCGCACCATTTTGTGTTTTCTGGAATCCGCTCGCTCAGCCTCTTAACCTCTTGCGCTATTTCGACGTACAATATACGTCATTGGTAATTTTTTTTCTATACTGACAATGAGACTGACGTACAGCGTACGTCTTCTGAATTTTCTGCGCTACTGTACTCCTTGCTTAACACATTTTATTGCTTTTCACCTTGGGAATAGCTTTTTACTGTTAGATTAGGACAAGAGCAGAACAGCGATATTCAATCATGAAATTACTTAGTGCAATTACACAGAACTGCATTTTTCAATGAAATTGTATGAAGTTTTTATTTAGTTTTATAGCGATATATTAAATTAAAACCTAGTCAGTATAATAATAGTTTTATTGTTATTTTTAGTAAGCATTATCTTTATTCTGATTCCTAAAACGGAAAGTGACAGTGAAGATAGTAATATCATTCGACTACTTTCAAAAAAAGGCGAGCCATCATAAGAGCTGATGAGGATGATGGTAGCGAGTCTAGCAATATTGTTTTTCCATTTCGAAAAAAATGTAGATTGCTAGATGAAGAAGATGGAACTGATTGGGTGTGTAAAAATGAACCAAACAATAATAAAGTATGGCATTTCTCGAGAATTCTCAATATAGAGAAATCAACACTTGAAGTTATAGGACAAAATGCAAGAAGATTTTTGAAAAATTATAATAATGGAAACCAACCGTTAATCTTTTACATACCTATATAAAATTGAAATGAAATTTTTGTTGTATATACCTATATACAATATATAAAATATTAATATATATATATATTTTGAAGCTTTAACAGGAATTATTCCAAGTAAAAGTTCATTTGGAATTTCTTTGGGTGGGATGGGCACACATATCTGCTAATTAATTGATAGCGCAAGAGGTTAAAGGAAGCACCCGACAAAGTCAAATTCAAATATTCTTACTAGTTTGGCTGGAGGAGCGAGAAATTTTTACCCCCTCAACATGGGGGTTTCTCCTTGACGAAATGCGACATGTTATATTGTTATTGTTACGGATGTACGCCTCGCGGGTTGATACCTGCTCCACGATTTTTCGGCGACACCTCTAGAGTGAGCGTATATTAAAACAGGCTCACCCGATTTGAGCCACGTACGAAGGTCTTGTGTTGAAGGATGTTGAAATGTTCCAAAGTTGCCTAACTTAAGTGGTTTTATTCACACTTTGTACAGAACAACTATGAAGATTACGTCCGGGTCTTAACCTCGCGAACGGAGCTTCTATTAGGAACGCTGGATGTTATTCGGCTCACTGTTTGTAAAAGACTGATTTTTGGAAGCTCGTTCTTACGCGCTTCCGTCACGATTTGGCGGGGACGGTCACTATTGCAGAGCAGGGACGTTGCTGATTGGGAGACTCTTTAGTTTGCAAATATTAAATTTGCGATTGGTCGGCAAAGGAATCGTCCTTTGCCCATAGGTCAAGAGCCTCCCTCAACCTTCGGTGTTTTAGGAAAAACCCCGGCTCGAGTGGGGGAAGAAGTCCCTGGTCAATACTTCTTACAGGACAAAACTTTTCCTGAAGAAGTCTTGACGACAATAGACCCATAAAGCTCATTGATTTTGAAGTAATAAAGTATTTGCAAGGCGCGACAGCTATTTTTCTGAAATCAACATCTGGAATGTATTAAAAATCCTACGACGAATTGTGCTACATCTCTGAGCCTCAGGGACGTATTATTGCTCCGCAACAGTTATTGTGTTTTTTGAGTTTATTCTGTTTTTACTATAGAGATGTTAGAAATCTGATGCTTACGCTGATGTCCTCACTGTCGCCATCCAAATCGCGTTGTCTCCCTCGCTCCGATCTGCAGCATTCTCTCTCTTCGTCTTTTAGTTCGATTTGTATGCGTAACTCCTTTAACGAATTACGAGGTAGAATGTCAAGTGCCTTCGTGTACGTGGAGCAAGAGGCATGACCCTTGACGCCTGGCGAATCAGACTCTGCCGAAACAGGCCATCCTCCCAGATGCCAAGTTACTTGGGTCGATCTGTACTTCACGTTGGATTGTAACTTCCCACCATCATCATTCCTTTGATGCACCATTACGTCATGTTTCTTACAGAAATTCAAACGGATACACGTGCTTTCGATGTTTATATCTTTTTAGAAGTTCTCCTTAAAACTTTGAAAGTAATGTAAGATTATCTTCAAAAAATTCAGGAAATCATTCTATGTAAATGTTTAAAAAATATGATTTTCGACATCTGCAGAGGACACTCCAATTGGAATCTTTATATACGACTCCAATTAACCCATTGAATCCTAGTAATTTATAGTTTCTACAACTTAATCTCTGTAGATTTCTGATAAAAATAGATCTTTCGATCTCCAAGCAAAGTAGTATTTTCCAATATATAGAAAGGTTTCTGTCCGCAAAGGTTCATAATTTTACTTATTTCACTTTAAGTTGTTGAACTTCGATTGCCCTATACTTAATATAGTTTTTTCTAAACTAAGATATATAATTTTGCAACTTACATTGCATATGCAATTCTAGAAACTAAAATATAAGTACTATTTATATAAAATACGAAATCTAAAAAAACTTAACAGTTAACCAGTTAACTGCGGAATTTAGTTTCACGAATCCCTCATCAATCAAGGTATGGCGTGTATTTATATACGTTGAACACAGGGTAAATGCTTCTGCCATAACTTTTGCGAAAAGCGGAAAGCAAAACGTGGAAAAATTGTATTTCTAGTCACTAACTAATTGACAATTCAGTATTAACACCGATGTTTCAATAATTTCAACATTTTTATTGATGCAAAACTGTTTCTATTAAAATCACATATTTCAAAGCGGAAACTTTGAGTAAACAAATAAAAATATAGTCTGCAATGATGTATCTTTTTAATGCCCATAATTAAAGACTGAATGTATTAGAAAATTCGTAAATATTGTAATTTCAAGGTCATATGAAATTTCATCGAATTCAATAGCGCCGGTCTCTGGTCACAACGTTTAACGTGTTAAAAAGATCATCGCAATATAACTGTGGATTGACATGTATACGTGTCGAACGCAGTTAACACATCTTACGCGGGAAGCGACTAAAGTCGTTTTGTACGCATTGGTAGCCGAGCGTGGGTAACGACAAAAGTCGTTTTCTATGAATTATTGGTGGATTATTGTTACTAGTGGGCTTGTGTAATGTTTTTACAAGATCGAGTACACATGAGTACTAGGTATAATTGCGCTTTGCTGGTGCTGCTATGCTACGATAAGCGTATTCGACACGTATTCCAGCTATGCATTGACATAAATTATACGTATGCTATGTATACTTGCACAAAGGAAAGTGCTTTGAAAGATATCACTAGTTAAAGCATTTTGAAATTCTTGATTTTCTTAGTTTTTGATTTCTGAGAAAGTATTTTTATTTTTTTGAAGTGAATAGAGAAATTGATTTTTAAAGAGAAACTAAAAGTTTTATTAAAAGAAAACTTAAAGTTCAAAGACTATAGCTATTTTGTGCAGAAGTCATTTTGCGCACGAATTGCAAAAAATCGCCCGCTACTCCATGAAAATTTGGCGGGAAAGCACTCGCGCAAGATGTGTTAACAGATAAAGCAGTCCTAAAGTACCTTACAATCATTTCTGTTATTACTAAAAAAAATACTTCAAATCAATTACCCCAATTAAAACATGTCTTACAATTAGAGCATTTTGAGTTGCAGTGAATTCTAATAATTTGTTAATATGGATGGTATTAAATAATCGGTATTTACAGAAAGTACCAAGCGAAAGATTTTGCCGTAATTGCTTCTCGGTGGAGTGTCGTTAATCCGATGTAACGCAGAGTAAGTTGGCCACCACCAAATTTATCTCTAGATGTAACGGGTAGCTCGACGTCGTCTGTAGAACGGCGCGGATAAATACGTGTGTTTAGCGGATTGATTGGCTACAGCGGAGTTTGGCGAGACTCGTCTCGGCCCAATGCACTTCTGCCATCGTCGTCCCGAATATAGATGGGCACTTGAGTCACGCAGGACGTGCGGATCGTTCCTTGCTATTCATGGCAAGGTTAAATTTTGCACTAGCAATACATAACATCAGAAGTCGATCAGTAGCAATGATCAATAAGAGAAATAGTTTCTTTTTCTTTTCTCTATCGGCTATTGATTGCAACTCGAATAAATTCATTTTCATACCTGATAAATCAAATATTGATTCGCGAAACATCATTATAATCTGTTAAAATTTGACATACTTGAATTTATG
This sequence comes from Cerceris rybyensis, assembly GCA_910591515.1. Classification (NCBI taxonomy): domain Eukaryota; kingdom Metazoa; phylum Arthropoda; class Insecta; order Hymenoptera; family Crabronidae; genus Cerceris; species Cerceris rybyensis. The sequence continues at coordinate 20,316,493 of OU342789.1, read as the reverse complement.
CTATAATGTACTTTTACTCGAAAACACTGAATTATAAAGCATTCCGTACGGCACTCTGCTCTTTCAACGCGCTTGCAGGGCCCACAGATTTTTAAGCGCTCCAGAGTTTTGGTGCATTTTACATATCAGATTGTTTTGTACTCTCTCGGAAATTCAATATACATTTATTTAACAAAGTATTGGGTTGGCAAGAAAGTAATTTTGGTTTTGTAGTGTGAAATGGAACTTAATTTTTTTTAACAAGGAATTTTTTCGATGACCTTTACTCGACGACCTTTTGCCATCGTTTTGACAAATTCATGATTCCGTTTTTATAGAAATACTGCCCCATATCAACAAAAAGCTGAACCCAATGCAATTTTAGGCTATCATCGCCATTGAAAGTTTTACCATTCAAAAAGTTTTGCAAACTGAAAAATATATGGTAATCTAATGGTGTCAGATCAGGACTACATGGAGGCTGTGACATCACTTCCCAACCAAGCTTAGATTTTGCAAAAAATAAAAAAGTAAAATATATCAGAAATGTTCGTTTTTCACTCTATGTTAAAATTCTCCTAAACAAACAATTACAAACAAAATAAAGCGCAATTTGTTTCTAAGCCAACTCAAAAGTTTCACAACTTTCGATTGTTAGAAGAAAAAAAATCATAACATTGTCAGAAATCATAGAGAACAAACGTAACGCTGGCTCTCATCAAAAACCGAAATTACTTTCTTGCTGACCCAATATTTACTATAAGACTATTTAATGTTACATTGCCTTAGTAAAGTAGCAAGAAAAGCAATTCAATTTTAATTTTTTGTGTCCACGATATATACGTGCATATAAAAAAAGACAAACGATATACATATCTCGTAAGCCGGCCACGACTGTCGCTTTGTTAAAAACGGGATATCTCATCACCTGTACGCAACGTGTTAAAACAAATTTCAACCTATTTATTTTGACGGATATTAATGCTTTGTACTTTCATAGCTTTGATATTATAATGCACTTTTGCAAAGGAAGTAAGACTGTTACAAAATTGAAATTTTCAATTTATTATTATAATAATGTTACAGAAGTTCCTTTTGCCTTTGAAAATTTCATTCATTTAGTTTCATATTTTGGTGAGTAAAGAATTGTTATGTCGACCTTCCTAGTTGCCGTAGTTGCTGCGTTATATTTTATGAACGTATATTCTTATCAGTTGCATCAAATTTTTAATGTAAGAAACAGAAGATGAAGGAAAAAGGCGCTTTAGCACCTCCAGGAAACATTGATATTTTGGTTGATAATTTGATTAACGAAATATCTATTGATGTTCAGAAATTGTTTCTCGCTTCTTCTGGTAAACATATTTTTTTTAATCGTAACGGTTTCTTTGCAAATGCGCGATGTTATAAACATTCCTGTGCATAAATGTAACCAATATTTCATAAATGGGGTGAAAAAATAACATGGTTATCCTTAATAAAAACCATGTAAAAATATTATTACAATTATTATTATTATTATATAATTGGGTGAAAATGAATTTATTAGTACCTACGTATAATAACTTTAATAATCGGAATATATATTTTATATACAGTAAGTGTAGAACAATTTGCGATACTTAAATTTAGATTAACAAATTCGAACAAGGCTATAACTTTAGTGATCACTTGAAAACTTTCCTGTGTTCGGAAAGTAACTAAAGATTTTCGCAAACAGTTTTAATAAAGGAGTATCTTTATTCTACAATGCTCGTTAAAGAACCTTAATAATTTTTTAATTATTTATACTCAACAAGTCTCTTTTTCTTAAAAATATAAACGAGTTAAAGTTCATTAGATTTAGGTTTAAATGTTATTTACAAAAAAGACAATCTTGTTACATGGAGAAGTTATCACTTTTAAAAACTTCAGTTTAGATTTTTTCGAAGCGTATAGTATTATGTATTCGCACAGATTTTTTGATTAAAGATTTTTTAAGGAAACTTGTTAGAAAATACTGAAAAGCAATTAACTGCAATTCTATTTAATTCGAAATGGATTTGCCGCGTTTTTAAATTCGAATTGGATAAAATTTAATATAATGATTTAATTAACACTAGAACTACCGGCGTCAAATCCAACATATTTTAATAAATTAAATAAGTACTTCCAAAAAGGAAGAATCAAGCGGCGGAAAATTTGATCGATTTGGTGATTTAGGTTTATTGATATAGACGTAGAATATTTATTCTATGATTCTTATGTAAATTTGGAGAATGTTTTGAAAAAGATCTTTTCTCTTTCCACCAGGTAGGATATTGTATTCCTAAAAACTTCGCGAACATTTAATCTGTCATCTTGTAATGTTTTAATATTGCATTGAACTGCAAGTAATTTGTTTAAATTGTGGCGAAAAAAAGGGTCAAATCTTCAAGAGATAATTTAATATTTCTTGCTGCTAGTGATTCAAATTAAAAGAATATAATATTTGAGTTAAGTAATTTTAGATAAGGAATATTTATTGTCCTTATGTTTGGGAAGTGAGTGGATAACCTATTACTCTAAACATTGGAGCGAATCATTTTGAAAGTGGGGCAAGACACTTTCGTATTAAACGTCGTATTAAATTTCGTATTATAATATGAAATGATGATTTTTCAATGACTACTTATATGAAAATATTTATACTGAATGCTATATAACTACTCAAGATGATAATCCCAAGTAAATAGTCTCGAAAATTGGCAACAATATTTTTAAATAATGCAAAAAAAATGCAAACAATGAATATCTTCATTAAAAGCTGATTTATGAAACTTTTTAAATGAACGGCTCATTTATAAGAAGTTGCAACCTTTGAAATACAACACGTAACGTAAAAAAGAATTTAAGTTTTAAGAAATTAAGTGGTCTCTCGTAACAAAACTTCGCAGAGTGTAAATCAGATGCCAAAGCGTGGGTATTGTATTCGTAGATCATTCATCTATTGTAAGCCATGATATTAAGATTAACTTTCTTCGGATATAGTATTACTGAATAAATAAGATAACAATAATGTAGAAAGTGTGTGTACCACTTGCTTAAATGTTTTGTTAATGTCACTATACATATCTGATAGGAATTTCGTTGAAATACAAAAGAAATATAATTTCAAAAATACACAAGATTTGCCATAGTCAGATTGCGGATTTGTATGCATTTATCACAGGTTAAATACTGTTAACGTACAACAATATGTGACACTCTTGATGCAGTACATGCTACAGGAAATTTTCTAGTTCTGTTTATAGAATTGAAAACATCAATGAGAGGATCATTGATATTTCAATTCGAACAAATTACTTCTATTATATTAATGTAGGAATGGGTGGTGCAGAGGTATAAAATGAACGTTACACCTATCCTATTCTACGTTAAAATATAATTATAATAATAAAATGGATGATTAAAATACAATATAAAAATAACTCTACGCAGCAACACACACTCTTTCTCAACTCTCTTTTCCGACTCTATCTTCCGACTAACTCTCCACTCTTCCAAAACCCTCTTGAACACTCTCTCTCTGTCACACTTCATACACTCTTTGTCTCTTACGCACATCTCTCGGTCTCAAACCATATCGGCACTCACTCATCGCATCTCACAATCAGTCACACATACACACACACAACACACCCCTACATTAATGTTACCTTAAATTATACTATACATCAAGAATCGCTGATCACTTTTACTTTATCTATTTAATTCCGAATTATTGCAGAGGCAGTAACAAAAGAGATCGTAGAGCAAGGGGTTAAAATACACAAAAATATCTTGGATATTTCAGATAGCTTTTAACATTATACCTTTATACATTTCTATTAATATTCGCAAGTGTATCATAATAAATCTTCCATGACAAAAGCAACGTCATTCGCTGCCGCTAATACTTTTCACCAGTAGTAGCAATGGTCTGTAACATTGGTAATCGAAAAAACTTCCCAATCAAAAGTTATAAAATAATTTAAGCTATTCTTCCCTGCTTCAACTAAACAATTCTTTTTCAATATCTGTTGTAGGTAAGAGTAAACCGAAGACGTCACTCTGTTCATTATACATTTATCTCCCGTCATTCTGGTAAGTTAAAAAGAACTGTAAATTGAGCCGATTATCTTGGTTGCATCTCTACCAGTCAAGATGTCTTTCAGTCTGAACGTTATAGCATATCTCCGTAGGAAAGCTCCTTAATTACAAGCTTCTTTCTAGAGATGCCATCACTGATTACGTTAAAAATTGTCATCAGTAGAAAGACAAGAAGGGAGAGAGAGAGAAGTTATGAGAGTGCGAAGAGGCTGAGGATTGGGAGGGGACGGGAAAGAAAACGTAAGTTTCGACAGATTCCTTGATATATCAGTGACGAGAATGCTGTTCTCGACCCCCGTCGATGGGGGTTGATACGAACTGCGAAATGTCACTGGGCCAGACATTTCTATATTTGAATTCGAGTTTCGCATGACGGCGCTTCGACGTGGAGAAACGGGAGGACCGATGTCTCAATCTATCGATCTAACTCGACCGGCTCGGCCGCGTGACGTTCAAGCTGGAAATAATGTTTCGTGAGTTTCATTGGGGTGAGCTCGTTCTCCTTCTTTCTCTCATCCCCCTCGCGCCCTCTGGATTCCTTCTTCTTTGCCGATAACCGAGGATGCCGCGACGAAAATACAACGTCAGTCAAATCCTTAATCCTGGAAATAGAGGCGCTTATCTGCGCTGACGTAAGTGGTGCAACCGGATGAGAACGTCGTCCACGCCCTCTCTTCTCCCTCTCTCTCTTCACCCTTCGTGAATCGTTTGCTATCTTCTCCGGGGTTATCGATTCGAGAGATAGAATCGTTTTCGAATTAGAGGCGGGAGATCGAGGGGAAGTTCGTGGATAGGACAATTATTTTTTGGGAGTTCTTTGACGGTGAAATGTAGGTTATTGTAATCCGTGCCGTTAATATTGTCTTTATAAGTTTCAGAAGAAGTATTACTAGATTTTATTCAATAATGATACGGCTTGTTAGATGCTATGAAAGGGAAATTACAATTGACTGAAATAATAATGTTATAGAAATAGTTTGACTTTCAGTTAGTTTGATTTTCAATTCTTTGTTACGAAAACAGATGTCAAGGGAAATTTTATTGAAAAGAAAAAATCATTGTTGAATTCAGTGGTCGATTGTAAGTAAAAGAATAATTGTAATACAGTGGAAAACTATGTCGAACATAGTTCTATGTAAATTTGCAAAGGGTTAAATCATTGAAGATCATCATATAGCATATCGAAAGTAAATGAAACTAGTATATATGTACGATGGTAATCGTATCACTGTCTTAAACTTGTTTACATCTCAATATCACATGTAGAAAACAATTTCTACTTATGTATTTCTATTCAGCAATTTCTACTTCACTATTTAATACTACAGTTTCTGCGAAATTTCCAAACAATAAATTTATCTGCGAATAAAAAGCACTACAAGTAAAAATAATCTAAACTTTCCAACCGTGATATTAATGATATACCCCGATTACAAAAATAAATCTTCTACGTAACTAGAATTGTTACGAATATTTTGCAAATATTTCTGAAATTTCTAACATTCTTTATTTTTCAATTTTCTTGTCACTCTTACAGAACTATAAGCGAATAACCCGTTAGCCTACAATGACGTGTGACACACGTTTCGCGACAAATGAAATACGAAATTTCGAAATTTTCCAATAACTATTAATTCGAAAATATCAGTTGGTCACAAGACGATCAAACTATTTCTATAATATTAGTATTTCAGTCAATTATACAAAATGTTAAAAATCAGAAAGAAATTTCTATTCCTGGAATTAATTCTCAGTTATTATGTACACTGCCAGAATAGAAATCATAAGGCAAGGGGTTAAAATGATCAAACCTTATGCTTCCTTCGTTTCTTTTATTTTCTAACATATTTATCTGGAAGTTTAAATATATTGCACTAACCGTCTGTATATTTAGTGTTAAAGTACGAGATAGTAGACGCGATAGTTGCAATTTATTTACTATTTAATACCAGTTTTATTCCGTGGTACCTGTACGAGATACTTCTTGCTGCCCTCGTTTACGGTTTTGACATGCAGCAGTCTGAACCTCTCGAATACCATTCTGCACACTGCACAAAGAGAGGAGACAGTACGTCGAGGGCGTGTAGCTGTGTTGAGATGGGAAGAAGACCGAGACGGAGACAGAGGAAGGAAGCGGAGGGGTCTTTTCGTAAGCGTAATGAAACTGCCTAGTAATCTTAGAAGCTGTGTACATCCCGTCTCACCTCTCGTCGCAGCAGTCAACCGGGTTAAATGTCTTGAAATGGATATTCTTGCTGGTGGAGGGTGGATTTCGGTGCACAGCATAATCGTGCAGAAATTACCGTTTCAGATATTGCCGCGCTCTCGTAGTCACGTTTAAGGTCTCTGGAAATTTCATTTCTAATCTAAAACTGGTCAGGCTGTGTTAAAAGCGATGCAGCAGTATTTTTCTAGAAAGTCATTAACGATCATAGCGCCGAAGAAGATAATGCGAATATTTTTTATTTGAGGCTCTTCTTTCACTATAAAAATAGTTTTGATAAAAATTAGATAAATTTATCCTAACATGGTATAAAGTCTCATTCGCTACGTTGAATTTTATTTATCTTTGCATTGTTTATATAGATGGAAACTAAAAAATAGGTTAACAATGTATAGCAGCTGCTTCTAAATGGAGGTTTGGAATGATCGTGTTTCGATGTTTCGATACGAAACTACAATAGATGTTTCCAAAAAACTAATAAATACAGTTTAGTTTTTCCTCTAAAACAAATATTTTCGCAGTTATTTGTATATTTCCTTTTTTAAATATAAATCTAAACGTCGATAAACTTCTGAAATTTTAAAACTCTGAATTTATAAAACTCCGGTAAGTTATAACGACGAATATCCAAACGGGAAGAGAAGTGAAAGGACAGAGACTATTAAGCTTAAAGTATTTAGAAAAAAGCAGAAGGACGTTATTGATGTCATTAATCACGCTGTAATGATTCATTAAGAAGAGACCAAAAAAATTGCTAAAATATCAGCCGATGGATTAAGAAATTAATCGATTCCCTTCGGAATCGTTAAAGACAGTTTTTTTTTAAAGGGCGTAATCAGTAAAAGGGCGATAAAGGATCAAGCGAGACAGGTGGTGTATTGTTTCTCACGCAATTTTTCACTGAATTTTTCACTCGGCTGTCTGAAGTTGAGCAAGAAGCGAGTTGGGTAGACCTTTTTCTTCGATAAAAATTCATTTCCTTCCTTTGATTTACTTCGAGTGCCGAGCCAACTCGTTCTGTGCTTCTTTCGCCTCACTTGCACCATCTACGTTGCTTTCTTTCTTTTCTCCACCCTCTCTTTCTCCCTCTCCCTCTCTCACCCTCTTTTTTTTCTCTTTCTCCGATAAAGAGTAGTGAAGAAATGCTTGAGAAATGCAGGACGTCCTTATGACCAGATATAAATTCTTTCGTGAAGCGGAAGACAGAAAAATCCTGGCGAGAACGATTCGTATGACAAACTTCGGCCCACCCCGAGAACTTCACCATGCAATTCAGCGATAACTTCTTGAAAATTGTCTTTGATGAATTGTTTCGTGGTATAGACGTTATTGCAAGTCATTTTCGTAATGTTTAATTTATTTCATTGCGTGGCTACGCACGATAACGCTGTGGTTTAACATTATCATGGTGTGCATGAAATTGTACACTTTATTTTACGGTGTTTATTGTATTGATATCTACATTGTTAGATGATGGTGCAACATTGCACTTGAAACTTTTTAGTTGAGTTCCAGTTTGGCTACATTTACCGAAACAAAAAAAGATAAGTATGGCATTAGCTTAGTAGCATATGTAGTTTTACTCATCTTCCTAGAAAATACTGAAAGTGCGAAGTATAGTTGTTTCGTGAAAAATTAATTACATTGCTTTTAAAATGTAGTTTGTTATATTTAACTGTAATTATCCTTATAACTTAATTATTTTATTTTTTTTGTCGAAGCATTACTGGAAAGAATGTAAGGTTGCCGTTACTATTTATCCTTTTTTCAGTTATGGATGACAACATTTCTCGGTTGTTCATAAATAACGATTATTATTTTTTTTTTTTTACTTTGGCATAATCAAAATTTTTGAGAGTATTTCTAGCTTTAACTATTCATTACTCGATTGTATCTAAACTCCTGTACGCTAACAAGCAGACTTTGTACGATTCAGCAAATTATATGAACAATTGATATTTTTTGCCAAAACAGCACTTCGTCCGTTATCCATACCACTTTTTGCTATTTATTTAGTACAGCGTGTAGCATGGAAAACAAATTTTGACATTTTTCCGCAAAAAATGACGTACTATTAATTAATATTCGTCATAAGCAATTTTCAAAAGGTAATCAATCCATAAAATAACCTCTCAAAATATTGATAAACATTTCAGTGTTAAGTTTAAACACAATTTTCATTCTTATTAGAAATATTCAACAGCTGATTCTTGTGAATTTTCACGAATAAAAAGAAACAGTAAAGTCAATCCGTTCTCCTTTAAAAGAATGGAACTTTTTCAACTTCAATATCTCAAATAAAATTCACAATTGATCACAATTGATCATCCAGCACAAAATGACTTTTCCACCATAATAAATTTGAAAATGTGACTATATGACACATGTTTCACTTCCATAAGTTACTGTACTTCTCGCTGATACGAATTCTGCACATTCTCTTTTTTTTACTCTTTCGTGCATGCCCTCCTTTTCACCATAACCTCCTTCCACGGAACTGGGAGATGGAAACTTTTCTAAAATATTAGATGCGAGGGGGTTGAACATATTCAAGGAGTTGGAGGGTGTTTTCTATAGTTTTTCCTATCTCCGCTGTTCGGCATCTTTTCCTGGACGTTCATTCACTTTGGATTTGTTGCTCAATGCTTCCTCGCTTGAAGACTCTTTCGAAGTAAAGAAGGGAGGAGAATCGGTAGGTCGAACGAAGAAAACCAACGGAGGTGGATGGGCAAATAGCTCGAATCACGCGAGCCGTTGCCTTGTAATTAATAGGGCGCACGAAAACGAGGTACCGTGCCATCAGCGGCTCTCAAGATCTCTGCTTGCGCTACGGAGAAGTTTCTCCCCGGGTCGAAGGGAAGGAGGTATTTAGTACTTCAGTGGGGTAACGTTAATCGAGATCGACATTACTTTGCGTAAGTCTAACGATCATTTCTGTTCTACCGGATATTATTTAATCGTTTTAAATTTTGGAAATAATACAAATTTATAGCGGTGACGAACTGGAATTAATTGAAAATTACGTGATTTTTATAATTTGGCAAAGTGTCAGGTAGTTTCATTTATAAATTTATGGCGGAAACGAACATTTAGAGTATAGTATTTAAATTATGTAAAGTTATGTCGGTTGTTTATATCATATCGGTTATAAAAGTCTTCTACTTGTGGTAGACCAAAATGTCAACGAGTAATTACAAAAATATTAATTTTTTCTTTGTAAAATTTAAGTTTTTCGTTAAGTTGAGAGATCTTAGACATCTATAGACAATATATCTACGAATACAAATTTTCCGGAAACAGTAGTTATTATTGAGATTTTTGAAAAAGTTATTATTGGCAGGAATTAGTTGTATGTCCATAATCTATAAAGTAAGGAAGTAAATCTTGTTTACAAAAATGAACTCTTTCTATCTCTATAGTTAAATGTACTGTTAGCCACTTTTATTCAAACTGTGAAACTTTTCATCCATATGCACATATTCTAATAATTTATCTGAGGGAAAGCATTTAAACAATTCAACAATTATACCTATTACATTTCAATAGTTTATTAATCTCTCATTTAATATGTGCATCAAACAAATAAGAATCAGATTTGTTTATCTACTTTGAATATACAAGAATGTGATTGATTAACTTTCTGCATAATTATGTTTGTTTCATAATCATTCCATGTCTATTACAAGTAAATCATATAATTCAATAATATAAAAGAATCTCTTCGTGATCGTTGGACGACTCTAAACTGCATTTTACTAGAGAAGAAAATTTCGAAGTGCCGAGACATAGAGAAACGGCAAAGTCTAAATTTTCACAGACGTATAAACGCACGCATAGAAGTGCAAATGTAAAGAGAATGGGATGGAAATATTGAAGTATAGTTTGGAAGAAAGTTCTTTGGTAAGAAAGAAGAGACGGGTCGACTGGGATAAGTCCACATCTTAGGAGATGAGTATCGAACCCGAAAATCGCGATCAAAACCCCACTAGACCGGCAACGTCATGCGGAAAACGACGAACTAGGTCGACTCGAAGAGTTTCACTGCAGTTGATCCAATCGAGTATCTGTCCTCTCTGTTCCCCCTCATCCTCGTTTATCCTCTATGCGGGATTCTGAGACCCGAAGAGACTGTTTTCTTCATCGCCGACGAAAACATCTTCTCTTGTACTGTCGTTGAAACAAATACCAAATACATGAAGGAAAACTATGGGTGGAAAGGTAGGGGAGGGTCGGAAGTCGAGAAGGATAAAGAGTTTCGAACTATTCACTTAAGTTTCTTCGAGTATATCTAAGATGCTTCGCCGATTGCGTTACATAACAAAACAATTTTAAATGGAATGTCTAGATACTGTCTGTGCAATCAATTTTGAAATATGTGAGTGTTTAGACGGCTGTATTTAATCAATTACAATGAAGGGGTGTGATAGAATGTTTTTATTACAATTTTACTCTTTTAAATATCGGTAATGCAAATATAAAATTTTCTTTACACGTCTAGAGCAATGATTGACTATGAAAATTGATATTTCCTACGTTGAATATTCAGCATATTCATAAAATTGAGCGGAATTCATTAGTGATTTCAACGCTGATTATTTCCCACTTACCTTTGACTCCCATCGGTAGAGAAGGGAATAATATTATGATATTAACTGATAATGAGTACACAATTATAAACAGTGTTCATTTATTTTAAACAATGACCCTTGCTTTCAATATGCATTGACCCGCGAACAACAACGTAAACACTTACAGTATATTTTGTTCCAGTGTAAATTATTATACATTTCCAACAGGATAAAAGTTTTAAAAAATTGTTTTTTTTTTAGAAATTAACAAAAGATGTTAAAGAAGAAGAAAAAAATTATTAATTTTTAAATGAAACCAATTACAAATGAATTATTGTGTTTATTGGAGTATTCTGTGTAAACAATTGTTGGTCCAGTTGTTTCGAAAAAATGATTCTACGTATTTGTAAAAGCTGCTACTGTTATGTATGCAATGAAATTTCTATTATTCCCCAATTACGTTGTGTTCAAAAGAATACAAGCACACCTTCATCAGTAGAATAAGGAAGCACACATGCTGCTGTAGTTTTCCCGCCAAGTTCATTCAGCATCTTGCGTTGGATATAAGCCAAACGTTGAATACACCAACACTAAGCCCGATCCACCGTCTTCTACCTTTCTCGTTACCACACGTAACCGTTATCATCTCCAAACTGTGTCTCGATGCTGCTAAAGCTTGCTGCTAGTACCCAGCCAAGTTATAGGGCAGACAAGCATAAGCTCTAATAAGGTCGGCTCGTCGGCCGATTTCGCATTATTTCTCGGCCAATTGTGCACTGAGTTAGGATTGATGAAACGATTATATGCTAGAACGCGTTAATCGTTGCATTACTAAGACTAGGCTTCTCGACTTTATAAGAGGCATCGAAATAATAGCAAAATTATCATTGAAACGAGAACTTATGAAAAATGAAATGTACAGCGTGTTCCAAAAATATTTGTCATGGCTTTCAGGGGTTATTCTACACCTCTGGATCGATGGAGATTTGCGAAAAAAAACTGCCGCAAAATTCGGGAAAGGGTAGCAAATTTTTTTTATTGGCTCAGCGTATTCGTCTTGTTGCGTAGGCAAAATGTCTGACAGGAACCATGAGTCAGAAATGAAGCGTTCTCTCGCAAATTAACTTTTAATTGGGCCTTCCGATTAAAATTTCGCCCATACGGCAGCCTTCGAGTCGCCGGCCTTTCGAAAGGAAACACATGAGATACCCTTGCTAGCTCCAATAGTTGAAATAGTGGCGACATAATTGAAGAGAGAGAAAATGACTAGAAAATGTCAATAACCTGCGTTCGGTGTCGGGTTCGTTCAACGGCCCACCCGGGAAGAAGAGTATAAACACTTACACTTCTCTTCTGGTTCGGTGACACAGTGCCCTATTTTCTAGCTTCGTTTACGTCGCCTCTACTTTAACTATCGGCGAAATTTTAATCGGAAGGCCCAATTAAAAGTTAATTTGCGAGAGAACGGTTCATTTCTGACTCATGGTTCCTTTCAGACATTTTGCCTACGCAACAAGACGAATACGTTGAGCCAATAAAAAAAATTTGCTACCCTTTCCCGAATTTTGCGGCAAGTTTTTTTCGCAAATCTCCATCGATCCAGAGGTGTAGAACAACCCCAGAAAGTCATGACAAATATTTTTGAAACACCCTGTACAGTATTTTAGTAATTATATGTTCGAGTAGAAATAATTTCTATTCTGTTTATATTAAAATCATCCTCTTTGTACACACTTGCTGAATTTGGAACAACATTGAAAGTAAATCTAATATAGCACTTGTCGATACAGTAAATTCCACTGTCCAGACATTCAAGAAATCATTAAATCGATGTGTTTCTGCTCAACATCATAGAATCACGCTGCATCGAATCAAAGACAGTCTCAAAGAGTTCAAACGTGAGATCGCTCGAAGATCGAGCACTCGGAACATAGAGCATTTCTTTGATTTGATATTTTATCGATAGCAACCGATAGAAGCGCAACACTGGAGCTAGTCTCAAAGCAGAATCGGTCCGTGCTTAAGAACGGCCTCGGTCCGACCAATATTGACCACTACTACTTCCGACGGATCCAAAGCCAGCTGCTTCTCTCCCTGGCTGGAGGCCAGCCTTATCTCTCCCTTCCTTCTCTTTCTCTCCCTCTTTTTACTTACACACACACACTCTCTCTCTTTCTTTTTCTCTTTCTTTTTCTATTTTACCCTCTCCATCTCTACCTCGTCTAGTGTATCTCGCCGTAAACGTATCCTACGCTTTACGCGGAAGGAAGGGGCTAACCTAACCCAGAAAGATTTCATTGAGCCGCAACGTGACTTGGCACAGGTCCAATACTATGAACGCCACGCACACCCTTGCGATCATTGTCGGTCCGTTCCGAAACGTGCAGGGTAGAGATTCATGAAAAAAAAGATCTGCCGAGGAAATCAAAGTCATGTTACCCGAAATGCTTGATTCACTTCGGCGTTTCATTCGCTGGCGCGCCTGTACAGTGTATCCTAGGAAGAGTGTTGCGAGATGATACTATAAGATTAAGTGGGGCTTTGTAACTTCGGAGATTAATTATTAGTTTCATTGGTTTTGTAATACCACAAATGGATTTATTAAAACTTTCTTCCCTTTGTAAATTGTAGAACATTTGTATGATAACTTTTTTATAGACGGCAAAGTGAAATTTATTTTTGTGCAAATGATTAATAACTATATACTTGGAGGGACCTGAAAATAAGAATTGCATTAATCTTCATTTATAATTAGAGTACATATGCAACGAAATAAAATTAAATGATTGTCTACTTAATATAAAGTTGCTGACAGAAAATGTATAGAATTGTTCACGTAGAATTCTGCTTCTCCACCCTTCTATATCGTTACAAAATGTCTTTTCCAATAATTTGGTCATTTATCAATAGAGTGTTTTCCAAAGAACAATTATATTCGAAATCAATGATTTCACATTCCATATTTCGAAGAAGGTGAAATTTTCAAGTGTTATCGTTATTTATTGATAAGCAACAAAGAATAATCGGAGAAAACATCCGTCTCGAATCATGGACTAATAGGTCAGCTTAAGGTGCATTTCATCTACGTCTCATAGTAATGCATACTATTAGACAAACCATTTAAAACGCAGACACAGACTAATCATATTAGGATCGAGCTGCATATTTTATCACCAGATATGTTATTAACGTTTCCGTTCGTTACTATTAAAATGTGTGTCAAAAAATGAGCCGCAATGGAATCGATATTTTCGTCAAAGATTTAAATGCTCTAACCGCAACCTAAATTTATTCTACTTGGAATTCATCGATTGGAGCTTTCCCTAATCGCAGTCTAAATATGTGAAAAGAAAATGTCCGCAAGAGATGTGATATATGCCCATAACTACCTACTTGAAAAAAAATTGATATTTATAAACACAAATACATTCTGCACACAAATAGTTAATACAAATATCGTATTAAAACAATTATTCAGGACCGAAGACCATGTTATGATAAAAAGTACGGAATTCCATGACACTTTTCCTAACAGTTGGCTGTAAGTGTACACATAGGGTGTACGAGAAAAACCAGCCGATTTAAAATCCCATCATGCCAGGAGTTTAGTTCGCGGACGCGTAACAAGTAGTCTTGCACCGAAAATGTACCGTTTCGGTATTGGGAACAGCACCGACTTGCGAGCACAAATCCGTCGGCCACCCACTATTTCCCTCTCCCTAAATCCCTCCAGCGGGGTTTCTATCCCGCCGTCAAGCGAGCGTGGCGTGGCGAGGAGGAGCAGTCAGACAGTCAGTCTCTCTCTTCTCTCTTTCCCTCTCTTCCTCTCTCTCTTGGCATTAAGTATTCCCGTTGGTTCGGCGTGGCTCTTCCTCGCCACGGAATGGCGCGGCGCAGCCTGGCGTGGCGTGTGCGGCTGGTCGGTCGATGCTGGAGTGCTCCCGCCGAGGGAAGGAAGGAAGGAAGCTCAAAGCGAGAAAGAGCGACCCCTCTCCTCCCTCTCTTCTCACTCTCTCCCCCTCATCCTCACCCTCTCTCTCTCTCTTACTAGCGAAAGCATACCAACCCGCCCCACTGAATCTTCTCCTAGAGAGGCGCTATCCCCCTCGAGCGACGGCAGAACCCCGGGGGCGCCTGCGCGCCTAGAAGGGGTAGCGGTTGCCCGATAATGGGGAAACCTGGGCCGAGAGGGAGGGTTTTCTCTCTTACTCTTTCATCGACCACCCCACCACTGGCAGCCACACGGCTCTGCTATCCTCCCCTCTCTACGGCTCCACTGCCCGGGCCTCCACGGTCGCCCCATTCCGTTCTCGGCGTCAAAGCGCACAGCATTGAACTCGGCTCGACTCGAAAAGCGCGACTACGACCACCTGCATCTTTTTCTTTGCTCGACGGATAATTCGCTGTTCTTAGCGCTCCTTTTTCCCTGCTCGTATCGACAAAGAAGGAAGCAAGAACAACGATAATTTTGTGAGAATAGAGAATCATAGTCGATTTTGGGGGTACGAACATACCGGTTTTCCTACCAGTGTGTCTTTCGAAGATCGCGTGTTACACCAGTGTCTCCGTGATCAGTGTATACGACGAATGTAAGAGGTTTATTGAGTGATCATAAGCTCCGTCATCGTGATCGTTGATATTGAGCGAGGATCAGTGAAAGTCGAGTGAATCAGAAACAACAGGTACACGCGACCCTGTGTGTGTGTAATCTGAGAAGGCGCGCTGTCAGCCGGGCCACCAGTGGTCCTCTTGTTACCCTTTCACGGAGGAGGACCGTACACTTCAGTCGCACGGCACTCGGTACTCTTAGTAGTACTGAGTGACCTGCAGTACCCACCAGTCATCGAAAAGTGTACACAACGGCGGTCACCACGTATATCACACCGCTCATCACCCCCGAGAAGGTACAGTGATTTATCCGACGTAGATCGTCCCTCGTCGATAACTGAATGAACAGAAGATAATCGAGTGTGTTGAGCTTGTTTGTGTAGGTGTATTGATATACTCGTATCGAGATTTGTACAAGTATGTCAATGCTTTGTACATATATAGGATGCCATGGATTTCGGTGTATATGTGTACGAATATTTGGGACATGTGTGAGGGGGTGCCTAATCCCGTGCGTTATCCGTCGGACGCTGGATTCCCTATTCCACTTCTGACGTTAACCCTCCATTTTTTCGTACTGTTTGTTTCTTATGGGGATTGTTCGTTGATGAAAATATACATCATAAGTGACGTTTTGTCTTTTAGTGTTACTTGGTGATAACAGAAATCTGGACGATTCCAAATGTGTCTTAGGTCATGGCAGTTCATTATTAATAAGTCAATTTGATGAAACGAGAAGTTCTTTTTCTTTAATCGAAATAAAATTTCTCTTCAAAGGGAATACCGGGTTGCGCTAAATCGGATGAGGATATTATTAATGGAATTAATAAGTGGAGTGGCCTAGTAAAAAGGGGGTTGGTCGGAGAGATGGGTACGATTTCCTTTTCACGAGAGCGCACTCTAGTTCCTTATTACGTTCTCTGCCGAACAAACTTATTATCTTAAGTCCTTCGACTCTCGCGAAACGATAACGAGATCGTTACTTTCGAGCTTCTCGTTTCGAAGCTACTACTCGATAATAATTACTTTTTGACATCTTTGGGTCAGTTATAGTGTTTTCATATTTAATATTCAGTAATGTTGATAGAATTTTTTGGTGATTCGTATGCATTTGTTTGATCGTAACTTCGACCATTGTATAAAATCTGAATAATGCAACTGATCGAGCTTGAAAGTTCGAATTGCTTCGAAAATTTTTGAAATAATATAATTTTACGGGAGATACGTTGTCAGGTAGCAGAAAATTATAAAAGATACTTTTCTCGAACGCAAATATATTTAAAATGTGGTTAATATGCTAAAAAATTACTCGCTAATTCAATGAGAACTAAAATGGCAAAAGATGAAGATGGAAATGTGTAACGCGAGTTGAAAATTATATTTTTAGTGATTATATTGCTCTATTTTGAACTTGAAATTTAGCGGAAAATATTCGGTAGCAAATTTTCAATAAAATATAGCCAATCGTTCTTATTCCTTCTAAATAATAGACGCACTATATCTCGTAATTAACAATTCAATTGATGCTTTAAAATAGCTTACTTTCCGTTAGTAATATATATTCGCCTGCTTTCAATATGCCGAACTTTGGAGCAAACAATAACTTATTTTGTATTAAGTTTGAAAACATGTTTACACCAAACCTCTATGACGTAATAACAATTCTGAGATGTTCGTGTTTCTTTTTGAGGCAACGCATTTCGCTTAGATTCGCATTTATGAAATCCTGAAGATTGTATATAAGTGTGTCGAGGGAATACCCGTTCCATTGTTAATCCAACTATGTGTAACTGTCAATTAATAATAATACGAGATATAATTGCATATATTACGATCAAAGTTGAATGAATTATGTAGATTTATTTACGCAATCATACCACTCAAGTGAAATCGATTTAATACATAGAGTTAATGCAGGGCATTATGATAATGAAGAAATTATTCATTCCCAACGCAATAGTTATTCGGAAAAAAGGCGGTTAATTGTATTTTATTAATCGCACAATGCGTACGAAAAATTGTCGATTACCTAAAATTCTCAGTTTCGTAATAAAAAAATTGTTTTTCTATATTTACGCAGATATATTTCTACCAATCTGCCAATGAATTTCCAGTGATACTCGATATAGTCATTCAGAAAATAATGGAGAATATTTAAAAATTCTAAATTTCAAAAATTATAAAACAGTCTTCTTCTCCCCTAGCCTGTATCAAAATATGAAAGGAATGAGTGATATTTCAAAAAAGGAACATCGAAGTTGTGTTTTGACCTCAATAATTATTTTATGATGACGGAACACGTAACTGATTTGAGATTCGATTATGATAAATTTAGGTCGTCTTCTATGTCTAAAAATCAGTAAAAGTATACTCAAAGAGCATTGGTAGTGGTTATCATTGCCATACTTTCAGAAAAGATTTTGGCGAGGCGACTCGTAAATTTTATTTTCCGGGCATTTCTGTTTTTATCTTCGTGTGATATACGAGCGGATCCAACTTTTCTCCCTTGTCCTTACGTAGCAAATAGAGCTGGCAAGGGTATAGAAGGATGGCACACTCGCATAATCTTGTATAAACTGATGGTTCTTAATAAAATTGAGACATAATTAGCGAGGGGAAAATATCAAGAATTTTTAATAGCTGTCACCTTTAATTTTCTCATAAAAATTTTATGTCACGGTTGTAAGAACTTTTTAGGACTTTCCTTTCTTTGCAAAATATATTTTATTTTTTTCCCAATATTTTCTGTTTATTATCGCTTCTAAATATCATGGGAAGAAAGATTTAACATCTTAAATCTTAACAGCTGATTGTGAGTTTCATCAATGGGGATAGTGATGGATAAAGAACGCGGAAGGAAAACAGTTATAAGCAATATTTAAAGCAATCCGTAAGACTTGAGCACTCACGAATGCTATATTAGAAAAGGAATCGAAATTTTTCGATATATGATTTGACGTAGAATAGTTTTGAGAATAGAAACAGTAAATATTGTCAGATTTATAAAATCCAATAATTTTATAAATCCTTTTTGACCATCTTTTGACGAATATTGTGAAACCCTCAATAATTATTGCAACATACTTTCCTCCGCATTTATATTAAATATGTAATAGAGTGTTTAAGATCATTTAAGTGGAAAGAAGCATACAGATTAATTTTATAGTGTGTTGAGAGTGATACACATAAGTAATAATGCAGCCACAAGAGGTTGTACACGAAAAATCGCTGTTTAATATGTCAGCAGCACCGGAAGCTGTGCCGTTACGTAACGTAATCTTCCATGAAAACATCAAATATCTTTTAATCCTATATCTTTTGCTCCTTTGGACTTCAGAAGGGAAAAATGCTTTACAAACTTTAAAGATATTAATTCATTTATTAATACTCTTTCAATGGAAAGTGATTAAAGTATGTATAATATGATTAACAAGTTGTGGGTAACGCTGCGGAATATATAAAAAAAAGGGATAATTGATAAAATATTTATTGAGTTATGAATATGTAAATTACTCTAATCTATATGACTCAATTAAAAAAGAATTTGGTATGAAATATTAAAAAGTTGCTTAAAAGGTGGAAATATTTCTAACCATTTTCGTATCAGTCCAATCGAATAAAATTATTTTACATCAGCAAAAATAATTTGCAAAGATTTAATCATTTTCTACTTCAAAAAATATCTTCTTCTCGATACTTAAATCGGCATTTATGTACTTCATCAAATAATCAGATGTCGGTGAATGTCTAAACTGAGATTTAACTGGGGGTAGTTTTACCTCAGGATAGAGGAGTTGAAGGAAGAACACGCGTCGATCGAAGGAATTTGCCAGCCGATTTCTGAAATAACAGGCCTGTTTACACCGAAATGCTTTTAAATCCTGGACACTCTTAGTAGCAAGGAGCGTGAGACGTACTTTTTCTGAGAATCCAACCCGTACAATGCCGCCAGCCCCTTCTTTTCCCCTTGACAAACGGACAAAATACAGAAGTAGGTGACTTGTCAGTCCAGAACTGACTTCCGTTCTTTTCGTTTTGTTGTTGAAGCACATAGACACCGCGCAGTTGTCTGTTACCCTACCAAAGCTTCCTTTTCCTTCTCTCACTCGTTGCACTAGGACAAATAAAGAATTTTATCGCGTTTCTCATTGCACAGTTTTTCGCGTGAGATCTTATTCGTTGTTTTTGTGGTGACATTTTCTTTTGCACTGCATCAATAAAACGCTATTTAAAATCGATCTATCGTATTGCATTTTTTATAACATTCTATGAGAACGGAGTAACTTCATTTTATCTGTTCTGATTTTGTCAGCTTTCTTGGATAACTTCAAAGTGTCAAACTAGAAGAATGGTATATTCCGTTGGAATCGTTATGTGTATACATATGTGTGTACACGACTAATAAACGAATTTCTTAAATTGATTTATTTAAGCATAAAGCATGCGGTTTGATTAACATTAACACTAGATCTGCGACAGCCGTCAAATTGACGGTTTCCTACTTTTTAGAAACATTTCTCAGATTTATAGAGAAGCAGTACAGTAGATATTTTACGCGTACTTTATAATACACAAATTAGTTAATATATTCAGATACATCAGACTTAGCAACCGCAAATCCAGTGTTAAGGCGACAGCATTTTCATATGATGAATTCTACCATTTTATATGACGAAAGTGTTTTTTCTCCCATTTGAATTCCTGCTCACTTTTGTAGGAAAAAAAACTTTTGAAAGATGTAACTTGTGAAAGATAGGAGCATAAAATAAAATGCTTGTCCTTAGTCGCCTACTAGTTTTTCTATGTACAGTGACGTCTACAAACCAGCTTCTTACACTTGAAATTTTGTAACAAAAAAGAAAATACTAAAAATTAATTTTCCTGAAAAAAATAAAAAAAAAAGTAGCAAAGCTTTATTGATTATATAGTGTTCATCAGTTCACTTCATGGTACATTTGTAGTAAAAAACAATCAAGTTTTTAAAATATTTGGATAAGTAAATTTTATGATACACTTGTATTAAACAAACAAATTTTTGAAGTGTTTGGAAATTTAATGCTTTACAATGCTTAAATGCTTACAATATGATATCTTATATGATGATTATCATATGATACATTTATATGATGATATGATTAAATTGTATATCATTTTTCAACTTGTTTTTATTTATATTCGGGCAATCTTTCCCCATTTTTCCCTTAGTACGTAAATGTATACCATTGCTTGAACTGTCATGGAATCCTCTTACGCTGATGTTACTTACGCAGAGAAAACCGAGTTTCTTCCGTTGAAAACTGTAAGTCCCACTCTTTTGGTCCGCGTGCAGCCAGTATGCGTCTCTATGGAAACTTTCGGCGGTTTACTTTATACTCACAGCCTCGAGAGAAGGCTTTGCACTATTTCGTAAGAAAAAGCAGGGAACAATCACCGTGGCTCCCTACGGATATATCCCTCCGGGGCGAATCGACTAGAAACTTTCCCCCTCTCTCAAGCGAGCTTAGGGGGATGTAGTTTAGAAGTTTCATACAGTATGTAATGATACGTCCTCGTGTCATGGTGTTTACTTAAATTCAGTGAACTTGCTTTTTCAAAT
This sequence comes from Cerceris rybyensis, assembly GCA_910591515.1. NCBI lineage: Eukaryota > Metazoa > Arthropoda > Insecta > Hymenoptera > Crabronidae > Cerceris > Cerceris rybyensis. The sequence continues at coordinate 20,295,408 of OU342789.1, read as the reverse complement.
TGTAATTCAAACAGGAGAATTATACAGCGTTGATCATAACTTAGGTTTAGCTGAGCTTTTTGACACCAAAACTACCGACGTTATATCTACTAACATTTAGATATATTGAATAAGTACTCCAGAAAAAGAAAAATCAAGAGGCGAAAAAGGTGGTTAATTAACTAATTTGAATTTTATGTGGTAGAAGTGGAATTTTTACTTCACCACTCCCCTATCAATTTAGGTAGTCCTTCGAAAGCATTAAGAACTGGTCATTTTGATTAGCGTGATAGATTTAATGTTAAGTGAAGCTTTATTTCAGCTTTATTTTAGCTATAAACCGGGTTAAAAATAATGAAGCATATGTTCTCAACAACATTACTTTCAATTTGTAGTCACTTTTGTTCTTGTGATGTTTCTCAACTTTGTAAGAATAGATCGCAATAACGGTCATTCGTCTAGAAATATATGCTTGTATATTTGGGAAATTAATATACGAAATGTATGTTTATCATTTCCTAATGGGGATATGGAAGGTTATATTTATTATAACTTCAGCATCGTCTATAAAAATTTGTACATTTGTGGAGTCTGTTTATGAATCTTGATTATAACCTTAACATCATCGTTATTCAGAATCAATGATCTTGTCCGAAGAAGTGGAATGATCCATTGATCTGTACGAAGGAGTTTATGTGAAGTAGGTAAATAGAAAGCAGCTGAGACTGCACATAATAAGTAGAACATGATCGTCTTAAACGCTTTAACAGATTTTAGTTGTAGCGAAATTTACAGGAACATAGAAATTGTTACAACTTAAATGCAATTTTCTAGTTGAAGTTTGACATATACTTTTACCCCTTTGAGGTTTAGCCACGAATATACGAGTTCGGACAAAAAATTTGATTATAATTTATTGCTGTTTGTATACGAAAGTAGAGTTGAAAAATTGAACTACAACCGGTGACATATCATTACACAAATACTAATTTATAATTTATATGCATTAACGGTCCAATTTTCTGATAAAAAGGTGGTTTTGGATCGCCAAATAAATGATTATCCATCAACATTTAAAAATGTCTACGTCCGTAAAGGGTTAATTAGAAATTCTTATTATTTTTGCATCAGTTATTTGTAACTACGTGGACTTTGTGTTGTGATACACTCGGCATAGAATAGTGACATCTATTTATTTGTTTGAAAAAACTGACTACAATCACGAAAAGTATCAAGGAAAAAATATTTTAAGAACTTAGGTTACAGGCTCTATAAGTGTTTAATTACATATTGTACTTACAGATTATAAATTTTTATAGCTTTATCTTTTTCTCGTGGGTATATCCGAATAGGGACTGTCAATCATTTTTTTAATATTACGAAAAGGTATAACTCCACTCGTTTTTTATACCTTGAATATATTTAAATATTTTCACAGAGAGAGGAATAGTATTTATGTTGTAGGCCGCCGGAATAGCTTGAATTTTCAGATAGAATTTATAACAAGAGATTTGCAATGGAATTAAAATTTATTGGATGACCACTGATGTAATTCACTGAACGTAAATTTCGCTACTGACCATTTATAATTATTACATATTTAACATGCATTGAGATATAAAATTCATAACAATAGAACACAATTCAGGAATTTTTCTTTACATTCTACAATTTAAAAAGAACCGTATGTATGACCTATTTTCATGGACACATTTTCTTTTTGCCGAATGTAATATTTCAAAAATATCATTCACTTCGTATTTAAATTTACACACCATCACGCAGTATTTCAAGAGTTTTCCATTAAACTATATCTATAGTATACTATATATAGTATCTATATACATAGGTATTTACCTAAATACCTTAATATAATATTATGGCAAAAATACGAACTAAATACTGAAAGGTTTTTCATTTGATCCCACTTCAAAACAGATATAGAGTATGTTGTTATAAATATACAATGTCGTCTATATTAACGGCAGTAATCGCTAGCAATTTCAATGTGTTCGCCTCAATATGACTTGAGCATCATACTCACAATAAATATATTTTGTTTTTTTATTACAATTTTTCAGTAAATTTTTTCAATTGAAACAGTCTTATGGTTCTGTAGAAATATTTTCCTGTACTTTTAAACAAACATGTTGATACCGTTCTTATTGCACGATTCTATATTTTCACCAATATTTAGTAATTTATTTGGTGAATAAAAGCTCGGACAGAAACAGAACGATAACCGTCACAGATAAATGGTGTGTTTAAAGCCATAGAGGGTTGAAGTCTGTTGCGAAATGTATTGTTTAAAAGCTTTATTGCCCCATTGGTACACTCTGTAGAATTCTACAATATATAATATATACAGTGGTATGAATTGCAATTTGTAGAACTAAAAACGCATCCTGAATTCTAATTCCAAGAAGAAATTCTTGTCTGTTTCCACTTGTTTAGTTGGGAAGCCGTCTGACTGTATTTTTTCGTTTTCTTCATCAAAAGAGAGGAAATTCATCCTCTATCGACTAAGATCCCAAGAACAGATTTTTCCTATCTCAGAAATATGTAATCACTTAACACTAAAAGTACCAGCATTATATCAACTGAAACTCAAATATACTAAATAAGTACATTGGAAAAAGAGAAATCAAGAGGTAAAAAAGACAATTACTTTAGTTTTTATAAGATAGGAGTGGAATATTTACTTGATGACACCCGTATCAATGTAGATAATTTTTAGAAAAAATTGACAGCCGGTGATTTTGACCAGCTTGATAAGTTCAGTGTTAAACCTCACGATATTCTAAGATAACACTTACCTCAAATTTCAAAAAATCCTTTCAACTTGTACGCTTTAATTTATTTCCGAGACAAAATATTAATCCATGTTTGGTACTTATTTGACATTAGTAGTAGGTGTATGAAATTGACTATTGTCCGGATCGCACGTACTACAGTTGAAGTTTGGTAGTAATTTGATCACTATTTGGACCGGCATCGAGTATTACATTCTTGGTCATCATTTGAGTTAAATGCACATGCATGCATGTACTTAATTGGCATCATTGAAGTATTTGTGGTCATTCAATATCACCCGGTAACGATAAATCTCAATGATTTTCTATCATTAGTTTAGTTTACTTTCTCTTCAATGGAAATTGATCATTTGAAGTGAATTGTACGTAGTAAGTGCCGCTAATTGTTCAATAAAACACAAAATATTGGTCTTAACATAGAAATTTATTTTGTCGCCTTCCAATTTGATGAGACATTCTTATGTCAACGAATAATTCAGTTCTTGAAACACGTCTTGTAAACACTTTCCTGTATGATTTTGAGTTACTTCTGCAAATTTTGTTTTATGACTTTAATGGACTCAAAACATCTCCTAGGAATTGGTAATTTCAGTTTGGGAACAAGCAAAAGTTACTCGGAGGCATATAACAATGAATAGGGTACTTGTTCGATAATATTCATTCACTTTTTGCTCCATTAGTCGAAAACAAGAATCGTTTTTACAAGATTGTTTTTCATAAAATTCTCTCTCAAATGTCTCATGAAGACCAGATAATATTTTTTGTGGATTGTTGGTCCCTCCTAAAAGAATTTCAAGTGGACAACAACACAATAGTCAAACAAACAATCATACGATGTAGTTGAGGACCGACCGGAACTAGACAAGTCTTCAGGAACTTTTTAATCTTCTTCGAATGCTTTGTACCACTCGGATACTTGCGTTTTCGATAAAGCTCACTCATTGTGGACCTTTAGCAGCATTGCCAACGATTCAGCACAAAAAATTCCGTTAGAAGTCCAATTTGAGGCAAACTCTTTGTTAGGAATTTTTATTCATTTCAAAACTCGTAGAGCACACTTGACGTCGAATAAATTCACCTAGAATTATGAAGAAACTGGTGGACAAATCGTATCGAAACTGAACGTGATTTGGCGTAATGATCTCAACTTATAGTGCAAAAAAGTTTTATCATACCTTTCATACGAAAGTTTAAGTGTGCAATTTCTGGTATTTATTTCACAGAATATATGTTGCTCATTCACTAGAAATATGATTTACGACTGAAAAAGATGTGATTTTCTAATCGTTATTATAAAAATGATGTGTACACACCATTTTAAGAATAATGAAAATAATATCCAGTCATCTGGACGATTTGATTGATTCAATTATATCACTTTTTTGAATGTGACAGTTTTATCCATACTATAAATACGTTTTATTATTAGCTACATTGCATTTTATTGCAAAAACATTCTTTATTCATGATTGTAAAACATAAAATAGTATCTTCTTAAGTTCAAAACCAATTACTTGTTTTTCCAAGGAAATATGATTTTTCAAGTTGTAATCTTTTCTCGGCCAGTGTACGATGCCTTGACAGGATTTGAAGCCAGTATCGAATTTTTGAATGTCAAAGATATCAAAGTCAAGTCATCGTTATTGTAGAAGCTAGCTTTACATCTTAATTTGCACGTAACCGTAGACCCTAGCGTCAATAGTGTTTCTGTTGTATACGAGTGAATGGACCATCACAATGGTCCCTTTCCGAATTATTCATCCCTCTTACCGACAGGCAAACGGTCATGAACACTAGAACCACTACTAACTGGCTAGAACGATCTAGCTTAGATCATTATTGAATTTCTACGTGCTGAAATGGTACATTCATGCGATTAATGTTACTCCTTTAATCCCTTTTTTCGTTTTCAACTGACGTTCCCCGAATAGACGGATTGCTTGAAAAACGTCATGTAATTTAACGTAAAAGCACAACCGATAAATTGTTTTAATTTCAATTTCTAAGTTGATATTAATAGCTGAATGATTTGGTAAACTCACAATCAGTTGTAATAAAGAAAATTTTTTATTTTAGTACTAAGTGTTTTTATCATTGCTTAACTTTTATGATATCAAATGTTAACAATCAAATGTATTGTTAAACGTGTTATTACGTATTAATAAGATGTTTTAATTTAAAAATAAATAGATTATAGAGGATTATCAAGTTATTGATACAGCGAAAAATGATTGAAATTGACAATTTCCTGGCTTAATAATCAGAAGTAAATAGATGCGCAACAATATGAATCTAATTTCTCAGATCGTGTATTTCCATTCAATTGTCGGCAACAAAAGGAAAAGACATTAATCATATTCCACATATGCACAACGTCGCAAACAGGTAGTCAACATTTTATTGCAGGAGAATGAATCCCTTCTTTCATCCTCCTCTCGTCCAATCTCAAAATACCATGGAGCTTCCTCAACAATCTTTGCGCAGTAGCCAAAGATATTTCGTGAAATGGCCAGAGAGATAGATAGATAGAGAGAGAGAGAGAGAGAGGAGAGGATTAAGAGTTCAGGGTGGGGTCTTAGGATCGTCACTGAAATCTCAGGCATGCAACTCGATAAAAAGCACTCTACAGGAAGTCGAGTACCCGCTTTTATTGCTTAATACTCCTGAGACTCGGTCATCGGGATATTTCGATTCTATTTTCTTCTTTTCCAATTTTCGTACGAGTGAACCGTTCCATGGTCGCGCTTCCAATCGTGAAGGAAAATCGATTGTACAGATGCGGATGCATGAATGCAGGAGAAACTCGTAAAGTCCTTTGGTATAGGACTTTCCATGTTACGAGGTCGATTGTGATATAGCGTGTTTCCAAACGTATGGATATCACTGTAGTTTGTGACATTCAGTTACACAAGATTGCAGTTAATCGTACGTCTGGATTTGCGTCTTTCAAGAATGACAGAAATACGATGAATATTATATTTCATAAATGATAGAATTGAACTTCGATTTTTCGTTCTTCCAATTAATGAATGCAATGTTAGAAGGGTGGCTAGACATTTGAAATTTCAACTTTTAATGGTGAGTCCATATATTCAGATGTAAAAAGATACGGTATCACAAGTAAAAGAATGAAGGCAGAAAACGAACATTTGTTGAATTAGTTATTGTCATTGTATTGGTTCCAATTTGTGTAATTTTTGGAAAGAATTAATGAAAAACTCAATTATAGAACGATCAATGTGACATAATACTTTGTAATTATTACAATTCCTTTTAAAAACTGTGTCCAATTCTCATAAAAATGTTTCAGTGAATCATAGTAATTTCAAATACAGTACAGGATTTAGTTTTTAAAAAGAAATTTAATGAAAATTTGGTTGCTTCAAAATTGGAGAGGAAATTGTTTTTTGCAGGAAGGTAATAAAATCAGAGATTAGTAGGTATAAGAATATTTTATTACTTCGTTTGACTGGTTCACAGTGCAATATGTTATTAATTATTACTTCTCTACTTTCCATTAAAGATAATATTTTTTACTTTTCTATTTGTAGCTTGTTTCATAGAAAAACTCGTAGTATTAGGTTTGAAAAATATTATCCGATGAGTTACATTAAGAATAAATTACTTCCTCTACTTTTTTTATTTCGGACAACTTCGATTGCTGTGTTCATTCGCTACCTGCTCCATTTAATTTAATATTTTTTAAAACCAAAGAACTTTTCCTTCTGTCCAAAAAACAGTTTTGGTCTCTTTAAATTAATTAACTCGTTCAGTGTCGGTGGTACTTTGTTCCTCCATATATCTATTGGAGTGAAATATGTTCTGTTAAAAGTACATACATCGTTGCAACAGTGTTCAAAATGGAACGATATATATTTAACAGTACTTTACATATTTTCTCATAATATTCTGACATCGAATATATTGAGAAATTCGCTGAAATTATAATCTATTATAGAACTTTCACGAAATATCAATATTAGTTTAACGTAATTATTACGCTTGCCTATCCTGTCTACGCAGTAACGTGTAATAAGATCAACCCTTGTAAGTTTTTAAGTGTTGAACGCCATCTTTCAGTATTACAAGGTTTCCTATAAAATTATTAGCTGAATGGTGAAATAATCTGTTGTTACTTTTACAACTATTTGTCGTTTTATTATCTATACCAGATAGAGGGTAAAAATAAAAATAGACATATAATTATAGCGGTTTTTTTTCATGTTAAATTTGAGACAGAGATGTGTGTCAGCTTTTGGCTCGCGCACGATACATATATTGATCCTGTGGCATCAAACGTTTACGAGTGTGTCTTTGAGCGCGAAGATGAAAGCATCAGCAGCCGACAAGTGCACGCGTAGCTTAAGTACGCTTCTCTATTTTTATTCCATACCTTTGATGCACATAATCAGAAATCCTTTTTTGTTCTGATAGTCAAAATGCTCATAGCAGTTTTCTTAAATCACGTAATACTTTGCGCCAAATCTTCCATTTATCTCGAATTTCTTTAGAGATAAGTACAGTGTTAGTTCGTCTTTTGATTTTTATAGTCTTCGCAGAATGAGCAGGCGATCATATTATTTGACTGCTTAATAGATTTAATGGGAAACACTTGCTATTTTAATTTGTTTATCGATTTTGGCCTTTTTTTGCATTGAATCATCTGATTCATTGAATATCTGGTTCATAGAAATATAAAATACCGTGCTATATTACAATTAAAAATACTTATATAAATGTATTCAAATTACATTTGTATAAATTATATTAGTTAAAGAAGACCGAACTCATATTATAGTGATGGAGTTTTGTTGAAATAAATAGCGTAGCTTTAAAAACAAGAAAAAAATTGGAAAAATCAAATTGGAAAGAAATTTTTTATTCATGTACAGTTTATATTTTTGTCGTGTTTAACAATCAGTTGTGCGATATCATATTGAACGATAACAAAAGTATAATTTTAAATGGGTTAAACTTGATTTGTTATTGTTTAATTGCAAAGAATTTAAAATTATCAATAACTAACACTAGAACTACCGATGTTAAATTCATTATATTTCAGTATATTTTAGAAAAATTGAAATCAAAAGGTAGAAAAGATGATTAATTCAATTAATTTATGTTTCATAAGATGGACGTTGAGTATATGCTTTATGGCTTCCCTATAAACTTGGAAAATTTAAAAGAAAAATGAAACCATACATTCGATTTGCTTTGGTATTACTAGCTTTAAATTCTATTATTTGTTAAAAAGGGAAAACAAAAATTTGATTTTGTAGAATAGAATTTCAGATATATCTTGTCTTACCTCATAGTAAGAACTTATAGAGCGTAAATAATATCAAAATACGTATCACTTAACAGAGATAGATCCTACAAATGATTTAAAAAATGATTGTTATTATCCAAATAATACCCAAAGATACTAGTGCACTTTATTGCTATTAATTTCAGTTTTACGGGCGTTACAAAATATCTTTCGAAACTCTAGAGAACAGACAAACAATAATTCACGAACATCCACGAACAGTTCCAATCTGGCTATCCTTGAAGTACTATTCTTCGAACTACTTCTTATACTCATTTTGCGGAACTCCTTTTCTTTCGAACCATTCACGTTTTGCCTGCAACGAGCAGATGTACGATGATTACGATTCAAAGGAACGTACAAAAGCTTGAGGGATGAGTTCTCCATTCAAGATTGTAAACCTTCATTGTTTTGATCCAAGGATGCCTGAAGTAACGAGGGAATGGATATTGCATTCCATTCTCGAAACTCATACTTCCTACACGCTTAAAAATAATTGATTCTCAAAGACAGCGTCACTTAAGCTGAATTGGTTTAATTATAATAGGAAATGTTGCTGCTGTTTAATCGTATGAATGTAACAAAATTTATTGGATTCAATTCAAAATAAATTAATAATTAATATACATTAGTAGAAGCGGTATAAACTTCGATATTGTAATTTGAAATGAAAGTTTGAATTGCAAACGAAGAATAAATTCTGCTTGTAGGAAACTTTGTTTAGCAATGGAAACATAATTGTGTGAAACATGATTTATTCAAAGTAGTGTTTTTCGGAACTGAAACTTTGTATAATTGCTGATTATTGCACAGTTTCGATTTATTTATATTGTCATCATTTTGAAGGCACTGCCAGCTGCTACCATACAATTTGATTCAAAATTTTGTACAACAAAAATAAGTTTCCTTCTTTCAAATTTTGATGATTGGAAATTGTTATCCTACGTTTACGAATCATATTTTTTTAGAATCTGTGTATTTTTAGCTACTTGAAAAAAGACAAAATTAGCACAGCAAAAACAGCTGAATAATAAAACACTACTATGCGAGAAGAAACAAAAAGAGCTACTATTGGAAACCAAAATATCAAGTTATTAAAATCAACCGGTAACGAAAAATTAATATTTACATTTAAGCTTATATTTTCAGCTTTATTGAAACATGTTATAATCAAATAGGTAATCATATTCTAGTTATAGAAATTTCACTTCGGAAGAAACTTATGAATATGTATATTTTTCGGCTATTGTATCTGCCAAGTGGTATTTATTCCTGCGCTTGCAAAACTTCCTCAGAAACAAATTATTGAATCGATCTAAACGAGCAAACTATACTCCATTTCTCTGTTTGTCCCCGAAACAGAAGATTCAACATTTACATTAAAAACAAATTGATAGATAATTGTGACTATCAATGAAAAGTCTAATATTGATTAACCCAGTATTATATCGTTTAATACTTCCCACTTTTCTTCTTAGAAAAATTAATTTATTACGTTAAAGTTTTGCTTTCGCCAAACGTTACTTTAAGAAGAATGTGAACAATGTCAGGCAGATAAGAGAAATAATAAAAGCACTTCTTCGATGCAGAAAATTCTAAATTGTATTTTAAAAGGTAACTCTGATACACTAATAACTGTTCTTTGAAATTTGGAATTGGTTATAAATATAACAAACAGTAATAGCTTCATTGAATAGGTGATCGCTTAAAATTTTACTCATTGTTTTTTTACATAAAACTTAACTTTTATTGAAGATTTGGAGCAGAATAATTATAGGAAATACACCACAAATTTTATAAACGTGTAGGATATTGATAATAATATACTTGTGAAATGATATGTACAAGTGGAAACGTAAATTTGTAGTAAAATAAAGGGAATCGCACACTCTAAAACACACGCACACTAACTATAATTAACAAGTAATAAAATAACTCAACTATAAAGTCCGTCTACTCGTCTAGTCTGTCTATTCGTCTATCGTCTAACGTTCGTCTATCGTCTACAATTCGTCTATCGTCTATAATTCGTCTATCGTCTATAATTCGTCTATCGTCTATATACGTTCGTCTAATTGTCTCGTTCGTCTACTATCTACCTCGTCCACTCTATGCGTTTACTCTATGCGTCTACCGTCTATCGTCGAACTCGTCTACCGTCGACCTCGTCTACTGTCGAACTGTTCTCTCATCCTCGTGCCGTCCACATTTCATCGTCGATCGTCTTTTCGTCCGTCGATTGTCTCATGGCGGATCTTTCTAAATACGCGGGATTTATAAAATCCCCACAAATGTGATAAACTTTAAATTGAAAAATGCCGCTGTGCGTCAATAGTAAGAAATTTTTAATTTGAAAATTTTGAATATAACAAAATATTAAGGACCTGCCGTGGATTTCTTTTAATCAAAATAAGTTTGAAGATGTTGAAATAATTATCTCTTTTCAATTTTCATGTTTCTTATTGATCAACCACAAGAAACAAATAGCTTTTTTCATCAACCTTTAGTCGGCGGTCGTACGTCTGCTATCATGTAAGCCACTAAAGGCACTTTGACCGTTACCGTTGTATATCTACTCCAAGTAACCAAAGCAAAGAATCAATACGTTTCTGAGGTATATATAATTTTTACTGAGCTTTTAGTAGGTTTATTTTAAGTGCGATTACACATTTTGATCTTAATGAAACGCGACCGCAAAGAGTTAAATATCCTGACCTCTAACAATAAGTAAGAAAGACTCCCAGTAAGAAAGGTAAAGCGATGTGCCTAATTGTTCAGTGCCAGTGCACATATGGCTGCCAAATATTAATTTAACAATTTCAAAAAGTGCAGCGCCTGGCAACAAAAAGATGTCAGACTTTCGCTTTCTTCCAAATTCCTCTTTCGTCCTAGATATCGCTTTCGTCTTCGTTCACTATCTGACCGCCGATTTTTATTAAACTTACCTGAGAGATACGCTTCGAAGAAATATTTATTATGCATATTTTTTATCCGTTTCTATTTGTATTAAGATGGTGAAAGTGACTCCCTGTCGAACGAAATCTTTCGATGTAATTTTTCGGGGGCAACGAAGAAGTCAATGATCTGTGTTCGGTGTCAGGTTCACGCGAGGACCCTCTTGAAAAGAACATATAAGTAAATACTTACGCTTTCTTTTCCAGTTCGGTGACCCAGTCCTCTAGTTTCTAATTTCGTGTAGCACTAATTAAGATGTCTCCTGTGCATCTGTCGTGTGTTTGCGAGAGAACGGTTCGTTTCTCATCTATGGTTTCTGTTACAATTAGACATTTTACCTGCGGAACGAGACAAATGCGATGAGCTAAGAAAAAAAATTTTCTTCCTATTCCCCCATTTTGCGGCAGGTTGTTTCTTCAAATCTCTATTGATCCGAGGGTGTAGAACGACCCCTGAATGCCATGACAACTACTTCTGAAACACCTTGTATAAATACGCTCATATAAATAATCGCTCGTATAAATAATCTATTTTTGTGCTCATCCGCTTTCAGATAGGTATTTACATTTACATTTTATATTTTTGATACTTACAGGTTTCAATTAAATAACTAAATTTTAATATCATTTGGTTTTCGTTGAGGATACTGCTTCACTGAGACGATTAACACGCTTCTGTCCGAATGTAGGCGTGGATTATTTAACAGAGCCACCGAGTAAATCCTGTTTTATATGCTGATTCTTGTGACATAGTTTCAGAAGCTTATATTTATTTATTTATTTGCGTAGATCAATAAATGTTTCAAAGAATGCTGCTTTTACATAAATAGTTTTCTTTTCTTGCTTACGATTTGTTAGCCACATTAAAATAAAACACGTTTAGCAACATTCGAGTTACGGTTTAAAACGCCTTTCCACTTGGTAAATATTTGTTGTAAAATTTATCTTAGTATCTGCATTGTATTATAACATACAAATTGTGTTGGTAATTCTGATAGTGGTCTAAGTCGTTTGATCTTTCTTTCAAGACATTTACATTTACACAAGATATACAAATGTATCATTTCTACAACATGATTTTACCATGTTGTAATGAATATAAATCCAACAGAAAATAAATGATAAGCTCAATTTTCAAAATTTTTAAATTAAATCACGTTCGTAATTGCTACTACATATATACTTTCATTTTGAAGTTGAAACCTCCGGCTTCTTAAAGAAAAGGACTACTTGTTTGCCTATCGTTTACGCGATTATTATCTGAAAATTACCAAATCAGTGAAATGTATATATTTTTCTGAAACCTAAAAATTTTTTTATCAACATTATTTATTGTAAAATTGTAGCAATATGATTTAAATCTTACGTCAATTTATTCTTCAAGTCATATTTATTTCACTGTAAGTAAATAATTTGAAATGCAGAAGTAAAAATAGAAATATTTTCTAAATGAATTGTTATAAAACTCGATAGTAGCAGATATGTATATTAACTTGCATTACAATGTTAAATTCACACATTAAAATTCCCGTTATTTGGTGTATTCCTTCCGATTAGTTCCTAACAACTTCAAAAACTATATCGAAATGTACAAAAAGGTTGAGAATGAACTTTAAAAGCTGGTCGAACTTACGAAAACAAGCAAAAAACTCTTAATAAATATCATAGTAAAACTATTGCTTTGAGAGTTACAAGATATTAGCTTGTAAAGAGTAATGACAATAGTAGACTCTCCCCGCTATTTATTTAGCCTCGCACCAAGAAAAATAAGCAATAGTAATAGTATTATGCAAATAAATTTATGGTGCCATTCAGCAATCTTAAACACAAAAATAAGTGAACATTTCTTCAGTATTATATTGAACGTTGCACAACATCCCCACCGTAAATTGTAAAAGTAAAGTATTACTGAAAAAATCTCAAATCTTATCTTGGAACCGATGTTTATTAAGACTTTTTTTCCACGGGATAGGAGATCTTAAAAGTGTGCTCTCTCTTTTTTGAACACTCTATATAAATGTATATCAATTCAAGTGGCTTCAGTATAATGCAAGAAATAATATTGGCGGTTATGGTGGATAAAGAAAAGACTCGAACAATAATTGAACCCAAATTCCAATTCTTCTCTACCATCTCTGGGAATGTTTTCCTGTGATAATATGCCCATCGTAAGTCGGTGATTCAGAGCTCCCATAAAACAGTAGATTCTAAGTAAAATGATCATAGCAGTTAAAGCCGGAAAAATAAAAAAATCGAAGAATAAGTAATATTGATCACAGAATAACGACTAGCCACGAAACATTAAAGTAGCGAGTGTAATATAAACGAGAATATATTTATAGCGATGGGGTTATACTGTCGAATTATAGTGCACCGTGTAAAGCTGGATAAAATGTGGCGGGGTCAGTACTGGACAGTGCGATAGCAGGACCCTAGGCCACAGACGACTGTTGAGCGCCTTAACGTTCGCTTACTGATAACCTTTTCCCTTCCTTGCCTCTCAGCTCTTTTCCCTGTTTGTGAATGGTAACTTAAATTCTAAGCTGTCCTCGGTCTATGACAAATTGACAACTGTTACTGCAACCAGGAAGATAAAAGTGGAACTAAAGAAATATTTTGAGAAAAACAAGAGTTTAAACCGCTTTTCGTACGAATAAATTTTAATGGTTGTATAGTTACATTATTGTTGATTTCTAATATTGATAAACTTTAGCTTTTTGCATTTAATATTTCACTTATTGAAAATTGTAAGTCGTTTCATATTTAATATTTGCAATACAAAAAGTATGCATTAACATTGATAATCCAACTGATTGGGTCAATTGTTCTAGAACAATGTAGTAAACAGTATGAAATTTTATATACAAGTGAAGATGTATAATATATTTTTCGTTTTGCCATGATACAGTTTTAGGGTGGCTGAAATCGAGTTTTTAAAATAATACTAAATTTTCATTTTTATCAAACGTGCCGAGAAGGACGGGAGATATTAAAAAAGAAATACGAATACGAAGCTGCATAGTTTGGTACATTTACAAAATTGCTTACAAAAATTGTTGGAGAGTTCTTTTTTTAAGGTATATTTACTAACAACTCACAAAATTGAGTTTTCATATATTGTTTGGAAAGTTTTTCCTTACCTTAAAAACAAGATACTGAAACTCATTTTGCAAAAAAGATACGGTTTCTTCACGTGGGCATTATTTTATTTGTACACAAAATTCCATTATTTTTTATATTTTAAGTACTCTAATTTATTTGTTAGTTTTTCCTTGAGTGCACTGTATATTAGTCCTTTACAAATTATAGCTATGGTTAATCAACATACTTCCTGGATTACTATCAAGAATACAAACCTAACACTTAAATCAAGCAAAATTATCTTCAGTATTTAATTGTAAGAATTGTACAAAAAGTTTTTCAATTTAGTGAGACTTTATTAACATTTATAAATGTTTTAAAATCTTTACTTTCAAACTAACTAGAAATCCGACTTATAATTAAACGTATTGTGTAATAAAAAACTTATAATTAAAATTAGAAAAGTAATTGAAAGAAAATTACTTCTTCTAAGAATTGTAATAATTCAGGAATATACTAATAATCAGTCAGAAAAAGTTTGTGGGCTATTCTTCGATATTAAATTAGATCATACAAGTTGCAATTAAGAAATATCTCTCAGTAAATAATAAATCACTTCCGCACTATGAATTTAACGTGGGTTAAAAACTTAATTAACGTCGATATTTCCAATTTCTCAGTACTTGATACTGTACGCAGCAGCTTAGAGAAAGGCCATTTTTGGTGGAGGTAGAAAAGGGAAAGGCATTAGAGGGTTGAAATCGCATAACACAAGGTAATTCTGTATTGTTGTGAATGGAGGTCAAAGGGATAAGCAAAGGACGAGGGTGGAGCCCCGGTTGAAGGATATGCGAAGGTAGAGAAAAAAATGGGACACGAGAGGAAGAAAAAGGGCCGAAGGGAATCCACGTATATCCAAGAAGCTCGTAACCCTCCAGATGATAACCGATTCGCCCTCCCTTCATCGTACTTCCTCCCGCCTTTCTGCCCTACTTTTTCATCGTGAGCCCTGTGGAAATCCATGATTCTCCTTTCCCAACTGTTCTGTCTTTCAAACGATTCGCCGCTGCTTTTTAAACTGTAGGGAAGAATTGATCTCAAGAAGTCTCGCCTTTTATGCTCAAATTTTTAAAATGAAGTTCCACGTTTCCTTCTTTTGATAACCTTACCCTTCCTCATTCTCTCTCTCTCTCTCTCTCTCTCTCTCTTTCGTTCCCGCTTTTCCTCTTCTTATCAATCATTTCCGATATACTTGACTTTTGACAAATGGGTTCATGAATATTTCATGAAAGGTTGTGTTCGGTACAATTTTATTTCAAATTTTGCTACTAGAGCTTGCTGTGTTCACATATTTGCCAATGGAATTGTTGTGATTAATATAAAGTTCTAGTATGGTTCAAAGTTGGTTACGCGACTTAGAACAATGAAAATATAAAATTGGTACTATATCAGATATGTGTAAAAGATAGGTCGGGCAGCTTTCATGCCACTAACGAGGCAAACTGTATTATCATAAAAATTATATTAACATTTTCAAGAAGGAATGTATGATGTATATATGAAACATACATGAGTGTTTAGTTTTAACACTTTATGTAATATCTATTTCTATGTTATTATGTAATTATACGAAGGCGCTCATTGTATTTGGTCATCGTCAGAGATTTCTTAACGCTAGAAGAATCGATGCTCGATTCGGTGTTATTATACTTACTGATCACAATTTTAGGCCAAAAGGAATGAGAAAGAATGAGAAATTTTCAAAAAATCAAGAATGTCATTTTATTTGTTATTTTTGTATTAAACCATTAGAGCGACAACTTCTCTTCCCCTTCTCATTCCTTTTTTCCCGTCCTGTTAATCAATAAGTCTAAAAATGCCAAATTAATCATTAACAGTGCCCCCGTTAAGACATTTCCGTTGCTGAACACATACAATGAGTGGCATCGTATAATAATATAATAAAGTAGAAATCCATCAAATTTACAAATTATTTTCCTTCTAAAGTATGTGCATAGGAAAAATTCGAACACACAGAGTAGATAATTTCGTAACAGTCAGACACAGTGGACCAAAAGTAAACTTTTTTCGTTACTGACACAGCACAAGGTGAAAAGATATAAATCGGAAGAAGGTTAGGGAGGGTAGAGAGTAAACGTTGTTAGCGAAAATAAGTGCAGATAGCGGTGGAATGGTATGGAAACTCGAGGAGTTCTACTTCTTATACCATAGTATTATGTAAATACCGGAAGGCTATTACAATTTTACAGCTTACCAGGAGTGGCTTTATAGTTTCATCGCTCGAAGATGTGTCCGCCTCATGCTCCTCGGTCCCCTGAGCTTCGTTGCGAGACTGCATAGTAATGTCGCATACGCGTTTCTATCTTGGCTTTACACTTTCTTCTCTTTACGAAAATAAAATTGTCAGGGGGAGGAAGGGAGATTGAGGGAAAGGGAAAGAGAAACAGCGAGACAGGGTGGATGAGGGGTCGTACGAATTTTTTTGTTATGGCTTTAGGAAATCTTCTTCAGACTCTATTTTCATTTCACGATACATGTTTATCGTTAATGCCTTCGTATCATCCGCCTTGTTATTACTTTTAGATTAGATGCATCTTAATGGAGCTATTTATTCTGAGTGTTGATTTCCTTGCGAAATATAGACGGGGGAGAAATTATAATTTTCGATGGTTATATGTTGTGAATGTTAGAAAGAATATTTTCTACAAATAAACTAGATTAATGATAAATGAAATTAATTTTGTGTAATTTTCTACTGATAGATATTTACTTTTATTCGATAGTGATAATAATTATAAATATTCAGAAATATTTAGGTAAGTATAGGAAATTATAAAATTCCAAAGCTGAGTTTGAGCTTATAGAAAATTCATTCTAACTGCTCGGTATGCGATGGTGACGGATTAATACCAAAAATTGTGTTGGGCAGCTTGAAATATTTTTTTGTATGGTGCACTATCTATGTGAAAGAGTTCCTTGTTTTCTGTAATATCTAATTTCGATACGGTCTGACAATATATGTAGTATCAATTAAGAAGTGACTACTGACTATATGACACTTGACCTATTCTGCTGACGTCTGTATATACAGGCAGTATATCACTGGAAACTGACGACCCAGAAAACTAATTAGTTCATTAATTAGGCAATTGAACAACCATCCTCGTATACTTTAAACAGAATTTTATCGGAATTCAAATCTTGAAATAAAATTTTCATTGAAATTTAAAGGAAGAACCTTCTCCTGATATGTCGCTTCACGAATCTTTACTAAATTAAAACTTTAAATTTTAACAAAGGATTACAAACTTATTGATGAATTTATTTGAGAAAGAAATACGATAATCAAAAAAATAAAAATCAAATTAGATATTTCATGTTTAGTAACACGAACAGTGTGTGAAATATTTCTTTTGTAGAAATAATATGCGTGATACACCGTAGAATTAAGGAATTGTAGAGTAGCCATGAATACTGTCATGTTGATCCTAGGTCGACAATCGATACTAAGCAATACATATCAATAAACTTCATTTCCCTGTTTTTTCATACTTCCCAAAAACTCCAAGTTAAGCCATGCAGCTTCATTCGAATAAGTGGCCCCCTTTCCAATGGCTTCGCTTGCGGTATGTATATTTATTTGCTTCCCTCCTCTTTCCTCTTATTCTTCTGTTTGTTTGCCTGCGTCTCTCTCTCTCTCTCTCCCATTTTCCTCCTTCGTCTGTCTGCATCTTTGTCTATCTGTTTGCTTTTCCATCCGTGTACCACTTTTCCTCTTTATCTACCCATCCATCTATCTTTCTATCTTCCTGCTCTGCTTCCTCCCTCCTCTCTCTGTCTCAATGTCTCTCACTCTGTCTGTCTATCCGTCTCTGTCTCTGTTTCTCCTTTCTGTTTTTTCATACGAAGGATTCCATGAACCGAAATCGAGAAAGGAGTCATTTATTTAATTTTCGAGATCCTGCCATTTTATTTTCATCCCTCCGGACTTTATACACTTCGCTGATTAGTCACTCCTACCAACGAAAGTATCCTTGCGAGTATACCTCCCATGAAATGAGAGGGACACAGAGAGGTGAAACAGAAACTGGAGGATGGGATTAGAAGAAGGGGAATTGGGAGGGGGTGTTTCAGTTCAGGACCACTCTGGTAGAAGGACTTGCGCCAAACGGGTTTTCCGTTACTCACCGGATATAGAAAGGTTTAAGCCCAGCCATCACTGAAATTACCAGAGTTTACCTCTTCTGCTCTTTCTGCTGTATTCAGTTTTACATCAGCCGTTTCATCTTCTCTTTTCTTCCTTTTAAGTTTAAGTTATCTTTCGCGTCCATCCCTTTACGTACAAAAATTTCCTCGATTTCCAAGGTTATTAGGTAGCTTTATTAAAACGTTAATTGAAAATACCATTTGTCACTACAAATTGCGTTATTACCAATAAAACGATATTGATAGATAATACCGGGAAAATGTATTGCACTTTTCATTGGATTAGAATGAAAGTATGGATTTTATTCTGCACAATCTACCACACCTATTGACTCCGTGAACAATTGTGATCTAATAAGTGTGTAATAAGTGTGATCAGTTGATTATTCCATTACATTGATTGAGCTTGGCATGTTTTCAAATAATAACGAATTACTGAATTAATTATAAATTTCTAACAAATTATGCAGCCACTTAATCTTAACACATTGTAAATACATTTCTTAATATATCTTTTGATATCGACTTATTCTTACAATTAGAAAATTTAAGACCGGCATTCAGGTTTTCAGTGCTTGTTATTTTGCTGGCGTGCAAAGGTGTTAAATTTGTCGTGAGTTTTACATACTGGCCTTGTAGAATCAAAGATACTGTTAATTAATTTCTATCATTTCACTAAATTTCTTCTTAGATGTCTCAATTGAAAATTTATACATTTTAAAAATAGAAGTTCGAATTGTGCAGAAACAGAGTTTATTCGGAAGACATTTTAAGCGCATTGGTAAAGCTTTAACGCTATTTGCAAGAGAGAAAAATCTACAAACTGATACTTCAAAGAAGCGTAGACACTTTCGAAGATACGTAATATCGAATTCCTCTCGTATATGTAGTTTCGAAATATCTTTTCTGAAGCTTCTAGTCATGCGCTCGATACATTTTTCTGCCCTCTCTCCTATGGGTTACTCGTGAAAGGGTAAAACTTTTCAATATGCAAGCAGCATGCCACGTTCTTTATTCTTACATCGGTATACTTTTTCACGTATCACGACTTACGTAAAAAGTATGCACCAGAAAAAGGAGAAAGATTTAATGATACCGAATAGTTCGAAAATATTTCAGATATCTTGAATATTTCTGTGGAAAATTTTCACAGTATCCAACGATCTCTTCCTTGACTTTATTATTTCCTTTTTGTTGTAATGTTCAGAATAACTACCCTATAAAAATATATGCGTCATTATTAGATTTGGACCAGTGTTAGGAATGTAAAGAAATTTTCCGAAAAGACTTTCATCAAAAATTTCAAAATGCGCGTTCCAATTCGCATATATCTTTGAAACATACATTGAAATCGTTTTTAACAATATCGCGGATTTAATGACGTTTGTAATTTACTGCCTAGCACGACGGATAAACGAAATATGTCTGCCTGTGTTGTGTAACCGTCTGTATGATAGAATAATTAGGTCATGAGAAAATTAAGAAATGGTTTCAATTACTTTCAATTTGTTTCAATAGAAACTAAATTAATTTTAGTTTCACAATTTTATTTTCTGAAATATATTTTGCGACTCGTTTTTCCAAAATCATGTTCTACAACTCTACACACGTATGACAGGAATTTAGGAAGGAGTCACTCGATAAGTGTTTTGCTCTGATTCGTTCGGCGGGTAAGAGACGTCCCTCATGCACTTTCGATTTTAATGCGTGACTGATCGAAAAATCACTTAACAACGAAATAAAGGTTTAGTTTTCGCTTGTCGTTTGCCGAGCTCAGATTTCAAAGGCCGATACGTTGGAAATAAGGTGGTAAGAGGACAATCTCTCCTTACTCCGTACATACCTAATACCGAGTGACTTCTTTCAATTAGTCTATCCATTCTATAACTATAATCTGTCAAAGTTTTGACTGGAAGGCCTGTAGTATAAAACCTCTGATTGTGAGTCATGGAACAGTCTTTTCCTTGGATATATCACAGTGCATCATATCGAGGTTACTCATATTTGTCCAGGTCCTTATCAATTGTTTAACCATGATCGTATCACATTTTAGACGTCTGTTCTATTCCTTCTTGATGATACAGTTTCCTCGGTTCTTCACACGTAAACGTATTTCAGCAGTAAAACAGTCAGCGTTATAATTGTCATATTTGGCTGTACTGTATAAGTATTTTGGAAAAAGAGGAGGCAAGAGGTGAAAGAGATAAATAATTAAATAAGTAATTAAATAATTTATTATGTAATTTTTATAACTTCTATAGAAGTGTAATATTTACTATATGACACGACTATTAACTTGGGTTATTTTTAGAAGAGTAGCAGAGATTAGTCATTTTGATCGCCTTGGTAGTTTTTGCATTAAGGAAGTAGGATTCCTGCGTTTTGCGAAGTTTCTGATTTTTCTGTTTGATTAATGATTAGATTAATACAATATAGGTACGTATACACTATATTTTCTAATGTAATTGTAGATTTATTTTATATTTTAGTGTTAATAGTAATCTCAACCACAAACTTAATAGTGTATGTTCATTCGCATCCTCTAGTTCAAAATCGTATACTTGTGATGAAAGTATCACTATTCGAGAACGGAATACATGGATATAGAATAACTGGTAGAAAAAGTATAGATTCGAAATATGACCACGGCGAAGGTATTTGATTTTTGTTCCTTTAAACTTTTCGCATTTATTTCTATTTGTAGTAAAATATAATGAAATACATGTGTAGGAATGTTGATTGCCCTCCTTTCTCTGATGTATGGTTGATTAATAATAATTATAATTAGATAGAATCGCAGATAATTCTTCGTAATTCAAGATTATAGATTTACTTGAAACTTGAATGTGTAAAATACATTACTGAAATTTTTATAACTTCGATTATTTGAATAAGTGACCTTGGTCTCGTTTATTTTATTCCGTTTATTTTACTGTTTTTAGTGTAATGAGATATGCATTTGTCTAATTCATTGTCAGATCTTTAACTAAAATCTTCAAGACAATACTCAGGAGTAGTGGCTTAGATAACATATAATGAAGATATTTAAGTCAGGTATTTTCTGCAAATAATTTCATTATGGTTTAAGACAAAAGATACAAAACAAAATAATTAATACAACCTACTTGAGGTATGATATTCAGAAGAGTATAATAAAAGCTGAGAATGGTTATGAATTAATCTCTACTATAATTAACTCATAATATATTTGACAAATTTTCATTACAAATTACTTGTATTTATCACTACGTCAACGTTGTTAAGATAAATTAATAAACGAACTTCACGCCACACATATTCTGTTTTTATATATCAATTAATAAAAATCAATCATATTCACACAAGCTACCGAATCATTTAACAGACATTTGTATAAAAAGCTGTGAGGGTACAACGCTTTATTTACAGCATGAAACGACACTTACAATATTGAATCAATAACGAACATGATATAAAGCAGTGTTAGTCAACCGTTTTACATCTACTATTTATTTTTGTATTTTTGTATTTTTGTTGATAGTAAAATTTCCTTCCTGCCCACCGATTCTGCACTAACTTAATTTCATGCAATTTCAAAGTATTTGTAATTTCGTGTGAGGGTTTAGTAAAAATATGTAGTTAAATTTACCTTTTTATTTAAAGGAGAAATAAACTCAACTCGAGTGATGGCTGGTGATCAAGAAAAAAAATAATTTCGGCTTCGGACAAAATCCCAGTGGCCCTCATAAAAACGTGAATCGCCCACAACTGGGCCATAAGGGCAAGGTTGACTATTCGTGATGTAAACTAATGATCGTCATATCTTTGGATCAATATATATACACCTAATTCTGTTTTTACACGATAGATACGTTCCCGAAGAATACGTGTAAAAAAATTCGTGTAAAAAGATATATTGCATCAATGAAAAAATAGAAGATTTGTTCCAGTCTCTAGAAATCAGCAAAAATAATAAATAAACAATGAGTTTTCATGTTAGGATCTTAAACATTTTATTTCATAACGTTTGCACATGTATCGTACAAAGTAAATTATCATTTGAAAAGGAAAAAAACATGTCACTAATCCATGAACAAAAAAATTAGGCAAGATAATATGAGTTACACATAAAAAGATTTTATTCGTTGTCACTTTCTGACAATAAACGCATACGTTGCGTAAGGCTACAATATTACTGCCGTCACTAGAAATGGCTTGGTTATGATCTTTGTGCTCCATTGGTGAAATTCTGTTTGTAATCTCTTGAACAAAATTAGAACTAGTCTCCTGTGGTGCCGATGTTTCAGTGCATTTAAGAACGAAATGTAGGCTAAGGAGTTAATAAAAGAAAGGTTTTAAAATTATAACTTAACATTTATTGACTTTTACACAAAATTAATTCCTCGTCTCTAATATCGCAGTTATGAAAATGAAAGTAAAACAAAAACTTCTTCTTAGAATTTGGGTCGACCGTGTTAAATCAAAATCGTGTAAAAGAAGTTAGTGTAAAAACAGAAATGCAAAAACGGTATATATATATATATATATATAGCTATCTGTCTTTAAATTATATAAACACATATTAATTTTGTTGATAAATACATGAATAACAATATACAAAAATAATATCATAGGAAAGTCAAGCCGTATATATTTCAGTCCTGTAGAAATTTTCAAAATTTATGCTTTACATTCTTCTGTAGGATATTTATTACAAATACACGTTAGTAATATAAATATAAATGGAAACAGTAGATATGTATATGGAAATCATTAGAACGTACAGTCACATACACCCACTCATGCATACTCTTATACTATTCTAAAGTATTATATATATTCTATCGTCCGTGTAATCTCGTCTAATCGTCGATTTATTAGTCTCGTCTAATTGTCAGTTCGTTTACTTATCAATACGTCTATTCGTCTATTCGTCTTTCTAAGTCTTCTCTCTGCACGTCCGACTACTGTTGCGTTCATCAACTCTCTGTCTACGTCTTCTCGGCTGTGTGCAGTCTTGGCCCGTCTTTCGTGCCATTTGTTTTACCACGCCGAATTTATAAAATTCCCACACTCTTAAAACATGGCGCTTATTACGTACATATATATGTTAGAATGGGTGGAATTGCATCAGATAAATACAAGATATTGAAGTGTATTTATCACGAAAATAACAATGAAAAAAAGGATCATAAGAATAATTTACTCTCTCACGTTCGACGGTCATATGCCAATTAACGTTCGTTCCGTTTCCAGCTTCCATCCTCGCTCCTTTTCGCATTCATTTGTTTTAAGCATCCACAAACACACATATTCATACCCACTCTCATTCCTTCCTATATACTAGTAATTAACCTCCATGATTTTCATATTTGTAAAAACACTTCTTCCCCGTAAACATATCTTAATCAATTATAATACCTAGAATTTGTATTGCTTTTCTTCCAGATGGTGACAAGGACAAAGAAAATCTTCGTCGGGGGGCTATCAGCACCGACGACGCTGGAGGACGTCAAAAATTACTTCGAGCAGTTTGGACCGGTGAGTGCACGGAACAATTAATATTATTACGTGGAGAGCGATTATTTCGACATCATGCAAAACAAGAAATATGACAAACGTTTATTTACCAATGACGCACAAGACTTGTCCATTACCGTGACCATTATTTTTCCCGTCAAAATCTCACGGTCCCGATATTACTGATGATCATTGTTGCGAACTCATCGGAAAATTATATTCAACGTATGCGCTGTTTCATATACGTTCAGCAATCACTGCCAATATGCCACGTTTTGCTTTAGATCCTGTACGTGATTCGGTTGCCTCATCCGCAGCCAGCCGGAACGCAAAATTTGACAACCGTAATAACGAAACAGACGTTGCAATTTACATCGTTTAGTGTTACAGCAGTTTTAACTCACAGTCTGTGAATAATTTGATTTACTTGGCAATATCATTGTTCTACTATTACTGTTATGCAAGGTACATGAAAATTAATGTTCTAGTAGCATTTTCAATGAACTTGAAAAATTGTTGAATCGTGTATTTATTTTTCTTTTAAATTACAAGTGAAAGAGCAGGTCGTACTTTCGGGGTTGCATAAAATTTGTTTCTATGGTATATGTTATGAGTCATATGACATTTATAATATTAATATCGATAAATATTTTGGTTTTACCTATACTGCTGATCTCTTTAAGGTGCATATTAATTCATGCCGCCGATTTTCTACGTTAACTGAATAGATATTTCATAACAATAGTCTTTTTAAACTTTTATTCGATTAATTTATGTGTGTTGCAAGTAAATCAGTTGTCATTCTTTTTACCATATTGTTTAACAAGAGAAATACAAAAATGGAAAATATTGAAAAATTTTCTGTGCAAGTACAATTTCTCATGCAATTCTACTTTTTATTCGTGCAATAACTTGATTTTCAAATTACTGCTTGAAGAAGAATCAACATTTTCTTTGCAACAGAGTATTTCGTAGATGAAACAGGTAAAATGTTAAAAGAACATATAAGTAAAAATTGAATAACGTTTTCGTAGAGATTTCCAAAAAATTCTTTTTGATATATTTATATTTCGTAGATTATATCCAATAATAATCTTCAAACTTATTTTATCAAGTGGTGTGTTCACTTTCTAAAATCTAATTTTTAATTAAAAGGAACGAATACCAAATAAGATTTTATTTTGTATGAATTATTGTACTCGTACAAAAGTGTAATATTTTTTAAATTTCAACATTTCCTCGTTTTCTTTGCACAACGAAGGGGCACCTGAACTTGGAAAACTCGGGGATAAATTGTTTGCTCCTGCAATGTAATTGAATAATTTCCGAACTGTTCGATTTTAATTTTTCGCAATACCTTTGAGACCGAGCAGTTTTGCAATAATGTTTCCTAGGACAGACATTTACCAATCAGTCTTTGCAGAATTCTAGCTTAATTTGCTACCGTTAAAATGCCTTAAAATTCCGTAGTCTTGTCGATAGTCGTGGCAATTATTCCACGATAAGATATTTCTTTATGATACGCAATCTTTATACCGATACGATTAAATAATTCTTAGAATTAATCAAATAGAATTGATGATAAAAAGTATTGTACATCACTTTAAATACGTGTCAGATGGTTTCATAGAACCTATGTTTTACAATCTCGTTGTTATAAGACACGTTATATGGAACCATCAATGTCAGTGGTCATCGCTTTGAATACTTATTCAATTGAAGAAGATTACGCATGCTAAAATTATTACATACTTATTTATCGCTGAGCTAATATTACTGCTCAATTCTACAATGTACCAGTCAGTTGTACCTATAAAATGATGCGGCGTATATACATATACAATATATACAATTCTGATTCCGCCAAATGACCCACTAAATACGTGAGGATGTTGCTTAGTCGGCAAATATACACAGCTGCAGAAACTACTATTGTACAAATGTGTCTGTGGCTGAAGCGTAACCTTTATATCGTTTTCTAGCCATTTCGGGTCAATCCAGTTCCCCACATCCTTCATATGTATCTCAGGCTGGTTCTTTCTGGCTTTACTGTTTTCATCAGTTCAAAGAAAAATACGGTAAAATACTCTGTACAGGATAGGGATGAAATCCTCGTTAATTAAATAGAGATGGTTATATAGTGTCCGATAAAATGAATATTATAGAGATTTTAAATAAATGAAACGTAGATTCTGATGTAAAATATATATATAGGGTGTATTTCATACTTCATAAATTATAAGGAATATGAAAAAAAAATATATAAAAATTTTAATTAAAAGCATTAGAATTTTAAAAGGTGTTTACCTTTAACCGTGTGGAAAAGTAAAAGTTATTTTTTCAAGTGCTTAAAATTCAGATGTTACTATTGTTGCATAATTTGTATCATTATCGATTATGTGATTCACGTTGAAATTAATTTAAATACAATATTACGTATTTCATTCAGCCGATTTGAAATTATTGCAAGATGAAACAATTATGGGAATAGAATGAGTTGATGTCACATTTCATGTGAATGCAATCCAATAATTAATTAATACATTCATGTACTAATTAACATATAATATTTTGTAAAGTTTATGTTCTCGTACCCATGCAAAAACGCGATAATCTTGACACTACTCTCATCCTTTGTTTTTATAATTTTCATTCTCTGACAAGGGAACACCCCGAGGTGTTAATCACCGATTTTGTTGAAATTTTAGTATGATATAGTCCTCGCGACAATATTCGACCCGCATTTTTTTTATCGGCAACCGTCCACGTTAAAGGGGTGAAACCACCCTCAAAGTTGGGGTCCTGAAACTTCTTTATCGAATATCTCGAAAAGTACTACAGATACGAAAATTTCGTAGAGCGTGAAAATTAATGCCTTCGCATTTTGAATCCAATGGTATAATCTTTTTTTTGAAAACCCATTTGTTTAAATAATATGCTAAAAAATATCACTTTTCTCATCATTTTATCAGTTAAATTTCAATCAATTTTTTTGAATTTATGTTTGTGAATACTATATATCGAAACACAAAATACGGATAAATTGAAAATTTGATATTTGTATTACAAAAAATGTTATTGTATTTTCAATTTTTACGCTGGCGTACTTGTCAAGTTATTCTTTCGTATATACATGTATGACTGCTCTGAAAGGTCAGATTTTATTGTCAGTCGCCCATATTGCTTTTATATAAATTTAAAAAATGCGATTGATTAATAAATAATTTTTAATAATTATTGCAATAGTGGTATTCATTGTTATTGGTATAACACATATTTTCTACCACCACGAACATTCTAAAGCAGCTATATAATCAGTTAAAGCAGTTTATGTTTGAAAATTGTAAATATATAAAGCACACCTCCTCAGAATTGTTCAATATTTCAGGTCAGTCGGCTGTAGAGTCACATCAATGCCATGTATGACTATCCCCAACTGTAAATCACCAATTCTTATGAAACTACAGTAAAAGGTGGATTTTGTATAAATATTTGACACCTAATTTGTTTTATCGGCAACCGTCCACGTTAAAGGCGTGAAAACCGCCTCCAAAGTTGGGGTAACGAAAACTATTTTTGGAATATCTCCGAAACTATTAGAGATACGAAAATTTCGTAACAACTGAAAATTAACGTATTTTAACCACGAATCCAATGGTATAAATATTTTTTTAAATAACCCATCGGTTTAAACAATATGTTAAAAAATACGTTTTTTTCAACTTTGAGGGTTGTTTTCACCCTTTTAACGTGGTCGGTTGCCGATAAAAAACAATACGGGTCAAATATTTTAGCGAGAACTATATCATATTAAAATTTCATGAAAATCGGTGATTTACACCTCGGGATGTTCCCTTGTGAGTGATGTCTTCTCTCATTCATTCCTCTTAATAAAATAAATCATCTTCACATTTCGAAGCTTTAATCAAGGAGTATATTTAACAACATAGGATCTATATTGTTACACCTGTCGGAGGGTGTAGCGCGTTTCGGCATTCTTTATTATACAATTAACTTTTACTACACAAAATCGAACGTTTGTCCTCTTCGAATGCTCGGTAGCGACTTCCTGTCAATAAGGCTTCCGGTCGCTAAAGCAACGCGACCGGCCGATCGATGAATCGATTCGATACTCGAATCCAGCGGGTTCGAGGGAACAGCTTCGTTCTATACGCCAATATGAAGTTGGCGTAACAATATTATAGATAATAAATGTAGAATTGTGAAAAAGAAAGATAGTCGCGCGGTAACCCATCCAAGTAGTGTACTCCGTTCTAGGTAGCTTAACGTCGAGATCTGGGTCGGTGCGGAACCACTGCGCCAGCGTACTTTTCCTGCTTACACTTCTTTCTCACGTCTTCTTCTCCTATGTTCTTTTTAGGAGAGCCCCGTCCCGATCCCATGATATTTTTAATATCTAAGAAAGTATTTCACACTAGGTAACTAACAATCTTCAATGAAAGAAAAATTAAATTCATTCTCGTTGGTCTTTTTTAAAATTTTTCTGCCAACTATAATTAGTCGGATGATTTAACATTTGATAATCGATAATCAACTACAAGGTGCATATTTCGACCCGATAAATTGGTTACTAACTTTTTCATCGTTCTTTGCAAGAGGGCAGCTAGTTCTATCGTATACAGAAGTACGCCAAGCATACGATTTAAAACTTAGATGAGGGTATTCGGCGACATTACTTGAAAAATGAATGGATCCCCGAAGAGCGAGGGCTTAATTGCACTCGCTTTCAACATTCAACTTGCTTCGGTGGCTGAAGAGGTTGAAAAGAAGGTGGAAGGGAGAGTAGAGTTAAAGGGAACGTTGTAAACGGTTATGGTGCCGCTGCCCCGGCAGCTTGAGACCTCTTTGACGTGGTATTTAACGGTCGACTTGAAATTAAGAAATTAAGAATTAACGCGCCTTGGGATTGGTCGACTTGCCCCTCTTTTCGTTCTAACTATCGTCTCAGCAACTTCGTTTAATTCCGTGATTGCAAAAACGAACTTCACTTTCGTACGATTGTTTACCGATTCAGGATTGGCGTTTTTATATAATGGAGAGCAGAGCGTGTAGACTATAATTTTGAATAATTACCTTGAAGTTTCAGGAATATCAGAATTAATTTCTGCTTTTTACAAAAATTTTAATGTACGTATCCTTAGTTCCGGTAAAATATCTGTTGCAAGAGTAGTTCTGTACTAGGGTTGAACGTCTATTATTTTAAATAAGAATAACAATAGCCATTTGAAATGGTTGTCTTCAAATTTTTTATATAAATCATGTTTCCCAGGTAAATAAACAAATAACTTCATATAAATGTTTATTAACGTAATTAAATTAATTATCGAAGTATATTTTCATAATATATATGCCTCCTAAGTTTGCACATGTGAAATACTATATGAATATTTGTATCATTAACGGACTTGATAACGTTGAACAAAAAACGAATAAAAAAATAATTATTCCAAAATGTATGTAATATGATAAAGTAACATATCATCTTGTTAATTGTATTTTAAAGAATTTATCCAACACTGTTCAAGCCCCTTTTGTGCTAGGGAACATACAAACTTAAGTATAAGAGTGTAAATTTCTCCTTTCGATGCAGATTTGTTGTTTCCATTAAATAATATCTGGAGAAGTTATTTCATGTTTTAAAATAATTGGTGCATAATAGGGCAAAGCATGAATTGCACTGGCACCCAGACATGCACCTGCTGCAACAAGAGGACTCGGGTTTTAACTGTCGTTACATTTGGGTCACAGTCATCGTGACCCCGCTTTTAAACGGTTTAACGCCAGATAAACGTCATTCGACTCACATTAACGAATCGTTATTCTCATTTCGGAGACTATGAATATATATTCGCACATATACCTACGCACGTACTGGCAGAGGTATTCATTTGCACATACAAATATGCATAAGCGTATCCATACATTACTAAGCGTTAATTAACAAAGCCGAAATAAATCCAAAATTGTTATATTCAAAATTGCAAAGGGGGATAATAAAACTGTTAAGATGGCATGAGAACCGAATATTGTCCAAATTGCTTTAACTACTTTCCTATAACTTGTCAACCTTATGAAGTCACTTGGCTTGAGGCTTGAGAGGTAAGGGAATATTGTCCTCGTACCGCTCGTTCCCACCATATTGGCCTTTGAAACCTGAACTCGCTCAATGAGAACTGAAAGCTAAACACTTATTTCGTCGTTAAACGTTTTTTGGTCAATCACGCATTAGAATCGAAAATACGCGAGGACGAAGGAGGTCTCTATTCGTCGGAACAAACCACTTATTAAGTGACTTCTTTCTCTGGACCAATGATACAAATAATGCTCAAAAAGACTCCCTTCATGTCGTACAGTAGTTCTGTCTACATAACATATCACGCTCATTTACATGAATCGCTAATAATTGTTTTATAGAGCTGTGCCCTTTCGGCCCTCGCCCTCTTGCTCTCTCCCTCTCTCTCTCTCTCTTACCTGTAGAACACGGGACTGAGACTTCACTCGGATTTCTCGAATATGGCTGTGCGCCTGCGTGAATGAATAAATAAATTTAATGGCGCTTGTCACGTAGCAAAACGGGATAAATTTCGAGCGTCTGACAGCCATTTAAAACAATGCCGTCGCGAATACACGCCATTTGTAACCCGGCGCTTTTGTTTCACGTTGCTATTCATTCCGGCACCCCTTTCGCCCTCTATCGCCCATTCTATATCCGCGAACGCCACCACCACCTACACTAACACAATCGTTCAAACAACAGCACTGTTGGCATTGATAGTGAGCGCAGTCCGTCGGATTCATGCTTCATTTTTTATTCCGATAAAAATGCAATTAAGGGCCTTTGATAAGGCGCGAGTCATGGCTTTTGACCATATTGTGTCATCCCTTTCTACGGGCTTATGTTCAATACGATTCATCGGGAAGTTTTCGAAACAATGGTGCTGTTATTTGCACAAATCGCTACTTTCGAAACTACCCTCGCTTACGGTGATCCCTTAGTTTTTAAGCGCTTTACGATAAATGTGGTGTTATGCGTACGAAATTTGGCGATTTCCTGGTTCCAGGAGTAATTTGTAACGAGCACAGATCGATATAGTATCAGAACTGGGTAAGTCGAATCTCAAGGGAAGGGCAAACATTCTCGTGCTAAAGGATTCGTCTTATCGAGTCTTTCAGTCTAAGAGATTTAAAGAATGGTAATTACGTTTGTAGAGACTTTCTTTTTCCTTTTAAACAATATCAATGTTTGAAGTTTTTGTTTATAATTCATTGCGTTTAGTATTGATTAGTATTTTTAGTATTGAATTAGTTGTAATGTGGATAAGGAAAGTAAAATATGAGAAAGTTGTTCGTTCAATTATTTATTTAAAAATCCGAATGTATAATTTTGTATTATATGATAGATATTGATAATGCTCGTATATTATAACTCATACAATAATTTTTATTCGAACGCAGACAATTTAAATGAAACTTTTCGTGTCTATCTTTAAGATCATTTAAAAGGTGGAATGTACTTAATTGTTGTATTTCTTGACATAATAATATCCCGTAGAAAGATGTATTCTCGTATCATGGTTTAGCCTGTGATAAAACTCACAATCACATATACCTTCCCTTTTGTTGAAATTTTTCAAACTCGAATGACACGAAGGGTGGCAGCAAGTCTGGCTTGGCATAGTGAGAATATTTCTGCTTTGAGAATGAAGGGAATTGGTCGTGCAAAGGCGCTGGGGCGCGTGGAATGAAATTTATGAGGGTCCTTTATACTAGTACTTAGGGAGTTGCCTTAAGTTTGAGTAATTTATTAATTTCCTCGTGTTTCAGTGCCGTTGTGACAACGCGCCTCATTCCAGGAAGTTAAGAAACAGATCATGCTTTGCCCATCATTTATAAGTACCTATTGTCATTTTACGAGGGTTAAAATCTTTTTCTTTCGTAGACGCGATTGAGAATTTTGATTTGTGTTTCAAAAATGAGTTTGGTATTTTTTATAGACCATATTCTACGTCTTCCTTTCTTCTACTTTTTCAATTTTCATATTTCTCAAATTTGAATATTTTCATATCGCAAAAAGAGAAAGTTAGGAGATACAGAAGTTCAAAAAATTACCCTGCTCTGTATACGAGAAAAATAATTTACGCGCAATAAAGATCTTTATCATTTTCTACTCACAGAACAATTAATTTTTATAAAGTAAAATTAGACCTGAATAGAACATTTGATTGAAAAAATTATTCCAGCTTTTACAATTCAATTATTTGTTAATTGAACACATAATTATTCGTTAATTGAATTTAAATTTTCCAAACTTACTAGCTTTTTTTATTCAGAGTTGAATTTCAAATATCAATTATCACTTTTGCATGTATTTTTGTATGTATCTAATTCTTTAAATATAATTCAGTGCTGATTAATTATAATTACCAGAGAAGCTGCATATTTGTTCTCTTGCACTTTTGTATTTAGAATGCGAAGTGATAATTACTTCTGTGATACGCCAGTGTACAGACAAAGTTGATTTTGCGAATGTTATCTAGCAGTGAAACCGAATAACTCATAATTTGCTACTGCATTTACGTCGTCATAATTATTCTGTGTGCAATAAATAAAAATTGATAATTGCCTTATTCTCTGCCAAATTTTGCATAAGAGTACAATTGAAAGAGATTGTTAAAATACATTGAATCTGAAAAGCACATCCAATATCTAAATGAAATGCTTAAACCCTAATGGGTCAATCGAAAATGTGACAAAATCACGGCTTATTGTTCTACAGCAGAGGTGGCCAACCCAAATGATCTTGCGGGCCACTTTGTAAATGCATCATAACTCCGCGGGCCGCATATAAAATTATATATCCCCATATTAAAAGACCCACTATAGGCATTTTTTCGGAGTGAAAAATTGAAATACAATGAGCTATTATTATTATGTTTACTATTATTCTTATATGTAAACATAGATAATGTAATAATAGCGATACTGATGATAATCTCGCAGTACGGAAAAATATTCAAGGTGAGCAGCATTCGTCCCGCGGACCGCGGATTGGCCACCCCTGTTCTACAGTAATGTATCACTAATAACAATGCTCATAGGTATTTCTTACATAATCTTTAACTTTTTCTAATTTAAATTACTTACTTAATTATACTTTCCTGAAATGGAACATTTTCTACATAGTTCTGTCCTTCTATATTCTTCATTCCAGACTTGTATATCTTCTACTGTCATAATTAGTTTCAACGCGATGACATTGAAATTGTTCTCCGATAATCTGCCGGTCAAGAAAAATCCTCGGTACTTGAAACAAATCGAAATATCTATTTTTGCAATACTTGTTCTGGTATATCACTATAGTAATAAAAAGATTGCATCTTCTTTCAAATGAACCTGCCGTAGCTGCCCCCCCCCCCCCCCCCCCCGCCCCGCCCGCCCGCAGCAACGGAACCAAGAAGAAAAGACAGAGAATGCGTGAAACAGTAAAGGGCGAAATGCTGTAACAGCCGCAGCTTGCATTTTGAATGCTTTACTTGTCATAGCTTTTGTCTATGCGGTGCAAGCATCATTAGCGTTGAGCGTAATGAGCATACTAATCATCAACGGACTACATTCTGTTCTTACTAGTGAAGCACAGGTGGATGAAAGGGGTAGTATTGCGCTTAGCCGGAAGACGATATGGTGGCAACAAGAGGAAAAAAAACTCGATAAGGTGAATGCCACATGCGCAAGGGAAAGAGCATATTCTGATGTACAGAACTTCGTAGGAAGCTTTCGTCAAAGTTGAAAAAGAAGAAATTTGCGCATCGATACCTTCTATGAGTAACAACTTTATGAGACAAAAAAGAGGATAATAGAGGAGGAATAGAGAATAGTTAGAAAATTACTGAAGAAAGAATACAACAGAAGTTATAAATTTCTTTAATTATACAAGAATCGAGTATTTATTTGCTGGTTACCTCAACTGGCAATTTTATTGTTGTCTTTTATCACTAGAACTATGAAGCAAGTCAAAATAACTGATCGTCAATTTTTTTTTGAAATTCTCCGATTTTATTAGACAGTCATAGAAGAGATATTCCACGTCTGTCCTATAAAATATAAATTACTAAATCAATCATCTTTTCCATCTTTTAATTCTTCATGTTTCAAAGTTTTTATCTATTATACTTAAATATAACTGTTCAACTGTTAGAATAATCGCTACGAATTACATGTCAGTCATTAATGTACCATAAGTATTTTAACAGAACTACATCCTAGATGGTAACGGGTACATATGAAGATATTTGTAAAATTGGACCTAATATTACGTTAAATGAAAATTTAACTAAAATATTATCGCGCTAATCTAAAATTTAGGAAAGAGTTTATGATCATTACATTTTACACAGAAACTTTAACAAAGGATACGTAGAACACATTTATCGTACAAAAACTTTAAATAGTTGCCACTAGTATTTACTCGTGTGTACTATTTTGCTACTCTTATACGTTACTGTGCTCACTAACTTTTTTATGCTGATCAGCAACCAATAGAAAATGTAATGGAACGCATAAAAGTAAGGAACGTAGCGTTACATAACAATTACTAAATTGAAAAATGTAATTCATTGTTAATTCCCATTAGATGAAAATTGTATTAGAATGAGAACCGCATTTGAAGTATGTCAGTCGCAATATTTTTACATATTTCTTTATTTCATCGATTACACACCGTTAATTACAAGACTTTTGATTTGTTCTACCACCTGTTTAACACTAGAATTACCGGCGTTAAATTTATTACATTTCAATACATTAAATAAGTACTTTGGAAAAAGAAGAATCAAGAGTTGGAAAAGATGATCGATTCAGTACTCTGTATTTTATAAGATCAACGTAGCCTATCTGCTCTATACAATTTTTGGAAAAAATTGGAATCTAGTCATTTTGGCTTACTTGATAGTTCTAGTGTTAATGAAAATTATTTCAGCACCAGTCTCTATCTTACTGTAAATGTCTAATTTTAACGTTTCCTATGTTTTACTTTACGTCGTATTTAGATATACGCTAACCTGCTGTACATAATCTGATGTCTTATATTTTTGAACCTTCTCTTTTGTAGAAATCGGCAATTTCCCTCGTGCTTTCATCTCTCAGGCATCTCTTTATGGCTGTAACTGAAGATAGATAGACTATGCAGGGAAATCTAAGATTATAACAAAAGGGAAGACCGAAAACTATTTACCATCTATTAAAATAAATTAGAATGAACTTAAATACATGACAAAATAGTATGCAGGATAGATTAAAATAAGATAAAGTAACATAAATACATGCTTAAAGCTATTCAAATGCATCAAAATGATTCGTATAATTGATATGAAAAAAAAATATATATAAGGAAGTGCAACGCTAGTTGGCAAAAATATCTGTACAAAACCTGAGTGATTTAAGGTATATACATATTCTTAAAAACGAAAAGGAAATATGTTAAAATAAAATCGAAATGATGGCTGGAAGTATTTCAAGAGCCGATAATACACCAGTTAATTGCCAAGTGAAATTTAACAGCAGTTAAACTCTCGAGTCGCGAGTAATTATAAGAAGTTATAAGATACCTCACGTACACTCTCCTTCATCAGAATCGTAACCCCCTTCTCTCTCTTACTTTCTCACTTCCTTCATCAACCTGCTGTACCCTTTCCTTTGCTACTTTCGCTCTCTCCCTTTTAAAGGCACTATCCCTAGGGGCCGTTAACAGCAATCAAAGTTAACCTGAAGTTATGAGGGAAAACTGCAGAGCTGCAATTAATGTTTAACGCAGATGCTTAACACAAGTTTTCTCGCTTTCTATACTTTCCTCCAAAAACGGATGTTTCTTTCAGTGTTGTAGACGGAACATTGTTTGTCATATTCTAATATTACGTCGCGTAATAATAAATTCTACATGTACTAAAAATGACCTGTTTCCTTTTGATAATTTAGACATAGGTATTCACTATTCATTAAATTGATTTTGTACAGACTTTAACATCTGGATATTATTTCGTATTACATCGTGTTGAAGTTAACGTTGTATACGATCGTTGAGTCAAATATCGCATCATTGTTACTTATTGTTGGAAATGCATTGGAACTGAACTGTGTAATGTTATGTCTAGTGTTAAATACTACGCTGAAAGTAAAAACACGATATGAATATGTTACTCTAAAATTATAAAATTAATACATAAGTTCGGGACAAATATTAGATTGTCATTAAATATACAGTTTTTTGTGTGTCCTTATGTAAAACTGTTCCTGTTTTTGTACTATTTCGAATGTATATAATTCATTGATTATCTACAAAGGACAAGTCCCCTCAAATTAGGCAAAAAAGGTACTCCCTTTGTCTTAGCAATGCTATTTCTCGTTATAATGGAGAAATTTACAGAAGTTACATTTCCTCAGCGTGACTATACCGTAGAAGATCATTGAGAAACAGGTAATGGAAGCCACATTTCCACCATCGGAGTTCGAAGTTGGAAGGACGAATATGTAGCGTCCTAAACTACTTCAACGGTTCTCCAGAGAAATGTACGTGCCCGTTCTGGTACGCAATTCCACAGAATTCATTGTCATTAATCGTTGTCATAAAGAGTCTCCTATTCGACTTTGCAAATGGCTTACGAAGAGTGTCCCATCAACAATATTTACGAGCATTCCTGATTGCAGTAACGAGAGAGTAAAACGAGAGTAAAGCGATCTATGTTAGAGGATGAACGAGGAAATAAGACAAGGTTAAGTATGTGGCTTTAAAACAACATGAGTTCCATGTTAAAACGACGCATTATGTGGAACGGCTTCACGCAGAACATGAATGTGGAAGCTTCTGCTAGATAGACTGTTCCCTGCAAATCCTCATGACCAACGTTTTCTCTGGCAATGAGTTCTTTGAGAATGATACTGTGTAATCATATATTTACCTGGCAGTTTTTAATTCCTAACAAACTATTGGTATCTTTCTAACACTTAAAATCAATTTTATCAAGAATTATTTTCCTCGGAAGAAAGTCAAACGAAGGCGCCGATGTATAAGAAATGCGACAAGGCTATTTCCTAATTGATAGGGTCATGTTTGAAGTATGTATAACTAATTACGTTCATCGTAACAGAACAATGAAAACTTTGTCCTGTAATAATTTTTAAATAACGAGCTCTGTTCGAGTTCCTTGTTATCTTAGCGTGATCTCGAATGTTTATGCCAATTTATTATGTAACAATTGTTATATCTGTGATACAAGGATGTTTTTTCTTCAAGTTCTCGGCATTAATATACAGCATCCCTGAAAAATATTGTATCTGAATCCATATAAATATATAAATTCCAAATTATTTGATAATTCAATTAATATCTATTTCCTGTCTTTCGAAAGTATATTTATTTATTTTGTGATGTCACAGATTCCACAGTAGGAAATTTTTTTTTAATATACTTATGCAGTATCAGAAAATTTTTGGTGACTGGATCTCCCAAGATTAGTTAAACATGGCACGTTTTACCTTCTTCTTATAAATCCACTGGGTAACATGTGAAAATAGTGGTAGAAACTGTAAGTCCTGTTGGGTATAAATTATGTGAGTTATGTTTTATCGGCAGACAAATAATGGGCCATATAAAGATTTTATTTGATAGTTACAGGTGCTTACATAGTGAAATGTCACTCGTACGTGAATAATGACGTATTTACGCAAAACATTTAATCATTGATTACTTACTCCATGATTCTACAGCATATACTATAATATATGAACGATATAAAACTATAGTACATATTGTAAAATTAACAGTTGAGAATATTGTAAATGCTGTTCAATCGTAAAGCTGTATTACAAAATGCTAGTTTTCGTTATATGTGAATATAAATTTTCTTGAAAACTCATAGCTATTTCCCATAATAAAGTAGGTAGCATTGTGAACTTCAATCTCATATCAGATTGATTCGCCGTTTTTCTTTATTCGTAATTTGTCTAGAAATTTCAAAATTTTGAACTGTGCTTCTTTTTTTTTGCCCTTTATAAAAATATTGCATAGATGGTACAATTGGTCACTTTTCCCCACTTCGTTTTCGTTTTTACAATATATTTTTCTATTATATTTAAACATACCACATTAATCAACAATAGTCCTCTGGTTAAAAGTATAAAATCACGGCTAATTTTCGCATAAAAACAATCATATGTTATTTATATCACAACACAGTGAATTTATTTATGCATCAGGTACGCATAAAGCTTACTTTCATTTATTTTAAAATGACTGAAAAATTTCACCGAATTCATCAAGAAATTTCAAATTATTCCCTCGATTTATTCTTAAGAGTTCGCCACTTTCCTTTCGTCCTATATTCCTCCATCGTGAGTTGCCACTTTCTACTTCTTATTGTCATCGAACAGAATTCATTTTAACTTTTCAAGGCGAGGCCATACGAAACTTTCGCATTGCTCTCCATTCAAACGGATAATTCCTTTTAACACGTTTTAATGTTTTTCTTGCTAGCAAAACTTAAAAAGAAACAACATCACGCTACGTATAGTCGCAATTTGCATTTTGTTCATTAATACAATAATAAATGTTTTCGCTCTTAAAACCAGTAACATTTGTTCATAAATGTATGTAGAAATCATGAGCTATGCCGAAGTCAAGGGCCATTGCTTCCAACACCCCCTGGGGAATATTTCACTGTAGGAAACGACGTCTAGATTACGAGTTTATCTAAATGGCTCTAGAAATGCGGGAGTTGCGCTAAAGTGGTGAGCCAGATTGCTGGGTGAGCCCTCAACCAGCCAAGTTATACCTCTGGCCTGAGGGATGTTTATGGCTTCATGACAAGGAAAATTGTGTCCCCGGGATAAAGTTGCGACCTGGATGATATCTTCATATCTTCTATGAGTTGCCTGTCTCTTCACTTGTTTCCGCTCTTATGTTTAATCGAAAATATTGCTGATCAATCAATTGCTTATAATATGTTTCAAGGAAACGAAGTATTTATACAGTATGTCATTAGACTTTATAAAATTTAATTTTTACATGTTTCTGAACTAACAGTATTTGTTCCGTTTTTTGCTTTTTTTTTTATTTATCGAGTATGGGCATTGAAGTATAATGGGAAGTTGTATGATCTATACAAACAAGGAAATTGAGGTAAAACGAAAGTTAAATGACATTCAGTCTATGTAATATACATTAAAATCATAGTTAGGGCTTTGAAGTTAGTGGCGGTCGACTATTTCCTATCAGATATTATAGAATTTTCTGAGAACACAGGTTGTGTAGAACAGGACGTACAGACATGGTAAAGACAATACAAGCCCGACAGGATTGGCAGAACAATTAGGATCAAACAGGAGCAAACAATACGCTAAAATTAGAAATTTTCTTTCTTTTGATCACACCGTATAAAACTGGTTCAAACCGAATTAAAGAACTTTGAAAAATTTTGGAATCTTTCTTTCTTCAATCGAATTGGACTTCTAAGTTCTGTAAAACCTAACCCAAATGAAACCGGGTCTTCTATTCCCTGCCTACACTACATTTACCTTGCTTGACCTACATCTATTCTACCTGTCCTACCTCTGCCTTGCCTTCCCCCGATCTGGCTTCTCTGTATTACTTGTACTAGTTGTCCTAACTGTTTATTTCAAATTTACACGCAGCTTTACAAACCTCAAGACACTGTATAACCTATATTTTAGCAAATTTGTTATATCTTTTGCTTTTTACAACTTATGAGCATGGATACAGAAAGGGTGGTTGGGACAAGGAGGTTGATATCTCTTTCAAAATTGAAAATGGCATAGAGGAAGTAGGGCTATCTTGTTAGATCAGTCTAATAAATATTTATGCAAAGTTTCATAAAAATCGGATTGTATCAGTATCCAAACTTCCCTTGTAAGTGAGAGAGCGTGAAACAAAGTGACGAAAGTCGAATCAATGTCGTACGCACCAGATTAAAAGTATTATTATCGGCGATTTAAATGTATTAAGGTTCGGTAAGAAACAAACGGGAATAGATGATACGAGCGAGAGGCCTCGGTACTGTCCCTATGCGATTTAGTTTCGTTGACCACGATATTTCTATACAGACTTACATTTGTTGCACACAGTTACTCGCTCTCAGGCACGCATTCACTTCCTCCTAAAATATTCTGGGCCTTAAGGCAGAAGCCGGTCGGTCTACTGGCCGAATATGACCAAACCGTGCTTTCATCCTTGCACCCCTTTGTCGTTCTTTAGAAGTCAAGTTCTTTTCTTCACGTTCGGTGACTTTATTTACAAAAGTGACTCTACAGGTATGTGTTTTTAACTACTAGGGCGCTTCCGAAATTCTCCCCGATGGACCGCGAGTTACCCTTCTCGTAACCTCGGTCCTCCCTACTCCTTTCAAGAATTTCGTTTCCCTACTCTTGTAGTTCGAGGGTAGGGGAATGTAAACTTTTATCCTTGTCTAGGTGGGTCCCAAAATAATTGCTAAGATTGCCTCGAAACGTCCGTAGGCCATGGGGGTGCTCCCAGTATGGAATATTCCACATTTGGTGAACACCCCTCAAGGCCCGGCCGCCTCGAGGCGAAGTACCCACCTAGACAATAGGATTTATCGTTTTGACGGCCCACGATCCGGTCCCTGTCCACCGCGGACGGCCGTAGACCCGCGGGACCCGAAGCTTGAGAACTTCGTTAAATTCCCAATAACAAACAGGCCCCGCACATAGTCAACCATCCGAAGTTGAACAATGGCGGAGGCCGGATCGTAAACCGTTGTCCCTACAGTTCTTAAACTACTACCGTGCAAGTATTTTCCAGTACTATAATATTTCGATGAATTTATTAATAATTTTCAGCCATCTTTAACTTCAAGCCCGACCTCAAGCAACAAATCAAACAAACATTATCCTTGCTGTAACTTAAAAGAGAAACACCGTTGCGTTCTTGCTGATGGTATAACATTTTTTCTTCTGTCTCCTCACATAACATGTTACCATCCTTCAACTAAACATATTCGGTCAACACAAATATATTACACTGGATACTGCAATATTTATTATTTATTTATTTATTTGACGGTTAGACTCGCATCGACTGCCAAAGTCATTAGCGACTATCCCTGTTTTACTTGCTGTATATTTTCCTTTATATTTCACTGTTGTATTCCGAATATAAATGTATTTAATACTTACAATTAGATTTGGACGGATACGACAATAATATAAAGCGAAAACGGTTTGTATAGGTCAGCGGTCGGGGAACCGGGGTAAATTACCCCAAATGGGGTAAAAATGAAATTTTTGGGGGTAAAAATGAAATTTTTGTGAGTAAAAAGCATATATTTTTAATTTGTTATTTTATAAACCTGTTAGTATTTTTTTCAACTTAAACAATTTAGCGACATATGCAGGCATATTGTTATATATATCACTTATATTACTATTATTACCGTTATGTATTACTAGGTATTACATTGATAAATTGAATAAATGATGTTTAAATTATATTTTTAGTTATTGTTTTCTTTTCAAAATTATCATGGGGGGCTATAATATGAAAGATGCTAAAAAGAGGCGATTTCGTTTTTTTTGCTCTTCGCCATGGGGTAATATCAACTTACACAAAAATATTTTGGGGTAATGATTAAAAAAGTTCCCCGACCGCTGGTATAGGTGGTAACTCTGACAGAAATTCCGCAGTGAAGATTAGAGATAGAAATGAATTGAATGAATGATCCTCAGCTCCTTTTCATTCGACTAGTTTTGTGTTTAAGAAATAGAACCTTTGTATTTACAATAAGGAAGGGAGAATGCGAGGATTACCAAATGCTAAAGGTGAACCCTGACCAACGTGATTGAGGTTTCGGAGGTGAGTTTCTAGAAGGAATTTCGAAGTACTGAGTCATTAGGGCGACGACGTGGCACGAATTACTAGGGCAACGCGGTGCGCTGTAGATAACGATAACGTACTAGGTTGGTCATCCAACATTGCTTATTGTTAATATTTGTACTTAAATACAATATTAAATAATAAACCATATTATCTTTTGCTGCTATTGAGACGATTTGAGAATACCCGTCAGATTTTCGTTAATGATATATTTTGTTCTTTCGCATTCTCATATGTCGCTCATAGTAGAGTTATTACTTGTTAGTGACTACAGTATCGAATTAAACCAACATTAGCTGCAGTGAATATATATATCCACGGATTTGCTCTACCGTTTCTTTAGTTGTACGATTCTTCCCGTCTAGTTATCACGGAAAGCTGCGTTTCCGTGTTAGAACCACACGCAAAG
Source organism: Cerceris rybyensis (assembly GCA_910591515.1). Classification (NCBI taxonomy): domain Eukaryota; kingdom Metazoa; phylum Arthropoda; class Insecta; order Hymenoptera; family Crabronidae; genus Cerceris; species Cerceris rybyensis. Next base: position 20,253,218 of record OU342789.1, on the reverse strand, counting down.
TGAAAATATAAGGTATATGTATTCGAGGTTAAAGCATTTTCCAAAATTTCCAACTTGGAAACGCTTCATCTCTGACGCACCCTCTTCCGGTTTTCCGCTAATATTTCATCGTAGCCGTGTCGGCCATGGCAGCTCCGGCCATCTTGCTTCCGGGACCCGATAAACCGGATGCGGCCGGATGTGCCGCGACAAAGCGCTGTTGCGGAAAAATCACGGGACTATGAAGCGTGGATAAACAGAAAAGGAATAATCTCTCGGGTGAGCTACGATTCACGCGGCATTCCGCCGACTCGGTTATATTCGTTTCGTACGGGAACCAATAAAAAATATTGTCCGCGTGAAACCGTAGTCACGCAGCCTGCGTTGGATGTTTCGATGCAGTAATTTTAGTATTTGGAGCAGTTTTTAGTTGAGTTGATTAACAGCCGTCGACGAACTCTCTTATTTTGACAAAATTAATTTCTGTGCTAAATAACGATTTTGAAATTATTTCACATAGAGTGTCTGTTATCTCTTGTATACTTTTTTCATTTAATTTACTTTTTTTCGGAATAAGAATATACGATGGGAGAAGTAAACTCAATAAATTTAATGCACTTTGTGATTTTATTCCAAAAGTTAAAACATTATTTTTCTTTCTCCACTTGGATTGATATTGTTCTTAACCCATTGACTGCCAACTACGAGATATCTCGTAGCAAGCGTCTGTAACAAAACTGCCAGCTACGAGATATCTCGTAGTGTGTGCTGCATGTTTATATTGGCTACAAATGGCCGTGGCGTCCAGGGCAAGACGCGCTAAATTTGCGTCGTAGTTTAGGGTTTGCCAATTTTATGGATCTCTCTCCAAACTATGAGATAAATACATATAAATAGCTAAATATATTGTATCAGTAAGAACAGCTGTCACTCCACGCTAATTGTGAGCAAGAACACATTGCGACCTCGGCTATCGCAACTTCAATTCTTTCAATCAGGAATACTTTGCAGTTAACGGCTTAACGAGAAATGCCCATTTGGATATCGACATCACATTTCTCAACTCTGGGCAAAAGGAATTACGCCTATACATTATAAAAGAAAATTGGAAACATTCATTCCATTCAAAAATACGACGTCATAAGTTTCTGCAAAACTACTTGGTTTTTTAAAGAGCCATGCTTTCTAGTAAGACTATTTTACTGACATTAATTAAAGTTGAAAATTTAAAGGTAGAAATTCGTGTAAATACATTCATATGGAAACACATAAGTGGTGAAAAAATGTAAATATTGCAGATTCAGCGATTTACAGCTCATATTTACAGCGACATAATTTGAAGTGCGTAATTACGCAGGTAGTAGTTATTAAACACAAAGAGAACTTCAAATATACAACGCGTTGATTGCCACGAGAAACTGCTTTGTTTGCTGCTAGAAACTTACCCCGCCAACAACTAGTATTAAGAACATTTAGCGGCACGTTTCTTGCGTCCCAAAGAGGCCAACATAATGAACTACATTCATATTTCGTTCGTGAAATTCCATGCATCTAAGGAAATCTAGACGAAATTAAACGTTCTGTTTTGCACGTTAAATTACCATCTCAAGGAAAGTCATTTCAATCGCACTATACATTTGAAACTTAACAAAGAAAAGTAGGTACTTAGTTCTAATACCAACTGGTAATGTTATGAGTTACACATTAAATACTATAAAGTCATATACTGTTCAGAAAGCATATCATCACTGCCATGTAAGAAAGAATATGTATATTAAAAATAGCAGAATATTTTTCCATATACATGTCATTTAAAGGAATACGAAAAACAAGATAAAGTAAATGGAAAGAGATAAAGACGGTATAAAAGTTTAAACATGAAGACTATAATTTTCATTCTTAATTGACGCATTATATCCTCTTCTTTACATAGAAAACTTATGGTTTTATGGAAACCTTATATGATAAAATATCTTACAGAATATAAGATGTATAAGAACAAATTTTTTTCTGCAGAACAACATTATTACGATCTTGGTGCTTTATAACAAAGAAGTCGTGTCTGATTCAGATAAGCATGGTTAATTTGATTGATACTGCGAAGCAACCAAATATAATCTGTAGTATTTGCAAGCTCACAATTCCTTTAATTCTTGTGATATCCACTAACCTATTTTAAGTTTAAAATTCATTTGCAGCTACTCCTCTTGAGCAAATTCAATGTATATTCTTAGATACCACTTTGTCATCATTTACTCTAAATAGGTACTGTTTAATACCGAAAATTTGAAAAATTGTAAATATGATATGAAACTTAGTTTTTCAAATCGATCATTTAAAGCATAAAACACGAAGCAAAGACCAATAGATATTGCAACGGCAATAAAAGATATTCGACCAGAACAGTGATCTTTTCGAGGAAATTGTCGTTTTAGATTGCGATCATTACTAGATGATGGTTTTCAAATCAAATAAACTGTTAGCGGATGTGGAGTCTAGTTGTCACTCGTCCATGAAAATCGAAGTTTTGTCATCCGGCTATATAAATCTTGGGGCGCAACCCCTATTCCCGTCTTACACCGCCAGAGGAATATACCGAGCCAGACTATTAGATTTTAACTTTATCTTCGATGGTACTTTCGATTTCGCTCGACGAGTACAACGTTTATAACATCATATTCCGGAGGAAACGATCTTTTAGGGGGCATGCCCTGAAAGTGAGTGTAAAACTTAATAGACGGAAATGTTCGTAATTGATGTTTGTCAATAAAATCCCAAAGTAATAAGACATCGTAGCGGAAGAAATTAAACCTTTCTTCGTTTAGTTATATATTTTTTTTAACACAACATAATAATGAAATATAATATCTGTTGGTCTGACACTTATTTACAACATAAAGGCTATAGGAGGATAAGTATGACCCAGCGGTCTTAGCTCCGATCATGCTCGCTTTTTTTTGTTAAATTAGTTCCTATGCCAGTAATTATCACAGCAATTTTCAACCCTTAAAAATTCATCCCCAAGGAGTAATCGTTAAATAAAAAAATTTTTTCAAAAATTCATAACTTGAGAACGACTACTTTGTTTTTATTGAAATTTAGCCAGGACGTACATATAACTATGGTCTCTGTTCAAAAAAAATTCCAGACTTTATGAATTGACATAACCTTAGAAAAAAAATTAAAACATTTTTCAATGACTACTATTGGTAGGTTATGTTTGAGACACAACTACCAAACTTTTTTTTTAGCTTTCTAACACCATTTTGCACCATATATAATTTTGGTATAATTTATTTCTTGGTGCGTCATATGCAAAAAAAATAAAAAATCTAATTTTAATCATATTTAATTTTTTTTAATATGTTATAATTACGGCACACCCATCTTAATTTTTTTCTAGTTTTCTAACGTCATTTTGCACCATATATAATTTTGATATAATTTATTTTTTGGTGCGTCATATGCAAAAAAAATAAAAAGTCTAATTTTAATCATTTTCAATTTTTTTCATTATGTTATCATTAGTTAAAATTATATATGGTGCAAAATGGTGTGAGAAAGCTAAAAAAAAGTTTGGTAGTTGTGCCTCAAACATAACCTACCAATAGTAGTCATTGAAAAATGTTTTAATTTTTTTTCTAAAGTTATGTCAATTCATCTAGTCTGGAATTTTGTTTAATCAGAGACCTTAGTTATATGTACGTCCTGACTAAATTTCAATAAAAGCAAAATAGTCGTTCTCAAGTTATGAATTTTTGAAAAAATTTTTTTATTTAACGATTACTCCTTGGGGACGAATTTTTAAGGGTTGAAAATTGCTATGATAATTACTCACATAGGAACTAGTTTAACAAAAAAAAGCGAGCATGATCGGAGCTAAGGCTGCTGGGTCATACTTATCCTCCTATAGCCTTTACATTTACAACATTTAAACAATTGAATTTGTACTAAGTTTTTATTGTTAATGAATGACGCAATCACTTTCGTTATCCGCAACCATTTTCCTTCTAGTGTGCAAATTTTCAATACCAGTTCGATACAAATCTATTTTTGAAGTAAAATTTCTGGACGTACGACGTTACTTTCCGGTCCTCTTAGTATTTTGATAAGTGAAGTTTATGAGGATAGAATATTAGTATATTTCTCTCTTTTCTTATCATCAGCGGATAATCGGCACTCGATTCAAATAACGAATAAAAGAAATTTGGAACTAACTAAAGATTCTAACTTTTAATTTTAGCTTCAATCATGCACGACGTATCTAACTTATTACTTTTTCTGTATTTGAAATTCAAAATGCAGCAGATAAAGTTGTAAGGCTTACCTCTTATTCAAAATTTCATACAACGTGCTCCGCACAATGACATTTTGTAATTTACATGTGCAAGGTATTCTTAGATGAAGTGTCAGAATACTTCACACAGTATATAGCAGATATTTAACCCATAGACGCCGGACAATTTTATCACTATGTATGCTAGAACTAATCGTTAATTTCGTGAAATATAAATTTACCGCTGAGGTTTTAACATTGTTTGCTTTAAAGTAAAGTTGATATAAAAATTGTCTAATAGGACATTTAAGTTCCAAATTCTATGCTATGAGTATAAGTCGATATTACAAGGCAATTGTTATCAAAATAGAAGGGAGGAAACTCATACCTTTAAGAGTGGTTATCTTTAATATATTTAGCAAAATTTAAATTGCTGCTACTTCTCAAACCAACCTCGTTTTCAGCTCTTAATATACTATTTCTATTTCTTTCGACTGATCGGAAATCTAAAATGAGCAGAAATATCTTTCGGTTGGCAACAAACGATTAATCTATTATTATGTTACTAGGGCGACGACCCAGAAAGGACTGCATGCAATGTCCTGTACGAAAATATCCTTGCCGACTTTCCTATTTCATTCTATAACCTCTTTAATATTACTGTAGTGTATCACCACTGTTACAATTTTTAGAGTAATAATACTCTAGAAATCTCTGAAGTTAGTGATGCTAAACATCAGAATTAATATTGTAAAAGTAGAAAAGTTGCGATATATCTTAATTTCATTCTCATAAAAACAATAAAAATAAGTGAAAATACCTTGAGAAGCATAGGACTATTATTCCCTTCTCCGACAATGAATGAATTTCACATAAAGTCTGCAGAATTTCAGTATGTTACATTAAATGTGTCGTATTAGCTGAATCCTTATTGTCGCATCTATTTCTGACAATCTACAGCTTCCTGAAAAATTTGATATTTTACTTTTCTTTATCGCATGGAATATAATAGTAAAAAGTAGTGAGGACTTCTTACAAATTATATACTGAAATTTTGAACTACCCACGGAAGTCTCACTTTCTAGAACATAGTGATCAATTGGAAAGACGGTGAAAAAGTAAGGTGAATAGGATCACCATAAATAATACAGATAAATTAAGAAACCTATGAAAGGAACTTAAAATGATTCAAGACTCCGGATTAATTTGAATGGCAATTGAATTACGATTTGAATAATTTTCTTCAGTTTGATTGTTAGTGCAGGTTGTATAATTCTGAACGTCCAACAAGAGACACAAGTCTAACGTATCCTGATTATTCTCAAAACAATTCTCTATTAAGGATGATTTGTAGGTACAATCGGAGACATGAGTATGTGAAATTTTGATTAAACCAATATCTCTCAATATCTTTTAAAATATGGCATTTTAACAAAATGTCTTTTGTTCCCAAGCTTATTTTTAATATCAAATTTGTAATAAAATGGAAATTCATTTGATTTTAATTAATTTTTCAATGAAATTTTTGATATTTGTCACAATCATAAAAAAAACTTTTGATAGTGGTTGTACCCTGAATTTAACTATTAAAAAAAATACGTAAATTTTTTACATCAAAAAACACTAATACAAATTTTTTCAATGTATCATTAAAGACGATTAATTTCTGATTGTAAGTATAAAAGTCCTCCGTTATTGTGTGCCATCGTACGGAGGGTTGCTACAGAAGATAATAGTGATTCATGGATTGCGCGAGCGTAATGCCGGCAATAGCGGATAAGTTCCCTGAAAATGCCGCCGCCACCACGGCTTTTATTTCGTTTCGACCTTTTCGTCGATAAATAATTCGGACGGTGGTTCCTCTTCCTTTTCCTCCACTATCACTCTTGCCCTCTTTCACCTCCTTCCGAGTCTCTATCTCTCTTCTCTCTCTCTCTCTGTCTCTCTCGCTCTCTCTCTCTCGCTCACTCCAACTATCCCTCTCGAATCGAGCTAACTCACGCAAACGTCTCTCTTATCAAACGGGAGTCCATTATTCACGCGTTTGCGAAGCTTTCCCTTTGCTTTTACAATGGGTAACCAGTTGACTCTTGTTTGAAAGCGATCGATCAAACGCTTTGCCGAGCATCATACACAGAGTGTCCTATTTTAATCTATAAATGGGTATATCTTGGAAAGTACTAATTAGAAGAATTGGAAATTCATTACGAAATATTGGTTGAAGCATCTATTGTAAAAACGCCTAAGTACACTTCAGAGACATTTTTATTTAAAATGAAGTCCGTACTTTCAATTGACGTATAGAATTTGGTTACAGCTTTACCGTTCCCGTAATGTCTATTTTCATATTACTGAGTGGTTTTTACTAATTGGTTTACATATATCTTGGAATTAAAAAGGTCATGGTTTGTGAACGTTCGTTAATTTTAGATTGCTCGGTGATTTTGCTTAAAATTCGCTATACAAACTCTTACCTATATAGCTTTGCGAAAGGTAGCCAGGAATAACAAAATTGCACAGATTTTGGAATGCATTTTTTGGAGCGTGACAAGGAAAATACGATATATGGTTAGTAATAATCTGAAGCATTATTATTTTAAAGTTTTAAGTCATTTTCTATCCTGGAAACTTTTAATAACATGTGGGACGCTTAAATGTTTGTGACCCTAATTTTAAAGTGTTCTAGGTTGCTTTGTAAGGGATGTATTGCCGTGTCACACATTAAGTGAAAATCATTCATTCTTTTGTTAAAGAAAGTGCTGTTAGTGATATCTAAAAAAGTTGTGCAACATTTACATTTACAGTACAATTAAAAACGAAATGATAGATCGGATTTTACTTTACAATATATATTATTCGTAATCGTCTCAATCGATGCCATTTAGAAATAATATATCGAATTTTCTTAAAGTTCACCTTCATGTGCTACTTCAAAGAAACATAATATTAAGTTGATCAAATTATAAGATCATTTGAAAATCACAATATTTTTACAGATTGTGTATACACAAATTGAAAAGAAACATTGTTGTTAGTTAATGTCATTTGATTTTGTGACAAGTTGTGTATTTTTCTCTTCGTAATGAAGGACGGCTATTTGTCGACCGGAGTTGAAATAAAATACTTCTTGTTCAAATTTTTCGATACGTTTCGGTAACTGTATGTTACCCTCTTCAGTCGTAAAATTTATTAAAAGAAGACCTAGGATCTTTTTCCGTTTGAGGTGGGCCTAGGTGCCCTTTGTCTCAGATGTTGGAAGGAGACTTGTCACATTTGACGTCACCGACCGAACAAAAACAACCTTCGTCATTTGATTTTGGAATGTGATGTTTTAACTCTTTGCAGTCGTATATCTACCTTTGACCACAAATAATTCAGACTTCGCAGTTATTCAAAATCCAGATAAGAAATCCAAAACTCTTCTAACGCTTAACAAAAAGTGAATACGATCTAGGCACTCTTGTAACAATAAGGTACAATTGTAAACGGTTAATCCGAAAAGTTATTTTGAAACGTATAATTTCATAAAAATCATTTACACATTTCAACTTACAAAATTATAAATTGACAGAGTTAAAGATTAATATACTTTATTAATGCAGTAAATATACGAATTTTATTCTTTACTCCATTATTTTGATCTTATATAACATGGTTAATTGTTTAGTCCAATTATTTACAATATTTGCTTTTAAAAGAGAAAAACAGCACAGTTTTTCTGCCATTCTGTTTCGAACAAATATATACATATAAGAGGAAAGAGTTTAACAGAACACAAAGATATCTGCATTTATATCAGGTGGATCCGATCCTGCTATCGACATTGGACTAGGGATGAAAAGCAAGCATCAACTCAGCTCACCCTCTACCGAAACCAGCTGCTGATTCAATACTCGTTTTTCTGCGGCATAACTTTCTATTTGCATGACCTCCTCCTATGCCGTTTACCCTATCTTCCCCGTTTCTTTTTTCTCCTCTCTTGCCTTCCTGCCTTCTTCCTCCCTAACCGCCTTGCCACGACTACTTTTCTAAGTCAGGGGCTTCAAGTCGCTGTGTGTCGACATGTGTTGTATAATATTGAAATATTTCGATACACGGTTCTGGAAACAAAATCCTCTAGCTTGCATACTTTCGAATATTGCCGCATGTCGCGTTTGAAATAACAACTTCGTCAAAAATACGCATACGTTCACTTGCAGATAGGTTCCGAAAAGGAGAAAGAAAAAGTTCGACTGTCTGAATTTCACTGTTCTTGTTACGTAATACTTCATAATGTTAGATTTTGTGCAAGTATAAGAAATATTTAATTTGATGTGAATGTTATTTATGGTAAGGAGAATATGAAAATTCTTTATGAAATCTGGAGTATAGTGTCTCGCTGCTGTGCGGGCAATAAATCAGAATTTGTTTACAATTAATACTGTAGTTATTTCCTCAGGTTTGATTGCACAAAACTTCTCAAGCCCGCAGTCAGCATCATATATACATACATACATAGGGTCAATAATAGGGAAATATTTTTAACAAGTTTCACTCTTTCTACTGAAGTAAGACTTTTTCTATTAAGATTCTATCTTTCGAGAGCAAAAATGTGAAAGATAAAGATAGTTATATATTGAGCAGTACTTTACTTTTTTAATAGAAACATTTAAATCGTCGTTTGGAAGTCGCAAAAACTTTCATTGAATTGAATAGGGTCACCGGTGACCCGCATAACGTACAAGGTATTAAAGATATCCATTTTTGGCATAGTTTCATCGAAAAACGATTCATATATAGTCAGCTTTGTAAGATTCAATATTTCCTTAAAAAATCTTTGTCTCTCGCGTAAGATTCTAACTGCATGGACAGATTTCCGTTTACATATTTTCTGAAAAAGCTTCTAACAAAATAATAAATAAATAGTAACAATCTTTTATTCTGTAAAGTATATAGTGGTCACATACAGAAAAGTATTGGCATGCTTTAAACACGACTGATTTGTTTAACATGCTATACATCAGTCTGTACTTAAGGGTTAGTAAACTAATTCGACGTTTAGTTTAGAGGAAGAACATTAGAAAAAGAAATGAACTGAAGAGTAAAACAATAGCATGTATATAAATTTCAGCACAATGAAGTACTCGCAGAAATTTTTTGTCAACATCATCTCTCTCGCAATTTCCTGACTCCTGCTGTTGTATGAAACACCGATTTACAAAGGCTACACACGCAAAGCCGCAGAAAGTTTTCAATAAATCCTGCTCGAACTTCGTACTGAGACGACGAGAAAGCGAGTAAGCAGAGTATTCGACAGAGGGGTCGTTTTTATAACGCGCATTAACAGGATAACCTGTGCATCCGTCAGGCTGACAAATCTACTCTCTTTTAGTATTCTCCCATACCCTTCTACCGCTATCAGCCTCTCGTGGTTATCTGCAGTACCGTGGAGATTCTGTCTCTCATATAAACGATCTCCACTATTTCTTCTCCGCACAAATTGCCCTTCTCGTTACTCGATCTCAATTTCATTCACTCTCTTTTCTTTTCTTCCTTTAGCGCCATTAGTGTCATCGGATAATTTATAAATGTCCGAGGAATTCTGAGTTAATAGGCATGGATAAAGGCTTGTGGAAAGTTTCAATAAACCTCTCTTTCTCTCTCTCTCTCTTTCTCGTTTTGTCGATTTATAATATTTCGGACAATTTACTGTTTGAAAATTTTATAATAATAGTAGGATTTTTCTGAAATATGATAAGTGTGAAATAAATGAAACTCTAGGTAATTTATGGTTGTGGTTAATATTTTATGGACTTAGTTTGAATCTTGTAATCTGCTAATTACTTTACATCTTAATTTAAATATTCTTGAACATTTCCAAAGGAATTTCGAGAACTAATATACTTTCATTTTGATGAAATTTTGGACAAATATTTATTAGATAGGTATATCAAAGGCACCTCTCGTTCGTTCGTACCGATTTGTCCGAATTGTCTTTTCTATATACGTGTTAGTAAGTCTTAAGCAATAAAAAATATTACTGCGTCGGGGAGTTTCGCCACAAGACATTTTATTATTACAACGTATCCTTTAACCCTTTGCCGTGCACATTCTATTTTGACAGCGTTCGCAACAACTCAGAATTAATTTCTGAAATCACAATTTTTCTGGGATATCTGCAGGTAATGTAATCGAACGCAATAGTAATAATATAGAAATGATTTCATTTTGCGACCAACAGATATTTACAATTTATTAGTTTTTGGAATACTTTGCTGCTCCATTTACAGCGTCATGAGCGTCACACGTTATTGTAGTTTAAGGGGTTAATTCAAAATATGGCGTCCACAGAACAACAGATAAATATGAGCTTCATTCCTCTAGCGGGGTTTCTTCCATGCTCTTCTATATTCTGCTGATACATTATTGTCCGTTGTGGTTGATATGATCTTCGACTCTTCATAATAGATATATCACCGAATCCACTTAATAACCAATTTCATCTCGAAGGCAGTTCTGCTTCATCATAACAATATCATAAAGTAATTAAAATGAAAGTTATACAGTTTCTTGAGATTCATGAAGCTGCATGGTAATAAATTTTTCGAAAAGAACAATTTTTTTTCGTGTACTTGGATCCACTCACTCATTGCTTGGGGGAATTTCTTAAAATATAAAATATTAATATTTTTATAAAGAATATTAATAAATTTTAATATGGAATGTAATTAAATTTATACCAACGAATATATTCGGTGTTTAGCACGTTCTGTTATTTTTAAACGTATCAGGTTGTGTTAGGTTTCTTCCGTAAAATTTTTTCAACACGTCCGGGAAATAAAATTAAAGGAAGAATGTTCACAAGGATGATATGTATAGATAGGTGTGAATAAATTATAGATGGATTTGAAAGATAAACAAATATTTTTTCCTAACAGAATTAAAATTGTCTTCGACTTCATTCTACATATTTACAATTAACATAACTGCACTATACAGTTATTGTCGGTGTTTCCCCAATGTGATATGTGCATCCGTGCTATAATCATTAATTGGTAAGTTTATTTGCCGAATGTCCACAGTTAGAAGAATTACAAAGATTAGAGGTTGTAATAAAATAAAAGGGAAAAACATATCTGCGGCCATTCAGCTGTTTCAGTGACACTTCATCAACATGTTCTATAAGTGAAATCTGCAAAAGTGTTGTCTATTCATGAGCTGTTAAATGTTTATAACGGAATTATAATAAAAATACGAAATGACAACTAACTAATGTGTCAGTGATACACAATGATTTAACACATTGTATATATCTGTTATATATTATATCTTTGTACCAGAGAAATTATACATTATTTTACTTTGCGGAAGTACCAGTCTAATATTTATACTGTTAAACAATAGTGTCGAACAAGAAGACATTTATGACTTCATATACCTTTATTATTACAACTGTTAAATGAAGAGCTATATATTTAAGTATTATATTTTTCTTTTCATCTCTACCAAAATATACTGGATATGTTTCGGGAGAAATAATTGAAACGCTCTGTTTTTAGAAAATAAGGCAAGAACCACTCTATAATCGTAAATTTTAATTCTACCAGTAAAGCTATTTTCCAATATAGGTATACCAATAAGACCATCTATGCAGTATCTACTTGCGAATAATGCACAATATATTATCAGCAATTCGGAAACTTTCATGTGAACAGAAGTACACGTTTCTCTTCAACGTGGACCAGAGAACAAGGGCAGTACCGGGGTGAACTAGTCTAATTTACGATTTTGCAATTCTAATTCTCGCAATGGCAACCCTTAACCAGATATGCAGATTTGATCCTCCTTCGGACTACGCCTGTACACATCAGTTTCAACACCAATGAAAATTTTCTGCTATTTTCATCGTTAGTTTACGTTTCGAAATTGCTTTGTTAAGAATGCAAAAGCGATACTTAAAAATGAGGGAGTTCTAGTACGATTTAACGCGACTAGATGGATATTTGGGAAGTAGGTGAGCCAGAAACATTACTTCAATTTGTAGTCCCAAACAAAGGTAATTGCGGTAAGTATTGTTAATGGCACGCCAAGTGCGTATACAAGACGGCGGCTCAAATTTATCTCCAACTCTTTTAGTACCTTTATTGTTTCCTCTTCACGTAGGTATATCTCCCGTTTCTACCTCGATGACGCTCTATATGTCTCTTTTATTCTTGTGAATTTATTGGTTTTCCACTTTCCCATTTAAAATTTTATTCGGTTTCCGCTCCTACACTTTCCAACGTTATGAAACAGTTTAGCTTTTGCTTCGTTGCAATTCATTTCTGAAGTTAATACAATAACAATTGTAATGCAAATATAATAATTATTTAAGAGGTATTTCTCAAAATGAATTAATTTCCCAACTATTTGCCGTTATTTGGAAAGAGTAAACGCACTGATAAAAAGTGTGATTATTATTAGATCTCGATGCATGCTCAATTGTTTTATTGATGTTTGTTAAAAACATTATCTTTAATTAACAGATTGTATGCCATAGGGATTACTGATGACCTGCGTTATCAAATTGAATGGTATGACTTCTAAATCGTAGTACGATTTTGGTGATACATTCAATTTTTCAAAATTGGTGTTTAACACATTGTACGCCGGTCCCGCGATAATGCGTGATTTCAAATATATGATTTTAGATTTTACCGATCAATATCAGTCATATTATTTTATCTTGAGGAAAACGGTAACGTGGGCGAAGAAGGCAATATTATTCCCTTTAAATTGTGCATTACTTAATGTATTTAAATTTCATATTTATTTAAATAGCAACATTATCAAATATAATAAATTTAGTAGCAGATATTTAGCCGGCGTACAATGTGTTAAAAGGCAAAGTCGTGATGAGTGTGTAACTATTTGTATCGTTAAATGTTCTGGTCTATAAGGATGTGATTTTAATAGAAAAAGACGCACGTCAGTAAAAATATTAGAAGTAGAGAGATACTATAATACTTTGGTATTCGACGCGTTAATTTAGTTTGGTTTGCAAAGTATTATGTGGGCCGTTTACTTTGAAACTGACATAAGCAACTTTTTTAAAAAAGTTCGTGTTAACGACAACGTTAATTACGGCATCTTTTTATTTTGATAAAAGCGTATAGTAGGAGAAGGGGATTAAATGTGTCCTTGAACCGATTTCAATGGGAGTGGTCTCATTCGATAGATAATACTCAGCGACCGTTGTCTACCAAATTTTAACCCTGTATCTTGAAAGGAAGGGTATGGGGAAAATTTTAAAAACAGGTTTTTGCTCTATTTTCCCTTTCTATTGAGGTGCAAAAAATGCGAAAAAATGTTAACTCATTCTACACGCGACCGTACATGTTTAAAATTTTTCTTACAATTAGATTTTTCCATTGAAGAAGCTAAGTGTAACAAATAAACCTTATACTACTATACCCTTTGTAATCAGTATGATAAAGATAACTTAAACTTTGTTGGAGAGAAATTTTGTTAGTTAACGATATAACAAACATGTTTCTTTTGAGAGTTAATAAATGTTTATTTTGATAAGTCACTTTACTACGGTGAAAAATAGTGATTTCTCAATTGTTATGCAAAATTATTTATACTAAAAAAGATATGAGTATCCAGTATAACAATTACAAGAAAATCTTTGCGATTTGTGCCAGTTTTTTTAAACACGTTCAGACGTAGACCCTTAAATATATCGATTTATAGAGAAACTGATTTATGCCACTTTCAAAATAAACGGGTCAAATAATACTTTAAGTCTGTAGAGTGAATACGGATACTATAAACAGGTCAATTTAATATCCTTTTCAACCAGCAATTCTAAGTGCTTGTAATTCTAGATGTGATTTCTAATTTTTTTGTTCACATTCGTACAAGAAAGCATAACAAAATCAGTCTGTATTGAATAACTAGTTTATATAAACAACGTTACCTTATGTTAGTGTACAGAAGTTAGGATATATGCAATAATGAATTTGATGCGAATATTTAAATCATAGTAATGCATTGAAAAAAAATATATATTATTTGTATGGAAAAGAAAGTAGTAGCCAGTTTCGTTATCTAATCGTTAAGAAAACGTGTTATTTTTTTTTGGTTACATAGCATCAGTTTATTTTAACAAACAAATGCTTTTCGTTTAAAATAATGCGCAATTTGGATGTCAAATGAAATATCTTGTCGCTTCGTATTTTATCTGACGGCACATTTCTGCAAATAATTCCCAAATACTTTCCAAGACTTTATTTATTTTCTATCAATTTCATTAACAGCGACAGGAAAGTTCTAAACACGTATTCCTAAAAGTTAAATATAACTATATAATTGTAAAGTTATGTTGTATCAAAGTTTAATACTTCATATACTCATTTCAATAACCAGTTACGTAAAATTATTTCTTACTGTATTGTAGCAACGTAATTCAAGTAGGAAATCATATGAAAATAAATTACTTGGTTTTAGTGTAGATAAAGCAAAATTTATTATATTATTTGTTAAATGGCAATAGTAACATATTCGATATAATTTAATAATTTAAAGGATTATTTGTTATCCTCTTTCAAATAAAATTTGATGAAGTGTGCTGCAATAAGAAATACTCAAATTGTAACATTTCCGCTTCAGATCATAAATTAATATTTTATAACTAATACACACGCTATTTGCAAGTAAATATTACAAAATAAAAGTGTTGTTTCATATCGAAAAATAGCTTCTACTGCTAGAATTACAATTTTCGAGTATAAAAGTAGCTCTAATTTCTCTTACAAATAAGGTAATACTGATAAACGCATAAGATCCAAACAAACGTGTTCATTAAGAATTTTTCCACATTGTAGAATAATTAAAAAAAACATATACAGTGAATAATTACACACGGTATAGAGAATTTAAAGTGTTGGGCAGAAAAAGCAAAAATTAAGACCATGCCGAGCGGTGTTAGATTCAGTGAGGAAGGTTATAAATTGCGAAAGCCCACGAACCGAAGTCCCTTGGGCTAGTGCAGGAGAAACTTTTCTGCTGGCGCTCGTGTAACTCGAAACTTGTGCAGCCGAAAACGGAAAGGAGCTTCCTCGTACATCACCCCGCTTAATTCTACCATAGCTACAGCCGACATTTCTTCTACTTCTGTCGCTTTTTCGCAGATTAACGCAATACATGGATTGGATGAAATGCGAAAATTATACGAATATTCTACTAACCATAATCTGCAACGGTGATAAAGTGCGTCGAAACTTTCAACGAATTCTATGATGATTTTCAAACCATTATAATTCATCCTGAGCAGTACATTTGTAGTATAATTATGTAATATAATTATTTCAAAATTCTAAGACTGCACATTATTTACAATTCCGAAGAAATTTTGTGCACGTTTGAATGTTAAATTAGAGAGAGATTCCGACATTTTTTGAATATTTAAAAAATATGAGTAGCTATCATTACTAACAAAAACTCCGTTTAGTCCAGATACCTTTTAACGTTATTAAATCTGACTTTATCGAACCTGTTTAATATGTAATCAATGTTGCCGTTAAAATGCAGAAAGATATTGGATTCTATAACATAAAAATAACTTAGGTATAACTGTTACAGTAAATCGTTCTTAACAACGTTCGATGAATTTAGAGTTATAGTTGTAGTGAAAATATGAAACGACATCATATTTTACAAAATAGAATATCTTATCACTAGACTCCGGATGTTTATGCATTTATGACAAAATGAATACGGCTAAAATACACAAAACGAACATAATATAAAAATATATCCGAAATATCCAAAGTATGGTATTCGTTGTAACATTTATCGAGTGCAACAAATCCCTAAATAGGTTCTCTTGTCTTAACTGCATTTGTTGAATTTGAAATTTGCATAAACATCCGGAGTCTACTTATCACACTTTATTCGCGATGTTGTTCAGATGGATGGTTGCATTCGGTTTACGTGTCTTCATCGACACAGGTAACAATCATTTGCTGGTACCTCTACCTCCAATTAGGTACTTCAGATTTCTTTTTGCTTTTTTATTAAACTCCTACTAGATTTTGACAAACCTCCTGTACCTTCTCTATCTTTATCTATTTGACCCAAATGTATTACAAAACTGCCTGAGAAAATATTTGAAAGGTATAAAATACAATTTTTCCTATTTAGAAAAAACTCGACGATATTGTTATTCATATTCACCCTTTACGAAGGAACGCTTTTACAAGTACCCTTTGCACTGGGTCGAAAAAATGTTGGTAAAGACAGCGATATCATGTACTAAGACGTTAAATATAAAAAGTTAATTGAAAAATATTTTGTGTAACGGTACTTTGGACTTTATTAAAAACCAGTAACATTATTTCAGAATATACAATTTCATTTTAGTTTTTATATTTTCTCAAAATGTGGAATTTCTCGAAAGAATCCCCAACGTTTATGGTAGATTTACGATGGAGATTAACGAAACGGAATCTACTTCCTTTCATTCCTCTTTGAATTTTTTAAATTCCTATTCGAAACACAACTGCTTATAAAGTGCAATACGTATTACTACCAACAACGTATAGTCAGATTCCAAACCGAAACCCCAATGATGGTTTCGAAATTATATAGATAACGAAATTATTTACTGTTCCGTTTACGACGATATTCAACTTAGGAAGTAGAAATGTGATGTCATTTGTACGGTGACTTTCGTCCGCGAAAGATTAACACCAAATGATATACATTTTATTAAATACACTAACATGGAAGCCAAGTGCATAGAATGAAACTGAAGAAGAGGCTCTTATTCTATCTGAAAACTTTCGCGATCGATGCAATTTATTTTTCTACGCAGCTTCTTAATAAGAACTGTCGTGAGATTCGTAATGCATCATTTCTGCTCGCATTATTATAAATGGCTCTAACTTCCCACCGCATACATTATAATATATTATGGTACCAAGCAAGGGTGCCTCGGTATTCTTCTCTTGCCAGTTTTTATGCCATAATCGCGCAGTTAAGGAGATAAATATGACGTCAGTGGCAGAAGCCAACGACGTGGGGCACGTGTTAGGAAAAAGTATATTTCTCTCGCTTTCGACTAAACTGCTGTTTAGCCAGAAACTGTGAAAATTGATCGTTACGGTAGAGGCAGAATAGAATGGATAAGAAAAAAGTTCAAAGGAGCTGAAAGACAGATGAGAGATAAAAATATATATTTTAGTACGGTAACTACAACCCGGTCGATACAATTATCACAACGGGTACAAACAGTTTTCGAAGCATTTTCGCTAAAAGTGTTTCCAATTTGCCAGTCTATTATCGGAAAGAAACAATCCTCTTACTGAAAGTTCTTCCTCATAATCGGTATACCGCACGGTATTCTTTCACTTTTCTGGAAGCATTTCAGTTTTCAGTGAAAAGAAATATACCGACAATAAGATCGTTTATAGTAATACGGTCTTTCATTCTTTTTATTCATGACACAAAGAAGCGTCATACTTCCATTAAAATCTTAGTTATTGTATATTTTTCGTTCCACGTTGACAGGGCATACATTAAAATTCGTTAAAATTTTTTTCAACACTAGATCTATGGAAGCCGTCAAATTGACGGATTCCAATTTTTGTTGGAAACGATTTTGAAATTCATAGAGATGCGGGACAGCAGATATTTCATTTGTATATTATAATTAGACTGCGGATTTTTATGCATTTAAGACAAATTAAATACGACTAAAATATACAAAAAGAACATAATATAAAAATATATCTAAAATATCCAAAGTATGGTATTTGTTGTAATATTTATTAAGTGCAATAAATCCCTAGATAGGTTTTCCTGTCTCACCTGCATTTTTGAAACTCGAAATTTGCATAATCATCCGCAGTCTAATTATAATATACAAATGACTTAGCTGATCACCTTCTTTTTCAGTTGATCCTTTTTTTCAGAGTAATTATTTCAAACATTTAAGTATACTCGAATCAACGTCCGTAAATCTAGCGTTAAGCTAAACCTTTCTTTTCCTAATACAATCTATACGTGATAAGACAAGCGATAACTACCTGATGCTTCATTTCCACGTCGGTGATACAATTCGCAGATTAATATTGCAAAAACACTTTTTTCAATTTAGTTAACGTCATATTCACCTCGAGGAAAAATATCAATCTAAAAGCTGTCTAGAGTAGTCTTATAACGAGCTTCAACGATTTACGCTGTAATCGGGTTTAGTTTATCTTGTCAAGACACGTGGTGTATAAGTATTTGGTATCTACATAGGTCTATTCTCTCCTTCGCCTTCTCTCTGTGCTCCTCTCGCTCGGCCCATCTTTGCTCATCATCTTCTCGAAGCAGTTAGGCGGCTCGGGCTGTAGGTAGAGCCAACGTTTCTCTGCTCTCTAGGTAGCTAACTCATAACTACGTCACATCCTGATGGTAATTGAAAACGTTATCTCGCACCCTGGTGCCTCCATCCTTTCCTACTGGCAAGTCTACCTCGGCTTTCCTTCCTTCGCCCATCTTTCTCAAAGCTCGAGGCTGCTCCTCTCTTTCTCTCTTTCTCTCTTTCCCTCATCCTCCTGAACGGTCTGGTAATTAACGCCCCCACCCACTTAGTTGGGCGTTCAGATAACTCTTGGAAAACTCATGATGGCCTGGTGCGCGTCTTCTTTCTTATTTTTACGTGGAGATAGAAAATACTATCAATACAATGACACATATACACAAGATCGTTCGCGTTGTCGTTGTTCTGTTCTTCATTTTTTTTTTCTTTCCTGTATATCCAGTTTCCAGTTTCTGCTTTCCCCTTTCAATGTGTCTCCTTCTTTTAACTTTTTCATCCTTCTCTCTACAGTTGAAGTGTAATTGCAACTTGTATTTGAAGGAAAATCGACTCATTGTCAGTAGTTTCTTCGTACTTTGACTCGCCCATTCTATACGGGCAGATGGAAGGTTGTTTTCTATCATATTCCTTACAAGTTTCAAAAACACAACGTGTTATTAGCATTTATAGTTCTTATTTCAAGAAATAACTAACAGAAAGGGAAATCTCCACGTCGTTATTATTTGCACAGAAAATTAAACTGGTATTTCTAAAGCTGCTAACTGTAAGTTGAAGTTCATTAAATATAATAATGTTATTTAAACATTATTAAATAGTATTTTCATATTACAGATTTTACCTTCATCTAGATCTACCAACGTGGTTAAAGCAACTCGTATTGATTTTTTGGGAATATTTCTGAAACTTATTTTCCAATTTTCTACGCCTACGTTGTAGACAGAAAGAGATTAACACATTTTTCCCAAAATTCCCTAAGTTTACAGGAGAGTCCTATACTAAAAATTCTAAGTTGATCTTATAAAACACAGATTAGCAGACCGATCATATTTTCGGCCCCTTGATTCCTCTTCTTCCAAAGTTCTTATTTAATATATTTAAATGAAATAAATTTAACGTCGGTCGTTCTAGTCTTAAATCAATCAAGTATTTTGTTTTATCCGTTTCTCTTATTGTAACGTATTCACTTATCAGTTTTAAATATATTAGATCGATCGTTGGTAAATCTAGTGTTAGTGTGTAAAATTGAATAAAAACCAATTGATTCATTTTTTATTTCAATAATTCAATTGTTACGTCCCGTACACAAATTTTACACTTTTTCTTCTACTTTTTCTAACGAACCACCCGGTATACTATTTTTATCATTGGTTTATGAATTTGTAACAAAAGCCTACCCTTGAGTTAAGACGTAGAAACGCTTAACAGAACATAAAACAGATCTACCTACCACGTACCTCTTTGGAAGCATCGCAACCGTACAGTCACACGTGTTGACCATATTTGCTACAACTTTCTCTAAAATACTGATACTATATTTTACAAACCAACATACTTTAGTAAGGAATCAATTGGTTGCAATTTATTTAATTCATTTAGCCAATAGAAGTTATAACGCTGTCAATTTTGGCTACGCATTAGTCTGAAATAAGCAGATAATTCATTCGAATAGTCCTTGGACTTATTGGTTTTTAGCGTTATCTTATTCTCGAAGCATTCTCAGACGATGAATCCGAATTGTAACGTCGTTTCGAGAACGATATTCGTCGTTGCAGCGACGGCCGTCAGGAAATTCTAGGAAGTAGACCCCCTGTAAAAATCAGAGTAGGGAAAGTGCGAAAGTCGTGCCCCTCCAACGAAACAGAAAGCGTCACTCGCGTTGACGAATCCTGTGACAACCTTTAAATTTCAATAGTCCTAATTGGTAATTTTTTCGCGCGTTTTAAACGCAATGCATCGGACGACCGTCTTCACATCCCCAAAAGATCCAAACTTGCGAATCACTAGCGTCTTGGAAAGCACGGAGTGCAGATCGATTAGCGTCTTGAAAAGCACCGTGAACACATCTATTAGTGTTTTGGAAGGCACCGAGAACAGTTCGACTAGCGTTTTGAGAAGCACAGAGTACAGATCTACTAGCATCTCAGACAGCACAGCAAACATATCGAACAGCGTTTTCAAAATATAAAAAATTCGGAAGTTCAGTACAGTGCTATTATTATTAATCGTGAGGTACGTAAGACGCTGGTCCGAGGATCTTGATGTTAAGCTAAATTATCTGCGAATATCTCTCAAAAGTGACGCGATAATAGACTTGATCCCTCGTTAAATAACGGTGGTTGAAAAGTGACATTGTTCGTGAAAATCTTTAATAGTGACGCGACAATACTTTACCAAGAGCCATCGGAAATTTAATATAATTCTATTTAATCCATTGTTAATAATTATCTTCGTTATATTTATATCTTCATTGTATTTTATTTCGATTTCAATTTATTATTTTTATTTAAAGATAAACCGACCAAATATTAACATATTTTATTTTAAGTCATAGATTACAAAAATGTTGTCATCGCAACGATTCTGTTAGCGAGATTGGTGTTTTCTGCCCGTACAGCGAATTCATCGAAAACCCAGGCGAATTGTTATGACCGGAATCGACAAAGCGTAATTATATTTTTTTTTTTGTTATTGAAAATAGTATTTCACAGTGAGAAATCACTCTGAGGATACCGAATGTGTAATGCTATCATTGAATGTTCTTTTTATTGTTCACTATTGTTTTATCAACATAATTATTATAAAACTATCATATCAACATTGTTATTTCTATATATATTCTTTACCAATTAAATATCTATTATATATCGAACAAACAGAAACATATGTAAAGTAAAGTCAAGGCTTCATATAAAAATTAAGTTTGTAATCATTGATTCATACTAATTGTAAAATCTAACTATTTGAGTTTAATATAAAACTAATCTTTGTTCAATTCTAATTATTGAATTCTTTGAATCACCTTTGTTAGCATATCCATTCCCACTGTAAACGAAATTGGTGGATCGTGTAGAGGATTTTCAGAATAGCACTACCCGTATAAATAATTAATCGTTCGATAATAAAACATCGAGCGAGTTTTCTTGTTGACGCGACGGAAGAGTTTGCCTTAAGCTCGACTACCTACCCGTTACCGAAATTTATCATTATTAAAATCATTAAAGCCGATTCTATAACTCGTTCTTTCCTATTTCAAAACCTTTTATCCACCTCCGCCGCCCGTCACGCAACACAATACTTATCAATAGCATATGCAATTTCAATACAAAATCAAAGTCAAGTTAAGGTTATAACTTTGCCGATTTGGAAAACTTTTAATTTATTTTTTAATTCAGCTGTGATTATATCAAATATTATTTTCATCATTTATTTTTGTGCTCTGTTAAATTGTTAAACATAAATGCTATAAATAATTTCATTTCTCATTAAGTCACTGTTTATTCTGAATGCATTCACGCAGTTGTGCGGGGATGTACAAACACCATAAATTCGATCCGAAAATATAATATCATCCATATTCGAAATATCAACGATAACCATTTCTATAGGAGTGAAAAACAGTGCACAATTAATTATTATCGGATATAAATTTAATTATTCTTCCACGTTTTAAATCGTAGGAAATAAGAGATTAATAATACCAATCATGTTGTTTGAAGAACTTTGATCCTTCTAATACAAAACTTGTAACAACTATTATAACATTTAATTACAGTTCTCTGTCATCGTAAACAATTTTTTATGGATGCAGCTGTCTGCTTTCTACAAAATACTATGATTTTTGTATGGCTTACGGTGTATGTAAAAATTATCAGACAGAGCTAGTTCCATAACTTCTATAAATAAAGTATTTATTTATAGAATAAATTATCTTTTCATTCTTTACCAATGTTTCGTCTCGAATACGCAAATGTATTATGTGAAACATGTGAATAAACAAGAAAATGTTTAGATAATAAGATCTTCAACAATTAAGGTTCTGAACTAGGGTGTCCTACAGTACTATTATTAATAAATATGATTCTCCCCATCATATAAAATATTTGGAAACAATAATATGATTTAATATATATTCAATTATTATCTTTATCATATAATTTTCTTTGAATATACATGAATTTTTATTCAATAAAGCAAATTTAACAACTGGAAATATCAATAAAATTAATTTTCCGTTTAGATCTAGGTTTACCGATGTTTTTTGTATATCTATCTCTACCGACATGGGTCAATAAGTAAGTATGTAGAAATTCTCTATATCACATAGAGAATTTCAAACTCATAAGGCTTTGAAAGAAATGAATTTCGATATATAGGTACTGGACTTATGGAACAAATAAAAGTCAGTAGAAGTGACAGAAAAAGATATAAACGGCTTCTTTAATTTTCTTCACGAAGTTCGAAGTGGGTCAAAACGACCCGCCCGGCAAACCCAGTGCTAAATATAAGAATCTGAACGAGCATAATTATTTTTGAAATTCAAATTCTATACATGAAAGCGAACAACAAAATATAACGACACTTTGAAAATAGTGATGAAATATAGAACAAAGTAATTTCTACATTCCTTTTGAGGGTGAAAATCTTTGTCTTATTACCTCTCTCTGAAGCAGGAACGATCTTAATTCTTTATTAATTAATGGGAGGACATCAGACGCCATACAAGAAAGGAGGTCTCTAGGATTTGAGAGTTTGCTGAAAGGGGAGTACGATTTATCACTGTCGGGGACAGATGTAGACGGGAGGAAAATCGATATCTTATGTGTCATCCTTCACTCCCTTCCGCTCATTTCTGCAAAGAAAGCTTTCTCAAGCCGCTTCAATCCCGCTGTGAAACTTATTATATAAGTATATTTCATGATAATTGTGTAAAATATTCACTACATTCGACGTCAAGCGTTCTTCTGCGTCATCAGAACATACGTATTCAGACAGTTGAATGTCTTATCACCTTTTATTATAATTGTTGAAAATGGATTACATTACATAGCAAGGATATCACAATATGTCTCTCAAAATAATTTCCTTACCGAGAGTTTGATGGATAAAATCGATTAATTTCTCCAGAATTTGTAATAATAGCTTGAGAAAAAGTATACATAAATAATGAATCAGCGGGATAATAACTTGATGTACTCATACGTCACATTTTCGCACTGGTATTACGATAATCAAGAATTGATACGCATTAACGAGTACAATTTGAAACTCCAAGTTGTTTTTTCTTGAAAATTATAATTCTAAATGTTTCTACAAATTCTTTGATATAATTGCAGCATCTGCTTCAGCCGAAATATGTATGTTCATTGTATGTATTACCATTAAAGCGTATAATTCAGTTATTCTATAAAATAATCCGGTATTTCATGAAATAACTGAACATTGCTACATAGCTATTTCATGAAATAATCGATTTAATACCAGTTATTTTATGAAATAACGGATTCCACGCTTTAACGATAACAGTACAAAATTAAAAAGATTAGCAGGTATAAAATGTTTTTCAAATATCGTTCTATACATTATCGCATGTGGCACAGTGATATCAACATTTAACAGATTCCAATATTTTAATCTCTCTGTGATGTTATATCTTTCCCTTTCGATTCTCCATGGATCGAGTAGTTACAGGACCTGAAAAAATAAGAAAATAATTCACGTATTACTTATTTATCTATCCGATGCCTCAGTGATTCCAACATCCTGCCTAGGAATGTCTTTCAGAAACAGAAATAGGTATCGATAGATAGTTGCATAGACCGTTCTATATACAATTTAGAGTGAAGGAGAGAGAGAGAGAGAGAGAGAGAGGTGCACAGAGACAAAGTTAGGGGGAGGCAGCAATAGAAGGGAGGGAATACATGAGCATCTATGGGGGTCCATCATAGGTTCCATTTATCAAAAGTGTCCACCCCAACCTCGTCCTCCCTTTTCCTCTCCGTTCAGTTCGTCTAGCGGCAGTCACTTCTCTTGGCATCCTCGAGCGCACGTCACGTCCTTCGGCGTTACCTTTGCCTAGCACCTCTCCAAAATGCCATTCCCATTGATTAATCGAAGCGAGGCATGTCGGGACTTAGGAACACCCTCCATTTCCTCCCTTATCCCAGTTAACCGCCAATACTGATACAACCGGTACGTCGGTTCTGGAAGGACTACTTGCCGGCAACCATCAGGGTTTCTTGTCATCCCATTCATGCCAATAGGGTTGAAGGGACCATGATTTGATTCTGTATAGGTTGGGGTGTTAACGATTGGGGTTTTAACTTTTCTCAAGGGAAAGCGAATGATCCTTCGAGATTGACATCGTCGATTTGTAATACTTATATCAAATTTTATATGGTAAGAATTACGTAAACTTAACAATGTGGCGATGAGCAAATGGTGGTTTCTGTAGGTAATAAAATGTATCTGGAATGTTGTTCTGTCGTAGTATAGTGATTATTAATACTAAACTGTGGTTTATAATATTTTATATTTTTGAGAGAGTACATTTTTAAGCATTTGACTGCGGCACACTTCACAGAAAAACTAGTAGAAAATGCTCGAGGCATAATATATTTGAAAAATTTCGTTTTTAAAAGCTTATTAGTTGACCAATGTTTTCAATAAGACACTTTCCTTACTCGTAACCTTCATAATATGGTACGTGAAAAACAATAAATGAGATCTGTAATACCGTATGTATATATACAACTTTCGTACATATTAATTAATCAGTGAGAGCGTAAATACATATTATGTCTCGTAACGTTATGAGCTGAATAACTTATAAAATATGTACTGTATAAAAAATGTTTCGGCCAAAAATATATGTCGATAACCGTTGCACGGTAACGAATGCGGCGTTCAATAGCAATGTTGATCTTTCGTTGTTTATCGATTTCACCGAGATATGCGAATTACCTCCCTTTTTTAAATGGAATGCCTATATTATCTGTCTACATTCTGATCAAGCATCGAATTCTGCATAAAGGTTATAGTATGCAGGGTCTAAAACAAATAATAAGATTTTAACAACAATAGATAATGTTGTTATTTTTGCCTTTTGTGTATCATTTGTTTGTTGTTTCTTTGTTTTCTGCGAGCGAGTATATGTATATACGGCTTTTGCACTCAATACATTAACGTTTAATGCATTGTATTAATATTTAATATTCGTATAAATTATTATCAACATTTTAACGCATTCTTGTTTAGTCAATATGTTTCATGTATTTTGATATTCTTTAACAGTTTTTAGAAACTCGAATAACTGATACTTGTTCACAATTGCATGACAATTCTTTGTATCCTTAAATTGTCAAAATTTTATATCCGATACAAAAGGGAAAGAGTAAAACTCTTTTCTTTCTAATCCAAAACGACCATTAAACAAACGGTGACTTTACACATTTGGAGATTGACAAATTTCAGGTTAATAAGCGTAAGTAACATAAAGTTATTTATAACCCTCCAGTGTGAAAGCTTCTTTAAATAGGACACTTTACATATTTCAGATAACATTTACATAGATGCCAGACAATTAGTTTCTTTTTAAAAAGAATATTAACACAATATTTATTTATACGGCATATATAAATGATGTGAAGATGATTGTTTTTGTTAACCGGAATGACTGGGATAATACCTATTGAGATCTATTGAGAGAGTCAAGAATAAGAACAACAGAGAATTTGTAGGTATAGGTCATTAATTAAATAATACATTCATATAACAATTAACATATAATATTTAATAAATCTTCGTTACAAATTATAAATGTACCACCATATTATCGTATCCACGCAAAACCATAAATAAACTTCACACCACACACATTCCTTGTTTGTCATAATTTTTTATTCTCTAAATAAATGTCTTCTATCAGTTATTCCTTTCAATCAAAACAATCATCTACACAAACGATACCTGAAATTGTAAAATATACTTTCACGTATTCCCTTAAAAATCATAAATGCTATATTCTACTTACTATTCTCATCAAAATAATCCCCTTTCAATGCAATTTTACGACTGACTTCTTTTTACACAAACATTATCTACAAAGGGATAAAAGCACAAGGAATGTCATTAGTCGAAAGACGAACGGCGTCAATCTCATTTACAAGAAATATTAAATGGAATTTCCCCGAGGCATTGGAGAAACAGTAAAACCCGATCTGGGTTAGTGTAATTTCTAAAGGCTCTCGACTCTATTCCATAGGTACCGTCGACGTTCTAATACCCAAAAAACCCATGCTGCCGAGAAAAGAAGAGAGCGTTACGGGGAAAAATAAAATTTACTGCTTCGCTGGGTAACGGGCGGATTTGCAAAGCCCTAATGTAGGCAGGCTGCTGCCAACATCGCTTGCCGGATTTACTGTAAACCGCGGTTTATAGGCGATGCTGGAACACAGCCTGTACCAGAATAGAGGTGCACGTTAATCACACCTACGTATCTCATCGGCAGCTACGAAGCGCGGCTGCCAGGTTGCTTATACTTTGTTACGAGCCAAGGTTCTCCCAGTGGTTTACATTTTTTGCTTTTAAATCTATTCAATTTATTGAATGTGCTGTACGAGAGGAAACACCGTAGTCTTATAATCGTATTGCTCTAGATCTGTATATCTAAGCATTAAAATTCACAAAACTGTGTATCCTTTTATCACATAAGGTTTAACGCCTTATCATACAGTTCTGTCACAAACACAAGTTGTGTTGTTTATAAAATTGTGCAGATCCGTGACCGTTACGGTTATTGTTGCTAGGAATTAGTTAAAATCTTAGGAAATCTAGAAAAATTGTTTATTTAACACGAATGAGTTTAGTTATCTGCAAGCAAAGATTCTAATAGTATTATTTTATTGTCAATTTTATGTATATGGGGAGTTGATTAGATTTTATTAGATATGATTTTTTTGTGATTTGTTTAAGAAGTTGTGACTCATGTATTTTTTATACGTAGAAGCTCTAGTATATTTAAATTATTATCGAAATTTGTATGGGTAAAGTTCAGCTGAAAAGCTAGAAAGTGGATTTCTTCTGACAGTTAAATGCTTCTTCAAATATGTGAAGAGATCAAAACATGAAAACTCATAGAGAGAATGATGATCACAAGATGATTACGTTGGCCAAAACGGACACGATAAATAATAAGTATTACGTATGGTGAAGCTTCGAATAATTATTGTGATAACTAGACTGCGGATTTTTATGCATTTATGCCAAACTAAATACGGCTAAAATATACAAAAAGAACATAATATAAAAATATATCTAAAATATCCAAAGTATGGTATTTGTTGTAATATTTATTAAGTGCAATAAATCCCTAGATAGGTTTTCCTGTCTCACCTGCATTTGTGAAACTCAAAATTTGCATAAACATCCGCAGTCTAGTGATAACTATACCTTACGATATATGTTGTTCCACTATTCCACTACACGTAAACCAATTTATAATTCACCTAGTAGAACTAAAATAGCTGGGGATGTACAAACATCAAAGTTCCGCTATTCCAATATTTAAACTTATATATTTACGAGGAGACCAACAATTGACCTTAATCGATCAGCTAAATAATTGAACACTCGGAACTACGCGATCTAACTTTTACGCTTAATGTCGTTCGAATAATCTCAATATTTGCGCTGTTTCTTCTAATTACTTCTTTACTGAGAAATAACATTCTACGACTTCAAATTTTGGATGTATTAGGTGTACAAATTAATTCCCGGCCTTTTTTGACTAACTTTGACATTTATTTATAACAATGTTGATATAAATTCAATATTAAACACAATCTTCTTCATTTTCTATACGTTATTGCCATCTCTCAGGTAACTGTTGGATTCCAGATCGGGAAAATGATAGTGTTCAACTTACTTGAATTGAGAATCAGTTAGGTGGTGTTGTAGGGATCGAAATAGGTGGTTATTTGAAGGGGCTAAGTCTGGAGAATATTCGAAGCTGTTGAAACCATTTTTTACAAGTGCTGCACGATGTAGCGTTTCTTTTTTTTAGTTGAAACGCGAAAAGAAGACAGTGCTTTAAATGGTGCTTATCGAACGACATCGCTTCTACACATGATTTTTCATGTTATGTCTGGAGTAGAGTCATGCGATATATCTTATTTTAAAGCTAAAAAATGGCGCTTTAGAATGACTATTCAAATTTGGAAAAATTCTAATCTGAATACGTTTTGTGGTCGATGAAATCTGGGGGCCGAGAATTAATTTGTACCCCTAATAATTTTGGTAGTACTTTTTTCTTTTACAATGATGAGTAAAGTCAATTTAAACATTTCATATGCGCTCAATAATTGGAGATCCTGAAAATAGATTTCTCAACAGGCTCTCACTTTTTCCATTTTCATGAGTGGTCTGTAAATGGCCTTAATCTTGTGCTCCTTTAAGCTCTGTCAAATACATATTTCACTGTACCTTACAGTACGTAAAAGAAAAGTCTCAGTCCTTATGCTCTGATTGTTATTCGGGCACTCTTGCATTCTACTATCGTGCTTTACAAAGTTCTACAATTTTAACGAACTTTCAACTATCTATGTAGGTAAAAAATGCATATTCGTTATTTAAAAGTACGTAACCAAGATCTAACAGAAACCTACTTTACATTGTACTAAAGTAACGAACAAGTAAATACTCCTACATAAAAGTAACTCTCGCCTAAGGGATACTGACATACTGTTCTTAGTTACACCCTCTGGCTACCATTGAAACAACCCCGGCCCGATTCCTTGCACAGCATCCAGCAATTTTCGACTGCCTGACTGTAGGGGATGTCCGATATTCCACAGCGCCGACGAGAAATTGTCGGATTGTTAAAACCGTTGTGGTTCCAATTCCAGTGCCAGCGCCCATTTGTCTTCGAGTGTAATACTAGCGAATGTATTTGATATGTGCTATAGTTACAAATAGTGAGAATGGAACAGTCCAACCTTTTTTCTACACTTTACGTTCTTGCAACGTAAAGTAAGTTTTGGGTTGGGTCAATCTCATTAGCATGGACTGTTTGATACAAGGATGTCTTTATATCGCACCTTCCACCTCTGTGGCTAACGGCACCGTGGATAGAGCCCTCGTATCATCCTCAGGCAAGCTTAGTACAATGTTACCACCCAAAGGGGTGAGGCTAACACTGACCAATACACGGGGATTGTTCATACCCCGCATGCCCAACTGTGACACCGTGTACCCAGACACAACCTTGAGGAATGGCAATATCAGAGCGTCCTTAGGTAATGTGGAGATTGAAGAGGCTAAATCTGACCAGCTCGTAATGCATATCTGCCTATGACTGCGTGTAAACTATACCACATTTATACCGATGTGATTAATTTCTCACAAATTACGCATGATAAATTACGGGTTAAAATGTGGCTGTTCTTCGTAAAGGCATACAAAAGAAAGAATAGTAGAAATCTATGTATGTTGTGGTTTGATGAAAAACCTTAAATTCTTTATCGATATAGTATTCTGTATAGAACGAGAAGAAATCCTTCAACTTAGGCAGCCATATATTTAATGCGAATTCTGTGACCTTTTTTAACACTAGAATTACCAAGGAAGTCAAAATGACTTATTCACAATCTTTTCCAATAATTCCCTAAGTTTATAGGAGCGTCCTACACTAGAAATTCTAAGGTGATCTTATAAAACACAGATTTCCGAACCGATCATATTTTCCACCTCTTGGTTCCCCTTTTTTCAAAGTACTTATTTAATATATTTAAATGTCGTAGATTTAACGCCGGTCGTTCTAGTGTTAAATAACTTACTTATTTTGTTTTCAACGTAAAAATCATTTTGAGAACAATTAGTTTGAATATTGTCAATTGTTATAATTTAGTAATAAACCTCATATCAGTATTGTGATAAGAGAAATATGATGTTTTCCCTGGAGCTGAAATTATAATTATTAATATGCGGAAATCTCTTGTAGTCTTGATTTAAAATACTCATTGTAAATAGAAAAAAAAACCTTTTATTATTATTAGGTAGTATATAATATTACGGACAAGAAGATGAGAATTTCAGGAACTTCAAAGATAACAATAGGTGGACCTGAAGAAATACCCGTTTTCCCTATGTACCGTGCCACGAGACTTTTATTCACCATATGATACATAAACCTTTCTTCTTTTATGGATGCTGAATGTAAGCGATTTAAATACTTAATTATCTTATTATCGTGGCACACAAAAAAGAAGGAAATGGAATATGAAAGACGACTTGTTTTACTTAATAGAATATTTAAAAAATACGTGTAGAAAAAGTGCAATTATGAAGAAACAGTTCATTCATTAACAAATTGAAACTTTCCAATAATTATTACAGATATTTTTTGCTATACCAATGCAAAGAATATTCTACGGAGATCGAAGAAACCGTTATCGGGAAACTAATGTACAATTACGTAAAATGACCTACAAGGCGATAAAATAAAGACGTTTATATCTATATACTGCTGTGGAAGCTGGCCTGTATAATGATTGAATTCCACCGTGACGCCTTCAACGTATTTACTAGGTGCGTGGAATTTCAGTTTGCACCACGCAAAGGAATTTCCCGCCGCGGGGGCACTTTCGTTTCAAGACTCTCTGAAAGCTCATGGCCCTCTAATTTCATACCGGAAGCCTTTCGCTGTCGATAACAAGCTACCGGGATACCTCGATAACGCCATGGTCTTACAGCATTCCTGAAAAGAAGAGTTGCCAATATGTTATTTATGATCCAAATGGAACTAATAGTGAAAAATGATTTCATCTGTATTATGTTAAATGTACATATTGATATAGATGGATGAGTACTATTTAGGAATTTACATATCCCTCGTACGAATGTATGTGTAGTACGTAGCTTAATACGAGTAATGTAATATTAACCCATTACCTTCCACGATCCCTATATGGGGATTTATTCATTTTCTAAGTCTTTTATTATTCAATTTAGATATTTTACGTGCTTCTGAGATTAAATGTGTTTAAAACAGTCCGTTTTAGTTGCACTTTTAAGCAGCAATTTTCGTGAATTATTTTTATTTTTACACTGCGACAATAAGGTAAAGGTAACAGTAGTTGACCAGTTAAGAGAAATTTTCGGTAGAAACAATGGTAACTATTTACTCTGTCAATAACTGGCGAGTGTCGATGGTTGAAGACATTCTTTGAACATTCTAGATTATGTACCAAGACCAATTCTTAAAAAAACATAAGTTATAAAACTTTGGGAAATATATTTAAAAATTCGGCAAATGCTTCAGTTTTGAGATCGATAAAACTAGTAATTGACCACCTTTTTTCATTAGTAGTTGACCGCTTACATTCGAAGCAGGGTGACAGCATTAACGCTGAAAATCACTTTATTATCGTTTAATTTTAACAGTAACCAGTACAAATTATCATTAATAATTAAATAATAAAAGAAGAAGAAGAACAGAGTAGACATTGGACACTGATCAATAATTGACCGCGAATGCTGTTAATAGTAGACCATGTCATCGACTAAAACTCAGTATACTACAATATATTGATTTAAATTTTGCGTTTCTAATAAAGTGAGATGTAAAACGGATACATTATAAATCGTAAACAAATTTAAACGAGTAATGTCGGTAATTAACCATGTCTGTCAACTTCTGAAAATTGTAGAGTACCAATATCCAGAAGTTGACCATTAAAAAATTATTGCATTTTGTGGTTAAAATAATAAAAACGATGTATATATTACTTATAAAACGTTGCAAGGTCTTAAACAGTAAATAATTTATTTGCGAAATCTTCACAATCTATGAATTTTTTACCTGAACCGTACAGCCATTCTTAACAGAAACATTAAGGAAATAGAGATATAACGGCATATTACTTACCTTATTAAATTCAAACGTTCGCTGTTAATAGGTATACTTCACTTTACATGTAATTGTTTCAAAATATAATCGACAGATGCTGTGGTACTTGAAATTCACTTTCATCGAAAGTGCACAACTTATGCAAACCTTATTTTTTTTTTGTTTTCTAAAAAATAGTCAACTACTGGCACATGGTCAACTAATGGTACTTTTACCTTACTTCTTCCAGAAGAAATTAAATCAAGAAAAAATTGGCAGCGAATCGGTTAATCAACAACACACTTAACCGCAATACGATTTGCCGGATTAACATTGTTCTTTGTACCAGAAGTCATACTAGACGGGGCGCGAACGTCGTAATGTCATAGACATGTGTATAGCAAGCTTTCAAATGTTGATCATGTCAATTTGCAGCAAAAAATTAAACAATGATATTAAGAGTAAATAATAATAAATAATTGTGTGAATGAGATCAAGATTCTAATGTTTAAACTTACCACAGATTTCATAAAAAATACTGGATTGCTATTCTTTTGGGTGACTGGCCAGCTATCGCGATTCTGTCACACAGACGACCAATTTAAACGGCTGCAGTTTCGGCCAACAGAACGACATTGAACTTCTTGCTGACATGAGAAATATTCCACTTATCAGGCGCAAACAAGCAGACTAGGTTGAAACAACGAGAACTCAATCTTCAGAGGCTGGGAAGAAGCAGGATTAGTGAACTGCAAGTAAACAGCAGATACTTCTTGCCAGTGCTTCAAATATTATAAAATTCCTGAAGAACAAAAGAGAATTGCATTCTTAAAAAAAATATCATACTTTTTGTTTGTTCATTTTAACGTAAAACGTATTAGATACTATTTAGATAGGCCACGGAAATGAAAAATCTTAAACAGTAGATCACATTAGAAAAGCTTCATCAAATAATAATCCTGAAAGCATTCAAATTAAAAACGTCATAAAGCTAAAACTCTGACAATCTTTCTTATCTATGTGGAAATATTCAAGAACACACTTTGTCAAGAACCGATTTCCTTTGAATTACGAATGTTCCAACAATGGCACAAAGACTCAAACGGCCATTTGCTTTCAAAACGTTATGTTACTGGACCCATGAAAAAAATAGGAACAGGATTGCACTTACAAGAAAATGTAGGCCAATGATAGATCTCTTAATCCGAACAAAGCCAAATATACTAAATGTATCTCCAATAGAAAAGACAAGATGATACCACAACAAATCGCAGTTACTTAATTGTAGAAATATGGAAGTTATTTATGAAAAGATGTTTTGTATCGATATGGACAATTTTTTAATCTACTGTGAAACTTATTATTCTCAGCAGTGTTTCCCCGATTTTTGGTTGACATGAAAAAATCTACTGATTACATTTTCGTTCGGGGGTGCGACCTCTTTCCGTGTCTTTCGCCATTAGGGAACTCGTCAGTGAAAGTAGAAATCTTATTCCCTTGTAGGCTCGATGGACAAAAATATACCCAGATGGATTGAAAAAATTCTAGTACTCCCATCAGCAAGAATTTCTTGCCGAAGTCGCGGT
The DNA here is from genome assembly GCA_910591515.1 of Cerceris rybyensis. NCBI lineage: Eukaryota > Metazoa > Arthropoda > Insecta > Hymenoptera > Crabronidae > Cerceris > Cerceris rybyensis. The sequence continues at coordinate 20,219,163 of OU342789.1, read as the reverse complement.
TTATAATGCCTTCGTGAGTTGGCAATGATCCCCGGGATTTTCCAGTCCACTTTTCTTGGAACACGTCGACAGAAAATAGCGAATTAACGAAAGTTTTCCTTACAGAACGAGGCCGTTGAATTCTTGAATGATCGATCATTACTTTGATTGTCACACGCAAATGGCAGCGAACTCGTGACAACGATTTCGATAAAAATATTACGTTGGACCATAAAATAGCGACAAACTTCAAAGCACAAAACATGTTCAGTTTCCATCATTCATAGATTGAAATTGGGTCATCACGAATTTAATATCAGACACAGCACTGTCTCACAATATGTAAACTTAGATGTTTGTCATCTCTTCAACTGAAAACAGAGATACAATAATTGCTCTCAATAGTAATTTTGAAACCTCAAAACGAGTCCACTCTTCACAATGGAAAATAAGGCAAGGTTTACCAATTTGCAGAAAAATTTTGTAGCAGTATCCTATCAAATAATTCCTTTCGAGCAAAGTATTTATCGAAGATTGTATCTGAAATCTACCATCGTATTTCTAAAGCACAACAAGAAAGAGAACTGACTTTCTAAACCAAAATCTATCAATAAGATGGCTCAGGAGTTTCAATTAAGGTCACAAAAGATCCTGATTGGATATTTAGGACAGACCTAGTTTTGTACCAATTATTAATCGAACTAACGATCTCCTCTGTTACAAAATATCGATTGTAAATTCGCTAAAGCACAATGAAATTCCAGTGCTCTAGTTAACGTTTATCAAAGTATGTAATTATCTGATCAGTCGCATAGTTTCGATCAAAAAAATTCTTTGCGTTTTCTAATATTACTTTTTAATTAATATATTTAAAAGGTGAGTATAGTTCATTGAAACACCATTATTATTTATGTCTGTACATTGCAGTATGGAAATATGCATTTCTCTAGATGAATGTACCCCATTAGCTGTTTGATATAAGTGTGTACAATTCTTTGCAAAAATACCTGAAGAGATATGGAAGCAGTTTTAAACAACGAAATCAATAACTTTAAATCGAGAAATCGGTTGTCACTATAGTAAATAACTAATTACAAGAGTGGAAATGACGTGCGACTGATTACTTGTTTGGTATATCATCTTGATATCTTCGAATTTTGGGATTTAACGATTTATAGATTTCGCTAATTTGCTATATTTGTCCTCTTTCGGTCGTATGCCTACTCTTACCCACCAAATACTTTCACAATTGCGGTCGTATATCCCCTCTCAAACACCAAAGCAAAGAATTATATTGATTGTATAATTAATGAAGTCAAAAAGCCTCTGAGGTATGCATAATTCTTACTATAATTTTACTAAATAGTTTTGTTTTAAAGGAGATTACACATTTCTTTTTAAATTAACTTTTCGAAAAAGTAAATAAATAACATCTACAATGACAAAAAAGGTTAGTGAGAGACGCGCATCATTAAACTGAAATTAATGACAATAGTTTTTATCCTGAATTTTCAATATTCCTTTAATGAGGAAACCGATAATGCTTGTTTTAAGAAGGTATGTAACAGAGATTCTGGAAGTGCTACTATTGCAGTAACGAAACATTATTAGATATCATCCGCGATAGCGAAATAGAAGGAAATTATCGAACTGACAATGAGAATACAGCTACAAATGAACTTATGTTATGTAACTTATGGTATACGTATGTTAGGTATATTTTGTATAGTTTTGCTTTATGTTACTAATGATTCTTTAACAAAAATTTAATCTGATCAGCACGGCACTCGAGTATAAACTAAATACGACCACAAAGGTTTAATTTTGCCGTTTAAGATTTTACAGTTCTAGAATCTGAATTTTGCGATTTCAATTTTGCAGCACTGTGAACTAACATAGAAGCAACAATTTTGTCCTTTTTTTCCATAAAATAATGCAGCTCACAGTCAAATATGATTCATAGAAAAGCCATCGAGGGTTATACTAATATCTCTGCGTTATTTGTATGCAGAGAGTACGAAAAGTCGAAGGAGTGATACCCTCCACAAAACGAACACACCCTCCGTGACAGTGGCTGTAACCGTGGCACTGCAATTATACGAAGCTTCTAGGTTCCACGTGGATGGACTTCTAAGTGCTTCTTCGTGGTTGACCCGCGAACAACACAACAACGCCACACAAAAGTCTATGATGGCGCGCACACTTAAGTTGATGGCTTGTTAGCCGGAAACTCAGAAGATCCATGTATTTCCGGACGGCTTATTTAATTAGACACCTTTCGACAGCATTGTTAGGCATCGTCGCTTGGTACTCGTCCATGGTATAGCATATATTCTGCGGTTTGTACGTGTTCAAGTTGGCCTCTGGCCAATGAGCATCTTAGAATTACGTTTCTTTTTAAGACGCCATGTCCCTTCGCTGTCTTTCTTTGTCTCTCCTTCTGTTTAATTACTCGATGTATCCTGCTGTCGATTAGGTAGTGTCACATATTGTTATCAGTGGATGATTTTTACTTTTATTATAATCCTCTTTAATACTAGAATTACCAACGTTAATTTTATTATACATGGGAACCCCTCTTTTACACTTTTCAAGGGACCGAAAAAATATGGTGTAAATCGGAGGCAAGTGTAAACGGAGGGAAAACTCTTCTGCACATGTAATAAAATACTGAAAATTTACAATCTACTTTTATTAAATACTAGCTGAAAGTTCCCGTGCTTCGCTACGATTTAATCGAAACTAAAAAAAAACCCTTAAAATTTCGAATTTTGAAAAATCCTTTCTTAGTGGGTGCTAATACCCTAGAAGGAACGCTCATGCAAAATTTCAAGTTTCTAGGTCAAGTATTTTCGGCTCTGCGTTGATGAGTTTGGCCCATACTTTAACCCCCCAAAACCCACCCTAAAATTCCGAATTTTTCAAAACCCTTTCTTATTGAGCACCTAAGACCCAAGGGGAAGGTATGTTCCAAATTTTATTGCAATCCGTTCTGTGGTTTTTGAGATTTCATGATGAGTCAGTGAGTGAGTGAGTCAGTCAGTGGTATTTGACCTTTATATTATAGATTGAAATATTAAATAATATATATTGAATAAAAATACAAAAAGTCTACTGTTTTTTAAAAAAGTCTAATATGGATGACTGTTTCTCCTTCTTCTGGTGAATTCTTTGAACTTGCTTTTCAAGTTTATACACATTGTCAAAACTATTAACATCACCATCTGCTGCAGAAATATATTTTCTTCTATTGTTTATTGCAGAAACTACTTCTGCGCAAGTAGGCACACTACTATCACCATCACTGACACTGTTTGCACAGTTGCAAGTTCATCGTCAAAATGGAGGAAGTCTTTAACTTCATAATCTATTTTCAATTTCTTCCATGCAGAAATAAGATCACTATCTTCTTCTTCTTCACTTACTTCTTCCTCATGGGTTTGGAATTAGCCAGCTTTTCCGAAGCTGTTGCTTATGGTGGATTGACTCACGTCCTTCCATGCCTTTGCAATATTATGCAGTGCATTCAGGATGCTGACGAGATAAATCTCGTTGCAAGAGAGAACATTGCGAGAGAAAGCAAAAATATCATGAAAAAAAGCGTTCACAGATCCGTGACGGCTTCAAAAAGTGAAAACGGCGGGAAATATTTAATTTCGAAAGTGTAAAAGCGGAGATAATTTAACATTATAAACATAGAAAAATTGAAGGGACCAGAAAAAATCGGTGTAAACTGCGGGAAAACGTAAAATCCGGGAATGTAAAAGCGGGATTGTACTATATTTCAGTATATTAAATAAGCATAAAAAGAAAGAAAGAGAAATAAGAATGTGAAAGAGATGTTTAATTCATTTGCATCATACGGCAAAATCAAATATATATCGCTATTATTAAATTTCTTTATATTAAAGCTAATCGTAAGTATAACAGTATTTGAAAAAGTGATATTGCACTTCAATCGACGAATGTCTTATAAATAAGTTAGGCTGTTCATATAGGTATATCGCTATTCACTCACAATGCGAATGTATAACTGCGTTTTGATGATAGTGACTGGAAAAAGTGATATATGATTTGCAAGATGTACGCAGAATATCTGCTCTATGATTCCCCTATAACTTAGAGAATTTTTATAAAAATTGAAGAATCATTCATTTTGAATTGGTAGGTAGCTTCAGTGTTAAATTAGATTTGTTCTCGCTAGATCATATTGTTAGTAAACGTCACAGTGCATTTAATGTTTTATCATTTAACAATTTTAAACTGTAAAAAGTTCTCGATTTTCGAACCATTTCATCAAACAAGTCCTTCCTTAATATATTATTTACCAAAAAATGTATTAATTTTATTTTTACGTATAACATTATTCATGATTGTTTCTTTATAAAAAATTGTTTGGCTTTCCGTTTATTAGGAGACAAAATATTAGAACATTATTGTAAAACATTCTTAAAATAATTTACATTGAAGTGCAAGAAATTATCTATAACATTAGATATGATGTGAAAGACCACCATACAAAAAACAAAATTCCATGACGTAAGAAACCCTTGATTCATTATGATTTTGTAAATAGTTTAGATTTCATAAGTTAGGTTTTTAAGTGCAGTGTAAGTCATAATTCAATATCATAAATTGAAGAATAAAAAAAGCTGAAAGTGAAATGTTGCGTTAATGTAACTTCAGGTTATAATGGATTTAAGTTTGGTTCGTAATCCGTTACCAAAGCACAGAAATTTCCCAAATTGAAGTAATAGCTTAATGATTTAATTTTTAAACTATATAGTGAACGTCAGCTTATGTCATTTCCTAAAATTGTTCGCTATTAAAACATTTATTATTAAAACTTTGATTATTTTATTTTAAACGGTATTAAATTCATATCATACGTATCACACCTACATGGCGCATTCATAAGGTTATCATCAATTTCATTCTTCTTGTCATTACTATCTGTTGAAGACAAAATATTGAGCAAGGATCATCTTCTTTTGACAAATATTGAAAATCAGTGGTATAAGACATACAGATTATTTGTTAGTGCTAAACATTAAAATTGCCTACATAGAATATTAAGTATGATAGAAATAGGGATTGATTATACTTCAGCAAAAGAACCGCAAAGGTTTAATAACATACGGTGTAATTTTATATAAACAGTGTGTAAGTTATTTGTATTAGTTTGAAGAATTCACTACTAACTTATTGCTGTGATTGATAACGTATTGGGAATTTTTGATTTTCAAAAAAGTTAATAAAAATTAGAATTATTATACGAAAGATCTCATGGAAAATATTAATACGAAGTTTGCTTATGAGAAAATAAATTAATGTTTTCACGATAAAGTGAACATTGCATTAATTCCTTTTACTTAACACTCGGTACAAATATCAGTGTATTATAATATCGTACTATGTTTCAATGTATGAAAATCGTACCGAAATATAATAATAGTGTCATGAAATAGAACAATATTTATTTGCAGCATCAAAATAATTAATTAACATCTGTCTATTAGCTCCGATAATAGAGGTCGAAGTATATTTTTAAAAATCGACCTAACAAGATGTGCGACATAGGCACGTGTACTTACAGGTCAATTCGTTAAAAAAACTGACCTTCGATGGCACGAAGAAATAAAGAGAGGACGACATGTGACGGATATTACGAAGCCACAAAGTGTCCTAAAATATCACGGATAGAGTATATGCTTTAGGGGAAAGGGTGGGTCGAGTGGTGGATCCTGAGATTAATAGCCAACGACACAAATTAGACGGGAGCCTCCAGCGCTACGGAACGACTACGTGATTATAGGTTAATCAGAATTAATTAAGTGTCATAGCATGCGCGTCATTACTTCGTTACTGTGACGTGTCAAGTGGCAGCCCCGTGAGAGTTGAGTCCCTACGGTCCCCTCGGTTGGCTTAGTATGTGATCCTAATGAATGATATGCAGGTGCATGCTTCGTGAGGCTTGGGGTTGTTGCAGAAGTTACTTTTTCCTGGAAAAAATTAAATAAATCTTATATTGGAAAAGTATGATAAATAAAATAAGAAGGTGACTGTTCTGTTATAATTTACCTGTTTACAAGGTAACGAATAAATTACTTTGGATTTATTTGAAATTCGTGAAGACTTTAAGAAGTATGCCAATTCTGTACAGTGCAGTTCATTAATTATTTGTGAGAAAAAACAAAGGGAATAACGATATTCGAAGATTGACATTAAAATTACGACACACAGAGTGTGGTAAGTGAGGAAAATTAGAAACTCTGATAGTAAAATTAAAATCGTCAAATGTAAGTGTGTAACAAATTTGGTACTCGTTTATACAGTAATTTTCACATCTGTCGTAAAGAAGCAGTTCATAATACAGTACTTTAATATTAACTGTCGAAAAACCGATAAAATCAACGTCAAATTAAATATTAATACATTCACGTACACTAAGGCACATCATTATTAAGACAATATGCATTGCGAAAAATAATGGCAGTAAAAAAAATAATAGTTTGTAGGTTAATAAATATGGTACATAAATCTGCAAATGTAGGACACCAAATCTATGTCAATAATCCTTATATTGAATTAATTGCACTTTTGAAATGTTATTTTTGATGCTATCTTATTTTCAGATCTAATTTCCTGGATACTCGTATCATGCTGATGTAGGCTTGATTCAAGGATTCTCTTTCCACAGAGATTCTTAGTTATCTCTGATTCACCAATCCCTTAATTACTAAAATACATTTTCAGAAACCTTAAACTTCTTGTCAGCGATATCACGTAGGAAGGAGGCTCTTTGAAACATAACTTACGAAAGATCGATCATACCAAGTCATTGATTAAAATTAAATTGCAAATTGAATTGACGTTATTTAGATAAAATCGTAGTTTTCCGGTACGAACAGCTATGTCGATTAATTAAAAATTTTAAAGGACTAATTGAGTTATGAAACGATAAAACATTTTTCTTTCAGTTTTCCAATGCAACATATTCCTGCTCTTGAAATTCCACCCTTCACCTTAACCATTAAAATATAACAGCACTAACTATAACTATTGAAAAAATACAGCTTACAATTCTACACACTTTTAATATAATCGAAAAAATATGTCTTTTCCTACTTGAAAATAGATTGTTTCATATTTGAGAAACTACTGGTAATTTTTATATCTCCCTTATGACTGTAGAAAACAAACGATATCTCCTACAGTGCAGTCAACGAAGTTAGACAAGTCTGTATATACATATGTTCATAAACGATCTCTCACAGTATGGACGTGCTATAATAAAGGCTAACCACCTCGATCGACAAGACCGAATAAAATATGAAAATTGGACGTTGTTCAGTGATGCATTTATCTCATCGGCAATATTCAGTTGAAAAAGTCACATTGAGGAATCAATAAAACCGAAAAATGTGCGAAGGAAAGAGAGAGAGGGGGAGAGAGAGAGAGAGAGAGAGAGAGAGAGAATTCAGCGGCGATTGGTTGCTCACGACACGACATTGTTGGGAATTCCCAAAGCTCAGGCAGTGCTCATTCGAATTGCTCTCATGTGGATGTTACTGAAATTAGATCGAACTGTACTGTTGATATAAATTGGAGATAATGCTGTACAGTAGCATGTGCATATACGCGCAAACGAAATGCCTATGGGTAAACGTTTTTCAGTGAGATGACTGTCTGAAGGTTTTTCGAATCATCTCACTTTGTTTAATTCTAATTTGTTACATCGAATATTTCCTAACTAGTTGGAAACGATTATGTCCTTCTGTTGCTTACATTTTAATATGCTTCTTACTTTTAATGTTTTATATCACATAAAACTCTAATATATCAATATGATTTAAATTGCAGTTGATTTCCAGTAGTATAATTTTCGTAGCATTTTAAAAGGGAGGCCGTTTTCATTTTGAAAGTGGCATAAATCACTTTGTCTATGAGTCACGGTATTTAAAGATTTCCATTTTCACCCTTTCGCGGATGCAGGCACTTTTGAATATTGAAAGATAATAATTTTTTTGGCGATCAAAAACCAGCTTTTTATCAGAAAGTCACAGTTCTCATGTACAGAAATTATAAATTACTATTTATATACCTAATTGTATTTCAATAACTATATTTGAATTTTTCAATTCTTACTGTGTATACACACGGCGATAAACTATAATTAAACTTTTTCTCGGTCGATTTCAGAAGATTTACTTGTATTTCTTATTTCCGCATATTTATTTTTCTCAGTAAAAATAATTTGTATAGTCATTAAAGAAATATTATTTTTCTATACGGTAAAGTATTTTAGTTATATTATGTTTTAGTTATAGTTCATATGATAGTTGTAAGTTCAAAAATAGATTATGTGTGATATTGTTGATAACAATTTGTCTTAGTATCTTGTGTAACGTGTTTAAATTCAAATTGGCGCTAAAAATGAAAATATATGCTTTTGAAATCTGACAGTAGAGTTTCATGTCATTCACAGTATAAAATATAGCGAGAGGAGCTGATTACTAGGTACCTGTTATAACGTTGAATACATTTTTCGAATGAATTTGGATAATATAACATCCTGTTACTTTCGTTGAAAATAATGCATTTACATTTCCCATAATTAATTATTCTAAATTATATGGAGCATAGCAAGTGGACCAATCTTGTGTTAGTTTGTCGGTTAGTTGACGCAAAATATCAAATTTACCTTGATACGGAATGGATATTGGTAATCGAGATATTATTACATATTTCAATGTTATTCCGGATGACGAAATAGTATTAAAAGAGAAAAACTCTTACTATCTATCTTACAGCAGTGAAACGTATGAATCATTCGAAAAAACATTTTTAAATTACAACAATCTGCGATTTGTTTTCAATCATTTCAATCATGATTAAAATATATATGTCTAAACTTCGAAATAAATTATTTAACCCTACTGTTTTCCTCATTTGTATCTCACATTCGTGTACCTTCGGGCCAGAGTGATTTGATTAAAAAAGTTTCACATTTTAAACAAATAGAGGGTACATAAATAAACAGAGAAAAACTTTTAATACATTAAGTATCAAAAACGTTTTAACGTGTCTTAAAACAAAATCTACATTTTCTGTCATATAGACCCGAGAAGAACAGTAATTCTGATTTTGTGTAAATGTGATATTCACTTAAAAAATATAAATTATTATGGCATAAAATGTTCGCACCACTTGACTAATTTGGAACATGAAAACTGAATGTAATTCATGTCATTTGTTTAATTCTTATGCACTTATTCTGCAGAGTGAATTATTTACAATGCAAAATGTGAAGAGTGGAAACAGTGTTTCATATCTAAACTATTTATCTATTGTCTAATATCCTGGTTGGAAATCGGGAAGTCACTCTTCTTATTACTGCAAGAGAATTTGGAAACTTATTATTAGAATTTAGAGCTACCTAAGACGATTGTTTCTACAATGTCAGTTTCGCGTCCGATAAAATTACAGAGACTTCCAATAAGAGCGATAGAAATTTAAATTGAACTAAAACAAAAAATACGGAAGATAATCTAGTATTCACAACTTTATTTTAAAGTGCACTGAATACAACATATCCATTTTTCGAGGACTCTGGCACATAAATCAAGTTGTATCTAACTGAAAAAATTAATAATGATTGCTTTAAGATCATTAACAGTTTGTGGTCTGTTGGAATAAAAAGGCACTTAACTTGCTGAGCATTACTGATTGTGAGTACAAATAACATGGGCCACTAAAAACAGGATAACAATCATGGTTCCTGTGACAATTGAAAGATCTATCGCTCTTATAGAAAGATTCTTTACATCCGACAATAATTTTATTTTATACTTCTGCTTTTGATTCTATGAGATAAAAATAAAGTGAAATATCGCTATCTTAAATTACTTGTCACACTCATCATCATAATTTACAATTATACAGACGAAAGTGTATTAATTTTCCTCTGACATTATGTAGTGGTATTCATTCCTGTTCGCCAGCAAAATTTTATATTTGATTTAAACGAACTGATAAATTAAACATATTGCAAGTCGTACCATATTGTCCAACATTATTTAGAAATAAATTTCAGAATTGTAATACTTGGTGAAACTTGTTATCACGTAATATTTATTTAATATTCTAACTACGATGTTGACTGGATATAGTACAATTCTACGTAGCTTTACCTTTTCAAACTTGTTATTTTCATTTTTAACTTCAACGACGTTAATTTTTTTTAATATATGGAATGTAAACGTAAATGACAGTTCCTTTTCTATAAGAAGGAATCAAAGAAGATTGCACATATGAGTGAACAACTAAAGGTAGAAAACAGCGAGAGGAAACTTGGAGGAAGTACGAAAATAGAACGATTTTGCATAGGTGGAATCACTGGATGCACAATGAGCCTGAGAGATCGTAATCGTCATTGTGCTTGAAGTATCCTCCATCCTGATTATTATTATCGATGACCTGATATCGCCATGATAAAATAGTAGTCCAATACATTTTTTATTGTCGTTGCGGTCGATTTACGGTCGTTGCTCTCGGCGATGAAAACTTCACTGTTTTTTTCTTCAAACTCTTTCTCGGCTCTCACCTAGCAGTCACTTGCATCTGTTTTATCCTTTCTTGTAGACAAATTTTAAAGTCTTTTGAATTACTGCCGGAGAAAGCTGCAGAGCATTTAAAAAACAGTTTATGATTCGTTTATTAACACTAGAACTACCAAACCAGTCAAAATGACTGGTACACAATTTTTTCAAAAAATTCTCCAAGTTTATATAAGAGTCACAGAATAAATATTCTGCGTCTATATCAATAAACGTAAATCACCCAATCGATCAAATTTCCCGCCGCTTGATTCCCTCTTTTTCAAAGTACTGACTTCATTTATTAAAATATGTTAGAATTGACACCGGTAGTTCTAGTGTTAACATCTTTCGTGAAAGTACAAAATATATCACGGATCAAATCCCCTTTTTAACTATGTAGATTTGAAATGTGTGAAATGAATAGCACCCGAGGATATAGATCGGCAACTGTTGTTTAACAGCAAGCTGAAATTTGTATAAATAAAATGAATAATATTTTTCAAGGATCTGCATGTTTAGTTTCATTTTCAATTATTGTGGTGTCTGAAGACCAGTTGCACGTTAGCATATTATTATAGAATGTGAGATCGTAAAAAAGAAAGGGAAGCGCGCGGTAACCCATCCAAGCTACGTACTCCGGCCTTGAGCAGCTTAACACTTTACCGACCGGTAGCCGATTAATCGGCTTTTTGGGCTCAACACTTTTGGACTTTTAACTTATTAATTGGTTGCTATTGCAATTAATAAATTACTATTTTTCGTTGCGGTTAACTGTGCCAAGGACTTAGTGAAGAAACTATGAAATTTTCGAAGAGATATCAGCATCAGGGAAATATTTGCGTGCAAGTGACCAATCAGAAGTGGGCAGGATGTTAAAAAATTCCAGTCGGTAAAGTGTTAACATCAAGATCTCCTGGGTCGGCGCGGATCCAGTGCGCCTGCGACCTCTCCATCCTGACACTTCTTTCTCACGTCTTCTTCTCCTTACAATTAGTTCTTTTTAGCAGAGTACCGCACCGATTCCCCAAGAATATAATAAAAATGCAGTTTTAAATAATGAATTTAACTTGATTTTGAAACACTGAATTGTAAGTGCTTCCGTGATTTTTATAGTTAAATTTTAATATTTGGAAAAGCTCAACAATCGCTATTGAAGAGTAAATACTTATTGTTAGAAGGGCTCCTAGAGGGTTAACATTAGAGGGTAATTATTTCAATATATTAAATAAGCACCATTGAAAAGGAGTTAATACATGTGTTACTACCCTGAAGAGTGTAGTAACGGTTTCGAGGGTCGAGCGCAGGCGGTTCATTGTCTCGCGGATTTTTATGTTTAAAAATCGACACTGCATGTCCGGGCAACCGTAACATCCTGGGTTGACTGAAGGTCAACCATAACTCATCTTTCGCAAACAAAGGGCCTCAAGGTCCCTTTCCTAGCGCCCAAGTGTTTTCCTGGCACGCAGATGTCTTTTCGTAGAGACAATGGGCTTATGGTGCGAGCTGCAAAGTTATTTTTGAGGATTACCTGCAGTCTCGGTGCCCACGTGCGCGCCAGACCTCCAACACCTTGGCTCACACCTTCGCGCCTCAATAGATAATAGCCGCACCATAAAGCTTCGCCTGCGCCGGCAAGTCTTCGGCCTCACCACCCTCCTCGACCACCCTCGGTCCCAAACCGAGGTGGCGACGCACGGGCCCGCACTCCGCGCGGACTCGATCGCTCTCCCCTCCAACCGTCCAAGGGATGTCCAAGAGCATTACTAGGGAATTCGCACCCTTCGGAAATAGTGAGAAACTCTCTCAGGTGTTGACACACACCACTGTTTCCGTTGGCGTGCGAGCCTTATTCTCGGGGGCGTGTCCGGACGGTGGAGGGAGACATCTACTCTACGAGGACTCTTCCAATTTTTGGAAGAGTCAGTCACTCCGCAACACTTTCAATCAAAACAAGTCTTTCTCCGTAACATCCGTCTATAACTATTCCAAGTTCAAATTTCTGTTAAGTTTTCTCTTGTTACCATAGTTTTACGTTCAGTTCATTAAAGTTCCAAAACACAAATTCGGAGTGATTCACACCAACTAAGTTCCTTCCACTCCACCCCTGAAAAACCTCGCGACGCTCATCAGCAGCAACCAAAATCGCGGGGAGCGCAAAATTTCGTGTTCTTCGCGGCAACCAAGCGAAGGTTCGGCTTTACAACCCGAACTGGTCCATTCGAGGACTGGCCCCACAAATTGACGCGCAACATTTGGTCCTTCGAGCCGGATACAGCCGCTTTGGAGAAGCGCCTGGTCCATCATTCCGCCGGAGTGGAAGTGAACCAACGCTGCAACAACGGAAACTATCCGTTCGATCTCGCAGCAGCTGCAGAGAATCAACTTCTCGCAGCCACCATCGCTTCATAGGAAGCACCCACCGCATCGCGACCGTCGCTGCTTCGAGGGAAGCAGTTCGAGCGTGCTCGCAACGCTGCAGAGAATCAATTTCTCGCAGCCACCATCGCCTCGTAGCAGGCAACATCCGCACCGCGACCGCCACTGCTTCGAGGGAAGCAGTTCGAGCGAGCTCGCAGCGCTGCCGGGAAGCAATTTCTCGCAGCCACCATCGCCTCGCAGCAGGCAACATCCACATCGCGACCGTCACTGCTTCGAAGCAAGCAGTCCGAACGTGCTCGCAGCGCTGTAGAGAAGCAACTTCTCACAGCCACCGCCGCTTCATAGCAAGCCAAACGCCGCAACCGCGGCTCCTGCGGAGGAAGCACGTTCCTCGCAGCCACCGCCATCGTCTCGGAGGGAACGAGACATCGCATCCGCCACCGCTGCAAGAGAGGCAATCTCTCGTAGCAACCACCGCTTCGAAGCAAGCAAACGCCGCAACCGCGGCACCTGCAGAGGAAGCACGTTCCTCGCAGCCACCGCCAGCGTTCTAAGGAACGAGACGTCGCAGCCACCAGCGCCGTTTCTGAGGAAACGAGACGTCACAACGGTCATCGCTGCAGAGAAGCAGATTCTCGCAGCATTCACCGCTTCAGGGGAAGCAATCGCCGCAGACGCGGCAACCGCAGAGGAAACCATTCCTCGCATCCACCTCAGTTTCAGAGGAATCATCGCCGCATCTATCGCCGCATCGCCGCAGCCACCGCAGCCGCATAAGGGCTGCAATTACCGCCGCTTCGCAACGAGTCTCGCCGTTTCACCACGAACATCGCCGATCCAAGTAAGATCGCATGATTTTTAATTGAGTCTCCGTTCCTTTCATCCGCAAAATCACGTCCGTCCTTTCGATCTCAGTGGTCAATTCGATAAAATCATGGCGAACGAACAACGCATCCGGGAGTTGTCACACAGGTGTGCGACTTTCCGCCTACAGGTCGCTCGATTTGAAACGTTTTTAGAAAGCCGCGACCTATACACAGAACTGGTGAACACACGTAAAAAATACTTTGAAGGCCACTTACGGGACTTCGAAAATTTCCACGCGGAGTTAGAACTCCTCGACGAGGAGTTTAGTTTTCAAGACCGTATAAACGTAGTCAAACACGCATCCTCCCTCATAGATCGCGCGAACAGCGTAATATCAGAAATGAGGAAGAGCCCTTCTGGCACAATCCTTGTGACTGCGCAGACTACCGACAACGCGGTAAATATTCATGTAAATTCACCGGAGCTCAACGCATCCGTGTCTAGTTACGCAAGTAACGGCACATCGGCTTCTGCCGTCCGATCCAGCGACTACGCTCGCGAGACCGCGAGGGACGTCGGCAAACCACGAATCGCGAAGACTATCGCGTTTAACTTCTCACCCGCGCCGGAGCAACAGCAGCCCGCGCTAGAAAACCCGCATCCGCCACACTCCACACAAGAGCATCCAAGTCCTGTGTCGGAGCCTGTGGATACCGCGGCAAAACGACAGCGACACGCGTCAAAACAGCCGCATCTCGCGTCGGAACCGGATCCACCGTATTCCACGCGAGAATATTCGAATCCCGTCACGGGATCTATCAGCACGGTGTCGGAACGACCGAGCCCGACTCCAGAACCGCACTCCACGCGAGAAAATCTGAATCCCGCGGCGGAACATCCGAACTCCGTTTCGGAACCCGCGAACTCCGCGTTAGAACAAACGCCAATCGCGAAGAAATCTCCGCAATCCGCACAAGAAGTTCCGAGTCTTGTGCCGGAATTCACTGACATCGCGTCAGAACGACCGCGCCTCGCGCGAGAATCACCGCGTTACACGCGAGAACTCCAGCATCCCACGGAACATCCGAACTCGGTCACGGAACGCTCGAATGTCGCATTGGAACACGCACAATCCGCACCGAAATCTCCGCACTCCGCACAAGAACATCCGAATCTTGTGCCGGAGCTCGCTGACCTCACGTCAGAACGGCCGCGCCTCGCGCCAGAAATACCGCGCCTCGCGCCAGAAACACCGCGCCGCGCGCAAGATCCACCGCATCCCATGCGAGAACCTCCGTATCCCGCGCGAGAACCTCCGCATCCGGCGCGAGAACCTCAGCATCCCGCGTCAGACCATCCGAAACCCATTTCGGAACATACGAGTTCTATATCGAATCTCGCGTACATCGCGCCGGAACTCAAGCCTACCGCGCCGCGTAATTTCACAAATCGCGCGCGTAATCGTGACCATGTCACAAAGGTCTACGAGAAAACGGCTCACGCAATTCCAAGGGATCGCAGGATCTTAGTGAGACAAGACAAGCCTTGCTTAAACAGCCTGGCTCCAAGCCGCACCGTAGCTAATTACGAGAACGTAATTAGTTACTCATCGCGTCGTGTCAGGCGTAATTCTTTCTATCGCGCCAAGGAAGAAATTCCCCAAGCGCAAACGAACTCCGCGAATCGCCCAATTCCGTCGCACCAAAGCGTGCTACCAAGAACCGCCAAGGTCATCCTATCGGCATCGGACTTGCATCCGAATGCCAGCCGCGCGGAATCCGCCGCTAACAAATCCGCGATATCGAGGCGTCCACCCCCGCACTCGTCAAAGCGTGTTTCGTCTCATCACGTCGATCAAAAGGGAATCGTACCACGGCGCGGCGCCCGTTTAATAGGCAACCAAGCTCACAAACCGGCGTCAACCGATGCGATTCTCAAAACGGCTGGAGGCCATAAATCACTTCGCACCGCTAGAATCCCGCACGACAGTGACCGCGCGTCACCTCGGAAAATAAGCCTCGGCGCGGCAGCCAGCGAGATGGTCAAAATCTCCAGGGTCTCCACCGGCTATTTCAAACCCGCGACGCGCAATCTTCGGGATTCCGTCAGGGTCTTGGCAACCGTCAAGACAACAGACCACCCGCAGCGTTCGGAGGTCAGAACCTGCGGGCCGTACCGCAAAGAAGTCACCCAGCGCGTCGCTGAGATTTATCACGCCGCGGTCGTAAAGCGATATCGCTCAATCGAGAAACCCTTAACGCAAGGCAAGGGCCTCGAAAACATCTACCCGAAGTCAAAGCAAGGGTCTTTGACTCTCGGTCGCTTGCCGAAAGCACCTACCGCGAAAAGGGACAAGGTACACTACCTGCCCAACCGCGCTCTAACGAAAGGCTCGAACCGCGGTTCGACGCCTCGGCCATTCTTTGACGCTCCGGGTAAAACAATAGCGCGTTTGCTACCCGATTACAGGGCTCCAACAGAACCCGTTAGGCTGAACGGCTTAACACCATGGACTCTTCAAGTCCAAAGACGCGTGCGCGAATCAGCCGCTGACATCGCGAGGATGCATCAGCCAGTCCTGGCCCATCCGAAGGGCAGGAACTCTCCAGAAATTCGGTGGCGCAAGAAAACTCCCAATTACCGTAGAGCCTCCAAATCGTTCGCTGTTCCTATCGGCACACCATCCACCTCGTTCTCCAATTCGCGGGAACCATCTTCCGCTGAATCTCAATCCGCGAGATCAGCATCAGAGATCGTCGACAGCAACCACAAAGGCGAAGCTCGAATCAAACGAAAGCATCCTTCACTTCAGGCAACAAATCGTTACGTAACCGCGTCTAGCAATCGGTACGCTCCATCGAAAACTCTGCGCGCGAAAACGCAGGCGAACTTGCGCCCGATTCAAGAGAACCGTCGAATCATCCGCGGAAGAACAGTAGCACAAAACGTGCTGTACAAACGCGTAATCTACAACTGCGCGAAAACCGCGCAATATCAACCACCGAGCGGCTTGGTTCAAGGGAAAGTCGTGATTCGCAACCGACCGCGTAAAGCAGTAGGCACAGACCGCTGCTTACCACCTCCTATGAGAAGCCAGGTAGCTCGTGACCGCGGAAGGATTATCGCATACGTTGCGTCACTTCGATATTCCGTTGTGGAGGCGTTAAAAATCGAATCATTAACTGACCACGAGATCGGAGCAAATCCGAATCCCTTTCCGAAAATCTTTCCACCCGCTGAATCAAGCGACCCTTCCGCTCCCAATCCGAGCTCCTTCCCACGCGGAGACTCGTTGAAGATCGTCGATGAGTCTTACCGCATCGCTTCAAGGAGCTATAATCGCTCCCTATGGCGATCTCGCATCAACATGATGCAACATTCCAGGACACGTTGGCACGAACATTCAAACACATCGCCTGTGAAGTGCAAACCGGGCGAAAGTGTAATGACCCATCCTGTACAAAATGGCATTACTCGCGCGATAGCCGTGAAACCCCCGCCATCAAAACAAATTCGTTGCGGTAAACTGTAGCACTTAACTTTGTAATTTCAACTAATATTAAGTAGTGTTAACAGTAGCATCTAGTTCATTATAATCAGCGACGAACTTATACATCTCAAGCCAACGTTAATCCATATAACTAAATTTTGAACGGCAGCCGTTCAAGGGGGGCCGGTATGTTACTACCCTGAAGAGTGTAGTAACGGTTTCGAGGGTCGAGCGCAGGCGGTTCATTGTCTCGCGGATTTTTATGTTTAAAAATCGACACTGCATGTCCGGGCAACCGTAACATCCTGGGTTGACTGAAGGTCAACCATAACTCATCTTTCGCAAACAAAGGGCCTCAAGGTCCCTTTCCTAGCGCCCAAGTGTTTTCCTGGCACGCAGATGTCTTTTCGTAGAGACAATGGGCTTATGGTGCGAGCTGCAAAGTTATTTTTGAGGATTACCTGCAGTCTCGGTGCCCACGTGCGCGCCAGACCTCCAACACCTTGGCTCACACCTTCGCGCCTCAATAGATAATAGCCGCACCATAAAGCTTCGCCTGCGCCGGCAAGTCTTCGGCCTCACCACCCTCCTCGACCACCCTCGGTCCCAAACCGAGGTGGCGACGCACGGGCCCGCACTCCGCGCGGACTCGATCGCTCTCCCCTCCAACCGTCCAAGGGATGTCCAAGAGCATTACTAGGGAATTCGCACCCTTCGGAAATAGTGAGAAACTCTCTCAGGTGTTGACACACACCACTGTTTCCGTTGGCGTGCGAGCCTTATTCTCGGGGGCGTGTCCGGACGGTGGAGGGAGACATCTACTCTACGAGGACTCTTCCAATTTTTGGAAGAGTCAGTCACTCCGCAACACTTTCAATCAAAACAAGTCTTTCTCCGTAACATCCGTCTATAACTATTCCAAGTTCAAATTTCTGTTAAGTTTTCTCTTGTTACCATAGTTTTACGTTCAGTTCATTAAAGTTCCAAAACACAAATTCGGAGTGATTCACACCAACTAAGTTCCTTCCACTCCACCCCTGAAAAACCTCGCGACGCTCATCAGCAGCAACCAAAATCGCGGGGAGCGCAAAATTTCGTGTTCTTCGCGGCAACCAAGCGAAGGTTCGGCTTTACAACCCGAACTGGTCCATTCGAGGACTGGCCCCACAAATTGACGCGCAACAACATGCTTTAAGAGATATAGGTAAAATGTACTCCATAAACTTCCCATAAACTTGGACAATTTTTGCAAAAAATTAAAAACCAGTGGTTTTTACTGCCTTGGTATTTCCAGTGTTAAGTAAGGCTAGAAACTCTTTAGCGACACATACGTAAAGTGTGATTATGGAACATGTAGTAATTGCTTTGCACTTGATAGTAAAATATTTTATGCAATTCACAGCAAAGTAGTTACACAAAAATCTTATAATTGATTGTAGAAACATTGTGACACAGGAATCTCATGATTAATTTTAAAAACAGTTGTACAAACTGAAGTGTTAAATAGATAACTGTATGTAAATTTGGGTAAGGCACTCTCTCTGTCTTCTCAATACACTGCAATTTCTAATCTACAAAACTGTATTAGGTTTTAATGGAAACTGTAATTATACGATGATTGAATTTGTCTTACAGTTAGTCATATTTCAAATGCGGTATTTTTGAATATTGTCATTTCTTCCTCAATGTATTGAAAGCATGGATATATGTTCTTTTTTTCTACACTAGTTTCTGCACCAATAAATTTCTGCAAATAACCGCGGAACCCATCGCGTTCAAATGGCCGAAAAATACGACCAATCCACCCCTTTCGTTTACTCATCGTTTATTAAATAATTTCTACTCGCAATGTTCTTTTTATCGGTAAAAATACCGATCAATCTGTGGGAAAGAGGAAAAAATTCCACGTTGAAATGCCGATCGTATTTTTCGATGTTACAACCGTGTAAAAGGTATTAATTACAAAAATTCCACAGGGGTATTCTTCCATTACCTTTATGTTTTATTTGCCAAACATATGATTATTCAGATTTATCTAAATCTCTACATATACATTAAGTAACGATATACATTCTAAGATTGTTAAAAATAATGTGTTCGATTAAAAATCTCCTTAAAAAAATTACTTTGTTTTATCCCGCAAGAGTTGCAGAAACATACTATGTCAACACATTATAAACCAGATATATTGTTCCTAATAATATAAGTAGAAAGTAACATACATTTTACGCGTGCTATCTTCAAAGATTAGCCTTCTGGTGTCGATTTAGATATTATTTCAAATCCTACAGAAAGCCTTGTGGTGAAATCGTTACAAAGGTAAAAAATCTAGCCGGATAAGGATAGAAAAAGTGTCTCAAACGCAAATTATTCTTGAGACATTCGATGGGTTTCTTTAAAAAACCTTTCCTGCAATGTATGTATCCGCTACCTCTACTGTAGGAGTATTTACAGAGATAAAGGTATTGTACTTTCTTTAACGTAAGTTATTACTACACGAATTCCTAATCTTGCCTGAAATCAGCTGAAGCTCATAAGTGGAGTAAACCATTAATATCTCAGACGATTTTTCGCTCCGTCTGGCTATTCACTGACTTGTACCACTTGTCAACTTGTCAACATTTTTCGAGTAATAAGTTAAAGTTTGTAACTGGAGTAAGCCAATAATACACAACAGGAAGTACAAACGCAGGCCAGGCACAACAGATACTACGCAGGTAGAACAGCGGCAGGGCAGAGAGTACATGAGCAAGGCATGTAGTGCAAGTGCAACACAAGCAGTCCATGAACAGGACATGCAGTACGAGAGAAAGATAAGCAGTATAGGTGCAGTGCAAGCTGTTCAAGAGCAGGGCAGGCAGAAAAGCTACAGGACAGGCAGGATAAGCAATACAAGAGCACCACAGGCAGGACAGGCCCAGAGCAAGTAGTACAAAAGCAGGATAAGCAGCGCAGACGCAGGGCAAGCTGTACAAGACCAAGGCAGGCAGAAGAGCTACAGGACAGGCAGAACAGACACCGGTCAGGCAGGCGAGGTACAAGAGTAGCGATTAAAGAAATTTAATAGTGTTTTAGATTTAAAAAATTCTTTATTCATTATTTGTTTTGCACGTCATCAAATAAAACGTTGGGTTTCTAAGACTATGAGTCATTTATTTAATATATCCTGTCCTGGATGGCCCCAAAGTGAGGCACAAACTGATGTAAATCATATTAAACAACTTACAACTATGATACGTTCGTTATGCATTTGTAGTTCAAATCTATCAAATGAATCAGCGGCAGTTTTAACATTAAAAATAAGTATTCTTAGTCATTCAGCACAAAGATGATAACACAGCCTTCATTTAAACTTCATTGAAGGGAGAAATCATCGATACGCATTCAATGTATGAGGTAATAGAGAAAATATGTAACATCATAATCCACCTTTGATGTACCTTCCAAACCATGTCCGTAGAATACATTCAATTGTTTTATACATAGAGCCTTTGAAACTAACCCAGACTGGCTAACCAAACAGCAAGGCAATCCAAGTTTACTGAATTCGACATAAAGTGAAGAGCGTACAGAGGCGTTGCGGCAATCGCAACGCGTAGTAACTCTGCGAACAGCCGGGAGTTAAAGGACGTGTAGCCTGACTGAAATCAGGTTGGCATAATACTGTCGCTAATTGAGCGATTAATCATGCAACGAATGACACGTAGCTAAAACCGGTTCGTGGAGATTCTCTCCCATCAGACTGGATAGAACGATGGGCGAAGGGTACCCTTGTTATTTTGACATAACCCACCCTTGATGTGCAACATTTGCATATGTCGGCACTCACTGGGATGCGAAAGACCTCAGCTATTGTACTCGACATGAACTTTCGGTTGGTGACACGTTAATGAAAATCTATCTAGGTGCGTGAATGTGTTTTGAGTCAGATAATGTAAGCGTGGAAATAGACCATTTTGTTCCGTATCAATTGAACGTTGGTAAAGATGAGCTAATGTCTGTAACTTAATAACATTTTCTATTGTTAAATATTTATCTTCATTTAATAGTAACAGTAACTACACGTTTGGCAGAATGCTTGTATTAAATGTATGTACATGGTATGATTGTATCCCAAAATAGAAATACATAATTCCGATTAACCGACATGAGAGACGAGAAATTGTAAGCACGCAAAAAGTTGAACGAAATTTTTATGTGTGATACATGAATGAACTGTTTTACTATCATTGGATTAGAAAAATAATGAGTTTTATAAATTACAGAACAATCTAAAATTTTCGAATTGTAAACTACCTTCATGCAGAGAAAAAGATATTATATATTCAAATAAATTTTGTCTTTGTAATCACTAACTTTGATATAAATTAATGCATAATCTACCGCCGCTAATGTTTATAATCTCTCTACAATTGCATGACAAATATGAAAGCTTAAACTTTATCAACATAATCTCTTAATATTTTATCATTACATTTATACCAAAGTATCAACTTATCAGCATTTAAAAAATATCGAACTGCGGCAGTACAGAGATTTGAAAACTGTTATGATTGCCGATACAACTAATAATTCACTCACAAAAAGTAAGAAATACTAAATTTAATCCAGATATTTCGAAATGCAAATGCCAGAACGAATGGATTACACGTACTTTTTCCTAAATAATTCACAAAGTTCCACGAGTGATATTCGCAAAACGATAAAATCTATAGAGCCCGGAATATTGTAGAAGAGTGGGCATAAAATATTAAACGCGAAATCGAACGGGAATAGGTTAAAGAGACAATCGCCAACCAACAGAAAATGATAGGAACAGCGTTTCGTACTGCAATCCCGTTACGCATGGGTGGAGAACAGAGGGAAGGGAGATCGCCAAGCCCCCATTCCATTTTCCAGCCAATCGTGGGGATGTCCAAGTCCGTTTTCACGGTTCATGCCGCCTCGTTTCGATTGTTCGACGCATCGATACTCGGCATCAGCCATACCCGTCTATTATTCGATGTGGCTCCTGGTCACGGTTGCTATATGTGTACCCTGGCTATGATTTGTTACTCTGTTTTCGACATATGTCACGGTAACCAACGAACTTTCTTGCAGTATTTTCTTCAGTCGACAATGTTTACACATTTCCTTATGCTGGCAGGTAGTTTTTGTTCATAAACTGTCGAAGGATTTTAGCCGCTCGAACATCAAAAGACTTTGCAATTTAATCGAAAACTTCCAAACACAGCGATATCGCTTCTTTTATCTCGCATCTATGAATGCCAAAAAAGCTAGATTTCGATGATTTTTTGTTCATAAATCGTAAATATTTTTATCATTATATTATGTTATGTATATTATATATTTCCTTTGATTGTCAGTTAAAGCCTAAGCTCGGCGAATGATAACCGAAAACAAAGCTCTTTTTCGTAGTGAACCCCTTGCATTACAATGACGACTGACGCTCCTGACGAGATAAACGGCATAGAAAATTTTCAAATTTTGCAGAACCTATAAAATTAAAAATATTAATGAAACGGAACGTGATAATATTATTTCTATAGTCTTAATATTACGTTTAATTGTACGATATATCAAGAATCACTGATCAATTTTTATTTGATCAATTAAATTCCGAACTATATTGGAAAATCACAAAACAAATGGTACGGAAAGGAGTTAAAAACTTTCTCGGCATGTCACGGATTCGAGTGAAAAATAAGTGAGTGCGACAGACGTCTCTATCCGTCGGACGAATCCGAGTAAACCACTTATCAAGTGATTTCTTTCTCATCGTCAGAACCAATAATACTGAATAGAAGAAACGTGATCATGCTGTTTCGCACTCAAAGCGTTAAGGTAGCGATAGATGGCTCTCATGTTTGAGACAATACTAGTAGAGTTTGATGAAGGGAGACATGTTCCATGTATAATTATTAGAAGTTCAAAGCTATTCATTACAAGTGGTCAAAGCATCGATATTCTATCGTACTTGTGAACACAAAGAACGTGATCTTTATTTCCAAGCAGAAATTTCGTTCAATTTCATTTAGAATTAATATTATTGTGTCTGACATGTACAAGAACTTAAGAGATGAAGTTTCAAAACTTATGGAGTGTTACAAAGAAGGGGGAATACTCTGAACTGTAATAAATATAGTATTTCGATTATTAGAAACACGTGCAATTTTAACTTCAACACTTTCACATACCATCATATTGGCAGATTGCTACTTTGTTAAGATTTCTTTTTAATTTACAAATCAGCAGCGTAGTAGATATTTTATACGTGCCTTACAATATGAAATTTATTTCATTCGTCATCTTCATTATCATTTAATCTCTCTATCTACAAAGTACGTATTTAATATGTTTAAGACGACAGATTTAATGAGCGCGAATCAAGTGTTGATAAGGCCAACTACAATAGTGATTATGAGTGGACTAACAGTGTCTTGCGAAATGCGAAAATGTAACTTCTCATCGTCATTCTTATATAAAACGTATATTTTATGTAGGGATAGTTGTTTTTTTAGATGGTGCCAACAGTCTTTTTTCTATCAACTAAAGTTTATTAAAACATATATGAAACTAAAAAGAACTATAATAAACACTTAGAAACTAATAAAAATAAGCAATAGCAGTAAGGCGTCTTTTCTCTTTCACGTTCGTTCTTTTACTACCATTTCTCGTCCTTCTGTCCTGCCTTTTTGTTTCCACGTCATCATCTCATACTCTCTGTCATTCATTCACTTTCTCACTCACTCTTTTTATCTGCATTCCTACATTTATATTTTTTGTCATCTTAAAATAAGATCACTCTCTGTTTGAAGAAAAGCACAAGACCAAAATATAATATATAAATTAATATATTAATTATACCGTTAGAAAATGTATCTTTTATCACTTGGATCACTTCATAATCCCGGAAGATTTCGTTGCAATGATTTTAAATTTAAGTTAATCATAAAATTGCAGAAAATATGCTATTTTAGAAGATGCAAATAATAAAAAGAATTATACGAAAGTTAATACTTTGTAATAAATTGCACTTTTAGAGTCAATTTAATGTCGATTAGTGTATCATCCGGGCGTCAAACAGCAAAGGGATTCAGTATAAATTAGGTTAATTAGAATCTAATATGTTACAATTATCCTTCTACTCCCTTTAACAAATTGCATTCCATTCAAAGAGCCAAATCATCAATCAACATTCAGAAACGCTAATAATTCCCTCTGCTTCAACGAGGTATCGGCTCTTTTCATTTCGTTACAGTCCTTTCAACGGCATGCTATTAAATCCAGATAATTTTATTTGAAGATTCTGTCGCTTCGCATTCAGGAAACTTCAAAGATGAAAGTGTATTGACATTCCGCCTAATTGCTTCCAAATACCGATACAAGCTGCCTTTACAGTTTCATTCGAAGAAAGAGAGAGACAGGGACAGAGAAATAGAAATAGAATGATTACGATTTTCAAGATGTAAGAACTTAAAGAAATTGACACAGGGAGGTTATACTATCGCATTCCGGTAGAATACCTGTTCTTGTCAACTATATCGCAGCCATTTTATTAGATCAATTTTTTATGGAAGAAAGTTGCCTTTGGCTTACATAGCTGTAATGGGGAACTAAAGATAAGCCTCGCTGAACGGCATAGGTGTGAGAAAAATATTCCGGCAGGCCCATTTATTGCCACCTTTAACCCCTTGCAGTACCATTTCTTTTCTGACAGAATACACAATAGCTTAAAATTCATCGCTGAAAATTTCAACCCTTTTCAGAAGAAAAGCATCAACTTTATTAGTTCTTTAAAAAAATCTTATGTTGAGAATGCCCATCGCCGTTTCCTTTGTAATGTAAAATAATGAGACACATGTAATTATATGATATTCTTATATAATAAGGTTAGGGTGGGAACATCGTCTCCAGGGTAGGAATATGGACATTGTATTTACTCACAATCAGTTTTATCTAACAATGAGAGATGTTACAGTAGAAATAGTACGTATAAATCAGCAGTCTTGCTGAACTTATAAACTTCTAGAAAGGTTAATTCTTATTTCAATGGCAATATTCGGTGTACTCGCGTACTTTGGTACGATATTGATACAGATCTCCAGTACAGGTAGACCTGTCTGTTGGTTTTGAAGTTTCTCAAATTATATCCGGAATTGTTCTTTTCCGATTTAAACACATATGCCACTAATTCTGATGTGTATAAAACTGTATAAAAAGCAAAAGTAAATAACCATTAATCCGCTAGAAATATTAAAAATTTTTACCACATTACTGATTAAAGAACTTTTTTCTGAACAATTGAGACTTACTTAGGATTCCAAATATTAACCCTAGATCACTAACCTTATTTTTCGACGCTTAACACTAACCTTCATCTCTCCGACTACGATGTTTACAAAAGGGGTTAAAGGGTACTATTTAAATAAAATTTAAACATGTTTTTTTCTATTATTAAAGATAGGTATTTATTTATTACGATAAGGTTAACTAATATGGCATACTTATTAAATCCGTGTCGTCGAATCGACGAAGGTTAGTGATCTAAGGTTAAGGTGTATATAAGAGATTATTTTTGTAAATGCTACGCTGATAGATTATTAAACGGAAAATTCAAAATTCTGTAACATTTTACAATGATCATGAAGAGTACAAAAAAGACCCCTTGTATTTTCTAGTAGGCGAAGGTATTACAAAGGTAGCTAGAACGTGAAGAATTAACATTAAACAATTACTACACTAGTTAAGAAAAAATTTTTCTCCTAGTTTCTTCATAAACTCTGATGACACCAAAGGTATGAAAAGTGATAGTTTTTATTGAATCACCCCGTATAATATAGGAAGCTATAAGATACATAAAACTGGAATAGTACGAGAATTGCCTTCTCACACTACCTTTCGTATGGTCATTAGATTCCCTTAATATCCTGTTGTTTCTGTATCATGGTCACTATTTATTACATTCCCTGCTTTTTTCTTTCATTGTTGTCCTTCTATGTTCCCTTTCATTGGTTCGCCAGTGCCTCTTATTCCTTTTCTGCGCATTTTCTCGTTCCAACCCCTCAACAAAGGATGCAGCTGGAAAGGAAAGGGGTTGACAGTTTCTGTTAGGGTGTGCTACAGGTGTCGACGAAATACAGGTATTACCCCGTTTAGTTATGTTATTGCGAAAAGAATAAAATACCATCATCCTTATTCCTACATAGACCGTCCATATTTCTCAATGTTTAAAAACTTTGCAGTTGAACTTACAATTAAAGCACTTTCATTGCTTCGTAAAAGGAACCATGATGTTAGGTACTTATATAAGAATGTACAGAGAAAATTATAGATTATAAATATATTATAATTTATAAATTATAAATTAATGAGAGTGAAACGGTTTTATAATAAATTGTAATAGTGGAGACTTTAATATAATTTTAGGTAGGAATTGGATACTGTTTGAATCTATCATAACCTTTTGGCAAATTAAATTTGCATATTTGGCAACTTAAGTACTTGATGAAACGGGACAGTAAGTTGTAGTGTGGATTTTTCCATTTAGTATACATGAACAATTTTTACCAGCATTATCTGCATTGCTGAATAAATCATAGTAAAACCTTTTTCCAGATGTAATAATGAATGACTGAAGAATAAGCTGTAATGTTATACGGCATCTTATGACAAAAGTAATCAACACTTCTCCTGCTTCATCCCACTAATTGTTAGATATTTTCACAGCACTCACATCGCATTGATAAAAGTACTACTCAAACAAATATGCATATATAGATTTCGTACATTTTCATCAAAAATATATATTCCAATAAGAAAGTTGAAATAAATTCTTTGCAAAAAGCGATTTCTAAAGTTTTCGTAGGTAGATACAACTAAACTTATTCTTAGCAAGATGAATTTACAAAGTAATTAGTGTTAGCAGAATCTTTTTCATAACAACTCAGCAAAAATATCTCTTGAAATTGTGCCTCAGGCGCAAAACTCCCATTTATATATAAATTGGACGATGAAATTGGTTATAGGGAATGATCATGCTGCTAGCAGGCGGCAAATAATGGCCCAGGAAATCGAATAGGATAAAATGTCGCTACAATTTTGGGACTGTAATTGTCTCGTGATGTATCACCATGGATATTCGATCCCCTTTCTGTAACCCAGAAATTTCTTTTTATATCGAAACTACTATGAGCTGTCAAACATAAATGTATGGTTTTGTATAATTTCTAGAGTACACTGTTGTCGCAGTATTTATAATTCTACTTTTTTCCACTAGAATTCTTTATTTGGAAGCTTATGCCTATCTTATTCAAACGGTGCTGGTAATTACCAAGTAGTTAAAGGATAACGTTAGCATTTATTGATATTCATAAAAGTGATAGATCTGACAAGTACACGAAAAAGGAAAATCTTTATGAAACACGATAATTTAATAACGTTCAAAGCTACTTCTTTTTTGTCCTTTTTTGGTAACAAACATCAAAAATTTAAGTGAAAAATGTCATGCTTATCTTATAAACTTATAAAATTTTACGTCCGTTTGGAGATTAGAGTCTTCAGTTTTCCTTCATGCTTTTTAGAACGACGAAAAGAAGTAGAACTACTTCGACGTTCCGCTGTCTGCCTCTTGACGTTAACGAAGCTCATTCAGTCATCTAGTCGAAATTTTCATGAAGGTGCTGGAGAAGCCTCTGGAAAGGCAAAGGTCATCCAACAGAGAGAAAATACAAGAAATAATGTGATAAAGAATTCGGGAGAAGCAATGTATTAAATTATACAATAATTTTTACAGTCGCGTAAATAAATTAGAGCATAAGATATTGGTAAAAATCACATCTGAATCTAAAATACTATTATATTCCAGCAATAACAGTAATTAACATCATTTTCTTTGCAAGGTACCTTTACACTGATTTCCATTTATATTTCAGCACTGATCTCATATAATCCGTTTTTCTCTATCAACTCCTATTTCTTGAAGGAGCAGTGTTTTTATATTTGATATCTTTTCCATTTCGATCGTAAAAGTAGCTTAATATTTTCTTACGAAAAATGGTTGTATAAACCGACCGGGGAATACAAGGATGCGTATCACTTTATTCCTATGAATATTTAAACCTGTTTAAATAATGCTGAAAGCAAAAGCAGCGCCCAAATTGTTGCCGTTTCGATGAATATTATTCAATCCATCTGAAAAACTAAACGTTCAGGAAAAATCAAATAACAGGTGGCCATAAAGTAGAAATCTTGCTTGGGAAAGCTAACAAAAATGTTGCAACGCTAATTTTGTTTTTGATTGAAAAGTTAAAGTATCTTCACAAGACAAAGAATACTATCAGTGGTTCCCATGACAGCATATGCGTTTCATCATTGCTATATTAGTGCACACAGTAAATTATTTAAAGATATTTAGCATTACATTTGCTCTTGTAATACTATCTATAACTTCTAATAATTTAGCAACTGTTACCACAACACGGTCACGTTATGATATTTTATAATGATGCTACTAATATCCCAATTACCTATTTACCACATATCGGAAGTATATGAGCCGTTCATTTTGGAAGTGATATAAGACGTTTTATAATATTTCTAAATCGTGATCTTTAAGGTTTGCGTTTCAATGTGTTTAAAAATATTGATGACAATTTTCGAGAAGATTCACTTCGACTTGTTACCTTGAATACTTATATTATTCTCAGTATTAATAATACCATATACTCATTAGAAATTATAATTTTTCACTACGATAAAATAAATTATGGCACATTAAAAATAAAGACCCCATGTAAGTATTACGTAAGCTACGTAAAAAGCAACGGCAAAATAGAAAGTAAGAATAAAATACCGAAAAAAATAGTCAAGATTTGCCGCGAATGAAGAAGTAATTAGAACAACTTTTCTATCACCGACTTTTACAGCAATACAATTAAAAAGATTGCTAAAGTTTGGCCTGTGAGTGCGCTTTTACTTGCGTGGAGTTAGTCCTCTTCGAACATAGGAGGTGGATACTATTCTTACTTCGTTGCGCGGCAACTGTTTGTCTTCCAATCAATGGAGGCCAGGATCCTTTTCTGACTGAAGGCTCTTTCCTGCTAAGTATCCTCTTACGCTTCTATAACCTTGTCATGCTTTTCCAGTCGTTTGTTCACCTCACCACTCGAGGAAAACTTTCATTTCGTGGCGATTCTCGCGTTCGAGTACTCACCGAATCTCTTAATAAGCTTCGATAGAGAATTCCTGATTTTTCATATCGTATATCGTCCTAGTATATCGTATATTTCCTGACAATTTGTCATATTAATTAATTCAGTAATCATAAATTGTCAGTACATAGAGAGCGTCAGACGTTGGGTGAATATAGTCACCGCTAGTAGTCAAAAAGTTAAATTAGGAAACAATATAAAAAACAGTGCTAATTATACAAAGTATTGTTGCGCCGACATGAAGTTGGCATACTGATCGAAGTTGCTCGCTCGAATCCGTTGAATTCGTAGAGCGAATCGGTATATCGATCGGCTGGTCGTTGGGGTAGCGACCGGAAGTGTCGAAATCGGAATATGCCACTAGACCTTCGAACGATCCGACGTTCGAACACGAAAGAATAGTTATTTTTCATCGAAAAATCCTGTCATGTCGAAACGATACTCCGTAAGTTGCAACTATGCTATATATTTTTATTACATTTAACCGGATATTTCGCAGCGTATGATACGGTTAGTGTGAAAAGAGTGTATTTGGACTCGAATCAATTCTTTTCTGTTCAACAAACTTTTTGGAACCCTGTTACGTAATACAATAGCGGCAAGGGTTTTTTATCTGGTTACGCTGTTGTAGGATGACTCTGCCGCACATACATATGTTACTTTATTATTTTTGTCACTATTTTTAGTATAAACGTAGTTACTTCACCAGCCTGTAGTAAGTCATTCTTTTTTCTTTATTACATATTTTACAGGTTGAGAATAGAAATCTAGTCAGTTAGTCATTTCATCAGAATAGTCATCTAATCAGTTTAGTTATTTTATAGAGATCAATGGTTTATTCCACAGTTGTGGAATGGAAGTGAATGAAGGTGAACGAAGTGCATGGAACGTTTCCCTAATTCGACAAGAACTTTGATAATAAATTTTAATAATTTCAAAGCGTTCATCGGCTGAGTAGTTATTTATGATAACTTGATGAGCATTATTGAGTACAAATAACATGTGGCACTAAAAATAGAATAACAAAAATCTGACGGCTGTAATTTTGTAAAGATCTGTCACTCTTAATAAAAGACCCTTTTTTCACAAATTCATTACTGTAAATTGAGTAATTTTGTAAAGATCTGTCACTCTTAATAAAAGACCCTTTTTTCACAAATTCATTACTGTAAATTGAGTAATATGTTACTGAAAGTATCACGTAACATTAGCTTGGTATTTGTTTCGATAGACTGTACAATATGGTAAAAAAATGTTCTCCTATTCCTAAAGTCCAAGGTGACCACAATTTCACCATGAAAACAATTTCGAAATATTTTCTATAGATGTCTATTCTGTAGTACTCTACATCCTGCAATTCTTGTTCGAATGTATTGTTTGTCAGGTAGCTGCAAGAGGATGAAAAATCTTGCGGCGCGTTCCATGTAGTACCCTGTATATATTCTGAATCTGTAGAATATACAATAAAGAAAAAATAATAAATAGCTTACTACGGGTTGGTGAAGTAACTACGTTTATACTAAAAACAATGTCAAAAATAATCGAAAAACATGTGTATGGCAGAGTGATCCTACAACAGCGTAACCAGATTAAAACCCCTTGCCGCTATTGTATTACGTAACAGGGTTCCAATAAGTTTGTTAAACGGAAAAGACCCTGATTCGAGTCCAAATACACTCTTTTAAAAAACCATACCACACGCTGCGAAATGTCCTGCTAAATGTAATAAAAATATTTAACATTGTTGCAGCCTACGGAGCGTCGTTTCGGCATGACAGGATTTTTCGATGAAAAATAACTATTCTTCTGTGTTCGAACGTCCGTATCGTTTGAAGGTCTAGTGGCACATTCTGATTTCGACACTTCTGATCGCAAGCGCAATGACCGGCCGATCGATATAACGATTCGATCTACGAATCCAACGGATTCGAGGGAGCAGCTTCGATCAGTATGCCAACTTCATGTCGGTGTGCAGCAATACTTTGTAGTATTAAGACTGTTTTTACGTTGTTTTCTATATTAACCTTTTTGGCTACTAGCGGTGACTATATTCACCCAACGTCTGATGCTCTCTATGCACTAAGAATTTATGACTACTAATTTAATTAACACATCTTGCACGGGCACTTTGCCGCCAAAGGCTTGCCGTGTAGGGGCGATTTTTTACAGTTCAGACGCAACATTCCTTCTGCACAAAATAGCTGTAGTTTTTAAACATTAGGTTTTTTTAATAAAACTTTTAGTTTCTCTTTAAAAATCAATTTCTTTATTCCCTTTAAAAAAATAAAAATAACTTGTCAGAAATGAAAAACTAAGAAAATCAAAAATTTTTAAATGTTACAAAGTGTGATATCGTTCAAAGCACTTTTCTTTGTGCAAGGGTGCGTTATAAAATTTACACTTACAGCGTTACACTCCGTATTTTCTTAACGGAGCACACACGACATTGTTGTGAAGTATGTACTTTTCTTTTTTCCAGTTCCCACGATGGGTTCTAATACATGTTTCTCGTGTCCATAGAAAGTCTCCCTGGAGGGTCGTTGTTTACTGCTTTTTAAGCATTGAGTCGTGAGGTTTTTAAGTAAATGAGCCGTAATTGCGTCAGCAAAACGAATTCATAGGAATTCATTCTTGCAACGCACGTTGTGTATTTTTGCAATGCATGTCTATCCGATTTTGTTATAAAAACATCACAAAAACCCATCGATAACAATAATCCATGAAAAATAACTTTAGTCGTTTCCCGCTCAAGATGTGAAATCCGCGAAAAACGACTTTAGTCGCTTCTCGCGCAAGATGTGTTAATACGACAAATTGTCAGAAAATATTAGAAACATAATTCTAGACAAAATATTCATAGATCTGCTGATACAGATCCTCTCACGATCAGACTTACTGGTAGACATTTCCTGACGATTTACATGTATCGGTGCGAAAACTGAACGTAAAAGCGCATTGAGAAAATGTAGGTATTCTTTGTAGTAACAATAATATGCGACGACAAGCCCATTATCAATGTGAGATATGTTACGTAAGACTCATTATGTATCCACGTTATAAAAATTTTTTCGCGAAATTACATTATTAAATATATTTTTTAATTATATCATAAATAATTTAATCTTTTATCTGTCACGTATTTGTTTGCTGCAATTTGAGTATAGAATTAATAACATATCTTATGCCATTAAGCATTTAATGTAGCAGTCTCTGTAGTAAAATTTAAAAGTATCTGCGTTAAGATCGTCCTTTACCGGGATAGCGCATTCGCGGACAAATCCGCCATAGAGAAGAGATTGAAGTGACAGCCTCCTCCATTTATTTCAGAAAGATGTTATTATTTTACAACTGGTCACAAGATCTTCTATGGCAAGAATACAGGTAAATATCTATAAACTGTCGGTACGGTTTGTGTTAAGGATTCGAAAACAATATGGCGATAAGCGGGGATGATTCTTTGTTTTAGTGATGAAAGTTCAAGAATACGGACGCTTTTCTTTTGACCCTTGTAGAGTCTAAAGTTCTTCATGGACAATGAGCACCGAACGATGGAAAACGATCTCCGTTTCCTATTTGGAACCTCATTAATGGGCGTGTTCGCGTCACGCCGGGACTGCCGCCCAGTAGGCCCCGTGGGCACGGGCTTACAGCGGATAGTACGCAGAATGAAGCAGATTAAAACATTTTATATTTTATTTTGTTTTCATTTTGTGTTGTTCCTCTGTGGGCTCGTGGCTGACTGTCCTCCTGCGGAAAACGATCGCACAGGCATTATGGGTTTTTCCATCGCCCGTTCTCGCACTTGGTGGTAACCAACGTGAATGAACGTTCGTAGCTAGACGATTGAGCTGGATAATTGTAGTGTATGCCTGATGAGGCGAGGCCACACAGCTGAAGTGCAAACTTCGAGTTCGGCCAGCTCGAGAATTCCAATTTGGAACCTCAGTTATTTGGATACACTTAGAAAGCATTATTCATGTAACAATACTATTTCAGGGACTGCTTTTTTGAATTCGTTGAATATTGTCAAACTACTCTTACTCTCTGTTTTTATAGTGTCCTAGCACATATTCCTCGCTGGATTTGACATCATATGTTTATGTACCTGTAAGACGCGGATATCTCTCTTCATATAATAATATAGGGGAGATTCGGATATCTTGTACGATTTTTCAGTTTCAGTAAAATATCTCGTTTTGATATTAATTAAAACAAACTATTTATCAAATGCCACATAGTGTAGAACCTTGTTTAACTCATACCGCAAAATCAACGCCATACTCTTAAACGTTTTCTCAAAATATACGTTTTTCTAAAGGCTTTCCATTGGAACAATTTACCCGACCAGTCGGTTTAATTGTACCACAGGTTCGTTAAATTGTTCCGCTAAGAGTCAAGGGACTTCCAAACATGACAAATGATTAATTATTAAATAAAATGGTGTTAATAATACACAATATTCTTCATGACAATATTTTAATTATTATTGAAAAAGTGCTAACTAAAATTGAATCAATATTTCTTCATAATTATGAAGAAAAAATTAAACAAAAGTATCAAAAACTAAACAAATTTAAACATTTATCAAACTTATATACCTACTTATAAAATTAAATGATTGCTTTTATGAAAACGAAATAAACCATTTTTACTTAAAATTATTATTTGGTCAATCACCAATTATTTATTATAATTGTTTTGTACTGAGATCAAATTCTTTATTTTCTTTTACTCTGTTTTAGTTCAAAGAATTATCGCAAACATCTGGATTCGATGTATAGGTTTCGTCTTGTTGAGTAAATTGTGCCAGTACAATTAAGACAACTACTGGTGGTACGATTTATCAAACTAAGAGATTTAAAAAATATATATTTGTCACAAAATAATCTCAAAACCTAATACGTTCGTTACTTTATAGTTTGAGAGGTGATTATAGACTTGTTCAATACAAAAATATAGCAAAATTCTAAATTACCATTTTACTCAGTAGGTAATGTCCTTAGGTACACGCGTCAAAGTTTACATCGAACACTAACAAAAACGTTTTTTTCCTCTCAAACTGAATGCACTTGCCGGATGCCGTTACAAAACGAGAAGTAGTTGTGGGCACTGTTAGCGCTTAGTTTTGTGTTGCTAGGAAAGAAAAATAGTGACATTTAGTAGGAAATTTTAAGGTGGTACAATTTATCAAGCAGTACAATATACTAGACTCTCCCCTGTTATGAGCGTATATAAATGTGCGTTGATAAATACTTTATACACAATAATCTCATGCTAAGCCAATAATACAAGTACTAATAATTCTTCTTCGCGATGTCACTCTTTTGATAGTCTTCCCTCGACGTTCGCGTTCAAAACAAATGCTTAAGCAACCATATTGCGACAAAATTAACAATTCTTAACGTAACAAGTACATATGTCTTATGGGTTTCTTCGAATAGTCTTATAAATTGCAGCTAAAATTAATGTGTTAATGATATAATATTGAGCTGAAGTTAGAACGTACGCCATAAAAATATGCCCAATAACGTTTACTTTTTATTTTAAAAGAAATATTGAACGGTCACAGTTATTTCAAAGAAATCCTTTCTCTGATACATGTTAGACATCTTTCAAAGACAGTTCGATTCTAACAGAAATATAGTTGAAGTAAAATAAACATGGAGTTGTGTGACGTCAGATTCGCATCAAGTGATCTGGAAGAATATCCGGCTTAGAAATGTAATGGATCTACATCCTGAAGTCTCAAGTAGATATAGAAATTCAGAACTCATTGATTTATAGCAGTTGAAAGAAGATGAATTTCCGAATATTCGAAGTCGATAAATTGTGTGGCCCCGCTCTACACGCCATCGGCAAAATGCTCGTGCGAATTTCATAGAACGATTCGAGTATGGCCGGGTATAAGTGTATTTGAGGGGAATAGTACAAGCGGGAATTTGGCTTGGCTCTGCATCTCATAAATTTTAGTTATTCTCCCATTCTTTCCCCTTTTTTTCTTTTCCCTTCTACTGCTTCAACCGGGGACATCCTTAAGGATTCTCCAGGATGTGAGTTATCGTCTTTTTCCCTCCATCCTCAATGTTGAAACTCTCCATTGGACGGAGAAAACGTGAGCCTCCAAGGGATATAGAAAAATATTAGCAATGATACGGCTGATATTTCACCTCGAGGTTTTCTACAAAGCGACATTTTCGCATTAACAGTTCATGAACGTCATACTTTAATGGAGAGACTACGAAATTGTATTTCTTTCTTTTTTTTTTTTTGTAAACGAAGAGGAAGGCAATTTACAATGTTATTTTAAACCGATTATCGCGCTAGGAGATTCAAAAGCAGATATGGATTAAGGTAAAGCTGAAAATTGGATGAAACAGTAGAATGGATAAAAAAAGAATGGAAGGGAATGAAAATGGAATCGCACAGTTTGCAAGCAAACATGCAAATTCACGGACAGAAAGGCAATCGTTGAAAATACAACGATTCGAATAAAAACAAAGTACTTGATATTATTCCGGAATAAAGTATTCCGTTATCTTTTTTTCATGGTTGTTATTGTATTTCAACGTAATAGCGTCCTCAAAACAATGACATAAATTCGATTCGGAGAAAAAATATTTAGTACAGTATTACCAATAATAAGAATTTTTTAATATTATTCGTAATTATTTATTACGAAATGAGATTCTTGTCTTGTACAGAGTATTCAGAATGACTGAACACCGTACATGTACACATAGAAACTTTAACATTTAATATGAAGCACATTGTTAGTTATACAGTTTTACAAAATTCTAAGGTAAACTACTATATACAGCGTCTATAAAAATAGTGGAGTTTTCTAAAGAAATTTCTACCAAAATTCAAAGTAACAAATACATAATTCCGTTGACTGTATTGTTCGCTTATCGTATTTATAAATTGTAATCGTAAAGGAATTTACAATCAATTTTTTATGTGTTCAAAAATAATAGGTACGTGTTGCTATTTGTCACTTATACAACAGCAATTATGTAAGACATTCAATATTATAGAATTTGAATATAAATTAATTACTATCGATCTTTTCTGTAAACTGCGATAACGAAGCATGAAATTGAAACAATTGTATTTTATACAAATACTGTAACTAGACATTATCCCTCCAAATTAATATAATAATCTTACTATATCGATTTTTCGAAACAGTTTAATTCACGTTAAAATTATGTAAAAGGACTCGGAATTTCGTTTTTTATCAGAGTGCATTACGTACTTCGTAGAACTGTGAAGTAACATTACTTAATTTCTCATGATCGTTTATTGGATATGAGAGTAAAATCACTACCGACTTGTGGGAACACGTCACCGCATTTCATATAGAAATACATAAGGAAGATGAATGAGACAACCCATCGTGCACAACGTCAAGTCTGACAATGAGTTTGATTCTGAAGTATGCCAGAAGTGTTATATGTTTGAAGGCTTTCGCAATTCCATTCAAGACAGCTTTTTAAATATGAAAGATAGTTTCTTAACAATTTTTTGCATCACATTAACGAAATGTGACATTAATAAACGGAGGCACTTAGAAAGTAAAAATATTTTTATTTAAAGTTTCTAATCACAGAGTATATCGATACCAACTTTCTAATATGTCGTATCCCACAAAATTTGACATTTTCACTTTTTTCGAAAAATGGAATCATAACAACGTTGTGCAGCTTATGTAAAAAGTTTAGAAGTCAAATTGTTTATTTACTATTTTTAAATAAATATTCTAATATGTCGTATCCCACAAGCGAACTGTGGCGCGTTCTAACATGTCGTATCCCACATTCGTAGGTTAAGTTGGCGCCTAAAATGTGACAGCCACCTTTGATTTTGGAATTCGTATTAAGTTAATTTAACTCAAATATCTCGTAAAATGGGTAAAAAGGTAATTATAAATAATTATTTCTCTTAGTTTGTAGTAAATAATTAATTATTTTAAATCACTACGAATGTCAATATTTTATCGAAAATATTAAAATTTAAAATATAGTAATATATGAAACTGTGTTAAAAATAATTATTACTATTAAGTAATAAATTTATTATTTCTTTAAAATTTCGTACTAATTTCTTTCTCTTTTACTACTGTTTGAATCCTATTCGCAATATGTCGTATCCCACACATGTAGCGTCAATCAATATGTCGTAACCCACGTAATAATTAAAAAATTGATTAAATTATTTTTTCTCACTTCAATCTATATTACTTGTACATTAAAACAAACGTAAAAAAAATACCTAATTTATTTAATTTGTGACCGTGAAATGTTTTTATCGTCTCCTGAAAAATTTTCAAAATGTGGGGTCCAACATATTAGAAAGTTGGTATCGATATGCATTTCCTTTAAGAATACTGTTATTCTGTGACTAACCTAAATATTCTAAAGTATATTTTATAAGTATATTTTTATATGTGATCGTGATATAAGTCTAATATCGTTTATGAAGTGGATACAGACACAGAAACTACGATAGGTTGATGATGAACCGTCCATATCATAGGTTTTCTTATTTTTCAGTTAAAGATATTATCTACATTGCATATAATATATTGATGTAACCGGAATACATATGTTACTAAACTTTCTGTACTACCCGAATAAAAGATATATTTAACTCTACATGCTGATCAACTTGTCAGTTTTAGAGACTGAAATAGAAATAGCATGATAGCTCGGTAGTTAAAACGGTTAAGAAGCAAAATACAGGTTCAAAAAACTTGTTTAAGTGTATTCTGTTACATGGAAGGAACTTTGAATCGAAACGATTAATCGTCCTTTTTATGGTTCTGTTAAGCTTGGATTAGGTCTGGGGACTTCTTTCCGCTTTCACGTGGAGGTAGTGTAAAACTCTGGATCATTAAAGTATTAGATAGCCATCGTTTTAAATATAACACTTCAGAGGTCACTGCGTGTAAGGAGCGAAGGTTTGCACGTTTAATCAGCGGACCCGAGTTAAAATTCTTCAACAGCTACCGCGGGAAATATTTCTGTAGTATATACATACATATATCATAGTATCGGAGGTCCGACAACCACCTTGAAAAAAAAAATTCGGAAGTAAAAGTAAATTGTTGTAGTTGGATGTTAACGGATAAAAAAAGATTAATCCATTATTCTCTATCTGCTAGTTGAAAGCGGAGGCGTTGCGCGTCGGATCAAAACGGCCAATTGACCACTGCTGGCTCGTAGTGATAAAACGGTCATAAAATCACAGACTCAGCAGGAAGTGCATTGTTCTGTTGGAAAAAGTTATTTAACCGTTTGAGTGCCAGAGCTCTTTGCGAAAACGTGGTAAAAAATTGCAAAGCAGCGAAATCACACTTCCTTCGCTTTGCATCGAAGAATGCAACGAAGTAAGATTTCGATGATTTTCGACCCCAACCGTCCCGTATATAACGATAAATATTCCGTTAATATTTAAGCATATTTAAGCAATGTTAAAAATGTCACAATTTACATGGATATTTTATAATTTACAGTCATCCAGGATTTACAACAAAAGAATAATAATTAAACTTGTAATCATAAAGTATACAATGAAGAAAAAAGTAGATGTCACATCAATAACAATCTAATTGATATTTTTACATCGCCTCAATACCAGCGACACATAATACGTTTCTGCAAAGCAGTAAATATATTAAGTAATATATAAAGGAGAATACAGAGCAAAGAAAACAGGGCTAGTCGATACTGAAACCTCAACAATCGATATGGCTCTAAACGTTAAATAAGTAAATAGACGCTCAGGAAAGCATCTAACAGGCAAAGACAATAAAGTATACATTTTTTTCAGGAAACAATCATTGAATATTGTTACGCAAGTTTTATTTTTGACTGAGAAATTAAAATAGCTCCGTAAGATACAAGGCACAGCCAGTGGTTTTTAGCGCAGCCATTTCACATGTCTTTTTTGCGTGTACCTTGCTGATACATTTGTTGTCCATGAATTATTTTATGGCAGTGATACAGCATTAAATACAGTATTGCATTTGTAAAAAAATATCATATAAATTCTTCACAAGTGCAGACTCTAAATCCATTAACAATTTTTGCGTTTATCCGAGAGAGACGAAATCCTTCCGAGAATATGCAGTCTCGTACTACTTTTTTGAATCTAAAGGGTAGTGACGAGACGAGAGCTCCGATTTGATAGAAATTATCGGATAACCACTCCGAATCGCCCACGAAACGCTTACCCTCGTGGAAAGCAGAACGTTCGAGTGGGTGGGGGATGAGATCGATTAGGGGTGAGGCCCGCAGCGGCACCACAGATTCCGCTAAAGCCTATACCCACGTATTCTATTTTAAAAATTTTCTGACTCAGTCTATATTCCCAACCACAGCAGAATTAGCGTTCTCTGCAAATTGACAATCACAGTTATCAACCGAACCTATCTCGATTGTCTATGATTTCAAAATAATTCTGAGTGATCTCAGAATAATAGATTGATTTGTGACAATTCACTGTATTAAAGGCGAGTAATGGTAGGAATATTTTTTATCTATGGCTGCCTGTTTTTTCTATATCAGTATCAATTGTAAAAAAACATTATATTAAGGTAAATGTATTAGGAAAGTAATATTGTTTTTTTACATTGGATTCGAATAATTAAATTTGTACCAAGCTTTTATTTTTAATGAATAATATGATCATCCTCATATCATCAGTCTTTTTCTATCTAGTGTGTACAGTTTCAATGCCGGTTCGACAAAAATCAATTAGTTTTTGATCAAAATATCTGGAGGAATGACGTTAGTTTCTGGCCCCCTTTAATATAAAAATAGTCACTAACTGTGTTAACACATAGTACAGCATAATTTAGTCGTAATATAAAAGACAAGAAGCAAGTGAAAAAATCCATAACTCAATTATCGACAATGTACTTCATCAGCTCGTAGAAAGAAGGAAAGAAGGTAAACGATATTGGAATCTCTTCATCTATGGTACGAACAACTGCCATGAAGGGTCTCAACGAAGAAAACCAGAAGTAATGACATTAAGAAGCCCCTAAAGGCCAGAGGCTGCAGCCGCCTAACTGTTAGCCGCCTCTTCAACCTTACTTCACCCTTTCATGGCAACGACTGCCCAGATCACCCTACCTTTAACAAAGATCATGTCAACGCGAACGACATTTGCAGCAATCGTCAAGTACTGCTGGCTTTATTCTACCAAGATATGATTTTATATACATGCGAACTCTCACATATACAATGTTTTTATTTATATTCTGTAATCAAGTTTTAAGCGACAGAAAAGAAAAGAATTACTTTGATTTTAATAAAAACAGAGATAAAAGATTGGAATCCCTGCTAATCGTTTGAAATTAAAATTCCTAACGTTTAACGGATTCGTTCCACGTGATAACCATATTAGAAAATCAATAATTCCGAAATCGTCTAAAAGGACTTATCACTTTATTGTTTCAATTATTGAGAATTCTTCGTAAATGCAGAGAAACTACGTAAAACTTCCTGTCAGTTCTTAGGAACGAGGCGAACGAAATAGGGCAACTGATGTCTCACTCAAGTGTCTCGACGCATTACTCTGTAAATATGTATTTCCCATAAACAAACTAATATTTACAACTGTAACAAACATCATCGATATATTATGTTCCTTTTGAAACTCTTTTTGAAGATCTGCTGTATCCTGGATTTTTCGTATCACAAACTTGATATCGTGAATTGTGAAAATAATTTAGAAAGCTGTAATAGTGAAAATCGCTTTAAAATTAGCACATTTTTAAATCGTCAGTCTCAATCTCATAGAATAAATAAATACATACGATGTTACCGGACTTTTTGTAGACGGACACGATGCACCATGTTTTCGAACGTACAGCTGGAAAATTCAGTTTTCAACGTCCTAGCCAGTTTTACGAGTGTTACTGGCTCGGAATAATTTAATTTTGTAAGTAAAATAACGTAGTGTTCAATTTCGCTATAAATCAATGAGAGCAACATTATCCGGTACGTCATTGTGGTGATTGTACCCGAGTCGAAAATTTCAGCCCAAAATCCTCCTAAATTACCAAATAACTTAGAATATTTAGGCTGAATATGGAAAAATATGTTACCTATAAAAGAATGCAAATTTTAATTCCACAATCGCCCTACACTTGTTACTTTTTGCCACTTTTACCTAGTTTAGGAGCAATTTAGGCTTCATACAACCCAAAATAATCCTCAGCATTCTATAATGAGGAGCTTTAGAATTGGATTGGAATTGGAGTGGAATGATCGAGGTCAAAAAAAATTCTCGATATACTACAATAAAAATTAATTTGGTTTAGGAGATTTAGAATTTATATGGAATAAAATAATAATTTAATTCCAACTTGCTCCTGAAAGCCCTATTTTTAGAATATGAGTCGACAGACTTGGAACTTCTGAAATATTTTTAGGGGATGTCAGATTAAATTGGAATAAAAATTTTACCTGATCAGTCCATATAACTCCTAAAAATCATATTTACAGGACTTTGAGGCGCGTAGACACACTAGTTGAGGATTTTGAGGTTCAAAATGGTATACATAATTAAGCGGCAAATGAGAGATCAAAAGAATCTAGGATTTGAAGTTTCTTTTTAGGCTGGACTTTTCGACTCGGGTACGCAAGGTTGCAGCAGGATCGATCCGATCGTAATAAATATTATTGGCCCAGAGAAAAAAGTCACTTCATAATAGTTTTGTTCCGATTCGCGTAACGGATAGGAACATCCCCCGTTCTGAGTCAGAACTTCTGACGTCATTTTCGATCCTATTGCGTGGATGGCCGAAAAAACGTTTAACGACGAAATAAGTGTTTAGTTTTCGGTTGTCATTTGCGAAGCTCAGGTTTCAAAAACCTATATAATTGAAGTAAGCGGTGCGAGGACAATCAGATCTTACCCTGTACCACAAACCAAGTAACTTCGCTATTTTGGCGGAGAATACAGAGGTGCCTGATCTAGATGCGATTGAAGGAAATAATAAAGGACTTCGAAAACTACGAATGGACATTTTATTGTGGCGAAGAGTGATACTGCGAGGAACAGAAAAGAAAAACAACAAGGAATACGTAAAACATTAAACTTGTGGCGCATGTTCCTGATGTCTTTGCCCGTTCCTGGCACGTCGTGACTCACGAACAGACCTAGCCATATGAAATGGCTTCGTCAAAGACCGACAGGGAAGCAAAGGGGAAAGAGTTCGCGTTTCAAATGGATCATGTGTCGCAGTAGTAAATAAACAATATTCTGGATTCTTCCCCGACTTGTTTGCCGTTTATTTATGCATGTCGCTGTCTAAAGTCGGTCAGCACTAAATTCTTGTGTACAAATATCACAAAGAAGTCCCAGTGGATAAACTGTGCACAGAAAAAAAAAGAATAATAACGGAATGGTCTGTCGAGGGAAAATTTTGAAAAGAGGGATACACGCGTTTTTCGTTTTTGTATCGTTTTCGTAACACGAGATAAATCGTCAATTACTTAACTCCTTTGCTACTGAAATTCAGGTTTGGATAAATCGTTTGCCAATGAATTATCTAAGAATATTGAAAACTATATTTGTAGAATAGAATAGTAATAAGTAGAATATGGCAACGATTCTTTTGATGATGGTATTATTCATGTTCGACGTTCTAGCTTACTGTTATTGTCAAATATACTTGACGAAATTGATATGAGCAGTTCATGAATGTTTATTGTAATGTATGTTTCGAATCGGATCATACGCTTCGGAAATCCTAGGACAATTTAATGCTCTATTTAACAGTGACAATTATCTATTATTGATTTTGTATTGTGATTGTAATGAATGATTACATATTGCGAATTTGTGTTAATATAAGTAAAGTAGGTAACTGCGGTCCATCGATTTAGTATCACAAATGGAAGTGTTGAAATAATTCATTACATTGTTAGATATTTTTATTAATCAAATCGTATAGAAATTGATAAAGGTGCATTTACGTTTGATTAAATATAGACATGCTATTTCCTGTATTTAAGAACAGCATCGCACTAACATCTATA
Organism: Cerceris rybyensis; assembly: GCA_910591515.1. Taxonomy (NCBI): domain Eukaryota; kingdom Metazoa; phylum Arthropoda; class Insecta; order Hymenoptera; family Crabronidae; genus Cerceris; species Cerceris rybyensis. The sequence continues at coordinate 20,175,641 of OU342789.1, read as the reverse complement.
CGAATGTTAATTAAAAGTTAAAGCGTAAACTGAAAGCAATATGATCCAGGACTTTCTCTCAAGCTAATCGACCTTTCTCATTTCCCTCCAACTATCAATTTAGAAGTCGTTTGAACGCGCTTCAGTCTTTTCTCGTAAACGTCAAGAATCTGTTTTACGATCTAATGAAATGAGAAATAGTTAGATCTTTCTCCTAGAAGTATTCTTAGCTTAGTTATGGCTTAAATCCTCGTATAAACTTTTAGAAGCATATTGACATAATTAGTCCCTCCTTGATTACTTTCAAGCTATAAGAGAGATAAGCACGGTTCCGGCACTGTAAGAATAAAAGCACTCGTTTGCTAAAGATATTGTTAGTGAAAAAGTACTTTTCTTGTCAATGTAAAGGAACATTTTGAGTCTATGGTGGCTATCGATGTAAAAGTTCAGAGTTGCCCAAGTCTAAATCCGTTTATCGCTTCTAAAAAATTGTTTCTATTGCACATGTATGTGCAATTGGCCTACAGAAAGAAGTCACTTCATAAGTGATTTACTCAGACTCACCCGACGGATAGAGACATCTCTCGTCCTAACACATTTTTTATTCTAATGCGTGACTAGCCAATGAAGCGTTTAACGACGAAATAACTGTTCAGCTTTCGGTTTTCATTCATCGAGGTTAGGTTTCAAGGGCCGACATAACAGGAGTAGGTGGTGCGAGAACAGTCTCCCCTTACCTCGTACCTCAAGCCAAGTGACTTCATTGCATTCGCGACTTACTGCAAGTGACTTCTTTTAGTTGGAGCACTTCACATCGTAGCCTCTGTGATTCAGAATCCACCTCTATCAATAGATCCTGAATAAAATAGCTATAGCAATTAAAGCCGAAAAGGGTACTGTTAAGGGCTCGACATTAAGGTACCGAGTTTATTATACGGACGACCAGACAACTATTTTTGAGCGTTAATTAGTTTCTAAAGAACACAGATGTGTCCAAGGGCGCACATTTGCGGGCCTATTCGCGCAAAACATCCTCGCCCTTGAGTTTGATTGTTTCCGTATTTTTTACTTACAATTAGGCTCAATAGTTATTGTCATGTAATAAACTGGTGAGGCGTTGGCAAGGCGGCCCAATTCACTGTTCAACCGGCCCCTTGGCCAGTGGGCCGTAGGAGCTGCGCTTCCAGGAAGTTCGGATCACCCCTTTAAGAACAGCTCAAAGGTTAAGGGGTGAGAGGCTTCGGTCCTCCAGCGTTGCCGCTACCCTCACACCCCCTTGAACGAAGACGTCACTGCATTCCGCTAAGACGTCAAATTTTTCTGATTGGTTCTTACAAAAGAGTGGGGGAATGCAATGACAAACCGCAGGGCATGAAAAGGACATGCACTCTCCTTCCGATGATGCACCAACACCTCGACAATCAACAACTAGTTTTCACGTTTTGTAAATATTATATATTATTAAAGTTCTACAGTCTATTAAAATCTGAACATAGAAACAAAATCAAAGGGCGAATTCTACTTATTGAAACGGCGCCTGAACAAGTACAAAAGAAAAAAACAAATAAGAAAAGTGAATTTTGTTTTTCACTTTCACGGTTTTGAACTAAATAGCACTCTTTCTATGTCAATTGTAAGTTGAAGGAATATCAGAAGCTCTTGTATTGATACAATTCACAGTACTAACAGCTGTTTGTTTATTCTAGACATTGAGTTTCACTCCTTAGTCTTCACTGCGTGTTCTTCATTCTGGGACTTAGGAGACGAAGTCGTTATACGTGTCGCTGAATAAACAGATCAACCGTACAACCGACGTCTTTCTTTGCCAAGCTGCTTAAGTTCTTTGCTACTATCTCACTTTCCCGCATAATTATTCGTCCTCACAGAAGACGAAACCACATTGATGTTGAAAGACTTTTACGTAGATTCCATTGCCTCGGAAGGTCTATTTCGTTGAGATTAGTATCGTATTGAAACAACGCTCCTTGCAATCGTTTTATACAGAGCGGACGACATAAAATAGGACGTGCCATTTCTTGTAGCTGTGAGAATAAGGAAAATATTTTATACTCAATTCTCAGTTATTTTAAATGACACAGTGAGAAAAATAGAAAATTATTGACGAGAGAACATTTTTTATTAATTTCGGTGGCACTGAAATATCTTATAGAAGACAATATTTGGAGTAACCTTTTTCTGTACTTCCATATATGTAGTTTCTCTCTGGTTTTATATTGACTTTTATTATTGGATATCGCATGTTTAATATATGTTAGGTTTAGGTTAGGTTGTATATTTATTTGTTATATTCCTTACGAATATATTATATCAGATCAAGTTAAAAGAAATGTTTTTCTTTTCATGTATAAGGTGTTTTATGGTAAAGTTTATTTTGTGTGTTATTCAGTATGAACTATTAAAATCTGACCACTCTATTACAATGAAAGCTTACTTGGGACAATTTGGAAAAATAAATATTATATATATTTATATTAAATTATATGAAGTACCATTTTATCATATAACACCAATTATATCAGGTAAAGTGAAAGAAATATTTTTACTTCGCAATGCGGATAAATTTATTTACAAATATATATATATATATATGTAAATAAATTATAATATATATTAGTAAATAAATTTATCCGCTATGCGAAGTAAAAATATTTCTTTCACTTTACCTGATATAATTGCTGTTATATGATAAAATGGTAGGTACTTCAATTTGCTCGTTCCCTTCGCATATGCTGACTTATTTCGTATTATAAGAAAAGGGTAGGTACACGTGAAATGAAAATATACAAATTTCAGAATATTTGCATGAATTGCAACCAATTAGTTTCATTTTTAACCGAAAGGAAAGTAATTATCGATAATATGAATCGTGTCAAGAGTGGTAAACTAAGTGGCGGAAATATTTGCATGCCGCAGAATGATATTCAAAACTCGAACAGAGAATGTGTTGAAAATTATTATACCGTGAAAATTAATCTACATATGTTTATTTAACTAACTACATATTAGTGTAATGCTAATAATCATACATAAATCGGACAAAAACCTAACCCAAATGGAAAAATGATACGAGAAACATTTTTATAACTTGTGTATTTATAATAGTATATTTACACATACTTAGGTGTATTTATAAGAATTTCCTTCGTACCGTTGTAAATTGTAACTTCGAATTGAAGGCGGTTTTTCAAATTATATAATTTTAAAACACAACAAAATAAAACTGGAAATTCCATGTGCCGCAATTTTAATAACACCTCACTTTGGAGGTGAATTTCGTGAGCGTGCTAAATATGAAATATTTATATAGGTAATTGCTTTCCGGTTCAATTGACTTTCTACCCCGATTTTCTGCAAAATCACAATCAACCTTTCCTTGAATATTTCTGTCTATTCACGGCCGCGCATAACGGTCACCTTGCTCACAATAATAATAGGGTTGGTTGCTCCGTTTAAGTTTTTATTTCAAACACATTTTGTTGCCTCTTGTTTGCATGAATTGTAATTGGCCTGTGCAATTCAACTACTTAGGTGAACCCCGGGATAATAGAAGCCCTGGGGCGCTGCCAACGCAAAACTCTCCGTCGTCCAATTACGGCAGTAAAGAACAAATCGACGAAATTTGAAAGATTCAGCAATCTTTATTGTCTTTTTCTGGTGATAATTAGAAATAATAATTATCGGCAGAGTGACGGTTGAATTTCGTTTCATTTGAGCGAAAAAATAAAATTAATTGTTAGCGGGAAACATATATGCACTTATCTTAACGTTAAATGAAATAATAATAGAGAATATAACAATAGTATAATAATACATTATGTCCAGAAATTTAAAATGTATAGTGTAAGACTTTGTAGTGTAGGTAAGATTTTGTAGTGAGATTGAATTTCAAAGCTGCGATTAAATTAAGTCACATCCATTTTTTGTCCGTTAATTATGTTTTAAATTGTGGCAATAAATCTTAATGTAGATTAAAGTTCCGTGAATTCCACACATAAAAAGTAGCGCGAAAATTTTTTTAATCTTTCTCTAATAGAATAATTTGGAGAATCGACAGCTTTGTAATATTTAAAATAATTTTGTGTAGAGGAATGTAAATATGTATTTTCCTTCCTTCAAATAAGACTATTTTATAATCTATATACTTAAATTTATGTCATATAAATGATAAACGGTTTAAAAATCAACATGTCAGACGTTTGTGAAGCTTGCAGTCTACATGCGAAGGGTATTCATTTGTATAATTAACACTAGAACTACCGGCGTTCAATCTATTATATTTCAATATATCAAAAAAGTACTTTGGAAAAAGAGAAATCAAACGGCGGAGAAGATGATCAATTCAGTAATATGTGTTTTATAAGATCAACATAGAATATCTGCACTATGACTACCCTATAAACTTGGAAAACTTTTGGAACAAAATTGTGTACCAGTCATTTTGACTTGCTTGGCTGTTCTAGTGTTAATAGTGATACAAATTACTGATTTAGTTTTGTCGTATACAATATTATATTAATTTAGGGT